>QJPP01000586.1:0-612924 GCA_003996215.1 Jaltomata sinuosa | reverse complement strand
GTGTTGAATGTATTCGTCTACTACTCGACTTTGGAGCAGATCCAAATAGAAAAGACTCTCAAGGAAATGTTCCATTGTGGGACGCAATGGTGGGGAAGCATAAAGCCGCGATAAAATTGCTTGTGGACAATGGTGCAACGATATCTTCAGGAGACGTAGGTCAGTCTGCTTGCTTTGCAGTAGAGCAAGGCAGCCTAGACTTGCTTAAGGAGATCATCGAGTATGGAGGCGATATCACCCTTCTTAACAACCTAGGCACGACAGCAATGCACACTGCTATTTCCGAGGAGAATGTGGAAATTGTTAAATTCCTGATGGAACAAGGAAGTGACGTTGATAAACCAGACGTTCACGGTTGGACACCAAGAGCATTGGCTGAATATCAGGGCCATGAAGCGATAAATGAGCTTTTCAAATCGATGCAACCAACTAGTAAAGAAACCAATGTCTGTCCTCCAGACGCGCCTGGTGCTCCCTACCTTACCAAGTATCAGAGCGATCCCACGATTCATCTCTTTACTCCTGAAGAAACTGGTTCTTCCAACGGCAGATTGAGGAGAAGGACTAGTTCCTTTCAGAACTCACTGATAGGATTTGTGTCTGCACACCAGAGACACCATGAAGGACCGAATTATGCTTCAACTAAAATCAACAATTCAAGAATCCCAAGCAGAATAACCATCGGTTGTCTAGAGAAACCTCATATAGGTAGAAGGGTTGTGCTTTTGCCGGATTCCATTCAAGAGTTACTTGATATCGGTGCTGAGAAATTTGGCATCTCTCTCGCGAAAGTACTAACCGAAGATGGAGCACTTATTGAGGACATTGCAGTGATAAGGGATGAAGATCATCTAGTTCTTGCTACTTCAGAAAATTAAACACAGCTCAATCCGACATATTTCAGAAATTTACATGTTGTGGAATGTACATGTTGTTGGCATGTTTAATTAGCATTTGCTCATCAACTACTATTAGCTACTACAAATCAATTGGATGGTAAATAATTTCTTGTGCTTCGCACTTCTGCAATAGATATTCGAGTTGCACGTCTCAACTATTTCGTCAGAAGATTATAAACTTTATCATAGCATTTTTTGCGAGTTCCAAAATGGCATGTTTATTCTCACCAAATCAACGCGTATCATTTAATAGGTCATCACGGACGCTCCCAAAAAAATTCGGTAAAAAAACAGCCGGACGCACATATCGCAGAAAATTCATGGACGTTAACGAAAAAATAATAAAATCTCCAGTTTCTGTTCCAGGCCTCATATCGACTAGAAAAAAAACCCTATGTTTGTCTCTCCAAACCAACGCGCATCATTTAATAGGTCGTCACGGGAGCTCGCGAAAAATTTTGGCAAATAAACCGCCTGACGCACATATCCCAAAAAATTCATTGACTAACACATACGAAAAAAATAATAAAATCCCCATTTTCTGTTCCGGGCCTCATCGACTGAAAAAAATCTATGTTTGTCTCTCCAAACCAACGCGCATCATTTAATAGCTCGTCACAGACGCTTTCGAAATATTTCGACGAAAAAATCGCCGAACGCACATATCCCAGAAAATTCATGGACTAACACACACAAAAAATTGATAAAATCTCCATTTTCTGTTTCGGACCTCATATCGATTGAAAAAAATATATATGTTTGTCTCTCCAAACCAACGCGCATCGTTTAATAGGTCGTCACGGACGCTCCCAAAAAATTTTGCCAAAAAAACCATCTGATACACATCCCATAAAATTCATGGACTAACACACATAAAAATATGATAAAATCCTCATTTTCAATTTCGGGCCTCATATCTACTGAAAAAACCTACGTTTGTCACTTCAAACCAACGCGCATCATTTAATAGGTCGTCACGGATGCTCTCGAAAAATTTTGGCAAAAAAATCGTCGGACGCACATATCGCAGAAAATTCATGGACTAACGCACACCAAAAAAATGATAAAATCCCAAGTTTCTGTTCTGGGCCTTATATCGACTGAAAAAAACCTACGTTTGCCTCTCCAAACCAACGCGCATCATTTAATAGGTCGTCACGGGCGCTCGCGAAAAATTTTGGCAAAACAATCGCCTGACGCACATATCTCAAAAAATTCATTGACTAACGCACACGAAAAAAATGATAAAATCCTTATTTTCTGTTTCAGGCCTCATCGACTAAGAAAATCTATGTTTGCCTCTCCAAACCAACGCGCATCATTTAGTATGTCGTCACAGACGCTTTCGAAATATTTTGACGAAAAAATAGTCGGACGCACATATCCCAGAAAATTCATGGACTAACACAAGGAATGCAAGACCGCCATGCTCATTAGGAGATGTACATCTCCAGGTTGGTCACTTATGCTCAGCAGATTGAAGAAAAGAAGATCAAGGGAAGGGGAGGAGATAGTAAGAGAGCTAGGACAGGTGACTTTAGCTACTCTCAGCAGAGGTCAGAGGGAGGCAACCGCTCTCAGTTTCGTCAGAAGAATTCAGCTCCAGCTCCATCTTCTGCTAGTGCCCCGGTGCCTAAGTTCAAGAAGGATCGACGGGATAGAGCGTCTGGCTCTAAGTCTGAAGGTACAATTACTAGTGGGCGCACTCATCCAGTGTGTAAGAAGTTTGGTAGGAAACACCAAGGTGAGTGTATGGCAGGTAGTGGAAATTGCTTTGGGTGCGGTAAGCCAGGCCACATGATGAGGGATTGTCCAGCAGCTTCTCAAAGGGGCAAGGATGTTCGCCCACAGAATCAAACTAGTTCTACAGCAGGTCGCCCCACTTAGCAGGGTGCCTCGTCTAGTACAGGTGGTGGTCAGTGCCAGAACAGGTTATATGCTTTTCAGGCTCGACAGGATCAGGAGGACTCGCCTGATGTAGTCACGGGTACGTTGTGAGTCTTTAATACTGATGTATATACATTGTTAGATCCAAGGGCTATGCTTTCCTTTATAACTCCATATATAGTAGTAAACTTCGGTGTCAGTTCAGAAATCCTCCCAGAACCCTTCTCAGTCTCTACTTCAGTTGGTGACCCAGTTATAGCTAGACGGTATACAGAAATTGCCCTGTCACAGTTTCCCAGAAAGTCACCTCAGCAGATCTTGTAGAGTTAGAAATGGTAGATTTTGATATCATTCTAGGCATGGATTGGTTACATTCATGTTATGCCTTAGTCGATTGTAGAACTAGGATCGTTCGATTTCAGTTTCTAAACGAGCCAGTCTTAGAATGGAGGGGTAATAACTCAGTTCATGTAGGTCGTTTCATCTCCTACCTTAAGGCCAGGAAATTGATTTCCAAAGGATATATCTATCATCTTGTTCGGGTTAAGGATTCAAACTCCAAAACCCCAACTCTTGAGTCAGTTCCAGTGGTAAGTGAGTTTCCAAAAGTGTTCCCAGAAGATCTTCCCGGAGTTCCTCCCGAAAGGTAAATTGACTTCGGAATAGATCTCCTTCCAGATACCAAGCCTATTTCAATTCCTCCTTACAGAATGGCTCCAGTTGAGCTTAAGGAATTGAAAGAACAGCTAAAAGACCTTCTAGATAAGGGTTTTATCAGACCCAGCATCTCTCCATTGGGTGCTCCAGTATTGTTCATGCGTAAGAAAGACGGTTCTCTCAGGATGTGCATTGACTACTTTCAGTTGAACAAAGTCACAACCAAGAATAAATATCCTATCCCCAGGATTGATGACTTATTCGACCAGCTTCAGGGCGCTAGTTGCTTTTCTAAGATAGACCTCAGATTCGGCTATCATCAGCTCAGAGTCAGAGGTAGTGACATCCCGAAGACAGCCTTTAGGACTCGGTATGGTCACTATGAATTTGTAGTTATGTCTTTTGGACTAACCAATGCTCATGCAGCTTTCATGGATTTAATGAATAGGGTGTTCAGACAGTATTTGGACTTGTTCATCATTGTCTTCATTGATGATATCCTGGTTTATTCTTAAAATGAGGAAGAGCATGTGAATCATCTGAAGGTTGTTCTGCAAACTCTCAAAGATCGTCAGTTATTCGCCAAGTTCAGTAAGTGTGAGTTCTGGTTGAAATCGGTTGCTTTTCTTGGTCATGTGGTGTCTAGTGAAGGCATCCGAGTTGATTCTCAGAAGATTGAGGCAGTAAAGGACTGGCCCAGACCCACCTCTCCTACAGACATCAGATGTTTCTTGGGTTTGGTCGGTTACTACAGGAGGTTTGTTGAAGGATTTTCATTCATAGCTTCCCCATAGACCAAGTTGACTCAGAAGAAGGTCAAGTTCCAGTGGTCGGATAAGTGTGACAAAAGTTTCTTAGAACTGAAGACTAGTTGACTATAGCTCCTGTCTTGACTCTACCAGAGGGATCAGATGGTTATGTGGTTTATTGTGATGCATCCAGGGTCGGCCTGGGTTGTGTTTTGATGCAGCAGGGTAAAGTCATAGCTTATGCTTCCAGACAGCTTAAGGTCCATGAGAAGAACTACCCAACTCATGACCTCGAGCTTGCAACTGTTGTGTTTGCCCTAAAGATCTGGAGACACTACTTGTATGGTGTCCATGTTGATGTATTTACAGATCATAAGAGCCTCCAGTATGTGTTCACCCAGAAAGAGTTGAATCTTCGTCACAGGAGATGGCTTGAGTTCCTCAAAGATTATGATATGAATGTGCTCTACCATCCGGGTAAGGCCAATGTAGTGGCTGATGCTCTCAGCAGACTGTCCATGGGTAGTGTGTCACATGTCGAGAAAGAGAAAAAAGAATTAGTAAGAGAGGTTCATCGGCTGGCTCGCTTAGGAGTTTGCCTTATGGACACGTCCGACGGTGGTGTGATAGTCCAGAATGGATCAGAATCTTCATTGGTAGCAGAGGTTAAAGAGAAACAGGATAGTGACCCTATATTGCTTCAGCTGAAGGGTACAGTTCATCAGCAGAGAGTTGAGGTTTTCTCCCAAGGGAGAGATGGTGTGCTTCGTTATCAGGGTCGCTTATGTGTTCCTAAGGTGGGCGAGTTGAGGTAGTAGATCCTTACAGAAGCCCATAATTTTAAATATTCCATTCATCCAAGTGCCATTAAGATGTAACATGATCTATGGGAAGTCTATTGGTGGAACGGCATGAAGAGGGACATCGCAAATTTTGTTGCTAAGTATTCCAACTGTCAGCAGGTTAAAGTAGAACATCAGAAACCAAGAGGTGTGACTCAGGAGATTAGCATACCTACTTGGAAGTGGGAAGTGGTCAACATGGATTTCATTATGGGATTGCCTCGTACTCGCAGACAGCATGACTCCATTTAGGTAATAGTAGACAGAGTCACCAATTCAGCTCGTTTATTGGCAACCAAGACTACAGATTCAGCAGAGGATTATGTCAAGCTCTACATCAGCGAGATAGTCAGGTTACATGGGGTTCCCCTGTCTATTATCTCAGATAGAGGTCCTCAGTTTATATCTCATTTCTGGAGATCATTTCAGAAAGGTCTTGGTACTCAGGTGAATCTCAGTACAACATTTCATCCGCAGACGAATGGTCAGGCAGCGTACAATTCAGACCTTAGAGGACATGTTGAGAGCTTGCATGATTGATTTCAAAGGTAGTTGGGATGATCACCTACCTTTCATAGAGTTCTCATATAATAACAGTTTCCACTTCAGTATTCAGATGGCCCCATATGAGGCACTCTATGGGCGTAGATGTAGGTCTCTGATTGTTTGGTTCAAAGTAGGTGAAGCAGCCTTGATCGGGCCAGATTCGGTTAAGTTCAGCTCATCAGAGAGAGATTGAAAACAGCTCAGAGTCGTCATAAGTCCTATGCAGATGTGAGGAGAAGGGACTTAGAGTTTAAAATCGATGATTGGATTTTACTGAAAGTGTCACCCATGAAGGGGGTGATGAGATTCGGCAAGAAGTCTCCATTTTCTATTTCGGGCCTCATATCGACTGAAAAAAAATATATGTTTGTCTCTCCAAACCAACACACATCGTTTAATAGGTCGTCACGGATGCTCTCAAAAAATTTTGCCAAAAAAATCGTCCGACACACATCCCATGAAATTCATGGACACATGTAAATATGATAAAATCCTCATTTTCAGTTTCGGGCTTCATATCTGCTGAGAAAACCTACGTTTGTCACTCCAAACCAACGTGCATCACTTAATAGGTCGTCACGGATGCTCCCGAAAAATTTTGGCCAAAAAACTGTCGGACGCACATATCGCAGAAAAATCATGGGCTAACACACACGAAAAAATAAAATCATCATTTCTTATTCCAGGCCTCATACCGACTGAAAAAACCTGCGTTTGCCTCTCCAAATCAACGCGCATCATTTAATAGGTCGTCACGGATGATTCCGAAAAATTTTGGCATAAAAACCGTCGGACGCACATATCCCAAAAAATTTATGGACGTTACACGCGAAAAAATCCCAAGTTTATTTGGGAGGTCATTTCCATGCGATGAATACATTTCCTAACAAATTATAATAAACAGAAAAGGGTTAATAGTATTTTTGGTCCTTCGGTTATATAAATTCTAATTTTAATTTCTATCACATCTTAATAGAGACATTAAACCTTTAATTAATTAAATTGTGCATTTTTATCCATTTTCTTGTTAATATTCACAAATTTATCACAATTATTAATTATTCTACCACTTAATTTCTCGTTGACATGTTAAATTTGTATTGTTAATTACTTCATACTTGACGATAATATGACTCTACAAATAATGAAATATAACATATTTTCTATGTAAGGGACCAAAAATATATTTTAATTAATTAAATTAAATATATTGAGTCATATACCATAAGGACTAAAAGCAATATTTACCAAAAACTTAAAGATAAAAGTGTTATTATGCCAACAGAAAATATTGAAAATATTTCCTAACAAATTATAAAAAACGAAAAAGATTTTCCAATAAGAGTGGAGGACTAATAATGATTTGGGTTTTGGAAGAAGTTTCCAAAACATTAAGCCTAAGTAGAATACAATTAGGATTGACGTTTTATGCCTTAAATAAATTAATCTTTTATATAAAAATATTTCCCAATCCAATTATATTATGGATAACAATTTGCCCCAATCCTTTTCCCATTAGAATAATGATTTTTTTGTATTCTATATAACACTCGCACATGAAGCTAAAAAAAAATACATTCTACGTGCATTAGCAAGTTTTTTATTACTTAATACACCTTCTATTTCATTAAATTCTCTTCTAGTTTCTTGTCTATCTTTTTTGTGAATGAAATGGAAGAGAAATCACATACTTTGAAAACTACGTGTTGATGATTCCATCAAATTTGGAAATCAAATGGAGAAATCAAATATAAAGGGTGCAATAGCTACTGATTCCATCAAAAATTCTAAATACGATCTGGCTTTACAGATCTTATCACTTGTCTTAGTTATAGCGCTCGGTGTCACTCTAGCTTTTCGCATGTTCTATGTTGATCATCATGATGAGGATACTACTACGGTGCTTCACGATCCCAAGTTCCAAATCGAGGCGGTATCAAACTCTTCGTTTTCAGTATTAACTCGTTATATCCATCCATTGATTTTGCAAAACCCTAATAATTGGAATCTCACTTTCTCCATTCGAAACCCTAATAGTGATTATGATTTCCATTACAAGGATTTCAAGGCTAGTATATATTACACCAACACTCTTCTTTGGAGCACCAATGTGTTTGATAAATTCAATCAAGATGCAAAAACTCAAACCTCAATCGATTCAACGTTTGCAGTTTTGCCTGAGCCATATGCATATTGGATTGGTACATCTATTGCTAGTGACTTAGCTTCTGGTCAGACCACAAGATTTTTTGTAAACCTAAATGGAAAAATTCAAATAAGTGATCATAAATCAACTTCTCACACAACTTGTCGAGAACTTCATGTGTCTTGTGAAGGTTTACAAGTTGAGACTTTACAAGACACTCAAACTGGAGTATTAGCGGTTGATTCAAAAGCTTGTGAAGTTATCTCTCAAGATTCAACATGTTGAATTTGTGAAAAAGATATGGGAGCTTCCAGAGCATAGGGATTAATGTTTAATTTGTCTTTTCTTTTCTGGTTTTGTAGAGAAATTTATGAAAATATATTAGCAAGTATTGTTGCTGAATGTTGTTCTTTTCCATTACTTTATTATCTTCTATTGGCATGTTTAATTTGCATATGCTCATAAAGTGGCTTCATTGGAATTTCAATACAAAATCAACTACTCCCTCCGTTTCAATTTGTTTGGCTTATTTTGACTTGACATGGAGTTTAAGAAAGTAAGAAGACTTTTGAAACTTTTGGTATGTCAAATGTATTAAAATATCCTTTAATTTTGTGGTCTTGAATATGTCACGTGAAAAGTTAAAATTAAAGAATTTCTAAAAAAGGAAAGAGGCATTCTTTTTGAAACGGACTAAAAAAGAAAGTATGTTAAACAAATTGAAATAGAGGGAGTACTATTTGTAAAAAACTAAAAGCAATGTTTGCTCGAACTCTTCAAAAATGTCACTGGGAGTGTGTCGAGTACTCCAAAAGTATTGCATTCTTGGAAGATTCCGACATAGGCATTATAGCATTTTTGGAAAGTCCGAGCAACACAGCCTAAAAGAAGACAGTTGCAGAGGCATAGGCACGATTAACACACAATTCCTCTAAATTCATATGTAGAACAAGAATGATTCGCGCTAAGATACATTTCGAAGAGTATCAAACTTTTTCTTTCTTGTCTGTCAACAAGTGATGGATAGAATCATATTACAAGATCAGAATTTTTTTCTTGAGGCAATTTCAGAACATACATTACGAAAGCTAATTTACTTGACATCTCTAGTTAGTCCAGAAACAGAGCAATTTGTCCGCGCAAGTTTAGGATAGATGTTGCAGAGTTACTATCTCATTCATTTCCGCAACTATCGCTGTTTCCTGGACCCTGTCATGCAAATTATACATTTTTATAAGCAGAAACATACATTTTGGTTCGACGTTTGAAACTTAAATTCACTTGACTTGCTAATCACATGACAATTGAACGTAGATATTGATGCATTTCAAGATGTACTTTCTCAAGAAACAGCCCAGAAAAAAGAGAGCACGCAAGTTTTACCTCAAGCCTTTTCTCGGTCAAAAAGATGTTGGTTACAATCTTCAGAATTGACGTCTTGGTGGGCGAGCTTCAGCAGGGCTTACACGGATGGCCCTGCCACTTAGGTCCTACACCACAAAGTTTAACATGGAAAAATAATCAAAAGCACGATCAATAAAGAAGTAGTAATACAGTATGACACAAAGCTCATATTACTAGAAGAAAATCAAGTAGAAGTTTATAGAAAAGAATGTGAAACTGATTCAATAATATAATGATATGCGTTATATCAGATCAGTTTCGATGGTAAATCGCATATCTACTAAAATACTAAACTATGATAATACCTAATCGTTCTACATATCATTAAGTAACATGACAGATACCATCTACATTGGGGGGGATTACGTTATACAAGTACATGTGAATGTTAAGCCGGTATACAAATCCAGCCTGAATGGAAAATGAGATCAAAGTGTGAAGACACATGTGCATACAGAACATAAAGTAAGATGCATAATTTAGCTGAGAAAGAAAGACTTACAGCACCGTCCAAGCTTTCAATTGCATTGTTGACCTCCTCAGCGGAACTGTATGTTACAAATCCAAAGCCCCTTGATCTACCGCTATCTCTATCATAGACTACTTTGGCATCCACGACCTTTCCTTGCTCACTGAACAAGGTCTCAAGTGCTGATTCGTCAACACCCCATGCAAGGTTTCCGACATAGACTCTATGGGAGCTGTCCATACTCCCTCCACCCCTGCCTCCCTGGAAAGAAGAATTGTCCCTGAAAGAGTTCTCCCTTTTGGCTGGTGGTGGCCCAGAGTTCACCCTCAGTGCCCTCCCGTCAATTTCCTGCCAAAAGAATCAAAACATTTGCTTAGTGTCTAAACAAATTAAGATATCCAAGGCCACGGGAATTCAAGACTTCTGGGAATATTTAGACATGCACATTAGAGCATAATAACCAAGAAAGACAACAAAGCATAAGACTTTACATAGCCATTAAATTGTTGACAGGCAGCTTCAACTGCCTCTTTTGAGGACATTGTCACAAAGCCAAAACCTCTGCTTCTTCCTGTAAGCTTGTCATAGATAACCTGCAAAAGTTAGCAGCTCCAGTAAGTCCATTTAAACATCTTATCCAATTCTTCACATCCTTACTCTCCCAATCAAGATTGAAACAACGGCCATATTTGCTAGTCACACAATAAGATTATCAAGTAAGAACCGTAAATGCTCAACATGTGGTTATTCAAACATTGCCAAGCAGAATTTCAATATAACAAGTCCATTAGCCTGCCATCAAATCCTTAACGCCCTAACTGTACACCCAAACATCAAGAAGCCAAAACAATTTCCTTCTATAACACCTTAAGGCTATTTTCCCTAGTCATAAATAAAATAATCCAGCAAAAACCTTGTTGAATAGTGAAAACGGTCTCATCTTAAAGTTTAAGTTGTTAGGAGATGACACTTTTACTTGTTACTCTTAGAGATGCAATATATCCCCTCGTGTACGGGTTTGCTCTGATAACACGTTGAATTGTGGGAACATCTTATCTAACAGACTAAACTGTCAGAGACAGACACTTTACTACTTTTGGATTTGCACAGACCTTAAAGAATCAAACTCACAAGTTTAGTTACTTAAACATCGCAAACAAAACTTCAAATCATCAAAACATAGAAGCCAACTTAAAAAGAATAATCATTCACTGCCAAAAATACAAGCAACGTGTTGAATTGTGTGAACATCTTATCTACTCAGAGATAGCCACTTCAACTTTACTACTTTTAGGATTGCACAGACCTTAAAGATTCAAAATTCACAAGAGTAGTAACTTAAACATAGCCAAACAAAATTCCAAACAATCTAAACAAAGAAGCCAACTTGAAAAGATTAATAATCTGTTGTCAAAAAACAAATGTTAGATTGAGTGAACATCTCATCTAATCAGAGATAGTCACTTTAATTTCACCACTTTTAGGTTTCCATAGACCTTAAAGATTCAAAATTCACAAGGGTAGTTGCTTAAACATAAACAAACAAACCCTCAAACTATATAAACAAATAAAACCATAAAAAAAGATTAAATCTTTTACCTCCACAAGGTAAGGGTAAGGTTGCGTACACACCACCCTCCCCACACCCCACTTGTGGGATTACACTAGGTATGTTGTTGTAATGTCACAAAATTACAAGCAGGAAAGTGTAATGTGTAATGAGCACTTCAATTTTACTACCTTTTAGATTTGCATCACACCTTAAAAGATTAAAAATTCACAAGGGTATCTACTTAAACATAGCTAAACAAAACCTCAACTTACCTAAACAACTAAAACCCACAAAAAAAAAATGAATCTTTTCTTACCTCAACCACCTCAACATCTCCCGCATGCTCAAAAAAGAATGCATTTTACTTTTTTTAGCAACTCTTTATTCTACACACGTTTAAGACCACAAGATTAACGGGCATTTTGATACACTCTAACTATCTTTTAGTTTAAGACCACAAGATTTAAAAGTCTTTCTTACTTTCTTAAACTCCGTGTCAAGTCAAAATCAGACAAACAAATTGAAACAAAGTGAGTAAACCCCACAAAAAAGATTAAAGCTTTTTATTACCTCAACCGCCTCAACATCTACAACACGCTCAAAAAAGAATGCATCTTTACCTTTTTGGCAACTCTTTAATTCTAACTTTCAGACGATATGATTAACACCACAAGATTAAACGACAATTTGATACATTCTAGCTATCTTTAGTTTAAGACGACAAGATTCAAAAGTCTTATTCACTTTATTAAACTCCATGCCAAGTCAAAATCAGACAAACAAATTTAAACAAAGTGAGTAAACCCCACAAAAGAAAGATTAAATCTTTATATTACCTCAACCACCTCAACATCTACAACATGCTCAAAAAAGAATGCATCTTTACCTTTTTTAGCCATTCTCTAATTCTAACTTTCCACTGGTATGGTTAACAACACAAGATTAAAAGATATTTTGATACATTCTAGATATCTTTAGTTTAAGACGACAAAATTCAAAAGTCTTTTGTACTTTATTAAACTCCATATCAGGTCAAAATCAGACAAACAAATTGAACTAGCTATATTTAGCTTAAGACAACAAGATTCAAAAATATTCTTTATTAAACTCCATATCAAGTCAAAATCAGACAAACAAATTGAACTAGCTATCTTTAGCTTAAGACAACAAGATTCAAAAATATTCTTTATTAAACTCCATATCAAGTCAAAATCAGACAAACAAATTGAACTAGATATCTTTAGTTCAAGACAACAAGATTCAAAACTACATTATTTACTTTATTAAACTCTGTGTCAAAGTCAAAACCAGACAAACAAATTGAGACAAACAAATTGAAACAACGGAAGTAAACCCCACAAAGTAAAGACTAAATCGTTTTTATTACCTCAACCATCTCAACCTCTCCAGCACGTTCAAAAAGCTCAGCAAGAGCAGCACTGTCAACACTGAAAGGCAAATTACCAACAAAGATTTTCAGGTCAGGATTAGCATTTCGTTCATCTCCTCCTCCATATGAACCACCCTCATCACTATCACCTTCCTCAACTTCTTCAATCTGGTCAAAATCAGAAAGGGTAACTTTACGAACAATACGAGACGATGAAATACATGATTCAAAGTTTCTTGAAGAAGAAGAAGAGGATGATGATAAAGAAAGGTTTAAAGAGGATGGAGGGAGTGAAAAGAAGGAAATTGAAGTTGTTTGGGAAGTGGGTTTTGGGAGTGTTTGTGGTGTAAGTGAAAGGAAATGAAGGGAAGAAGATGAAGAAGCCATTGGAGAAAGGGCTGAGGAATTCTTGAAGATAAGGTTTTTCTTTTTTTCTTTTGAAGATAGGTGTGTTGTAGATATGGGGATATATAATGTGAAGCGATGTGATGTTTGAAGAGATATTTTGGGTCCATAATAATGGATATTTTTGGGTTTGGGTTTGGGTTTTTTGAGGATAAGGCCCATGGGCCATGTTTGCTTGAGGCCTGCTGTAATCTTCTTGGTTTTACAATGTTTTTTTGGTTAGGAAAGTTGACACCATAGCATGGAGGGGCAAGTGAGGTTTGCTCAAGTGGTTGAGTACCTCTGCTATCAACCGGTAGATTGAGGTTTTGAGTTACACCGGAGGATAAGTGGAAACACTATAGGTCCTCTTCAGGGTGGAATGAAAAGAAAAAGAAAAAGACCATAGCAACGAAGCGCACATATATCCCATTTTGAGAAGTCATTTAACTTGTTCATTTTTTTAAAAAAAAATTGTGCAGTATTTCAGACTTCATATATATAGTTTTGAAGTTAGTCTTGACAAAATCTAACTTCAGACATAATGTCTGAAATTATACATGGTTGAAGTTTAGACATATATTGCTGAAGTTTAGCCATTTTTTCTTGAACTTCAGTCATACGTGGCTGAAGTTCATTCATTTTTACCTAACTTCAGCCTTTTTTGCTCGAACTTTAGTCATATGTGATTGAAGTTCAATCATTTTTGTCTGATGTTCATACACATATGTGAATGAAGTTCAAGCAACACTGGCTAAAGTCAGTAAAAAATGACTAAACTTACAGTCATACATGGTTGAAGTGCAATAAGAAACTACTGAAGTCTTACCATTTTTCCCTGATATTCAGGCAAAAATGCATGAACTTCACTTGACATTTATCTGAAGTTTGATTTTGTCAAGCCTAACTGCCTAACTTCAGACATCACATATTCGAAGTGGTTATATACGCGAGAAATTTTTTAAAAGCAAGTTCAAGTTAAATAACGGTATCAAAACAGGTTACTCCATAAAATTTCTGCGTGCATAGCATATTGTTACATGAAAGCACAATTTGCTTTGTAGTGTTGCACATTTGTTTGCCTAAAAGAACAACTTTCTCTGTAGTATTGTCACACAAGATAACCATGCCTCGACTATTTTTCAATCAATTGTTCATCCAGTCAAATACAAAAAATAAAATTGTGGAATCACACAACACATGTTGTGGTGTGCTTCCTGCTCATGAGAAAAGAAAGAAGAGTGACGGGTTCAATTTAGATTTGACTATTTGTGACATGGAAGCAGATTTCCCAAAAAAACCTTGAGAACAATGAAATAAAACTATTTCAGTGACAAAAACTATAGGGAACTATATAGACAACGATGAACAACTGCCCAAAAGAAAAATTACTTGAAAGTGTGAGGACCTTTAGTATTGTACTCTACCTGAACCAACAGATGATGTGTGTATTAAATGGTAATTTCTTTATTAAGTTATTGCATAACACTAAGTAGTAGATTGTTGGAGCATGTGAAGAGGAGATGCACGGATGCCTCAGTGACAGGACTTGATGCAGTGTCAGCTTACCGAGGACATGACCTTAGATATAGGAGGTTGTGGAGGACAGGGATTATGGTAATAGTGTAGTAGCTAGGTAGTAGTGTTTTGTCTTGCTCTTCGTCCATACCACTAGTCATAGTATTGCTCCGGTAGTTTCTTGTCCTTCGATTATGTTATTATCTGTTGTTTCTTGTACTTCGATTATCATAATATTTTATGTTATGGTTTCACCTCCGTTACTTCTTTTTCTGGACTGCTTTGGATTGTTTTTCTTTGAGCCGAGGGTCTATCAAAAACAACCTCTCTATCCCTGAGGTAGGATAAGATCTTTTTCTGGACTGAGTATGTTGTTGTTGTAAGATTGTTTGTGTTATTTGTTCAAAAGGACCCTCTTATTCTCATGGCTTCTTACTTACTACATGATTTTTGTGCTCCAACCAACTTTAATTCAAAAGAGTGCTTAATGTAGGTTGTAGAATTTTCTTTTCCTTTTTTTCATTAGTACCAACTTAATGGAATAAAACAGTTATCCAGTTGTAGATTATGCAACTTTTAGTGTTTCATTCACAGTAATGAAAGAGATAGCAAAGCCAATTGCCACTTGCAAAGACACAGCTGCAATCTGCTAGACCCAATTGGCCTTAAAGAAGCCAAAAACACAATAGTTTGGACCACACATATCTTTCTTGATTCAAATAAAGGACCTATGGTTGGTGCCACTCCACATAAACACACAGCTTTCATACAAATTCATAATTCAAATTGTCCACAAGTTTTTAGCTCTAGTTGGCATTTGCATAGAGATAGACAAATATTAATCAATATGGATTTAGTTAAGAATACAAACACCAAGGAAATAGAGAATCCACATATAGACAATATCAACTAATTGGGATTAAAACTTAGGTCATTACGACAACATATCTGGTATAATTTCACAAATGGTTCTAGGGAGAATCAGGGGCGGAGCTACCCTATAGCAAGGGTGGTCAGCCGAACACCCTTCGCCGAAAAATTATATCGAATACGTAGGAAAAATATTCTGTTTATGAGTATATTTAACAATTTGAACACCCTTGTACCGAGCGTGAGCTGTAGCTCAGTGGAGAAGAGTGTGCATTTTAAGTCTCCCGTCGCGAGTTCGATTCCACTCTAAAGCATTTTGTGTACCTTTTTATATCAAAAACATGGGTTAACCACACATTTGCGGGTTCAATTCCGTTGCGTTTATGTACCTTTTATATGTAGTTCCATTTGAATTTTTCGTTGCATTCACTCATTGAAAAAAAATATACTTTATAAATTTGAACACCCTTAGTCAAATTTCTGGCTCCGCCACTGGGGAGAATGGATGTATGCAGATCTTATTCTTATCCCTACCTTTGTAGGGTAGAGAGGTTGTTACCAGTAGATCCTCGGCTAAAGAAAAATTGTTTCTTTAGAACATATTTGAAAGAAATGCAAGAGCATAAAATTATGATGAAGATAATATTGAAGAAAGAAAAGTGTTGATAGTAAAAATAGTAAAGATAACCAAAAGTATAAAAAACAAAAGTAGTAATAAAATTGAAGAATAAGATAACACTAACATTATAATAATAATACTGATAAGAGAACAAATAGGTGCTCCAGAAAAGAACCTGGTTCTGCCTCTGAAAAGAGAGAAAACGCTCGATTACCTACTAACGGTCTACTCTAATCCTCAATCTCCATACTTTGTTAAATTTAAAATTTCATAACATTGGTTACTCAATCTACTCCAAAAGAACAAATTACTCTTATTTATATTTATAGTATCTACCAAGCTTTTGAAAAATTAGAAGCATTTCTTTTTTTTAGATTTGAGGTGTTCGGCCAAAAAAAAAATTACTCTCTTTTTAGGAGTTTTCATTTTTTGCTCCTCGAACCCACAATCTAATTAAGATTGGAAGTGGAGGATGTTTACCATCTGAGTAACCCTCGTGTCCAAACGAAAAATACTTTCAAACAATAGCAAAAGTAATTTTTGTATTGTTAGGGAGAAACTACAAATTTCTGCAGAAATAGAAGATTAATTTTTTTCAAGACAAAAATATTCTTATAAAAAAATTCATATTTACCAAACCATCTCTCATTAATTTAACTCGTAATCTCTTAAATAAAATACAACATTCTTTTCCTTTTTCCTATTTTTTAGGTTAGTCCTTTCTTGCACTTTCACAAGCGAGTGGTGAATTTCCCTTTTCTTTTCTTTTTTTCTTTTTTTTTTAAACATGATACTCACAAGCAATTTTTGGAAAAATTGGCCATACACAATTTGTTTATCAAATACTAAAAGAAAATCACTTTTTAGAATTAACCAATACAAACTACTTACCACTAAAAGTACTTACTTGAAAAGTTATTTTAACAAAATTCGTTTTTCAAAATATGTAGTTTGTAGGAGCTTGATCAAACATGCGCTTAGTATAGAGGTTAAATAAATCAAAACATACCATTTTCGATACAACGGATTCATATAATCGACCTCAACTAAGTAAAACTTGAGATGTAGTTTATTCATTATTGAATTGAGATATGATATACACAAACAAGTATACCTAATCAACATGCCTTTGTGTGCATGTTATGTTTGTATGCATTTCTTTTCATGGCTTTTTAACAAAAAATATGGGCATTGTGCTATGATTATGAGAAACACAACAAATACTAGGAGAACTTCTGCTCAGACTGTCCAAAAGTACAATCAACAATAACTGCGCCTCAGTCTCAGACAAGCTGGAGTCGGCTATATGAATCTTCGCTTCTTCGTTTAAGCTCAATGAGATTGATATCAAAATGGATGATTCAGAATACAGAGGAGGCTGCAATTTGTTAGATCACCTTCCATCTGATGTCAACATGTAAAATCCCATCTTTGGAATTGATGAGATGGTACTTCTCGTTGATACGTCCGTTGTAGATCACATCCTTCAGTTGGATATCAACATAGCCGAGTAACTCCTGCAGACGAAAAAGGAAATTATAATGCAACAAATATCATTTTGCTATAAGCTATAGCTTTTGGCATAATGGTAAGCGCTTGATCCTAACAAGTTCTGTATTCAACACTTGCAGTAATGGAAGTTGAGGAGATTTGTTGACGATGGTTCGTTTACCTTGGACCGAAAACCAAATCTCCTCTTCTTACTCTTGACTTCAATATGGATTAGGTCCTTCACTGGAGCTTCTTCCAACATAAACTGGAATTCTTCTTCCCATTTCGGATTCCACGTTTTGTTCCTTGCCTATAAGTAGTCGGTAAACAAAAGTTAAGACAACAGAAGCAATAAGATGATTAACCAGAGGCGAATGGAGCATGGGTTCAACTGAATCTAGTATTTTTTTGTACAGAACATAAACACACACATATATGTTAAATTTTGAATCTTAAAGGTTGAATTATCAAGTTTAAATTATGAATCCGCTTCTATGGTTAACTGTATATATGAGTGTAAGAATCACCTTAGTTTTCCTTTTTTCTCCTCTAAGAACTACTACTGCATAAGGATTGGTATGGTGCTTCCCTTCTACATCTTCAGCAGCAATAACGGTAACCAAAAGCAAACCTGCTCCACGCAAGGAAATGTCATCTGAAAAGCTTGAAATACTCTCCTTTCTTTCGTGAAAACTAAGAGGTCCGCTGAACTTCATACTATCTTCTTGGAAAGGGATGAAGGACATTTCCAACATAATTTGGCCTCGCGGCTTCTTGTTCTGAGAGTCGTTCGGGTTTGTGCTGTGGACCAAATCAAGAGTTAGTTCTTTCTTCTCATATGGATTGAGCAATTTCAGTGGCACTACTTGCATTCCCAACTTGTCGTGTGTCCCAATCTGCGAAACAAAGTGAAAATCAGGATACATTAGTTTTCAAAGTCTTAACGCTTCTCCACCAAGTTGATATTCAACCATTTTATACTTACAAACTCCAAGAAAGTAAAAGAGGGTCTTTGAAATTTGAGATGGATGGTGTACATAATACAATTCCTTTTCAACAGAAAATCAGAACCAGAATTGTAGCCATCAAAAATCTACAAAGAAGAATATATATGCATAGCGTTGGAGTACTATGATGCTTTTTGATTCTAAAGTAAATAGTTTTAAACATCAACGCGGTGCCACAATACCATGATATATCAAATCAAGATTCTGACCTTTTCCCAGTCATACAGATGCAGCTGCAGAACTTGAGCCTTGGGATCCTTTACGGTCAATTTGAAATCCTCATCCCACACGGGATTTAGAGTGTTCATCTTTACAGTAGTCTTCTTTGCTGGAAGCCTGTCCCCACCTAAGCTGAGTTTAACGTAAGGATCTGATTTACTCAAAAAGTCCATGTTCAAAAGTTTCTCTGCTCTCAGAACCTTCACATGTAGTATTCCAACAGGCTTCTTCACAGCTCCTCTATTAAAATTACAAAAGCATTAGTTAGCAAATATGAAAGAGTTTGAGCATCCAACTTTGGATGCCTTTAGATATCTGATATGGGGACATCATATTTCTAAGACTTACATCTAACCAATTACCTTAAGGCATAACCTATGTGGCTCGACATGCGGAAGAGTGGACAAGAATACAGAGTAGGTTCAACAAGTTGAAAAGTGGATGTGAAGTGAAGAGACTAGAAAGTAGGTTCAACAGCCTAAAGAGTGTGTCTAGAATACTGCTAGTGACTCAATGAGGACTAAGAGAGAAGCCTAGAGCTCGATGAGGTGAGTTCATAGAGGAAGCCTAGAGTTTTAGAATAGGTAGAGACAATATAAAATATGCCTTTAAGTCGAGAGAATCAGTTGTTGGAACCAATTTTACCCAAAATTGATTTTAATACCACTTGAAAGAATCTAAACATTCAATCTAATATTTTGCAATAATTAGAGTAGACTAGGAATGCTAAAATACATGAATAGTTGCTAGTCTTTCGAAAGACAAAGAAAAAAAGAAATTTAGAGGAAAAGAATAAGGAAGGTGATTACATTTTGAGAAAACCAAAGTCTACAAAACTGCATTAGGCTACATTCCTAATATTTGCTGAAACTATAACAACAACGTACAAGTATCACGACAACAAAAGTGCAAATGGCTGTCAGGAATTAGTCCATTGTCAATATTTCAAGTAAATTATTGTTTGTTTACAACTTACATTGAACTGTCAAGAATTGGTATGTCAAGTGTTTGTGGCCAGAGGTAAAGCCTGGCGACTTGCTTGCTTATAGTTTCCTGCCACCCAAAGAATTATCAATTAAAATTAGCTGAGAAGGGTAATGTCTAAAAAGACTCCTGTCTGTAATACATTCAGTTTGAATCTAGAAACACATAGAATGCAAGGGAGAGCTGCAAACTTTATTCAGATCTATGTACTTACGAGTGTAGGTAAACAAAACGGCCAAACTTAGATACAACGGTATCATAATATTTAAACTTTTACAAAGGAGAAAAATAGGTATAGCAGACTCATTCGAGAGCAGTATGTCTTAAGCAGATAAATCATGTTATGTTATCCAAACCAATGCATAAGATTTCAAGGTACATTTTCTACAACTATTAATATGCAGCCAGGAAAGCACCAAAGCCATTTCTATGATGTCCGCTATTAAGTATTCCTGTCTTATTATTGAATTACAGACTTAAAAGTGCATTTCACATCTCTTGGTAAACAAACATCTCCCAGCTAATTTAATTTCTTTAGTAATCGTATTGGTTTAGGCTGTCGGAGTAACATGGTTAACTCAAATTGTAAATTGCTTTTGTGTCAGTGCCAAGTTGAAAGAATTGTTCTGTAAATTCCTTGTGATGCATACTAATGATCATAGGTCAAAGAAATAATCATGTGATTCTATCCTTGAAATCACAGATCAAATTGGCGAAAGTTCTCAGAAATAATTAAACTGGGTACTTGCCCCTTTGCCACAAAAATGAATGAGTAAAGGAACTTTTGACTTAAATACAATGCAAACTTAGCCTATGGAGCTCACTACTTAAGAAACACGCGAGGTAAAAGAGGATGCGTACCTGAACAAAATGGTGTAAACCAGGGATTGCCATTAAATCTCCTCCGATGAATTTTAGCCCAAAGTCTACCTCTGGCTACATATATGATTGGTATTTCTAGTTAGAGAAGTTATGAAGAGTCTATTACCATATTATTCACCACAATTTTCAACTCATCAGCATGATTAAAATCTTTGAAAGCCACAGATATTTTGCAAGCTTACGTACCTTCTTCGTCAATGATACTATTATGTTTGAAAAACATGGGAAGGTTGGGACAAAAGGTTTCAGTGTTGCCCTTGCTGTAGCAGCCATTTGGAAATCTACCAACTGAAGATAAATATGGCTAAGCTTGGTAAGAATTCTCATTAAGAGTTACACTATTAATATCACCAAAAAGTTCAGTAAAAATTCATTCTCTGTGTTTATTTTGTTGATCTTGAAAACACGTCTTATTGAAGCAGATTAATTAACCTTTAAGATACACTAAAAACAATAATTTGTTACGATCTTTATACAACATATATAGCCTTGTAGTTGAACTCTAATCAGACAAGTTACAGAAAAACAAATTGCAAAACACTTTTATTTGATGATCATGTCAATCTATCCTTCATAAGAAGAACAGAAGGGAAACTATTCATACCTGTACCGAGATCTGTAGAGATAATAACTTCAATGCCACAACTATATTTGGATTTCCAGCCCATCTGATCGCAAACTCAAATACTAGCTCCTTCTCATTGGAATCATATACTTTGATACCTGCAAAATTGATCGAGATCAAAATGAAACACGTGCAACTTTTTATTTTATAGATGGCGGCTTGTCACAACATTTCATGTGCTTGATGAAAGTTGGTGCTCACCATGTAACCTAGGAGGAATTGTTCCAAGAGTAAGTTGCTCAAACTCGATAGATTTTATCTGATATTTGCCAATATACTCTGCAAAAATAGGTTCGGATGTGCTTTTAATAATTCCACAAATTGCCTGTAAAGGAAATAAAATCAGGCTACACTATTTAGGCATGCTGATATACTTAAGACCATTTCCATGGCACAAACAAGAACAAGATTCCAAAGATGATATGAAATGATATGCCGGAAATACCAAGTGAAGGATTAGGAATTACCTTGTCAAGATAAGGCCACATATTGGCAATAAGCTCATTGAACCAGTCAACCTACAAAACGATACAAATAAAATCATTGCCTAGATAAGATTGACTTGGGATATTAGGATGAAAGAATTTAAATTCAAAAGGAGGCAAGTGCTGACCCGCTCATAGTCTGGATTCATCACCCATAAGGGGAGTTCAGGTAGAAGATCAATTAACGAGTTTGGCTCAATTTCATCAAATGGTGTACTTTCTGGATAATCCTGCAGATTTGTGTTCGAGAAGTTCAGTTCACTTTCAAATAACTTGGTTTGCATTTGTTACACCTTATAAGGGAGCAGAAATTTGCTCAAGATGTATCTCTTTCAATTTTATATATAACATATCAATATGTCTATCTTCATCTTTACATAAAAAAACTGGACATAGGCAGATTCAGGGCGGGTTTATATAGGTTTCGACACAGTGGCGGAGCCAGAAATTTATACAATGGGACTCAAAAGTAGCAAATTAACATCTTTGCCACTTCACTAAAATTTTCAGTTATATCAGAGGGTTGAACAGGTTCAACAGTTTATACATTACCCAAAAAAAAGGTTTTTTTCCTACTTACACAATATAATTTTTCAACGAATTATAAAGCGGACCTAGCTTTGCTGCTGGTTCAATTGAACCCATTACTTTGACCTCTAACTAAGTGTACATATGAAGAAAAATTAAAAGACGCACATATAATAATATCAGACTCATTCTGAACCCACCGACTTTAGACCCTGAATTTGCCAATGATTTTGCACCAACATTAGCAAAATAAGCTACTTCAGCATCGCGCTATTCAACGCTCATGTAAGATAACTGAATTAAGCTAAAAATCTCTACTAAAACACCATTCAAGACAACAACATATGCAAAAAAACAGAACCAATATACAACACCAAAAACATACACACTGCAATCTCATAAGTAGGGTCTGGGGAGGGTGGTGCATACGGAGCCTTACCCCTAACTTATGAAGGTAGAGCGGTTGTTTTCGATAGACTCTCGGCTCAAGTGAAACACCATTCAACAACATATGCAAAAAAACAGAACCAGTATACAACAACAACAACAACATACACCGTGTAATCTCATAAGTGGGGGTCTGAGGAGGGTGGTATGTACGGAGCCTTACCCCTAACTTATAAAGGTGGAGAGCCTATTTCCGATAAACTCTCAGCTCAAGTGAAACACCGTTCAAGACAACAGCATATGCAAAAAAAAAAGAACCAATATACAACAACAACAAACATACACCGTGTAATCTCATAAGTGGGGTCTGAGGAGGGTGGTATGTACGGAGCCTTACCCCCAACTTGTAAAGGTAGAGAGCCTATTTCCGATAAACTCTCAGCTCAAGTGAAACACCGTTCAAGACAACAGCATATGCAAAAAAAAAAACAGAACCAATATACAACAACAACATACGCAGTGTAATCTCATAAGTGGGGTCTGGCAAGGGTGGTGGTTACGGAGCCTTACCCCTAACTTGTAAAGGTAGAGAGGCTATTTCCGATATACTGCTCAAGTAAAGCATATCAAAATCAAGTATCGAAAGAAAATACAGTAGTGAACAAGTCATGCCGAAAATAAAGGAGAAAAGAACAGCAGCTACAAAACAGAAACCAAAAAATTATAAACAAAGTCATTCCAGCTGAAATCTCATCAAATGATTACTGTCCAATAATGATCAAACCAAAACAATAACAAAAAAAAACTCAATCTTTCCAAATTAAAAGCAGTGGCATTTTACCTTAACATCTCTGGGCTCAAAGTATATGAACAAGAAATAACCCACAACAAAACCAATCGAAATTCCAACTCCAAAACCAAGAATTCCTAATAAGCTTCCAAGAAACCCCATTTTCTTTAATCATTCACAAAATCCAACCAACCCCATTTTCTATATCAAGAAAAAATTCAAACCCAAATCCATTTTCTGATTTTCCTCAATATTGTACATGAAAATTATATATAAAGAAAGAGAATTATAATGTGGAAAAAGAAAGGGATATTTTTTTAGGAAGAGCTGGCGCGTAGTTATTGATGTTGAGAGATTTGTTGAACGTGTAGAAAATTATCAACTTATATAAAGATTATGAAATTTCAAGACGTGGCTTTTATTGAATATGAATACTACTTGTGCTTAAGTTTTCTTGTTGCACATGAGAATCACCACAAATATTAGAATTTTTGATAATTGGGCCCAAAGACTTCCCTCCGTCCCATATTAAGTTGCTCACTTCCTTTTTTTTACGCGTATCTTAAAAAGACATAACAATAACATACTCACTATATTCTCACAGAGTGGATCTGGGGAGGGTAGAATATACGTAGATCGAACCTTTACCTCATAGGTGAAGTAAAGAGGTTGTCTCCGATAAACCCCCGGCTCAAGACATAATTTTACTAATTCATCCCTCAAGAAACTTTTTTAGAATTTTATAAACAAGTGTGAACACTTTCAAAAGAATTAATTACAAGGGTAATATGAGAAAAAAAAATTAATGAATTCTCTCTTAATTTTTAGGTGGACATTAATATGGGACAACTGTTTTTAGTAAGGCGGCCAAATAATATGGGACGAAGAGAGTAATGGTCAAAAAAGCATCTAAAATATCACTTTTTCGTGAAATTTTCCTTCCTAACTATTAGTTGTTCATTTTTTATGTTTGAATTATTACTATCTGCGTGTTAAAATACACCGAATTGAGTAGATGGTGATAGTTTAGGTGTGAGGAAAAGAGAATAGCCGATAGTTAGACTAGTTAGCTTCAAGGTGTTTACTTTTAATACATAGATGGTGATAGTTCAGGTAGGAAAATGGATAAATGGTGATAGTTCATCAAGTAGGAAAAAGAATGGACGGTAATAGTCCAGATAGGAAAAGGGAATAATTAAGAGTTGGGGTGTGAAACTCGCGAAATACTGATAGTTCACATGTGTTTTTGACCATTTTGAAAATATCGTTGCAACATTTTTTTCCCCCGTTTTCCGGTATTTGTTCTGAAATCTAATTAATTCGATTCCGAATTGGAAAATTCTACTTCGAGGTAATTAATAAGGCGCTCTTTATCAAAAGAGGCAAAATTAGAATTTCAATTTTATGGGTTTCAAAATTTAGAAGGATGACTTCAAGTGCTAATAATTGAGTTCAGAATTTCATATATGTACATATTTAATGAATTTTTTTAACATGAATACACTATTTAAAAAAAATAGTAAATTCGGTCGAACTCATATTTAAACTTCTACATCCGTTTAAGCTATCCAGGATTAATTTTAGTATGAATATATTCCATATTTGATTGAGATAAAATTATGGGATAACTTATTTCGAGATTGTAATATTATTTTATCCCACATTGAAAATAGGATAACTAATTTCAAAATAATTAATCTCGAGATAAATTATTCCTCAATCAAATGAGCCCTGATAGTATATTCCTCACTATTCTTGAGATTGAAACTTTCTTTCTTTCTTTCGATAAAAAATAGTCATTATCAAGTATCATATATGATGGTGCAGTGATAAGTATTCTTATACTTTTAATCAAAAAGTTCAAATTCAAGCTTTGAATATAAAATCATCATCGATAAAAAGCGTTTTATCCTTAAAGCAATTCTTTTTTTAAACGTGAATCTAAATTAATCGAATCTTCGAAAAGAATCAAGACCACAAAAATATTAGTAGTTACTTAATGGATGATCAAAGAAAATTAGGAAGGTAGTTGAGTTGACTAAGTTTCCTATGGGATATTCATATCTAGAAAGTCTGTTTTATTTATGATGATTTTATCATGGGGAGTTGGTACTCTTGTAAAGACCTAAGTGGTTAGCCTATCTTAGCAATATTAGGTTCAAAATTTTGACAAAAAGTTCTCTTAACAACTGTTAAATTTTCTTGTGAATTTCATGTGTTTCTCTTTTATTAATTTATAATGATGGTATCCGAGTCAATTTTACATATTCGACTTATAATACATTCACAAATATATATAGTAGATAACAATAACATAATTGTTGTATTCCACAAGTGAGAACTAAGAAGGGTGGTGTGTACGGAATCGTCAATAAATGACGAACTCCATAGTACAGATGATAGAACAGGATTAAAACAGTAATTTCAACGAAGATTAGGATGAATTTTGATGAATAAAGAAGAATTGGTAGAAATTCTCGTAGTTGAAGCAAATCAGATCTATTTTCAGTCAAAGAAGATTAAAACAAAAAAACTATAGGAGCTAGGAAAGCTCCGGAGATTTTATGGAAAATTGGAAACATCGAAGTAAGCTATAACTTTATCCCTGTATTGTGAAGGTAGAGAGGTTGTTTTCGATAGACACTCGACTCAAGTAAAACATATCAAAATCAAGTATCGAAAGGAAATACAGTAGTGAAGCAAGTCATGATCGATGACAATAATGTAGACCGGGGGAATACCAGCAATAAAATAATACGATAATCGAGACAAAAAAAATAACTGAAAATAATAAAATCGAAGAATAAGACAATAAGAGAATAATAATAATAACAACAATAACAACAGGCACATATACTAGATAAATTAACTTATTCATAAATTATACATCTAGGAGTTAAATCAATTATTCATCTTTTTGAAACATTTCATAAGCTTATTAATTATTCTTATTGACTATTAAATTCATAATTATAATTGGAGTGTCTTTTTCTCTCCAAAATTGGCGTGATAAAACAAGACACGTCTTCTTTTGTATAACATATTTAAAGGGAATCAAGAAAAATAAGTAGAAAAACAATGGGCACCAAGAAAAAGAAAGATTAAATATTTGGTCCTAGTCTATTTTTCAATTTTGTTGTGTTGTTACTAATTCTGCAATTTGAATTAGGAAATGGTCAATAACTAGACCAACAGTAAAACAACGTCCCTTTCTTTTTCTTGATATTTTTATAACGAATTAATTCAATGAATTAGAACAATCAATACTTTCTTACTCACTTCCGGAGAAGAGGGAGTTGCTCGTGGTAAACACGCCTCACTTTCAATTTGAAAGTTGCGAGTTCGAGTCACCAAAGAAGCAAAAAGGATAGGGGTTCCAAGGGAGAAGGTAAAAAAAATATTTACTTTAGAATATTTAGGTGGACCTCGATTGATAATATTAGACACATATCGGAGAAGCAAAATATTTATATTATTAAATTTATTTTTAATTCAATATGTTATCAGAGTAAATGCAAACACTAGAAAATTAGCAAGAGAACTATTTAGTTTATAGCTCAAAGTAAATGAGTGGGCTTGTCATCATAATTAGCAGAGTTATCTGGGCCAAGTTGTTTCAACAGATATCATAGTGAATTATTTTGCTATTGGGCTCTCTCTTACTATATCTAAGCTAATCAACTTCCCACTTAATCCATCATCTTAAAAATGGCTAAAAAAGGCAGTTTGGTGCGCTAAAGCCTGTTATGTATGGAGTATGGAAAAGGATCGGACTACAAGGATTTATTGTACGTAGTCTTATCCTGCATTTCTACAAGAGGTTGTTTTCATGGTTGATTTACGCAAATGTCTCCTTTTTAGTCCATTATTTAGATTGTGTTCCTATTTTTAAAAGTTGTGCGAATATAACCCTCAGGAATGACAACACATTAGACTATCGTATAACATCTAAAAGTAATTTGACCCCGATCCAATATTTTCTTATAAGATTTTTAGTTTGTTTAAAAGTATTCTTTAGACCGTAGTCTAAAAAATCCATAAATTGCAAAAAAAAAAAAAAATTATTTACTAAATAACTGTCTCAAAAAGGGACAATGGCGAAAATGTCTGCTTAAAAACCTATTCAGAAGTACAAAAATGAGATATAATTACTAAAAGATTGAATTAGATGCAATTTTTTGATTGAATTGCAAGTCCTATTTGACTTGTATATGACATTATTCACATTTTAATATTTTGATGAAAATTGAATTTTAATATTTTGCTTTAAATGACATTTAAAATAGTTGTGTTTGAACTTCCAATGTAATTTTGACATTTAATAGTTTGATAATTTCTATTCATTGTTTTCTGTGCATTGAGAATGTTGAAAATATTAAAAGAAATTCATCAATTTGACTATTGGATTAGAACAGAACAAGAGATTATTGAAAGCTTCTGGTGCTGCGATTATCACCGGTAAATTACTTCGGATCAACATATACTTCCTTCATTTCATATTACTTGGTATGGGTGGAGTCATCTAGGCGAAGGGTGGTTTAATACATATTTTTTGTCGAAAAATTATGTAATGCACAAACATTAAATGTTAGTTATTATGAATGTATATATAATTTTGCACACACGGTTGAGAAAAAAATTACATATTCTTCGTCAACTTTCTGATTCCGCCACTGTTAGTTGGCTCTGTTGACCTGGCACACCCAAGAAAACTTTAATTAAAGGATACTTTTACTAAACTAATCTTATTAATGATGTTTTAAAACTTTAAATTTGAATACCAAGAACAGTATTGAAAAAAAGTGCTCCCTCAGTTCACTTTTACTTGTCACTTTTTGACTTGGCACACCCATTAAGAAAATAATTATTAATATGATTATTTTATCATAGTACCCTTATCAATTGATGAGTGTCTTGAAAATAGTTTGAAGAATAAATAATTAATGTCAAGGGTAAAATAGGGAAAAAAAGTTGTTCTTCCTTGATATGTCAAAAATGACAAGTAAAAGTGAAAATTCAATTAGGAAATAAGTGACAAATAATTTTGAACGAAGGGAATAATAAAACTCTCTTGATTTACTAATATGAACAAGTAAAATAAAATATTTATTTTTGATATAAGAGCCAAATAAAATAAAATGGAGAGAGTAAATCAAATTAAGTTACAATAGTAATTAGAATAAGTAGAAAGAGAAGCCTAATTATTATTTTTTCACTTAGTAGTCCTCAACAACTTAAAAGTTTCAAATACTCCCTCCATTCATTTTTATTTGTCTAGTATTGATTTAACCCCTTTTAAAAAGTAATATATAAAATAACAATTTTATTATATCACCATTTGAATATAATAAACTTAATGCTTTAAAAAATATAATTGAGAAATAACTATAGTTAATAATAAGGGTAAATTAGGAATTAAGTGATTATTTTTTCTAAACGGAACAAGTAAAAATAAACATCTATTTTTTGTATAATGGATAAGTAAAAATGAACAAAGAAACTAGTGATAACTAGTTAAGATATTATTTAAGATTTTTAGTCTTGTTTATTAACATTGAATAATAATGTTTAAAAAAATATAAATCATATGAACATGTGGACACATGGGCTAGCTTCTCTTTTTGCCCCCTTATTTTGGAACTCAATTAATTCGAATTCACATCGAGAAATCTTGCTTTGGCGTAACTACTAAAGAATAAAAACGATTTTATTTTCAAAACTCAAATCCGAAATTACTAATTAGAGATGGAGGGTATTTCCACCTCATCACAACCTAAAAAATTCATTGTATATTTTACAATTCCAAACAGACTAATGACTAATGAGTGTCCCTTAAGTCACAACTTCTCTACATTAATTACAAAATCAAAACATGTATATTAAATAATATAATTAGCTAAATAACCGGCATAAATTAAATAAATAAATAAATTAAACACAGGGCCAGATTTTGAATTGAATATTTTTTTTTATTTAGATGCAATGAATTAACCAATCTTAAAATGAAACAAAACTATTCAATATTCACTAGAGAAAATTTGCTCGAAACCCCAAAAATATCAATCCAGTATAGAATGTAAAATTAAAAAGAAAAAAAAAACAGAAAACTAGATTCTTGGAGCTATCATGTTTGGTCAGATGATTAACGGTATTGTTAACTGCTCAAAAGAGATGGATTAACAATTGTTTAGTAGTAATTTTTTTTGTTTTTCGTTTGATGTTCGGTATTCATTTTGAGGTCCAACTAATTCAGATTTGCATCAAATAGTTTCACTTTGGAGATAAGCGCTCCTTACATAGACGATCATATTTTCAAGACTCGACTTCGAGACTTCTAATTCAATTAATGATAAATAAGCGATATTTATCACCACATTACAACCTTTGGTGGTCAGTACTTGCCTTGGTAACGGTGTTGTTAACTGCCCAAAAGGGATGGAATAACAATTCTTCACTAGTATTCTTTTGGTTTTTCGTTTGATGTTCGATATTTATTAATTTTGAAATTCGACTAATTTAGATTAGCATCTGAATGTCTCACTTCAAGAGCAAAACGCTCTCTACAAAGAGGGTCATATTTTCAAGATTCGATCCCGAAACTTCTAATTAATAAAGTAATAAATAGGTACTTACCATTTCATGATCACAACCTTTAATGATCGATCAGTAGTGCCTCGTTAACAATGTTGTTAATTAACTGCCCAAAAATGGATGGATTAAGAGTATATTAGTACTACAGTTTGGTTTTCAACATTGGATGTTTGCGATATTCGCATTGTGTCTAATTAATTTGAATTTACGTCAGAAAAGTCACAATTTGACTGATAAACGCTTCCTAGCTACATAAAAGACGACCGACCCTATTTCCAAGGTCCCGATTCCACGATTTCTAATTAAGAATGAACGGCTACTTACCATACCATTGCAACATTTGGTGATCAATACTTAACTAATTAGTTTTTGTATATTTTCAAGGAAACATTTTAAGTTACAGAATCAGATTTGTGCCCTAAAAGATTCAATGAACATGGCTTATGATCTTATTCATTTGGCTGGTACACTTAACTATTCCTTAATTTGGATGTAATAATTTATACTATTTTGTGGCCTAATAATGTTTAATCATACATTATATTATATTGTTGTTTGGATGTAATGAAAAGCCAATTGTGTTGATTCTAGCATGTGCCTAAAAGATAAAATTTAGGGGGGGAAATAAACAATAAAATTAATTAATCTTTTTCCTCTCTTTTCTGTATTTATTATTTCCATTTAATTTTAGTTAACATTTTCCCCCATGCATTTGGAAATGTTCTTCCTACTCCATCCTTTTGATAGGATCAATGATTTTGTTAAAATATTAAGATTGATTTTTCTTTTTAGTTGTTCAAATAAATAACTAAATAAACAAGTTGACTTTATCTGTTCAAAAATATCTAATGTAAGTCAACGTTTAAGTGTCATCAAGAGAATAAGTCAATGATGTTATACATGAAAAAGACATTGAGAGTACCATCAAAGATTGTAAAATTGTAGTGGAGTGGTACGTCGTTGGCTCGAGTTCCGAAAACAAAATCGTCTTTATTAGAGAATGTTTTATCTTCAAATCAAAAAAATTCGATACGAATCTTGATGAATTGGATCTCAGAATGAGTATCAGACACCGAGGATTTGAGTTTGACTCCATCCAAAGTTTTCTATTTTTGCTTTCTTTTTCATAAATTGGAGACTTTATGCTAAAGCATAGTAACAAACTTTAAAGATTTTAATGCAGCAAATTCTAAAGGATCGTTTCGTCCACATGTAAGTTAATTATGCAGGGATTATAATATAAAATTTGTTTAAGCAAGGATTAATGAAGAAATTGCTTGTGATTAATAATGATGGAGATTGTTATATATAATACATGAATTATTTATTTTCAAATGATGTTTTTATTTAATAATTTAATAGCCGCATAATTAATATACACATTACTGTTCCACCTCATGTTTCGCATAAAATTATACAAAAAATTCGGCATAACATTAATACATGTATTATTTAAAACCACCAATTATATATATACATGAATTATATTTTCTTAGAGATAATGGTCAAAAAGACACTTGAAGTATCACTATCGAGTTTTATATCTGAATTATCAGGTGTTTGCGTTTTCTATTTGTCAAAACACATCTCGAAGCTGACTAGACCAAGTGTTTGATAACAATTGTCAAAAGGCGCGTGACAACTTAATTTACCCATAAAATTCCATCCACATGACACCTAACTCATTAACTTCCAGGCATGTTGATAAATATTGGTTAAAAATACAAATGTACACCTGATAATTCAAATAAAAAAACTCGCAAAAAAATAATAGTTCACAGGTGCTTTTGACCGTTATCTCTTTTTCTTATAATCAAACACTATAGTATCTTATTCAAGATTTTATGTTGGCATTAGAATAAGAAAACTACCTGATAAAGTACGAATTGTATTAATTTCCTTATTCGATAAATACTATGTTAAAACTAAACTTCCTTTTCACTATTTCCTCGACTCAATTTACGTTATATTTTTCGAATTTTGAGATTTAAACAAATTTTTCTTTGATCATAATTTTTTTTATATGTTGTTTAGATATATTGAATTGTAAACTATTGTAATTTATAACACTTTTTGCGTAATTTTCATATATATAAATATTATCCCTAAGAACTTAAAGATTCAATGTCCGAATTCACGATTAAACCGTACATGTTTGACTCTTGAAATTCAAACTGCGCCACATAAATTGAGACGGAAGGAGTATAATATTGTACTTTTGTTCTTGTAACTTGTTGGATCAAACACTCTCACCTATGATGACTTAAAAAAGAAAAAAGAAAAGAAAAAGATTATAAAAAACTTTTCAACACAGTTCTATATATGAGCTTTTATAACTCCCAAAAGTATGAAGTTGTAGAAAAAAAGAGAATTTTAAGTTTGATCAAAGTTCTATTAAAAAGGACATGTATTGTAGTGGCAGAGAAATTGGGATAGTGGAGTTTGGGTTGGGGGTGGGGTGGGGTGGGGGTGGGGGGTGGAGGGGGGGTTGAAAAGAGGTTTAAAAAAAGAAATACGAAAAAGATTAGACTTTTGGATCATTTGATCAAATCTACATGTTAATTTTCTCTTCGTTTTCTTAAGCTCTCACGCGATAAAAAAGTTGCGGAAAAAACACATATTACATGGAGGTTCCTTTTTTTTTTGGAGGGGGGGGAGAGATTTTAGAAAAAGAAATACGAAAAAGGTTTAGATTTTTAGATCATTTGATCAAATCTACACCGTTAATTTAATCTTTTTTTTTTCTCTTTATTTTTAAGCTCTTCACGCGATAAAAAAGTCGGGGGAGGGGGAAAGGGGGGGGGGGGGAAGAGAAATACAAAAAATTAGTTTAGCCTTTTGATGTGGATGCCTATATTAATTTTATCTTTTTTTATTTTTTTATTTTAAGTTCTTTACGCGATAAAAAAGTGTATATGTCCGTGGGCAAAATTTTCATCTTTGAGAATGAAAGCATCAATTTCGCGACAAAATCAGGCGGTCTTCTTCCCTTAGAATTCGGTAGTTTTGAATCATAGGATATGGGCAACAAATTTTTCATGAAGTGAAGACGTGTGCAAGGAGAACTCCAATATGTTAAGACGTATAAATGAAAAATCCATAAAAATAATGAGGAAGAGTAAGCATAGTTTAATACTTATGCCTTTGTTGTGGCGCGTAAATTAATTACCATAATTGTAGATTAGAGATAATCAGTAAGATCGATAAATGATATTTTCTTTATTCGGTGAGTATGATACCAAAAGCTAAACTGCTCTCGTTTAGATTTATATTGGCACTTTTAACCATTAAAAAATCAATTAAACTCCCTTAACTATTGGCAAAAAGGACAAAAGCAAAAGAGATTTTCTTACACAATAGTCTATATTGAAGTGTTATCATAAAGATAAGATACTCCTTAACACAACTTCTTCAAACTTAAAATTGTGAAAAAAGTGTAAATTTTAGTGTATCCTTTCTTCTTTAAATAGACCACTAAAATAGCATCGACATTGCACGTGCAAAGATAAGTAGGAGGAGGTCGGTTTTGGGCTTGGGAAGGATCAATTTGATGGAAGATTTGGGAGAAATATAGCAAGTGATGACAGAGAAGGTGGTAACGGAGAATTTGAGGATGTTGGAAGTGGGGGTGAAAAAGAGATTAAAGGTGTGCCAACAAAATTTTCAAGTTAAGACATGTTTATATAACCTCAATTTCTTAAGGTGTGTCAATGAAATATTTGTACAAGTATTGAGGGAAAGTATGTATTAAGTCTTATTAAACATATGTCTTTTTTTGTGATATCTGAATCAACCGCTATAATTATAAAGAAAAGATAAGGGAGATGAATCTCCTTATTCAATGAGTAATTAAAACGGCAAAAGGTGCATTAATTTTGTCAAGATTTATGTACATACCATTAATGCTACAGAACTAAACTCTTTCGACTATAAGCAAAATTAATTTAAAAAATAAAAAATAAAATATCACACATTAATCTATGTTGAAGTCTTATCTCAGAGATAAGTAATTTCTCAACAAATTTATGCAAATCTTCAAAATCCATCATCAAAAGTGTGAAGATGTATGAGCTAATATATATATTTTTTCCTTTTAGATGAACCATTACAATCCCCTAAATATTGCATGTGCAAAACTAACTAGGAAGAAGTCGATATTAGTCCATGGAAAAGATCAATTTGAAAAGCTTGAAAGAGTTGGTGATGGAGAATTTGAGGGTGATGGAGGAGGTGATAGGAGAGAGGGCGTCAGAGGAGGTGATGCCATAGGATTTGGGGGGGGGGGGGGGGGGGGGGGTTGGAGGCAGAAGGTAAAGAGAATGTTCGAAGAGGTGACATCGGAGAATTTGTGGGTGGTGGAGGAGGGGTGAAAAGAGAATAAAACAAGGGGAAAAGAAAGAAAATGAGTGGGAAATTGATAAAAAATAAGTGAGGAAGAATATTTCGATTAGATTTGTCTGTTTATTATTTTCATTTGCAAATTCTGTTAGTTAAGAAAACATTTGATAGTTTGAAGTGAAATATTTATTTATGAAAAATACATGAAAATGTATATTACATTAACTTAGTAAGAAGAGATTTTTTTTTTTAAAAGGGAAAAGGTTAGATTTTGAATCATTTGCTCGAATTTACATTGTTAATTTTATTCCTTTTTATTTTCATTTTTAAGTTTTTCACGCGATAAAAAAGTTGGGAGGGAAGGAGCACATATCACGTGGAGTTTGGGTTGGAGGGGGGAGGGGAGGGGGAAACACATATTCCGTGGAGTTTGGGTTAGGAGATGGGGCGAGGGTGGTGGTGAAAAAAGATTTTTTTAAAAAAATAAGAAAAAAGTTTAGACTTTTGGATTATTATTTTTACCACAAAGTAGGTTGAACACATTTTCTGTGTAATTAATATTGAAATTTGTAGGATGGGAAACATAGACTCTACCAATAAACAAAACTAAATAATAAAAGATGATGCTCTCTTGCACCACCGAAAAATAATAAGCAAAGCTAAGGCAGTTATTGATTTATAAAAACTTCCTTAAATATGAATCTAACATTGGGATGATACTCAACATAATTGTTTTATCTCATCCATTATTTTTGTACCCCAATGAAAGTGTTGCACATAATTTCAAATGAATATCTCTTCTAATACAAGTATATTTTGTCTCAACACAAGCAAAATAAATATTTTCACTTTTTTAAGTAGCTTCACAACACCATACAATCTTATTGATTGAGCTTGTAAGAATTGTTAAGGCAGATTATTGAATCACGTTTAATTATATGATTTTACAATTTAAGGCAACTTGTAATCAAATAAACAACACCTGAAACCTCCTTAACATTTCTGAAAGACATGTTTAAAATGTGAAGAGGTTGATCATTAAAAATATAAACAAGTGACATTTATAGATAATAAGAAAAGAAGAAGCGTAGATCATATCTTATTATTGAGCTAAAATTGGACACTTTTTATCTGATAAGAACTAAAACAACCCTTATAAAATCACAAAAATTGCACGTGTAAAGCACGTGACTGTAATAAAATGAGCAGCTTAATTAAAAGAATTTGATAGCAACTGAAAAATCACTAAACAATATTTGACAGGATATACTGATAACTATATATTGCCTGTGAAAGCAATTTGAGTATTTTCCATTGATCTTTCTTCGTACATAAAAATTTTATTTAGTGAAAATAATCAACCTTACAAAAAATTGGATTCTATTTTTGGGTGAAAGAAAATCTTTTTATAAAGAAATAAATAAATAAATTAAAGTTAAGTTTTTTCTTTGACCTAATTATTGATTAGGCTCAGCAGTGATAGAACCTCGTGAATTGAGCATACTATTGAAGAACTTTTTGTAAGAAAAAAAAAACCACTTATGAAATATCTACTCATAAATAATAAGTCTTAAGCCTATTAGTTATCATCTTAGAAAATTTTGAAAGAAAGACAAATAGTAAAACAATCTTTGTTAAGATATATTGATATGAATAGTCTAAAATTAGAGTCTTGTTCGTATTGATTCTAGATATTCCCCTCTAGGATAGATGACCTTTTCGATGGCTTTTGGTCTCTTTTGAGTTTTTGTTTTCACGTTTGATTTGTTAGCTAGTTATGTTGGCTAAGCTATACGGTTTGTTAAGCTTACTTGGCGATTAATACAAAAGTTAGTTAAGTATTTAAAAAGAAAGTAACTAAAACACCAAAAGCTAAACTACTTTTTTTCAAATTTATATATGTATCTTTGACCATTACAAAACTAAATTCTCTTAGCTATTGACAAAATTGACAGAGCAAAAAAAAAATACATGTTACACATTAGTCTATTTTAAAGTATAATCGTGAAGATAACAAACTTTTCAATAAATTTATGCAAATCTTCAAATGTATTATAAAAGTTGTGAAAAAATGTGAGTTTTAGGATGTGTTTGGCACAAGGAAAATTTTCTGTTTTTAATTTTTTCATGTTCATTTAGCCAAATATTTTGAAAAATATTTTCTCTAGAAAAATAAGTTTCTTAAAAATGAGGAAAATAACTTTCTTTGTAAAAGTAGAGAAAACAAGTTTCACAAGTGACATCTCCTATACCCGCTACCCCACACACCTACCTCTCAACCTTCACCTCTCATAATATTTGTCTAGATTATATAAGTAAGAAACAAGCTTATTTTTTCTAAAAAATCTTTCCAAGAAAATATTTTTCTTCGTACCAAACATACCCTTAGTATGCTCTATGTTTTTGTCAATGAGAACGATTTAAGTATCCATATATTTATGCAATGTGAGTTCCATTATAAGTTTGGCACAAGATAATGCAACAAATTTTGAAACCAACTTTTGGCAATACTAATTGAGAACATTATATTCAGTAGGTCATTCTTGAAACAGATTTTGAATATTGTTTGCATGTTGTGATTCATTTGATTTCATTTGTTGCTTAAAAGAGAAATCTCAAGTAACTTCAATTATTCAAGTTAGCGTATATTAAAATTGTATGTGTAATTTGAATTGAAAAAAAGCAGTATACATTTGAAGAAAAATGTTCAGAGTGGTACATTACAACCAAAAAGAATGCCTATACACATAGTGTGAGAGCTTTCGAGAGCATAAGAAATTATGTGCGTTACCTAAGGTATTATTTTTTTTATGCCTTAGCTAGCTGTTTTGGGTTACTAGGTTTGTTTTATTTCTAGGATAGTTAATTCTGATGATTAAGCTATAAATTTGTAAATGTTTTACTTGGTGATTAATACAATCCGTAAAAAAATAACTATTTATGCAAAACTTAGCTATTATTTTTTTATGTTTCTTTACATTTATTTATTAGAGTTGTAAATATAGGCTGCCTCAGCCTAGGGCTTTAAAATTTAACGAATCAACCGATCATCAATTTGAAGGGACTTAAAATAGCCAGCTCAATCCAATCCTATGCAGGCTGATTTTTTTAAATTTAAATTTTAATATAAAAATACTAACATAAATATTTACAAGATAATATATGTTGCTACTTGCTAATTAAGTCTCAAATTCACAAATAAAATAATCCTAATAATACTTATCATGTTCTAATTATCCAAAACTTTCGCTAATGTTGCTCATTATGTAGGGAATTCTCGTGTTGATTTGGTGGTTTTTATAGAATTTAAGTTGCATATGGTGTCTTCTATTAATTTGATAATCTTATTACAAATTTGATGGTTTTTAATTCAAGTTTAGCTTCAAGTAAAGATTTGACTGTATAACTTTAATTTGAAATCTTTATCATTGTATGAAAATATCTTGAGTATCCTTATAAGAAAATAATTTTGTAGGACATAAAATTTATACGAAACTGAATAACTTTTGACATTGTTAACATATTAATAACAAATATCATTTGAATCAAATGGAGATATTAATATGAAAACTAAACAGTTAAGGAGTAGTAATACAATTAGATCACTAGGAATATTAACCTACCTTTGTTTGAATCTCACAATAAAACACACAAACACACACAAAAAAAGAAGAAGATGATGATATTATTCTGTCCATTATAAATATACTTTGAGTTTGAACACCTCTTATTACTATTAACATTTTATTTTTTATTTATAAATTAAACTTTTTATTTGGCCCATGCACCGATCCAAACTAACCTCGCTTAAACTTCACATGCCTCATTTGAGTAAGGTTAAAGAACCTCGTTCTATAATAAGCTTCAAAAATCTTGACCTACATTATCAAATTACGGATATTGACAATTCTATTACTTCATTTTTTTGCGACTTGATACAACCTTTGAGAAATTATTTTACTAAATGGATCATATTAATTATATTTTAAGAATCTAGATTTGACTATCAGTACTTTATATAATTGCTTAATGATAGAAATAATATATTTTTTAATTTATTAAAATAAATAAATAAATAATATTTTAATACATTGAATAAGTTAAAAAAATAAAAAAGATTACTCTCAATCTATTGGTTAACTTTCCATAAATTCATAAACAAAACTGCAAACAAAAGAAATCAAACAACACATATAATTTTATAAGTGGAATTCGTAGATAATGATATGTACGTTTTATTGAGATTGTTATCAATAAACCTTGAATTTAAATAAAATATAATAATAAATATAAATATAAAATGAAAGGAGGAAATGGGGTAAAAAATTCCTTTACAATTTGAAATTAAGTAAGTGATCTTTTCAGATTCTTATGTGTAGAAATAAAATCTTTTATGGGTAAAAAATAAAGATCTCTTGTAAAAAGGTCATAAAACTAAAAAGAATTTGTAAAGGGCTAGATCCCCATTTTCCCCAAAGAAAAGCAGAAAATTACATGAAGTGTCCAAAAAAGTGAGTGATCTTCAATTTTTGCCCCAATAAGAAAAGTCTTTAAAAAATATTATTCTTTCTTTTTTATGTATAGAACAAATACATTTTTGTCCCTCTACACCACAACTCTCCATGTTCATTTGTCTCTAAACTTTTAATTTTCATTTTCCCTTTTTCTTTTATCTTTTTATTTTTTTATTTTTTTTATTTTTTCTCAATTTTTTTTTAATTCTCGTTTTCTTTTTTCTCAACCTTTATTTTTCTTTTTTTTCTTTTTTCCTTTTCTCTCAACGTTTTTTTGTTCTTTTTTTTCTCAACCTTTATTTTTTTTATTCTTTTTTTTCTCTTTCTCAACTTTTATTTTCTTTTCTCTTATTTTTTTCTTTTTTTAATCTTTATTTTTTCCTTTTCTCTTTTTGTGTTTTTTCTTAGTCTCTATTATTTTTTGCTAATGAATAAAAAGTTGGATAATCCGCAAAGAGAATTTTCTTTTTTTGTAATCGAAGTAAATTTAAGGGCGTGCTTTGTTGTTTGGAAGTCCTTTGGAACAAGTCTTGCCTCTAAGGCAAATGTTATAGAACATCTCCTAAATCAAAACACAATGAGGTAGTGTCAAGTCTTGCTCGTGGGGCATAACTTGTTGTTTGGAAATTCTTGAGCTAAGTCTTGCCTCTAAGGTAAGAATTATAGAACATTTCATAAATTAAGACACAATGAAGTAGTGTTAATTCTTGCCCACGGGGCATAATTTTTTTTTTTGGAGGCCCTTGGGCTAAGTCTTGCCTCTAAGACAAACATTATAGAGCATCTCATGATCAAGACACAATGTGCTAGTGTCAACTCTTGCCCATGAGGCGTAACTTGTTGTTTGAAAGTCTTTGAGTTAAGTCTTGCCTTTAAGGCAAGCGTTATGGAGGATCGCATAAATCAAGACACAATGTGGTAGTGTCAACTCTTGCCCATGGGGCGTAAGTTGTTATTTGGAAGTCCTTGGGCTAAGTCTTGCCTCTTAGGCAAGCGTTATAGAGCATCTCATAAATCAAGCACAATGTGGTAGTGTCAACTCTTGCCCATGGGGCGTAACTTGTTGTTTGAAAGTCTTTGGGCTAAGTCTTGTCTCTAAGGCAAGAGTAATAGAACGTCTCATAAATCAAGACACAATGAGGTAGTGTCAAGTCTTGCTCGTGGGGCATAACTTGTTGTTTGAAAATCCTTGACCTAAGTCTTGCCTCTAAGACACAATGAATTAGTGTGAACTCTTGCCCATGGGGCCTAACTTGTATTTTTGAGAGGTCTTTGGGTTAAGTCTTTGCCTCTGAGGCAAGTGTTATAAAACATCTTATAAATCAAGACACAATGTACTAGTGTCAAGTCTTGCTCACGGGGAGTAATTTGTTGTTTGGAAGTCTTTGGGCTAAGTCTTGCCTCTAAAATAAGAGTTATAGAACATCTCCTAAAAAAATAAAGGTCGAGAAAAATGATTAAAAAAAAGAGAAAAGAAAAATTAAGAATCAAAGAAAAAATAAAAAAATAGAAGTTGAGAGATAAAAAATAAAAATTGAGAAAAAAAGGAAAAAACAAAGAAGAAAAAAGACAAAATAAAAAATAAACGAAAAAATAAAGGTTGAGAAAAAAAGGAGGAAAAAAATAGAATTGAGAGGAGAAAAGAAAAAAAATAAAAATTAAGGAAAAAAAATGTAGAAGAAAGAATAAAATAAAAAATAAAAGAAAAATAAAGGTTGAGAAAAAAGAAAAAAAATAAAAAATAAAAAATAAAAATAAAATTAATAAAAAAGAAAAATAAATAAATATAAAAGTTGAGAGACAAATGAGCACGAAAAGTTGTTTAAAAATATTTGAGGTATAGAGGGGCAAAAATATAGTTATTCTATACAAAAAAACAATGAAGATTATTTTTGTAAAATCTTTCTTATGGGAGGTAAAAATACAAAGTCACTTTTTTTAAAGGGGCATTTATATAATTATCCCAAAGAACTGTAACAAAATAATCAAACTAAACATAATGGAGAAAAGAAGGATAACTCAACCAAAAAAATCTATTAAAGAATTTTCAAAGAGAAAAGATAATAAAGAAAGATGAAACTATCTTTTAGTTCACTTTTCTCCCTCTCTCATACCTTTCTTCATACCTTTTGGACTCACATTAGTGAAGTGAAACCCCCTCACCTTTTTTCTCTCTTCAAGATAGCTTTAAAACCCCTACCCACCCCCTCCATGACCCCTTTTTTCCATAATATATATAAATACAATAATTTTTCTGTTTCAATTTATATGATTCACTTTATTTTTTAGTTAGTTTAAAAAAAATAACATGTTTTTATGTTTAATATTTTTTCTATTTAAAAGAAAATGACCTACTTTCCTTTTTGGTCCGTCTAAAAAAAATAAAATTTTTTAAAGGACATTTTAAAGGACATCTTAGTTTCAACTTTTCACATGACATGTTTAAGATCACAAGATTAAAGGACATTTTAGTATATTTGACATAAATTTAATTTAAGACACAAGATTCAAAAGTATGCTTTATTTTGTTAAACTCCATATTAAGTCAAAACAAGTCATTCTTTTTAAGATGGAGGGAGTAACATTTAACTTTAAAATACCTATTTTACCCTTGATGAAATGATTTATAGTCACACAAATATCTATAACTTATTTTAGATCATAAATTTCAAACGTCTTTCATTCTTTCTAAAATTTCTACCAAATCAAACTAACTCAAGTAAATTGAAACGGAGAGAGTAATATATAATAACTATGTGTGTATATATATATTGTTTCTCTTTCTACAGTCCTCACAGCTCACACACCATAACTCCCCATCTCTCTAGGATATGTATTATGTACAGGTTCCTCTCTTTTATCTCTACTAGTAGTATATATACATATTAGTACTACTTTAAAAGCTTCTGATCTGAACTCTGAGCACTGAAATATATATACAAGAAGTCTGAAGAAAAAAACCCCAGAAAAGGAAGGTACTATGAAGAAAAAATAAATGGAAAACCCTAATGGTCTATAGACACTTGTCTTAAGTTTTTTTTGTATATTATTGTTTTTTCTTGATTTTTGAGTTGTGGGTATTGTGTAGTTATGTGTATTAAGAGTATGTGTTTGGAATCTTGAAAAAAAGTTTTGGTCTTGATAGGTTTAAGTTTGTGTCAGATCCGATGAAGTGGATATTGAGTTTTTCAGCTGATTGTTTTTGATTTTTATTGTATTGGGGTTGTTGTTTAAGGTTGGAAAAGTCTTATTTATGGGGTTTTTGTTTTTTTGTAATTTTTTTTTGATCTTTTTAGATAAATTTGATGGGGTTTTTGTTTTGTTTGTGTTAATGAAGATCTGGATGGTTGAAGAGGAGGAGAAGGTGATTCATTTGCACTTCTCTTCTTGAAAAGTAGTAGTAGTATTACTTTTGAAGTAAAAATTGAATTTTTTTTTTTTTTGGTTGTTTTGGTGTTTCAATTTTGTTTTTGAACTTGTAACAATTTCAAAATGCAGGAGATTTTTGTTAAAAAAACAATTATGTTTAGCTTTAGATGCCAGGTTGTAACATGGGTTCTACTGAGTGTTTACATTTGCTTCCCTTCTTTTTTGGCAAGTTGACTTTTGTTTACTTCTTATTGAGTTCTCCTTATTTTTTAAATATATGAATAATGGTGGGTTAGTTTCATGGTTTGTGATCTTTGTGAAGGTATTCTTTTGCCATATTTTTGTGATCCGTGTTTCTCGCGCTACAGGACACTGTGATGTATTGATGATATATATTAGGTTGTGAAAGATCCAATTTTATTCTGTTGGGTAGTTTATTCACTTCAGCATTTTTGTCTTCTAACTGGTATTAACATGTATATAGTTTTAATTTGGATAATAGTGCTTTCTCCAGCTGGTTTGAGTGTTTGATAGTTGCGGTTGCCTAGTTTTTGTCTGTAACTACAAATTTTGGACATTTGACTGAAGTTTTGGTATTTAACTCAATTCAGAAATCAGAATCGGCAATCGGTTTGTTGGTGGATGCACAGGTGTAAATGCGGTGTTCTTGTTTGGAGTTGGTGGATTTAGCTTCTCGAAAAGTATCATTATAACAAGGCGCACTTCTCAAATTTCTTGTTTAGAGTAGGTTGATTTAGGAGCTTGAAAAGACTCTCAATGTAATAAAGTGCACTTGTCAACCTCTTCATCTCCATTGCTTTTGGGTGCAAACTTGCTCGCAATTCTCCAGAGATTACGAGGGGTTTTGGTATCCAGTTTTACCAGTGCTACATTGAGCTATAGTCAACAGTTGGAGCTGCAACTGCTACATAGAAAAGCTGTGTGGTCGGAGCTTCACTGTTTGGATTGTAGTATTGAGCGTGTTCATGTCAAGCGGGTTGCTTAGTAATGTTGTAGTGCTAGTTGACTGCGATCTCTGGGCTTGCTAACTATTTAAATCAATTATGGAATCTGAAACTCTGACTATAAATTATAGGCAGCCCAGCATGCTTCAGAGGGCACTTTCTGCTTCTGTGCCAATGCTGCTGATTGCAGTTGGCTATGTTGATCCTGGGAAATGGGCTGCAATGGTTGATGGAGGAGCCCGATTTGGGTTTGATTTGATCATGCTAGTACTCTTGTTCAATTTTGCTGCCATTCTGTGCCAGTATCTGTCTGCTTGTATAGCCTTGGTTACAGACCGAGATCTTGCGCAGGTAGTGTTCTTTCATTGAAATCTAACTTTTGATTGCAGTATCTAAGTAGTGATGCATCTTAGTGGAGTCGAACATGCATGGATGTTGATTCTCCTGCTCTTGTATGTTTAATTTAGAACACCCATAGCAAGGACAGAGTAGTCTTGAAACATGATCAAGGATTGTGTCTTGTATGGACATCTAGTTTTTTTTTTTGACAAATTTCAAGCCCCTTCATAGGTCCTTAACCCACGGAGAAATATTTTACAGCTGATATCAGAAGCTATATATACAGTGGAGTACTTGTGTGAAAAAGATAATGCCATGATAACAAGCTCCACCCTGTGGTAGTGTCTTATTAGGTGGCTGACAATATTGAGCAGGCAGTACTGGAATAACCACGCGAGTTGACCTGTTTTTAAGTCATTCCTTTGGCAGCTGTAGCTATTCAGTTTGTCCTTCCATCTTTCAACACCGTTTAAGAAGAATGCATGTAACAAAACTTGCATTCTTCACCTCTTATTTTATGTTTCGCAGAGTTGAAGTTACATCTTCTGCTTAAATCATTAGTTTGTATTTTGTGTAACCGATGATGTATAATGACTCTTTTTTCCTTGATGGTGTCAAAGATTTGCAGTGAAGAATATGACAAAGTTACATGCATATTCCTAGGAATTCAAGCTGAGGTTTCGATGATTGCTTTGGACCTCACAATGGTAGTTTCAATATTTCATTTTGTGTACACACTGCCTTCTGAGATTATGACCTTTTCTAGTGCATCAACTTACAACCACTTGATTCTGATAGGTTTTGGGCACTGCACATGGGCTTAATGTTGTGTTTGGAGTTGACCTGTTTAGCTGTGTTTTTCTGACTGCAACTGGTGCCATTTTGTTTCCACTGCTTGCTTCTCTCTTCGTAAGTCTTACTACTAATTATCCTTGTGGACTTTCTGTTATTGACATCTTGAATTATCTCAGATTCTTGTCTTCTCATACATGATAATGATTTCAAAATACTATGTCTAGGACAATGGCAGTGCAAAATTCTTATGTGTTGGCTGGGCAAGCTCTGTACTGCTCTCTTATGTTTTTGGAGTGGTCATAAGTCAACCTGAAACTCCATTCTCCATCGGTGGGATGCTGAATAAGTTCAGTGGAGAGAGTGCATTTGCATTGATGAGTCTTCTTGGAGCAAGTATTATGCCTCACAATTTTTACCTCCATTCTTCTATTGTACAGGTGTCCTCTCTCTCTCTCTCTCTCTCTCTCTCTGTGAGTGTGTGTGTGTGTGTTTGTGCATGTGTATGCATAAAAATTAATCTGTGCTTGCAGAATGGTGGTGCACATTGTTGTGCACCAGTGGCATGCTCACACATCTGTAACTTATAAAACAGTCTGTAACTGGACTTCAATTGTTAAGCTAACTATTGCTATACGAGATTGGGCCGTCATAAACCTTTTACACAACAAACTGGAGAACTCTAGCGCCTGTGTGAAGAATTTGGCATGTATCATTTGTTTACTGATGTTGCGTGTGAATTCTGTATTGCTTCTATCTTGTGGTTGTCAGTTATGATTCCTAAACTTACTGCTCATCCTTGGGATTTTAGATGGCTGGACCATGAACAATTGGTCAGCTCAGTTGCTTAGGTTGATTCTTTGAATAGATAAATCTGTTGAAGCAATCTGTGGTTCTGAAGCCTCTATTGTTGTTAAGCTTTTCATGCTACTGGTCATAATTTTTATGGTGGATGAGTTTATTTCTTCATGAAAAAAGATGACCAAACTACAATAAAAAGAGTGTTTTCTCCCTTTTCCCCCTTTTAGGTGGGGTGGGGCCTGGGGGAAGTGAAGATTATAGAGCATGTCGGAAATGAGCTTGTGTTGCCTTTGCCTTTTCATTTGTACAGAGTCTATCTGTATTATATATGTGTAGTCCAGAGCCCTAAGATCCAATATTCCCAGGGTAAGGGTACATAGGCATGATTACAACAGTTTAAAAGTGTGAAATAAGTTCAGACATGCTCAAATGCTCAATGATGTGTCAACATTTGTGGAAAAAAATGATGCGTCTTTGACATTGCTAGTGCATATGGTTTTTCTGGTGCAGCGAAAATATTTCCATGTTTCTGATGCATTTGTTTTGGATATAGAGATAGATTTTTTGAACTTTCCATGTTTCATGTTATTATATGGTTTCCATTAGTCTCAGTAATTATCACAGCTTAGAAATAATTCTCAACTCCACAGCATTTTGATTTTTTGACTGACTCCTTGCTATGTGTGTTGGTGAGTTCAATACTAGGCTATCTCGTGTTTACCTCTATATAAATTCTTTTTTTTGCAGCAAGGTAAGGAATCAACAGATCTTTCCAGGGGAGCTCTGTGCCAAGACCATTTTTTTGCCATTGTTTTCGTATTCAGTGGCATTTTCCTGGTCAACTATGCCATGATGAATTCAGCAGCCAATGTGTCTTACAGTACTGGCCTTCTGTTGCTGACATTTCAGGACACATTGTCATTGCTCGATCAGGTTAGATTCAAACAGCAAAAGATAGTTCTGAGCTATGGCCTTTGTGAACTAGAGATATTAACGATTTTCTTGAATGATCGACGCAGGTGTTCAGAAGCTCAGTAGCACCATTCACCATAATGCTGGTTACAGTTATTTCCAATCAAGTTACACCACTAACTTGGGATCTTGGTAGACAAGCAGTTGTGCATGACTTATTTGGAATGGACATCCCAGGCTGGCTTCATCATGTGACGATCAGAGTTATTTCTATTGTCCCAGCCCTTTATTGTGTATGGAATTCAGGAGCTGAAGGCCTATATCAGTTACTAATATTCACACAGGTTGTGGTTGCTCTTGTGCTTCCATCTTCTGTCATACCCTTGTTCAGAGTTGCTTCTTCCAGATCAATAATGGGTATCCACAAAATTTCTCAGTTAATGGAGTTCTTATCTCTAGGCACATTTATCGGCTTACTTGGCCTAAAGATTATATTTGTCATAGAGATGATATTTGGAAATAGTGATTGGGTTAATAATTTGAAGTGGAGTATTGGGAGTAGCGTGTCTACTCCATACGTTTTTCTCCTCATTGCAGCCTCTTTATCTCTTTGTCTGATGCTGTGGTTAGCAGTTACTCCGTTGAAATCTGCAAGTTCCAGCTTCGATGCGCAGGCATTTCTGCAAACGCCTATGCCTCAGTCATATCCGGAGCGTAATCTACTTGATGAGAGTAATACTACCTTTGGTCTAGAAAGGTCCTCCCAGAAGCAAGAAGGTGTATTTCATGTGGAAAAATCCTTGGTAAGCCATTCAGATTTATCAACTTCAGATCCTGATCAAATCTTGCCCGAATCACTCTTGGACTTTGAGAAGGTTCGTCATTTGGCTACCATTGATGAGAGCAAATCTGAAACAACATTTTCAGCTCCTGCTGTCAGTCATCCTGAGGTATATGTATCAACAGAAGAAACTTCTGCAGTGAAAAGTGTTTGTAATGAGGTGTCTGGTGTTGAGTCTGTGGATACCAGCATCGTCAGTACTGAATCTGTGGATGTCGTAGAGAAGACACTCAGAATTGAAGGGGACATGGCAAATGACAGGGATGATGGAGATTCGTGGGAGGAGCCTGAAGAGGCAATTAAAGGAGTATCTGACAACACTCAATCCTTTATTTCTGATGGTCCAGGGTCATACAAGAGTCTTAGTGGAAAACTAGAGGACACGGGGAGTGGTACGGGAAGTCTATCAAGATTAGCAGGTCTTGGTCGTGCAGCTAGGAGGCAGTTAACAGAAGTTCTAAATGAGTTTTGGGGGCAGCTTTTTGATTACCATGGCATGGCCACAGCAGAAGCGAAGTCCAAGAAACTGGATATAATACTTGGTCTGGATTCAAAGATGAATCCAAAACCTGCCCCTGCATCATTAAAAATGGAAAGCAGTGCGTATATTCCATCTGGGACTGCAAGGGTACCCGAGTCTCTGATCAACTCGAATATGTACTCTCCCAAGCAGCAATTTGCATCAGGTATTGTGGACTCTGCTTATAGAGTTCCAAAGGAGCCATCTTCGACATCTTCCATATGGTCTAACCAAATGAAATTATTAGATGCGTATGTGCAAAGTTCCAGCGGCAGCATACTTGACTCAGGGGAGAGGCGCTATTCCAGTATGCGGATTCCAGCAACTTCTGCTGGCTATGATCAGCAGCCTGCTACTGTGCATGGATATCAGATTACTGCTTACCTTAATCAAATTGCGAAAGAAAGAGGATCTGATTATTTAAATGGGCAACTGGAGTCACCATCTCCTCGTTCTGTATCATCACTGACATCAAACTATGCTGAACCATTTGCTCGTGCCTTGGCGCAAAAACCTCAGAGTGGAGTGAGTAGTCGAGCACCACCTGGTTTTGGAAATGTCCCTGTAGCCCGAAATAATTCCATGCAGCCTGTTAATACTTCTATCGACCTTAGCTCTACTGAAAATGCTGAGTGTGTGGCTGGCTCAGCCAACTCGAAGAAGTACTACAGCTTGCCTGATATCTCAGGACGCTATATTCCTCGCCAAGATTCTTCTGTCTCAGATGTGAGAACTCAATGGTACAATTCCATGGGATATGGGCAATCTGTTGGTCGATCTACGTATGAACAAGCTTATATGAGTGGTTCACTTAGGGCAGGTGGTCCTCAGAGGTATGAACATTCTCCTAAAGTCTGCAGAGATGCGTTCTCCTTGCAGTACAGCTCCAATTCAGGGACTGGATCCCTGTGGTCTAGACAGCCTTTTGAGCAATTTGGTGTAGCTGGTAAGCCAGATGTTGTTAGCGGCGATCATGGAGCTGTGCAGAGTTCATTTGCTCAGGAGAGTACATCTACGGTTGACTTGGAAGCTAAGCTGCTTCAGTCTTTCAGAAGTTGTATTGTGAAACTTTTGAAACTGGAAGGATCTGACTGGTTATTTAGGCAAGATGATGGGGCTGATGAGGATCTTATAGATCGGATTGCTGCAAGAGAGAAGTTTCTCTATGAAGCTGAAACTAGGGAGAATAGTAGATTGACCAACATTGGTGAATCACACTTCTCTTCCAACAGGAAACCGGGTTCTTCCCCAAAACCTGAAGAGATGGATTACACCAAGTTCTCGGTGATGTCAGTTCCTCACTGTGGAGAAGGTTGTGTTTGGAAAGTAGATCTGATTGTAAGCTTTGGTGTGTGGTGCATTCACAGAATTCTCGAACTTTCAATTATGGAAAGTAGGCCAGAGTTGTGGGGCAAATATACCTATGTTCTCAACCGTCTTCAGGTAAAGCCTCATATCATATCTGTCATTAGTTCATTAGTTCTTCTATTTCATAATTTTCATTTCTCATTTTAATGACTGTTAGTAATTTTTATCCAGTCAAGTCGGTAAGTGTTATATTTCTTTGATTCTTTTCGATAACTTCATATTGAAAAGCAATTTTTAAGCATCCGAGAAATGAGGCATGCTTTTTGGTGTTATCCCACAATCCTTCACGAAAACTCTCTTTAAAGCTTATATCACATCATTTAAGGTTTAAGTAACCATCTTTTGTCTTAGATTCGTCGTTGGACCTTGTACCGTGCCAAAAAAGACATTCTAGTGACTATCCTGGTCAGTCCACTTTTAAGGTGGCTAAACAAGTGGTAAACGCATCAAAGACACCACGAAACCCCTAGGGGTCACTTGTTTGACATTGTCCTTTCTTGGAACAGTGGGAAAGTGCTCTAATCCAGTTGGTCTCGACGCTCAAGAAATGTTTTACATTAATATATGCTATTTGCTCCAACCCCGTATTTATCTGATGAATCATTTACCAACTTCAGGGCATAATAGATCTGGCATTTTCAAAGCCCCGTTCTCCAACGAGCCATTGTTTTTGTCTTCAAATTCCAGTTGGCCGGCAGCAAAAGTCAAGCCCCCCTTCAATTTCAAATGGAAGTTTGCCTCCACAAGCAAAACAGGGACGAGGAAAATGCACGACTGCACCAATGCTCTTAGAAATGATCAAAGACGTGGAGATTGCAATTTCCTGTCGAAAGGGACGAACAGGGACTGCAGCAGGGGATGTTGCCTTTCCTAAAGGGAAAGAAAACTTGGCATCCGTTCTCAAGCGCTATAAACGTCGACTATCCAATAAACCAGTAGGAAACCAGGAGGCAGCAGGCGGAGCTGCTGGACCACGCAAAGTAACGTTGTCGGCCTCATCAGCTCCTTTCGTCTTGTAACACTCTTTTCTCAGTTCATCAGCTATGAATTCTCTCCCCCCTCTCCCTCTTCCCCACCACCTCCCTTGTATTCTCTCATGTGTATTTGAATCTTTGCAGCTTATTCACCCCCCCCCCCCCCCCTCAAACCCCCCACCTCTTGTACCTCAATCTGTATACATAGGATAAAATGTTGTAACGAGGTTAATGTAAAACTGCAACGGTGAAATGAAGCGGGCTAAAAGGCGGGAAAAGATGTTATTGCAAAATTTGCAGCTCTCTTTTTCTTTCTTTCCATAGTTTACTGAATTACTTTTACTGTCAAAAGCTTATTGTATATTACTACTACTTTTCTTGAGCCGAGGATCTATCGGAAACAATCTCTACACCTTTGAGGTAGGGTTAAGGTTTGCATTGTATGTTACTACTTCCTTTTTATGTGGTGGGACTGTTAGTTGTAGCAGATGGACTATTAGTTAAAACTTTACTATCTTTACCTCTTTCTGTGGTGGGACTATTAGTTAAATGCAGATACTGCAGAATTGCTACTTTTCTTTTGTTTTCTCGTCTGGTGTTCGGTATTCATATTGAGTTTGACTAATTTGGATTTCTGTCATGCAAGACCATTTAAAGGGGAAAATGCTCCCTAACAAGATTTTTTCCTTTCGTATTTAGATTTCGAACTCGAGATGTTAAGGTGGAAGAATTGTCCTATTCATTCTACTACAATTCTTATCGGTTGTTAGAGGAGAATTACATTAGTATTCTCTCCGTTCTATTTATGTGACATAGTTTGTATAACATTTGCGTGACAAATACTTTTGAAAATTGTGATCTAATGTCATAATGTTTGTAAGATGATAAAAGTTTCTCATTAAATTAAAATAAAAAGTATAAATTAATAATTTTCAAATTTTGATAAGTTGTTTTTTAAATGACTAAAAAAATTATATCACACAATTTGCAATAAAAGGAGTATAAAGATTAAAGGGGATGAATGTGGAACAAGGACAGCCATACTCCAATAAAGATCTCTTATCCTTATCACTTTAGTTGAAATTATTGTGATCATTATTGGTTCAATGAAATTTAATAATTTATATTTTCATTGAAAATTTATCCAACATTAAACAAAATCTATTTCAAAATCAGTAAATTATTCTTATCATATATTTTAAAATTCATAAATTAAGAATCCTAAATTTACTTCTGTTTATAATATTAATAGAATTTAACCATTAAGTTCGAAATAAATTAGTGTGTGGTTTCTCTAATATTAGATCATGATCGAAGAAAGACATGAGATAAAAACACATTAACTAGTGAGGTCTCAATTTTTGGTGGACGAAACACGATGGAATGTGATTCAATCATTGATATTTCACCATTAATCTTAATTAATCGAGTCAATAAATAGAAAAAAAAAAGTAATTATATTGCGGTCTAACATCATACACACGTAGACACACGTAGAAAGAAGTTGTCTTTTTCATTCTTTTTTTTTTCTATTGCATTATATCATTCTCCACTTCTCTTTTCTTTCTACAAAATTTCTAGCATTTACTTCTCAAATTCTTCTCTTTCCCTTTCTGTTTATGTGAGTTTTACCTTTGTTTTTTTGACAACAAAGATCCACAAGAAGTTTTGATAAACAAGGTATGTTATTTTTATCTTATTTAGTATTAATGTATCATCTCAGTAATATTTTTTTATATCCTTTGACATCTATAATTTGACAAAAATCAAAGAAAATACGCCATCTTTGAGTGCGATTTAAACTATTAATTTACGTAATTAAAAATAACTGACTAAATTTACAACAAAATTTAGAATTTTGATCTCTAATCCAATTTGAGTACGACATTGAAGAGCAAGAAATCCATTTCTCTCTCTTTCCTTAAGTATTAAGGTTCCCGCCCTTCTTGTATCAAGAGCTTTTTCAATTTGATGAACGCTAAATAATTAAGATTAATGGAGTTTAATTTGCAAGTGAATGTGTACGAATTTTTTTAATTTGAAAATTAACGAATGTACAATTTAAATTAATTAGTAATTGAATTATAACATATTCACAAATTATTTGTCTAAAGTATTATTTCATGATTTTGTATGGTTGGTAAAATATATTAAAGAATAAACGGTGATAATAATTGACAGTAGTGATTGGTGATAGAGTTTGTGAGTGGTTATTATCTATGATTGTGGATAGGTGGACCAAAGGTGATGGTTATACAGTGATATACAATAATGGAGGTGATTGTCCGTGATGGTTGATATTTGTGATTACATAATATAGAAGTTGTCGATAAAAGTGATTGATAATAATAATTAATAGTGATAATTAATAATCGATAATCGATGCAGCTAATGGTGGTAGTGATCGTTAGTAAAAGTGTTGATGGAATTAAATGGGGGTTGACCTTCTGGGTCGAGCTCGTCATATGAAGCTTGTCTAGTGAGGTTTAATTCTCATGTGTGGTTTGCAAATTATTGCATAAGAATGAGATTTACCAAAAAGTGTGATGATGGTAGTTAGTGACTTGCAATAATTTTAGCGGTTGGTACTTTCAGTAGTTATTGAATAAATTTGATTTACTCAGCGCAAATATGTGACTGGAAAAAATTATTTAATAGATCAAAATCTGAATTATTCAAATTTAAATTCTCTTAAATGAAAATATATCAATCAAGAATGTGATCTAGTGGACAATAAATTTTTCTGAGAATAATGAGGTCTCTACATATTTCAAATCCTAAAAATCACTAAATAAGATATTTCGAAAAATTAGTCAAAGCGAACGTAAATTGACTTTCGAAAAATGAAAGATACTATATAAATTAGGACAAAATGAGCATTTTAATTAAATAAATCTATTAATAATTTTTTTTTTTGTGTCAATGCAGGAGACAGACAGAAATAGAAGATGTATGTAATAGTGATTTCATTGCCTTTGATTATATTGGTATTGATAGTAGCCATTGTTTGTTACATGTGTGGAAGATCAAGGGGTTGCTGCTGATTATTCACTTCAAAATGCTTTATTATGCCTCTTTCACCTGGCGGAGCTCGAAGTCTGGATATGAATTTAACCAATATATAATAGTTTTTGCGTAAATAATATATTTGTATTAATAAAGAATGAATTATAGAATTCAATTATTAACATTCGAAGTAGTCATTCTAAAATTCAGAGTCTATAATCCTAATTTAATAATTTTCTCCTTTTATTGAAAATTTATCTAACATATAATAATAATCTATAGATTATTCTATCTTATATTTCAAAATCCATAAATTTAGAATCTTAAATTTATCAATAGAATTTAACCTTTAAGTTCGATATAAATTAGTGTGTGGTTCCGCTGCTTAGGACACCAATGTATTAGACTATGAACGAAGAAAGACATGAGATAAAAACACATTAACTAGTGAGGTCCTAATTTTTGGTGGACGAAACACATGGAGTATGATTTGATGGTTGATATTTCACCCACGGTTCTTTGTTAGAGGTTTCAAATTTTTTCTTTAAATAATCTTTTCGATTGAAATATAATTAATCTAGTCAATAAATAAAAGAGAAAAAAATAATTTTATTGTGGCCTAACACCATACAAATGTAGAAAGTTGTCTTTTTCATTCTTCACTTTTTTTCTATTGCATTATATCATTCTTCACATCTCTTTATTTTGCTTCTCAAATTCTTTTTTTCCCTTTTTTGTTTATGTGAGTTTTACCTTTGTTTTGTTGACAACAAAGATCCACAAGAAATTTTGATAAACAAGGTATGTTATTTCTATTTTATTGAGAATTAATTAATGTATCGTCTATATAATATCTGATGGGTCTTTAGCATTTTAATATTAATATCATATAATATTATTATGCATTATGGATTTGAAATGTTGCATTTCTCATTTACACCATTTGACATTTAGTGGCCATGATGAGACCAAGACGTTGCTGTATTTTTTCATTGTCTTGAATGGCATTTTTATGCCCTTTTACTCACTTGTGTTTAATGGTAGAATTTGACCTTTGGTTTTTTGATAACTCCTATAACCACTAACTTATTGTTCATCCATTAGTCTACCTATTTATTCCTTGTAAATTATATAACTTATATGTCATTTACCTACCCATTACTACCTTAATTTATTCTTCCTATTCAATACTAGGATGAATACCTCACCTATAAATAGAGGTGGTCTTGCATATTCTTAAAAGTACAAGAAAATATAGAGCGTAAAAGAGTTAGTAAAAAAGAGAGTTTTATTAGTTGAAGGAAGGTGTTCTTGTGTTGGAGCTTTGGACTCAGCTCTTGTCCAGAGTTTGTTGAGTTATACTTTGTGTGTGGGCTGTTGTATCCTGGAGGGGACAAGTCAAGAAGACTACTGCTGGACCGGTGAAAATATTTGCTGCAGTGGGCTTGAATCTCCTTACAGAGAGCGAGATATCCGCGCCTCAACCAAGAAGATAATTTGTTTTCTTCATTTATTTTTTTTCCATTTGTAATTGTTATTATTATTGTAACTTCACCAACAATTTTAAGGAGATTCATTATGGCTACAATTGAAAAGTCCGCGGATGTCAAGATGGGAGATCTTAACAAGCCATTCCGGTTCAATGGTACCCATTTTAAGAGGTGGAAGGGTAAAATACTTTTCTACTTAAGTCTTCTCAATGTTTCTTATGTGTTAACTGAGAAGAATCCAAATAAAGTAGATAACTCTTCAATGAATGATGAGGAACTTATTTCTCTTTAAGAGAAAGTTGAAAAGTACGATGGTGATTCCTACAAGTGTCGGTATTTTTTACTAAATTGTCTATCTGATAATTTTTATGATTATTGTCATAGAACTTACTCTAGTGCAAAGAAAATTTGGAAAGCATTGCATAGTAAGTATGATACCGAGGAGGCTGGAGCAAAAAAATATGCCGCTAGTAGATTTTTTCGTTTCCAAATGGTGGACAACAAATCAGTGGTAGATCAAGCTTAGGACTTTATAATGATTGTTGGAGAGCTCAGGTCCGAAGAGATCAAAATTGGAGATAACCTTATTGTTTGTGGCATAGTTGATAAACTTCCACCTTCTTGGAAGGAATTTCAAAAAACTATGCGCCACAAACAAAATGAAACCTCTCTTGAGACGTTGATAATGCGAATCCGCATGGAAGAAGAAGCAAGGGGTCAAGATGCACTTTTGCAAATAGAAGAGAACAACATCACAACGAAGGTAAATTTAATTACTTCAAATAATGCTACCCCGGATACTGACAAAAATACTTCTTTAAAGCCTAAAAAGAAAAAAATCAAGAAAAATAATGGTAGACCTCCCAAGAATAATAATAATGGTGAAAATAACCAAGCACAAAATCAACATGTTCAAGATAAGGGACCATGCTTTGTCTGTGGCAAGAGTGGCATATTGCTCGATTTTATAAATTTCAAAAACATGGGCCTACACCTCAGGCAAACGTTACCGAAGAACCATTTGTAGCAGTGATAACAAACATAAATATAATGGAGAATGTTGATGGATGGTGGGCTGATTCTGGTGCAAACCGTCATGTCTTCTATGACAAAGATTGGTTTAAAATATATACTCCTTTTGAAGAACCTAAAACCATCATGCTTGGTGATTCTCATACCACACAAATTCTTGGAAAGGGAGATGTCGAATTGTGTTTTACCTCTGGAAGGGTACTTACTTTAAAAGATGTACTTTATATTCCTTCCATGAGAAAAAAATTGATGTCTAGTTTTCCTCTTAATAAAGCGGGCTTCAAACAGATTATTGAATCTGATCAATATGTAATAGTGAAAAAGGGTATTTTTGTGGGAAAGGGGTATGCATGTGATGAGATGTTCAAGTTGAATGTTGAAATGAATAAAACTTCTACTTCTGTTTACATGCTTTCTTCTACTGATTTTTGGCATGCTCGTTTGTGTCATATAAATGATCGTTATGTGGGAATTATGAGTAGTTTAGGATTAATCCCAGTGATTAAAAAGAATTTTGAAAAATGTGAGGCTTGTAGTAAAGCCAAAATCACTAAAAGGCCTCATTTTCAAGTTGAAAGAAAAACTGATTTATTAGAGTTAGTTCATACTGATATTTGTGAACTTGGAGGAATTCTAACTCGTGGAGGAAATAGATATTTTATCACTTTCATTGATGATTTTTCTAAGTACACATATGTTTACTTAATGAAAAATAAAAGTGATGCTTTTGAAAATTTTAAAGTTTTTCTCCATGAAGTTGAAAATCAGTTTGGTAAAAAAATAAAAAGAATTAGAAGTGATAGAGGCCGTGAATATGAGTCTAATGAGTTTAATTCTTTTGTTAGATCATTGAGAATAATTCATGAAACTCCTCCTCCTTATTCTCCTTCATCTAACGGTGTAGCAGAAAGGAAAAATAGAACTTTGGTTGAATTGACTAATGCCATGCTTATTGAGTCAAATGGACCTTTAAATTTTTGGGGTGAAGCTATTTTGACTGCTTGTTATGTGTTGAATCGTGTGCCTCATAAAAAGACTAATTAACACCTTTTGAGTTGTGGAAAGGTTATAAGCCAAATTTGAGATATCTTAGAGTTTGGGGTTGTTTAGCTTTTGTAAGGCTAATGGATCCCAAAATTACTAAGTTGGGTAAAAAAGTTACTACTTGTGCTTTTCTTGGTTATGCTTCAAATAGTACAGCCTATAGATTTTTTAATCTTGAAGATAATATTATAGTAGAATCAGGTGATGCTATTTTTCATGAAAATAAATTTCCTTTGATTCTAAAAATAGTGGGGGTCAAAGGATTGAAGAAAATATTTTGTCACTACCTAGTTCTTCTACTTCTGTTTTGAGAAACAAAGAAAATGATGATTTTGAATTAAGAAGAAGTAAAAGAGCTAGAGTAGAAAAAGATTTTGGTCCTGATTTTCATATTTTTAATATTGAAAATGACCCTCTCACTTTAAAAGAAGCTTTATCTTCACATGATTCTATATTTTGAAAAGAGGCTGTAAATGATGAAATGAAATCACTAATATCCAATAAAACATGGAAGTTAGTTGATTTACCACCGGGTTGTAAAACTATTGGGTGTAAATGGGTCTTAAGAAAAAAGTTAAAACCGGATGGATCTGTTGATAAATATAAGGCTAGACTAGTTGCAAAAGGTTTTAAGCAACTAGAAGACCTAGAATTTTTTGATACTTTTTCTCCGGTAACTAGAATTACATCCATTAGACTTTTGATTGCTATTGCTGCAATTTTTGATTTACAAATTCATCAAATGGATGTAAAAACTGCTTTTTTAAATGGAGACCTTAATGAGGAAATTTACATGGAACAACCCAAGTGTTTTGTTGAAACATGTCAAGAAAGCAAAGTGTGTAAACTTACTAAATCCCTATATGGCTTGAAACAGGCACCAAAGCAATGGCATGAAAAATTTGATTCCTGCATGATTGAAAATGACTTTAAAACAAATGAGTGTGATAAGTGCATATATCATAAGTCTTGGAATAATTCACATGTTATTATTTGCCTATGTGTTGATGATTTATTGATCTTTGGCTCTAACATGAATGTTATTAGAGAGACTAAAAATATTCTTAGAAGCCATTTTGATATGAAAGATCTTGGTGAGGCAAATATTATTCTAGGAATAAAAATTACTAGAACAAGTGATGAAATTTTCCTTGACCAGTCACATTATGTTGAGAAAGTTTTGAAAAAATATAATTTCCTTGATTGCAAGCATGTTGTAACTCCTTTTGATTCTAGTGTTCACTTGTTTCCTGTTCAAAGTGAAAATGATGTAATAAATCAAAAGGAATATGCTAGCATAATTGGAAGTTTGAGATATGTGACTGATTGCACTAGGCCTGATGTTGCATATGCAGTAGGAGTACTTAGCAGGTTTACTAGCAAGCCAGGTAATGAACATTGACATGCTATAACAAGAGTTATGAGATATTTAATTGGAACAAAAACTTGTGGTTTGTTCTATAAAAAATATCCCGCTGTACTTGAAGGCTTTTGTGATGCGGATTGGAATACCTTATCAGGTGATTCTTTATCTACTACTGGTTTTATATTTACTTTGGGAGGTGGTGCTATTTGTTGAAAATCAAAAAAGCAAACTATTATTGCTAACTCTACCATGGAGGCTGAACTAATTGCTTTAGCTTCAGCTAGTGAGGAAGCGAATTGGTTGAGAGATTTATTATTTCAAATTCCTTATTTTGAAAAATCAATTCCTCCTATTTTAATTTACTGTGATAGCACCGCTGCAATTGGTAGAGTTCAAAATCGTTATTATAATGGTAAATTCAGACCTTTAAGGAGAAAACACAGTAATGTGAGATCATATTTGACAAATGGTACCATTAATGTTGATTATGTCAAATCTGATGATAATCTTACAGATCCACTGACTAAGGCGTTAGCAAGAGAAAAGGTCTGGAATACATCGAGGGGGATGGGATTGAAGCCTACAAATACATGAGTCATATGCGAGGAAACCCAACCTGGGGACTAGAGATCCTATAACCAGGTTTAAAGGGAAAAACGAATCACATGATGACTTATTGTGAAAATGCACTATTAATTTTTCCCTCCCCATGATGTGAGTGCATATTTACCTGTAATAGTTTGTGGAGGTTGAGTTTTAAAAAACTCTTAATGAAAATCTGTAGCTCGTATGAGTGGGGTGTTAACTTATAGGAGCACCCTCGACAGATTTCACCTATGTGAGTGTGGAAGTAGGCCGCTTCCTATGAGAATCAGGCTTATTCTCAAAAAACACTCATGAAACCGGGATTGCACAAGGCCGTAATGTGCTGGCTATAAAGCTCATGATAACACCTTGATTATTATGTGTAAGCAGTGACTTTTTATTTCCCTTAAGCAGTCATAGTTCAAGTCTGAGACCACTACGACTCTGGAATAAAAAATACTGTTTTACTAAATGGAGGTTCAATGCAGAGCACACCTTCATTATGCATAGTAGTCTTCCTTCGGCTAATAAACTCTCTTATTCTAATATTAAAACGAGTGGGGGATTGATGGGTCTTTAGCATTTTAATATTAATATCATATAATATTATTATGGATTATGGATTTGAAATGTTGCATTTCTCATTTACACCATTTGGTATTTAGTGGTCATGATGAGACCAAGACGTTGCTGCATTTTTCCATTGTCTTGAATGACATTTTTATGCCCTTTTACTCACTTGTGTTTAATGGTAGAATTTGATCTTTGGTTTTTTGATAACTCCTATAATCACTAACTTATTGTTCATCCATTATTCTACCTATTTATTCCTTGTAACTTATATAACCTATATGTCATTTACCTACCCATTACTACCTCAATTTATTCTTCCTATTCAATACTAGGATGAATACCTCACCTATAAATAGAGGTGGTCTTGCATATTCTTAAAAGTACAAGAAAATATAGAGTGTAAAAGAGTTAGTAAAAAATAGAGTTTTATTAGTTGAAAGAAGGTGTTCTTGTGTTGGAGCTTTGGACTCAACTCTTGTCCAGAGTTTGTTGAGTTATACTTTGTGTGTGGGCTGTTGTATCCTGGAGGGGACAAGTCAAGAAGACTACTGCTGGACCGGTGAAAAGGGCTTGAATCTCCTTAAAGAGAGCGAAATATCCGCGCCTCAGCTAAGAAGATAATTTATTTTCTTCATTTATTTATTTTTTCAATTGTAATTGTTATTATTATTGTAACTTCACCAACAATATCTTTTTATACGCATTTATAATCTGACAAAATTAAAAGGAAATATACTATTTTCGAATATAATTTGAGCGATTGATTTATGTAATTGAAAATAACCGATTAAATTTACAACAAAATCTAGAATTCCATCATTGATCCAATTTGAGTACATCAATTTGGAGAAGGAAGTAATCCATTTCTATCTCTTTCCTCGTGTATTAAGGTTCTTGCCCTTCTTGTGTCATGAGTTTTTTAATTTGATTTTTTAAAAAGAATTTAAATGCTAATAATTAAGATTATTGGAGTTTGATCTGCAAGTGAATGTGTATGATTTTTCGTTATTTGAAAATTAATGAATGTATAATTTAAATAAATTAGTAATTGATTGAATAACATGTTTACAAATATTTGTGAAAAGTATTATTTCATGATTTTATATGGTTGATAAATATATATTAAAGAAAAGTATCAATTAATCATGATAATTGATAGTCGATGCGACTAATAGTAGTGACAACCAATAGTAAAAGAAGTGGTTAATGGTGGAGGTGATCGTAAATAAATGATATTAATGATGGTAATTAGTGGCTATTGGGATAATTTTAACCATGATTATTAAGTGATAGCTGGTAATTGTGATTGATAGTTGAATATAGTTGTTGGAGGAAGCCAATGGTAATAGTTGTGTGGTGATAGGTATAAAGTAGAGGTAAAAAATTTAGATACTACTAATAACTGATAATTTAATTAGTTATTTGAATAAATTTGATCTATTCAGCGTAAATATGTGATAGAAAAAAAATTTATTTACTAGATCGAGATTTGAATGATTCAAATTCAAATTCTCTAAAGTAAAAAAATTAAATCATAACCTCAATCAAGAATATGACCTAGCGATTAATAAAGTGTGCTGAAAATAATGAGGTCTCTATTTCAAATTTCAGCAGCGATAAAAACACTAAATAAAATATTTTATAAAATTAATTAAGGTACACACAAATTAATTTTCGAAAAGCGAAAGATGTTGCATGACTTAGAACAAAGTAGTAAATTAATTTAATAAATTTATTAATTTGTTGATAAATTTATTTTTGTGTCAATGCAGGAGACTCAGAGAAATAGAAGATGTACATAGTAGTGTTTTCATTGCCTTTGCTTATAGAACTCGATTATTAATGAAGTCATCGTTTTAAAATTCAAAATTCATAAAGTTAAATTTCTGCTTTCGTCTATGCTCCTCCAAGTTCTTGTTGAATACAAGGTTAAAAAGGAAAAAAAGGAAATCCCTTTTGCTCAAAGAGTATTGGATTAATAGTCATTATAATTATTGGATTTGTAATTAATCATTTGTACTTCGAATACTAAGTTTAAGCAAATATAATTGAACTCGTTCAAATCCGTGACTAATACCATCCATTTGGACCTCTATGTATATGGTGTCGAGGCGAATCTACAATATAATTTATGCGTTTGATAAAATTCAATAATTTATATTTATATTAAAATTTTATTTAATATATATAAATAATTTATTTACTCTCAAAATCTTAAATTTATCTCTGATTGAATGTCATTAAATAGCTAATATTTTACATCTTTAGTTAAAAGTTCTAAATTTCATTTTCAAAATGAGAAGTGTCTTTATACAAAATGCTTTAAACCGATTCGAGAGGATAATTAACGTTTGGCTTTCAACAACAACAACAATAACAACGTTTGACTTTAATCTATCAATTTTATTGAACCGTCTTTATGGGGATTGTGAGATAGGTTGGGGTAGGGGTGTACAAAATCGAATCGCAAATGGAATCAAATCGCAAATCGAATCAACCCGCAAAAAAAATCCGACTAGTGGTTTGGTTTGGTTTTAACTAAAAAAAGTCAAACCGAACCGAATCAATCCGATATTACATATATACTATTTTTAAAAATATTTTATACATAAAAATATTTATTGTGATGTAATTTATAAATATTTCTTCAACTTTTTCATAGTTTTTATCTTTCAATATATTATTTCAAGTTTAAACTTAGAATTTTAAATTGTCCAATAAGTCTTTTTACAACTTATAGATATCAGTAGCTCAAATAAAACCCAAATTAATACGAATGTTAACAAAAGATTATTCAATCCAACTCTAGGAATGACAATCACGTTAGATATTTGTTCTTTAATTTTACATAAATACATAAACTAATTTATTTTTTTGTTTAATATTTAGTCATGTAGTTAATACTTATTAAACTTATTTTAACATGACTTAATACTTTTAAATTATAGTTATTTTTATTATGACTTATTAATATGCAATATTTATTCTATGCGATTTTATTATTTTTTGGTTGAATATTTTATTGTCATCACTCACTTCATAAATTTCAAATAAAGTGAATATATTTTGTGTTATTTGTTTAAGAAATACCTTAGATAGTTGCATTTTGCTCGGACTAAAGAAATATTTGAAGCACAAGTTAATTATATGTTTGTATGTTACCGGAAAGAATCCGAAAAACTTGAAAAACTCGAAAAAATCCAAGGTTGGAAAACCCTACTTTTATTGGTTTGGTTTATAAATTTAAAAACCCAACACTAATGATTTGGTTTGGTATTTACAAAATTCGAACCAATCCAGTTCATGTACACCCCTAGTTGGGGGTAGGAGCGGAGTTAGATAGAGAGTCAATGGGTTCATCCCAATCTTTTTCGATAAAAAATATAATATTTATATATGATTAAAGTTATCTTTTAGGTATATATATATATTAGGTTATGTCTTTATATTTTGAATCTTCTCGGTGAAAATTCTGACTCTGCCGCTACGAGGACTGTCGTGACAAGGAAGGACTTCATGTAAAAGCATACACGTAGAAAGTTGCGTGTCAGTGTGCATGCCACTTCATGAAAATTCCTTTGTCTTTTTTCATTCTCTTTTTTGTTTTTTTATTTTTTTTCTAATTGCATATATTGTGAACTGTCCATTTTTCTTTCTATTTCTCCAGAAATTCTCAAACTCCTCTTTGCCTGTGTTTAATGTGAGTTTCTTTTGGCAGAATTAAATAAATTAGAGGATTAATAGATAGAGAGTACTATATAAGAAGATGCAGCATGTACTAGTGATATCATTGCCTTTGGCTATATTGGTATTGATCCTATTAGCCCTTTGTTGTTACTTCTTTGGAAGATCAAGGGGTCGATGGTGATTTAATTGTTCAAATTTCTCGTCATTAGGAGGTCACGTGTTCAAGTCATGAAAACAGTCTCGCATAGAAATGCAGTTAGTTTGAAAATAGCTGTTTGTAGAAATACAGGATAAGATTGCGTACAATAGTTCGCTTACAATAGATTTTTGTGGTTAGATCCTTTTTCGGATCTCAAACATATGGTGAAAATTTAGTGTATCGGCAGTTCTTTTAACAAATTTCTCATCAATATGCTTTTATATTATGGTTTCTCCAAGTTCTTGTTGGATACAAGGTAAAAGAAAAAGAAAAATATATGAAAGTACCCTTTGTTCAAAAGAAAACTTTATATGTTGTTGTATCATGTTTCTTGATTTTGTATTTTTATATGAATGAGACTAATTATTACTTTAATTTGTATTATATATATGATGTTGTAGTGTGTCTCACAGAATCCGTACATATATAAATTGTTGAATTTTCTCGACATATAAATTGTTGAATCTTATGTCGAATCTTCTCAACATAAGGAAATATCAAAGCTTAAATTGTCCTTTTTCCTACTAAGGTTTGATTGATATCTCATAAGTTTCTAATTTTTTATTTTAATCGTGGTGAGATGAATTTGGTAAATTTTGCAAAAAAGTAGTGCCTATTTTTCGATTTGGAAAAATATTACACCTTATTACTCTTATCAACACTTATTCTACCCTAAAGAAGTTTAATTTTTCAGTAATCTCTTGGTTCACGAAATTCCGTCAAGAATTCGAGATGATTTGGATTGGAGTGTGTTAATACTATAACTAAAAGTAGTATTAGAGAATTCAAAACTTAGCTATATTTTTCTTGTGTGTGCGCATTTGCAAATTTTACTAGTAAATGTAATACACATGATTTTTCGATATAGATGGATAAAGGCACTGACTCTGTAATTTCCATACTTGTCTCGTTGAAACATAAAGTTTGATATCATTATTTAATTAAATCAAATTCATACGATTTCCACTCAAAGATCTCCCAATATAAAAATATCATTATACTTGTAAGTTTTTTTCTTTTAACTATTAACGTGAAACTTTAATTTATCAGTACACCTACAAGCAAAATATCACTATTATTTTTAATTGGAAAAAACGCAACCTTAATAAATGTATGTGCTGAGTATTTGATGCTTTAGATGAGTTGTCTAATACTTTCTTACGTTAAGTAAATAAAAAGAAAACAAAAGCACCATATACTAAAATCAACCAAAATAAAAAGGGACAAAAATAAAGCTGTCATTTACTCATGTTGAAAGCCTTTACATTAAGACACGTTATCATCTTTATCATATATCATCAAACCAAACCAGAAAAAAAAGATCCTGGCACAGCAAAATACCTAATGTCCTAAAGAGAAAAAAGAAAACTAAAAACCCACACTGTTCTTTTCAGATCTTTTAAGAGAGTCAGATATTGTAGTTCTGTTTCAATTTCAGATTTTAAAGGGTAATTTGTGTTGTTGTCATAACAAGGTACGTCTCTAATTAGTTTCCATGTTAGTAATTTGGTTGCTGAGAAAGAGAAAAGTTTGATTCCAGTCATATTTATTAGTTCGAATTAAATCTTCTTTAGTATAAGGATATGGTATTTGGTATGTACTAGTTCGACTAATTTAGATTCGAGTGATTGGCACAAATATGGTAGGCTATTTTAGTTTTGAAACTAGAAATTGAAGCTTGCGGGCCACAATAAATCCTGACGGATCCCTAGAAGTTCCTAGGGATAGGCACAGATTTGCCTTTGCCAAAACACTACTAAAAAAAACACTCTCATTGAAAAATATTCAAGGGCTATTTTCACAAATATTTTGCTTGAAATATGAATAGGTGGGAAAAAGAACAATAAATATTTTCATATGAAAAAATCAAAGAAGTTTCCTACTATATCAGTGAAAATCTATTTTCCACCATGCATATTTTCTCAGTAAGCTTTTTCGGTGAGAAATGAGTAAAAAAAATCATGTTCTATACTATAAATTTCCCACTAATTTGCGATGAGAATTTTTTTTGTTTCTAGTAGTGAAAGTCCTGATAAATTGTTAGGACTTTGGTATAAATTGTGGCGTAATTGTACCACTAAAAAAATCATGTTCTATACTATAAATTTCCCACTAATTTTGATGGATAGCTAGGCAAAGATAATTTGTCTTGTCACATGAGGGATCATCAAGATTTTAGTAGAAATTAATGTATCATAATCTTGAAATAAATTGTTCATAAGTCCTGACGGATCATCAAGAACTTTTTTGAACTTTTACATATGAAACTTCTGCACAGTACAATGGAGTTTGAAAATTCCATTCATGTGAAACTCCCGTACAATATGAGGATGTTTAGAACTTTTGCAAATGAAACTTTTAACACGCAATCTGCGTGACTCGAACTCACAACCTTCGAGTTCGAAGTGAGGGATGCTTACCATCTGATCAATTCCCTCGTGTCTAAACAACGTGTTGAACGTCAATAGAGTGTGATGGAGTTTTAGTTGTAAAAGTTTGAAATTTTGGTATACAATATTGGAGTTTCATAAGTAAGAATTTTCGAAGTCTTTACTAAGGTTGGGCTGGACCTCAATTATAGTTGGGCTCTATGCAGCCCACTTTACTAAGGTTGAAAGTTTCTTCTCGAGTATTATCTTAAGAGAATTTGAGGCTTCGAAGTAAAGCCCATCTATTTTATTTTTCATCTTTTGAATATAAGCCCATTTCTTCGACGATTCTAGTTGGTATGAGAAATGATTCGGGGCAATGAAATAGGTGAAGTGGTTGGATTTTGCAAGCTGTTTTAACCACGGCTGGATGTGATTCCAAGAGCCGAACGAACCCATATTTGTAGAACTCTTATAAACACTAATTTATAATTTTTTTTGTTCCTCATCACCTCCTTAACGTAAGACCAAAATTAAGGATTTACAGGTTCTTTAACTTAAACTCGACCTTATATATATGTTAAAAAAATAAGTAGATAAGTACAAATAGTAGAGCTAAAAAAGTCAACAAATTAAACGAGTTGTAGTAGAATTTTGAACTCGAACTTATAATGTTTGAATTCTGGATTCACCTCTGTATATGATGGTAAGCTAGAAAGACAACATGTGATTTTTAAAATCTAGATAAACTATTTTTTTTACCGTCAGTACATAGAACTTAACTACTAATTTTCGCAGGAAAAGAGCTTTTTGGGTTGAAGAAAAAACTTGAATCAATGGGTTATGTGATTGTGATATCACTGCCATTGATTCTGATCATCCTCATTGCAGCCATTGCTTGTTACCTCTTTGGTAGGGCACGAGGCCGCCGCGAAGCCACCATGGTCCCTCCGTACTACGGACCGCCACCACCAGCACCTCCTCCCGGAGTCCTTTCTCCGCCACCCGGGAAATAGCATTCTTGTTTTCTTATGTTTGCCTCTCATCAATATGTATAGGTCATGTAGTTAAAATTTGAGAAAGTTTGTTTAATTGTATGAAGACCAAATAAAGTGCCTTATTGCAAGCGCGTTTGTCTCGTTTCAATTTTATCGAATATCCCTCAAGGGACACAAGCGTCTTTGTCAATAAATTGCCTAAAGCATATATACTTTTTCGAATTCAAACTTCTTTGTTCTTTCTATGTTTCTTCAAAGATTGTAATTGTTGCAAAATTCAAAATTTAATAGTAGACGATTCCCCACTTAATTTTGAACAAGCAAAACTATTCTGTTTTTGTTCTTCTCCATGCATGATGGAAATTATTATATCGTCGTGGAAGAGTTCAAAATGAGTAATCTTAATCGTTTCATTATACACAAACCCTTCGAACTCTTCTGTTGGGTTCTTGTATGTTTTGATGATTGATAAAACAGTGGAACACATACATTAATCTGTCTCTATTACCTGTTCCATCACGCAGAGTCCAACTTATATTAGGATTCTTTGAAATGAAGGAGTCTCAAGTAGAAAAGATCTCAAAGTCTGCACAAAGCACGAATCAGATAGGAGTCTACATATGATAAGGAGTATAATATGGGTAGACCAAGAGAGTCCAATAATCAAGAGAGTCTAAGCGAGTAGAGTTCGGATGCAAGAAGAAGTTCAAATGAAAGAAGAACAATTCAGAATAAAACCATGTGCTGGAATCAAGAGTTGGAGTTCGACTACAACACTCAAGGAAGGCACGAAGTAAAGTTGAAAGCACATAGGAGTCTCACTTGAAGTAGAACTCTAAGCAAGCAGAGTTTGATTGCAAGAAGGAGTTTGAAGTGAAACAAGAACTCCTTGAGGAGTATACTTAAATAGCAAAGCTGCTATCAAAAGCATTCGTGCACTCACAGAGAATAAAAAGACAATTGTGAAATTGACTTTAGCAAGTGCAACGGAGGATACTGAAGAAACACATTAAAGAACCTGGTCTTAAGTACAGAGTCTAGTTAAGGTGTCTTAGTTGTGATGTATTAGGAGTTGTTCTTTGAGTTGTAATCATAGTTCAGTGTGTTATAAACTGAAGTAGGATTGTAGTCTTCAAGTTGGGTTAACTCGAAGATTTGGGAAACACAAACCTTGGGCGGTTGGTGTTGTTAAGGATTAGAGTTTATAATTCCTAGGTTACATCGAGTTGTAATCATTTTGTTGAGGCTCATTGTGTTAGTGAAGTTGGGGTTAAATCCTGTAGAGGTACAGGTCGTGGTTTTTACACCTTTGTGAGCCGGGTGGTTTTTCACGTAAAAATCATTGTGTTATTTAGTTACTATTTTCTTACTGTTGAAACACGTTAGGCAACCTGTTTCATCAATAGGTAACTAATATAGTTAAACTAAATCGGTAGGTCGTACAAAACAACATCTTCATTGACTAAGTGGCTGCCTTGCTTCAAAAAACTAGGACGACCACACATGACACAACGTCGAAGAAGAAATGATCTCTTATAGTCATTTATAATTTTTTCAGAGAAGAAAATAACTCTATAAGAATCTCATGCATTTATTTATATGCCTCTTGTGTTATTTATTTTTTTATTAATCTCTTGTGAAAGGATCATATAGTTAAAATAAAATTTGCTATAGACTACAAAACTCCAATTATAAATTAAAGATTCTTTTTAGAGATTTAACAACTTTAGTCCATTATTGACCTTGACTTCAAAAGTCCATGTAAAGTTGAATAGAAGTGTGGCTCTTTTTTAAAGTAAAAAATTGTCAAGCAACCAAACTGTTTATTTTAGTCAACATTTTAACACCTTTTTCCAAGAACTTTCACTAGAAATGCGAAGGAAAATAAAGTTAAATTAAAATTTGAGCAAGTTCTTTGTTTGTTTAATTGTATGAGACCAAATAGTGTCTTATTGCAAGCACACTTATATCATTTTAATTTTATCGAATATCTACAAAGGAACACAAGTATCTTTGTCAATTGATATCTTGTATTATTTTTTACTAATCTCATAAAATAACATTTGTAATAAACTGCGACTATAAGTTAAAGAAATGTTTTTGGAGATATTGGGTGTGCGAATAACAATCTCATATTGGTAGTTGAAAGGGTTGAGAAGCTACATATAAGGTGTAGGATCTCGTATAAGGCTTTTTGGGAAAATTTGGCCTTGAACCTAAGCGGACAATATCTTTAACAACCTTATCCATTGTTGCAACAATGTCTCACCCAATTATTCAAAAATATCCATAAAACATCTATACAAATGTCCATCATATTTCCTAGAATGGTTCAACATGAAATTTATGAACAACACAATGCAACGAGGAAATATTCTTCTATATCCATCTATATTTTCAATAGAATTATCACGAAGATCTAACATATTTTATTTATAGATCTCTTATGTTATTTCACCGATCTCAAGTAAAAAGAATTATACAACTAAAATAAAATTAGCAATAAACTATAGTAGACATCGAAATTTTGTTGGGACTCTACAAGATGAACTCAATTTCAGTTAGGAATCTTGGAGGCTATTCTACCTAAACCCAAGTTCACGCCTATATAAAGGGTAACATATTCCCTTGAAGAGGCATCGCGAAATACTCATAAAATCTTAGGATATTCATAAAGAGATCAAGACATCAAATACTGCCTTTGTCAAAATCTTCGTCAGAAAAAATTCAGACAGAAAAATTAAGGGATAAACAAAAATATTACCAACACAATTTATTAATAAAATAATCTTGTTTCTTCAAATGGTGTGTTTGTGGATGGTTTATTTTCCACACATTAAAATTTATTGTGAACAACTACGAAACCTCGATTATAAATTAGAGAGAAGTTTTAAGGATTTAACAACTTTAGTCCATTGTTGACCTTGACTTCAAAGTCTATGTAAAGTTGAATAGAAGACATGGCTCTTTTTTAAAAGGAAAAAAAAATGGTCAAGCAACCACACTGACTATTTAAGTCAACATTTCAACACCAACATGGGTTGTGACATAGTGATAGAACTGTTCCGCCTTTAATCAAAGATCTCGAGTTTGAGCCTTAGATATATGGAGAGAATCTTGTTGGGAGCGTCACCCTCAGAATGGGCCCTAAAATGCACGATTCAAATTAGTCGCACCTATACCGAATATCGAGTGAGAAACCAAAAAAAATATTTCTAACACCTTTTCCCTCCTCTTTCCAAGAATTTCACTAGAAACATGCAAGAAAATGAAGTTAAATTAATATTCAAATTATGTCTACATTTCATGCATTTACAAATGAGTGGTAAGTGACAACAAAATGGTCCCTACTTAATAAATTATAAAATAGAAACTTGTTGATATCATTCACTTCACCAAACATATTAGAATTTGTCTTTAACCCAAGAAATAAATAACAACAAAATTCAATTACTTAAGAAGAAACTAAAGTTATTCCAAAATTATGATCTAGATTCTAATGGCATAGTGGGAATCTAAATTTGTACTTTGAATGTAAAGCATAAACTAATATATAAGAATTTATTAAAATCGCAACAAATAGTCTATAACTCATTACTTTAAAAATATAATAAAATCAATGTTAAAATTTTTATATGTTAAATTTATAAAGCTTATATTTTGGATCCGCGTGTTATTGTAGGAAGGAAATTGTTTATTAAAAACATATTTTTCTGAAAAATAAAAAATCTATTTAGTTATTTTTTAGTGTTAATTAGCAAATAATTAAGCAGAATATTTTTGTCAAAAAAATATTGCATATAATCTATTCAGATACTATGAAGCGGGAATGGAGTAAGGTGACCGGGACGAGGGCTGTGATGGTAGTGATGGTAGGCCGCGGGCTTGCAGTGATGGAGTATATTGAAGGGTGAAGAGGAGACAATCAATATAGTTAGTTATTTATGGAACTCATTTTCTGAATTTTCACTAAAAATGACATTTTCTTACATATAAATTTTGGTTTGATTCTCACCGCTCACTTTAAATTAGTTGGGCTAGTGAGTTTCGTATACAAAATGATTGAAAAAAATTATATACTCACCTTTGATTATTTTTTTTAAAATTGATCTAATTTGACATTTATTTTCTAAACTTAGCATAACTCATAATAATCCATAACCTAATCCAACATATACAATTATCTTTCAAGCACATTTTGATAATATATTATACCACAAATTGTTCCAAAATTAAATCCAAACCACTAGAATAAATAATGTCATTTACTCTACCAGTTTCTATCCAAACATTATTATATTTCCTTTAATTTACCAAACAATAAATTATCATCGACATATAAATTTAATGAGCTGAGGATTTTTTAGAAATAACTTCTTTATCTTCATGAGATAGGTAAGATCTGCATACACTTTACCTCATTATTATTGTTGTTGTTGACATATAAATTTCGCCGCTAAATAAAAGAAAATGCGTTAATAATTTCATTAGCGGTAAATTAGCAAAGAATAATTAAAAAATCCTACTTACCAATAGGGTATACCTATATGTTTTTTTTTTATAGTGATCTTTTCGTCATAGTTCCTTTTTTAAATAATTAAATCAGTTATTACGTAATTATATGTAAATTCTTAATAAATACTATTCGGTAATTAGCAAAAATGACAACTGATTTGATATCACATAATATTAACTAAAATTCATTGATAATAATAATAAAAAATTATAAGGGGCAAACACCACCTAGCACTTAAGGTGGGGTGTTTAATGTCAAGCAACAATGACTAAAAGAAAAAAAGGGATATATGGCGAGGGACAAGAAAAGAACGCATACATGGAGATTTTGTCTGTCAAAAATTTGAGAATATATAGATGAACATATAAAGTTGAGATTACGAAGTAAAAGTAGTGATTTCTTCTTGCTTGTTGGGAGAAAAGATTTCTATACTCGTTCTGCAATTAATTTCAAATTCATCTATTCATTATTTAAGCGAGATTCAATTCCACGCTCTTTTAATTTCTTAAAATAATTAGTATATATAACGTAAATCCTTTATAATAATAAAAATTATGTAGTAGTAGAGTTATGGACAACAAATAGGCAGACAACATAATATTCGGTTTGAATTATTTTTTTACAAAAAATTATTGATATATTAGATTTACATTTATTACCACAAATAAAAAAATGAGTTTAAATAATATTCATATATTCTCAACAATATCAAGGAGATCGATATATAGAGTTCATTAAATTTTGTCAACTCATAGCACGTTTCTATGTAAGTATACTTTGATTCATATAATCATATTCAAATTATTTATTTATTTTTAAAATGTCAATAATATTAAATTTGCATTTAATTTCACAAATAAATTATGGATTTGAATATATATCTTCTACAATATCGAGCAGATATATAGATTTTTTTATATATTTTGTCACCTCATGGCACATTTTCAATGTATGTACTTTGATTCATAGAATCATATTCGATTTTTTTTTGTTTATAAATGTTAATACATTAAAGTTGCATTTACTATCACAAATAAATAATGTATCATTTACTATATCAAGAAGATCTATGGATTTCTTTATATTTTGTCACATCGTGGCACGTTTTTATGTAATTAGTCCTTTGACTTTGATTTAAATCTCAAACATTTATTTTAAATTGTTACATGTGTCTCTAATCCAAACAAAAACTTTGAAAAAAAATGAAGAAGAGTCGGATCCACAAAGTATAAAGAGAAGGCCTATTTTAAATTGTTACATGTGTCTATGCTCGTTCCACAATCAATTTTAAATTCATCTATTTATTGTTTAAGCGAGGTTCAATTTCGCACTCTTTATTTTCTTAAAATAATTAATATATATAGCGCAAATCCTTCGTAATAATAAAAATTAATGTAGTAGTAGTGTAGTTATGGACGACAAATAGGCATACACGTGATATATATTAGATTCGAATTATTATTTTTTTAAAAATTGTTGATATATACGTATATATTAGACTAGATATGGGAGAGCCCGTGCTAGCACGAGCCCAATATATATTATTTTTTTGTCGTAATTTATGTAATATAAATGTAATTTGGAATCGACCTAATTCTTTATATGTTTTTAAAATATTTCAAGTTTAATTATTGAGATTAATAGTGCTTTTTCAGTAATTTTTACATAAGATATGTTACTCTCCCTCTGTTCCAAGTCATGTGCCATAAATGGAATTTCGAGAGTCGATTTAATTTTTTTATATATATTCTTTATATTTTAAGTTGATAATTATTATATGATCTATAGTTTTTTTTGTGTAATGTTCACATAATATATGTTACTCCTTTTGTTCTAATTTATGTGACACAGATTGAATTTCTAGAGTCAACTAAATTTTTTATATATATTTTTAGATATTTGAAGTTATTAATTATTATAATTTATAATTCTTTTTTATGTAAAAGTAAAATATATAAATTTAAATGGTGTGATTTTCAAAATGCCCTCGGCTAGAAGCAGATAGTAATATACTTCTTCAGTTCATTTTATTTGTCACGTTTTGCTTCACGAGGGTCAATTTGACTAATCTTCTAAGCTAAATTAAATTAAATTAATATTTAAAATTTAGATGTTCGAAAATTATACCAAAGATATGATAAGTTGCAATTCTTCTTATATTAATATGATGAAAAAGTATATCTTAAACACTATTTATCAAAATTTATGTAATTTAATTCTCGAAAAGTGAAATGTTATAAGTAAAAATTCTCGGGAGTATTATCATTTCTAAAAAATTTGGAAAAGATTGTGAGAATTAATCAGCAAATTATTTAAATTTTTGGGAAAGACAATTTTAAATTCTCTAGAAAACACATAGGGAAGAGATAGTGGAGAGGGTTGGGGACGTGGGGGGGGGGGGGGTCCTGGGTTGGGCTATTGTGTGGTGATGAAGATGACATAAGCAAAGGACAATTTAGTCCGGACACTTAAAAGTATTACATAGCAGTTGCAGTAAGATTCTTTTAGATCCAATCACGTTGCTCCAATTTAATGGAAATGACTGAAATGTCCTAAAATAAAATGTTGACCAGGTGTGTGATTATTCCCATTTATAAGATAGTAGAATTCACATTTATTACCACAAACTAGATATTGGTGCCCGTGCCACGGGCCCAATATATATATTTTTCGTCTCAATTTATGTGACATAGATGAAATTTGGAGAGTCAATTAAATTTTTATATGATTTTTTAAAATATTTAAGTTGTTAATTATTGTGATTAATAATATTTTTTACATAATTTTCAGAAAATGTTATTGTCTCTGTCCCAATTTATGAGGCACTGATGAAATTTGTAGAGTCGACCAAATTTGTTATATAATTTTTATATATTTTAAGTTATTAATTATTACGATTTATATTAATTTCTACGTAATTTTCAAGTAATATATGTTACTTCCTCTTTTCTAATTTATGTGGCATTAATAGAATTTGGTGAGTCAACCAAATTTTGATGTCACTTAAATATTTTAAGTTGTTAATTATTGTAATTTTTATAGTAATTTTTACGTCATTTCAAATAATATATGTTACTTCATTTGTCCCAATTTATGCGACACTGACAGAATTGAGACTCACTCAAATTTTTAATGTCTTCTAAATATTTTAAGTTCTTAATTATTGTAATTTATAATGCTTTTTATATAATTTTTAAGTATTTAACCGATTAAAAGGAAAAAAAATAAAGATAAATTAATTAAAATAGAGAAAATACACAAAAATAACAAAAATACTCTTATTATATAGAAGAATGACAAAAAACATACACGTCGATGGATAACTGTGTGCTTCACCGCTCTTCTATGTGGTAGTAATAAAAAAATGAGTTAAAATAATATTCATTTCTTCTCAACAATATCAAGGAGATCGATATATAGAGTTCATTAAATTTTGTCAACTCATAGCACGTTTCTATGTAAGTACTTTGATTCATATAGTAGTAATTCAAATTATTTATTTATTTTTAAAATGCCAATAACATTAAATTCGCATTTAATTTCACAAATAAATTATGAATTTGAATTTATATCCTCTACAGTATCAAGGAGATCTATGATTTTTTTATATTTTGTCACTTCGTGGCACATTTTTTAATGTAAGTACTTTGATTCATATATCATATATTCGAATTTTTTTTCTGTTTATAAATGTTAATACATTAAATTTGCATTTACTACCACAAATAAATAATGTATCATTTATTATATCAAGGAGATCAATGGATTTCTTTATATTTTGTCACATCTCCATCACCGGTAAAACTATGATTTTCATTGAGGGGGTTCAAAATTGAAAAAAGTAATCACACGAACTAGCCAGAAGGAGTTCAACATCTACATATATACAGAAAAAATTATTTTAACCATGTATAAATAGTATAATTTTTCGCCAAAGGGGATTCGAATGAACCCCGACTCCAAGCTAGCTTCGCCCTTGCTCTTCTTTTTTCTTCTCTTCATTTTTCACAATTAAATTAATAATTAAAATTAAATTAAAATAAATCCTTAATTATGATTAAAATAATTAATTATTTCCATAAAAAATTTTACAATCCCAGAATTCTAGATCTACATTGCATCTTTCTTAAATATATATTAAACAATTCAATCCTTAAGAAAAACTATCAACCTTAAAGGCAAACAACATTTTCTATATAGTATAATAATATTTCAGTCGTTCTATATTTGACACTCTCTAATCAAATTAATTTGAATTTATAATGAGTAATATTTCAGTTTTTCTTCTCTCCATTGGAAGAACATCATTTGATTATTTAAGACATCACTTATTTAGAAACAAAATGAAATGACTAAATAATCGCTCATTTAGGAACAGAGGGAGTAGTAAATTACTCCAACACATTTTTATTCATTGAATCACAAACTCAATCATCACGATACAAAGGAAGTACAATACAATACAATACTAAATGAAGAAAATCACAAAATCGTAAACAAAAACACACATTTATTCTTCCTCATTGATAACAACATCTGGTACTGACGTGACACATCGATCGATCATCGAGATAAATTAAATTTTGTATGGATTGAGTGGAGATTCAATTTCAGAGGTATCAGTTGCAAAAGTCTTCATATACTCTGTATAAGAGAATGGCTTAAACTTAGCAGGATTGTTTTCACTTATAAGTGATTTAGCAGGTTCAATGATGCATTCTTCAGAATATCCAGGACCAGTGAAGCATCCAAGAGATATTCTATCTCTCTCTGAATTTGTTACCACTCTGTGTACTCCACATTCTAACTTCCCATTGCTGAGGGCCTGATTCATTACAAAAAGATCAATATGCATTGTCTCGAAAGATCAACAATTTCTTAAAATCAATGCAAACATGCACACTAGAAGAAGAAGAAAAAAAAATCCATATTAGTAAGTTGATTTTGAACCTATATATTGCTTTTAATAAGGATTACATGAGTTAAGCTTAAATGAAGAAACATATATGGTCGGTAAAGGTTTATATTTCCAACATGTTAGATAGCAATTTGCTAAATATTAAATTTTGAATCCAACAATCTAAATGATCGAGGATAAGGGTAGAAAGTTAATTAGTAGGTAGTCGAGTATCGTTGTCTAAATATTAACCTATTCTTGTAGTCTTTAGTTTGGTTGTAGTCTAGAGCACCGTGTCTGTCGTAGTATTAGCCTATTGATCTTGTAGTCCTTGGCTTTTAATTTGGTATCTGTTATCATCTATTGTTTAGTTACTATGTTTAGATGGTAGCACCTTGTTGTTCATGTTACGGTTTCGCACTGTTTTCCTATTAGTTGTCATGTTTTTCTTCACCGTCATTTTTTTTCCCTTCCATTACTACTTTTGATTTGCTTCACTTGAGCTGAGGGTCTTTCTGAAATAGCTAGCCTTTCTACCTCCAAAAGGTAAGGATATGGTCTGCGTACACTTTACCCTCTCCAAACCCGACTTTTTGGGGATTTCACTGGGTATGTTACGTTGTTATTGTTCAAATATTTCAAATGGTCAATGGCATCCAAAACGACCAAACAAATAAAATTCAAATTCTGAATCCACTTAGATTTGAGCCATGTAAATCTAATGGAGTCCTTTTAGGATGAGGTTGATGCTTTTATAAGCCTTGATCGAAGCCTGGTCTGGGATCGAGAATTTTCCCTCTAATAATAAAGACATCGTGACGTAAGCCTGTTATTAATTCCTTGCATTATAGGTGTCAAGCCCTCGCTCAGAACTAAAAGATCCTTAACGTCGACACTCACTGCATAACCTCATAGGACAAGATGAAGATCCGGAAAAAGGTTAAACAAATCGTCAAGATCAAAAGAATTAGCAGTACCTTCAAAAGCATGCCATTGATGCAGACCAATGCACCAGGAACATGAGCATCAACAGCAAACCATTGTCCATCCTTCTGACGCCGCACATGTAATCCACCACATTCTTGTAGTAGCAAGTTGATGAGTCCACCATCATTGTGTGGCATTGCTCCTGCAGTTATAGTTGCATCAGGGCATTTTGGGTAATAGTTAATAGCCATATACTGAGTCTGGCTTAGTTCATTGGCAAATTGATCCTTTTCAAGTCCCAATCCTTCACACATTAGCTCCAATATCCTCAAACTTGCCTTCCTCACTCCCTCTGTGTATTTTCCAATCACTTCCCTGTGAAAACATAGCAAAGAGAACTTTACGTCACATGGTATGTTTAAGATCAGAAAGGGAGCCTCGGAGTAACTAATAAAACTGTTGTCATGTGACTAGGAGGTCACAGGTTCAAGCCGTGGAAACACCCTCTTGCAGAAATGCAAGGTAAGGCTGCGTACGATAAACCCTAATATTTCGGCCCTTTCCTGGACCCTGCGCATAGCGAGAGCTTTCGTGCACCGGACTGCCCTTTTTAGTATGTATAAGACCACAAGTTTTATAAGTCTTTTTTTGGTGAACATTATGATGTGTCAAACTATGCCAATTACAAATTGAATAGTACTCCCTCGGTTAATTTTTAATTGTCCATGTTTGACTTAACACACTCCTTAAGAAACTATAAATAAAAAGGTAAATTTACTATATTACCATTTGAATATAAAAAATTTAATGCTTTGGAAAATGTGGAAAAATGACTATAATTAATAATAAAGGTAAACTAGGAACTAAGTGGTAAATTATCTCTTGATTTTCTAAATTAGACAAGTAAACATAAACATTTATTTTCAGTATAGTGGACAAGTAAAAATGGACGGAGGGGGTACATCCTCAGTTCCTCTGTCCCAATTTATATGACTCACTTTCCATTATAGTCAGTTCCAAAAAAGAATGACACATTTTCTTATTTGACAAATATTTAATGATACTATCAACATTTTACCCATGTTGGATCCCATTTATTTGACAAAAAGTTCCATAAAGGTATACTTTTTAAGGATAGTTTTGGAACATTTCAAAGTCTTCTGATACTTCTTAAACTCTATATCCAGTCAAATTAAACTACATCATATAAATTGAAACGTACGGGAGAGAGTAGTTTTTACCGGTATTGTGGTGGATTTTGAGGCCAAGTATTGATGCGGCCTTCTTTGGTTGGATGGGTACAATGAGCAAAAGTGTCTTTCCAAAAGACAATTTCCTTGTCATTGTTCTTAGGTTTGTACTCTTTATCAATTATGAGCCTTGGTTTTTGGTCAACATTTGCCTCAAAATCACCCAAATCTTCTTCTTTTTCAATATATTTTTCCAATTCCTCAATAGGCATCTTGAAAAAATCCCTACAAACTTTAACTACATCACCAATCAACTCTTGTGAAACTCCATGGTTTATTACCTGAGATCATGACATCATAAACAAGATCAATTAGTACTACTTTTACAACCACAACCTAAAGGATTGGAGGGTAGAATTGGAAATTCAGTTTTCAGATTGAAGAAATTGCAATCCAAATCCAATTCATATAAGTTCACTTTTGGATTAATTGGTTTGGATATTTTGTAATCTCGATTTTGACTTTTGAAATTTACTCCCTCCGTCCCTAAAATAAGTTTTCCCATATTAGTTGTCTACCTTACTAAATTTAGAGATAATTAATTTTTTTTTTCATATTATCCTTCCAATTAATTCTTTTTGGAAGTTGTGAACGCTTTTTTGTAAAGTTCCAAAAAAGTTTCTTCAGGCGTGAATTAGTAAAACTACCTTCTTATATATGATTTCTTAAAATGCGTGTAAAAGAGAAAGTGACCAACTAATATGAAACAGAGAGAGTACTACTTTTACAACCACTGGCTAAGAAATGGAGGGTAAAATTGGAAATTCAGTTTTCAGATTGAAAAAATTGCAAATTCAAATAAGCTCGAATTGGATAAGATTGGATGTTTTGAATTAATCGGTTTGGATATTTTGTAACAACCTCACTTCACCTAAAAGTTTGCTCTTTAGAATTTACAACTTTCAACGATTAACAAGGATATATTATAAAAAGTGACTAAAATAGGATGTTTTATATTTCATTTTGTCATTTAGATTCTTGACTTTATTATTTCTACACACACCTCTCCTCCTATAAAAAAACAACCACCTAGATTTGCATCTCATATGACATCTTTTCGGATATCTGTATAGTACTAAATCTGATATTCAATTCGAAATTCATAAATTTTAAAAATAAAATCTAAAATTACAAAATCCAAACCAAATAGCCAAAGAGTTCAAATCCCAAATTGCATGTTTAAATGTTGATTTTAAATCATGAGATGAAATCGCATATCCAGACGGTAGCTAAAACATATGTCATATGTACACTAAAAGCTTGTTGCCTACTCGAAACAAAATGTTTTACTTTCAAAAATTGTTGTTTTATTACTATCTTATATCTAAAAAACGAAATACATTCTCCCAAAAGAATTTCAAAGTTAATTCTAGCAAAATACTCAAAAAAACAAAAAAAATCAAAGCATTGGGAGTAAAAACTAACGGAGGTCTATCGGAAACAATCTCTCTACCTCACCTCTGAGATAGAAGTACAAATGGTATACACTCTACGCTCCCCAAACCCCACTCTGTGGAAATACACTAGGTATGTTGTTGTTGTTGTTGCTAACTTAATTCTAGCAAAATACTCAAAAAAAATAAATTCAAAACATTGGGAGTAAAAACTATCTCTCTACCTCAAGGTGAGGTAGAGGAACCGACTACGTACATTCTACCCTCCCCATACCCCGGAAACGTTGTTGTTGTTGTTGTTGTTGTTGTGGGAGTAAAAACTAATAAAGTATACCAATGAGAATGGGATTACATACCTGAAAGATTCCATAGTCTTGAGAAGCTTTGATGATTTGGTTAGCAATATGGGCAGAATTGGGATGTGACAAATCAATAATGGGAATGCCTTCATCAATAGGGACATTTACATCCATTCTTTTCTCTAATGGCACCACATACCTTTCAGGGACAGTGTTCACTTGAGAAGCCCAACTAGAGATGAGAGATTTTGCCATCTTTTGGTTTTTCTCAAATTATTATTAGCCTTAGCTAGCTAGAGATGGGATGTAGAGAGTGATAATGCACTTGTTAACTATTCTGCATGCCTATTATATAGTGATCCTTGACAAATATGTTAATGGTACCGTCAAATCTCTCCATAGTAACAGCGTTTGCTTGAAAGTTTCATGGTTGTTATAGTGAGGTGCTGTTATAATATGTATATTGACATTTGACGTTTAGATCTCATTTAGTTGTTATAAATAAAAATACGCAAAATTAGTAAGAGTATGAATGTAAAAAAGACAAACATCAGTAGCCTTTCCACGTGAAGTTATGACATAATTGATGGGCACCATTTAAATGTAATTATTTTCTTTTTAATTTGATATTCATGCCTATTTTATATTGATCCTTGACAAATATTTTAATGGTATATATATCAATGTTGTTTATTTTAACTTGTGGGATTACACTGAATATGACATTATTGTTATTGTATATATATATAGGCATGTACCGAGTAAATTTCACCGATTATCATTCAACTCTGTGTTTATTACACAAAAGTCACTTTTCTATTTTTCGTCCCACAAAACTGAATAACCATCGGTGAGATTTACTTGGCATGTGCCTATTGTATTTGCAAATGAAGATATGTAGACAAATTTATATGCATGTGATGAGGCTTCTTTACTAAATTTGGAGGTAAATAATTTTACTACTATAATTATATAGAGTATTAAACTATAATCTTAACTAAAAGTGTAGTGAATTTTTCCACCTTGAAAGCGAGAGCTCAAAGGAGGTGGAAAAGGAAAATCAACAAGATAGGATATGCTCTATCTCAACTAATAAGTATTGGTTTCACAAAATTTTCCAATTGGTGTCAGGTATCTGCATTGGAGCACGACTAAATTCGAATTCGCATCGAAAAGTTACACATTAAGAAAGTAAAATGCTCCTTAATAAAAACGACTCCATACTCAGAGAAAATGACAGTTTTATTTTCTTTTTTTGTGAAGAAAATAATTGGTTAGAACATAAATAACTATTATTTTATTTAGTTACTGTATAAGATTTATATATTATATATTCAAGATTAGCAAGTTAATTAATATTTACTGTATTTTCTTCTTCTCCACATAATTATATCATGTGGAAATTATAAAGATCCCCATAATATGTGGGTCAAATATCTATATAGTAATTGAAGTAAGAGAAAAAAAAAGAAAAAAAAGAAGGAAATATATACCTACTACTAATTTGGATAAAAAAATTACCACCTACCACCATTATATAGCCACAATCCTCATTCATAATCATCGCAACCAATCACCACAATTAATTCGTCTATCCATTTTTACTTATCTATTGTCCTAAAAATATATGTTTATTTTTATTTGTTCAATTTATTATATGGAGAAAAAATTTAACACTTAATTTCTAATTTATCCTTATTATTAGTCTTTTCGTTCACTTTTACTTGTTCATTATTTTCAAAAATAGATTTTCACATTTATTTGTCACTTTTAACATATCAAAAAAAAGATGATTTTTTTTTCCATATTTTACCCTTAGCATTAATTACTTATTCTCCAATACCTAATACAAAACATCAATTAATAGGGGTGATATGGTAAAATAGTCATGTCAATCATTGTTTTCTTCATAGACGTGTTAAGTGCAAATGTGACAAGTAAAAATAAATGGAGGGAGTAACTATAGTCATTTTTTCAATATATTTTTTAAGACATTGTATTTATTATATAGTCAGAGGGTGATATAATAAAATTACACTTATATTTATAGCTTATTAAAAAATATATCAATAATGAACAAATAAAATTAGACGGAGGGAGTATCACCGTGACTTAAGTCTTGATTTATGGGGGAAAAAAGGATGACTCTTGCAAAGAAGTGGTTAAAAATTAATATTAACGAAAGATTTCTTGAAAATAATACAACTTGATATTTAAGGAAAATCGATGAATTCGCTTTTTAAATTATTTTGCAAGAGGTAACAATTACGAAAGTCTTCTTGAGTTATTTGAAAATCATTTTTGGGGTGAAAGAAATAGTGACAAGTGTATGATCTATTTCATCTAATCAAACAAACTAAAATAGAAAAATACGCACGAGTGAAAAAAAAAAAAGAATTGAAAGAGTAACTAAAGCCCGTTTGGATTGACTTATTTTAAGTATTTTTTAAGTTAAAATAGCTTTTAAGCTGTTTATAGTGTTTGGGTAAGACAAAAAACTGCTTCTGAACACTTAATTTTAAGCCAAAATAGCAAAAAAAAGCTAAAAGCTAAAATTTCCAACTTAAAAAAAACAGCTTAAAATAAGCTTATCCAAACAGGCTCTAAAAGGCCTTTTTACATAGATAGTGTATTATAAAGCTTTATTTACGAATTATAGTATAACTTTTACTCTTACAGATTATAGCCTTACTTTTCTTACAAAAAATAGCAGAATCAGCTAAATACATATATAATACATTTCTAACACTATTTTAATATACTAACACAAACTAATTTTAATAGTATTTGAATATTTAAAATTCAGGTATAATACATTTTTAACATCATTAATAAGAGAAAATAATAAACAACAATTGTAGTACATTTTAAATTTAATATTATATATATATATATATATATATATATATATATGTGTGTTTCAATGTCTGTGGTGAATACATAACTAAAATACTTTTAATACAAATATATTCTAAGTATTATATGTGAATTTCAAATATTCTCATACTATTTAAATTAGTTTATGTTATTAGAAATGTATTATATTTATTCTGGAATAACAACTATCAAATTCATAACAATGTATAATATTGAATTAAAATTGTATTACACTGTCATTTATACTTATGTTTCAATTTATTCAGAATTCAAAGTCAACTGCTATAGATCTGGGGATCTTTTTTTAGGGGTTCGCTGCTAACTCGTGAAGATTCAAATTGAAACCACCATTGAAGTTTAATTTTGAAGCTCAAGAGCTCGAATCTGACAAAGAATTTTGTTGTGTGGTGGCGATGGACAGAGAAGCTCAGAGCGCCGTTTCTTTCACCTGATATGGAATTTTTCAGATCTGTAATGGAATTGAGGAGGTGGAGCTTTACAGTGGCGGGGGTGCGGAGGGGTTTCGTCGGAAAAACAATGAGAGATTTGAGGATGAAGAAGAAGAAGGAAAGTGGAGAAGAAGATTAACTATATTTTATCTAACTAATCAGCTATTAAATGTAATAATAGGTTTAAATCACCCTTAAAAAGTGTAATAAAACTTTCATAACACATTATCTATGTAAAGATTCCAAACTAAAATGGTAACTTTAAGGGAATTTATTTAAATTAATTAAAGTTAATACAAATAAAGAAATATAGGAGAGAAAACAGGACTTTCAGGCCTGTCCAGATTTGGACTTTGACCCCTTTATCTTTGTATATCAGCTAGTATATCGACTGTATGTATACCAACATTCTTTTGAACAACAATTATGAACCAGACAATTAGTGAAAAGTTATCACTACTAACAGACAATTAGTAATACTATTTGAACAAACCAGTCAACTTGGTTTCCAACAAGAGGATAAAAAGAGAAAATAAAGACTCTTTGATTACAGAATAACTCAACCACAAAATTAATTTATTCAAATGCTATGAGCGGGAAAGGGAATAAGGGCTATGAGGGTGGTGATGGTTGGACCGGGGCCGATGGGATGAAGTCTGTTGAAGGATGGAAAGAACACAATTAGTAATTTATGAAACTTGTTTTCTCTATTTTCATTAAAAAAGACATTTTCTTACGTATAAATTTTGATTTGATTCTCACCGCTCACTATGAATTAGTTGGGCTAGTGAGTTCCGCATACAAAATGATTAAAAAAAAATACTTACTCACCTTTGATTTTTTAAATTGATCTAATTGACATTTATTTTCTAAAAGCTAGCATAAGTACTCATTATAATCCATAACCTAATCCAACATGCACAATTGTCTTTCAAGCACATTTTGATAATTTATCATACTAATTGTTCCAAAATTAAATCCAAAAACCACTAGGATAATTTTACATTTCCTTTAATTTACTAAATACTAGTTATCATCGAAGAGGGTTCTTTGCAAATAACCTCTTTCTCTTCATGTGATAAGGGTAAGATTATGGATTTGAATATATATCCTCTGCCATATCAAGGAGATCTATGAATTTTTTTAAATATTTTATCACCTCATGGCACATTTTCAATGTAAGTACTATGATTCATATGATCATAGTCAATATAAATGTTAAATATATTAAATTTGCATTTAAGATTATGGATTTGAATATATATCCTCTGCCATATCAAGGAGATCTATGATTTTTTTAAAATATTTTATCACCTCATGGCAAATTTTCAATGTAAGTACTATGATTCATATAATCATAGTCAATTTTTTTTGTTTATAAATGTTAAATATATTAAATTTGCATTTACTATCACAAATAAATAATGTGTGTGAATATGTATCATCTACTATATCAAGGAGATCTATGGATTTCTTTATATTTTGTTACCTCGAGGCACGTCTTTATGTAATTAGTACTTTGACTTTGATTCATAATAATTAATTAAAATCATATCGTAACCAAAATCACATGTTCACAATCATGCATTAATTTTATTTTGGGATTTCACCCCCTCCATTTAAGATTATGGATGTGTTCGGTATTAAAAAAAGAGTGGGTTTTTTTTATGTTAGACTTAGCTCAAGGACTTTCAAATAACAAGTTACGCCTCATGGACAAGAGTTGACACTAGCATATTGTGTCTTGATCTATGAGATGCTCTATAACGTTTGTCTTAGAGGCAAGATTTAGCACAAGGGCCTTCCAAAAAATAAGTTACGCCCCAAGGGCAAGAGTTAACACTACTTCATCGTGTCTTAATTTATGAGATACTCTATAACTCTTGCCTTAGAGGAAAGACTTAGCTCAAACATTTCAAACAACAAGTTATGCCCCACGAGCAAGACTTGACACTACCTCATTGTTTCTTGATTTATGAGATGTTCTATAACTTTTGCCTTAGAGGCAAGACTTGTTCTAAAGGACTTCTAAACAATAAAGCACGCCCTTAAGTTTATTTGATGTCAAAGAAAAAAGATGCTCTTTGCGGATTATTCAACTTTTTGTTTATTAGCAAAAAATAATAGAGGTTAAGAAAAAAGAAAAAAGAGAAGAAAAAAAATAAAGAGAGAAAAATAAAGTTTGAGAAAAAAAAGGAGAACAAAAAAATGAAATGAGAAAAAAAAAAAGAGAACAAAAAAAATAAAGGTTGAGAAAAAAAATCAAAAAATAAAGGTTGAGAGAAAAAAGAAAAAAGAAAAAAAAAGAACAAAAAAATAAAGATTGAGAAAAAAGAAAATGAGAATTAAAAAAAAGAAAAAAAAGAAAAAAGAACAAAATAAAAGATAAAAGAAAAAGGAAAAATGAAAATTAAAAATTGAGAGACAAATGAACATGGAGAGTTGTGGTGTAGAAGGGCAAAAATGTATTTGTTCTATACATAAAAAGGAAGGAGGAGTATTCTTTAAAGACTTTTCTTATGAGGGTAAAAATTGAAGATCACTCACTTTGGAGGACATCCCATGTAATTTCCTGCCAATTAGACCATAAAGCCTACCAAGAATTTCTATTTTAGAGCAATAAATACATACTACTATCATAACAGGGTGGGTTCGAGCTAATTTACGTACACTTCAATTATTTAAGGCATATATTTGGTATTCCTCGTCAACATAAGTATCGGATAATCTTATTCATCAAAGTTTAGACAAATAAAAAGAAATAATCTAATATTTTTTACCTCCGCTAAAATTTGAGCAGGGTGATCGAGATTTCTCAACAATTGAGCGGTTTACAACTTCTAGTGCGCTTATCCGGAGGGAATTATGTTAATCTAGCTTTGTGACGGAGGTAGAAGGTCAGATACGGGTTCAAATCGAATCTAATAATTTTTGCTCAAATGAAATATTTATGTTAAGAAATTCTTTAAAAATTAATTAAATATAACAATATAGCTCTTTTCAGTATAATAGGATAATGTATAACAATAATGTCAAATCTGAGAAAGGTATCACAAAATAAAAGTTTAGACATCATGCAGTAATGTATAATATCATCAAATTTGAAGAGGGGGGGGGGGGGGGATCATAAGATAAAAGTTTAGTTATAATTCTTCTTTTTTTGGTAAGTGGAAGTTTAGCGGAATGTCATGGGAGATCTTTATACTTGTTCCGCATGGTCATATCTCGGTCCCTGCACTCTCTACTTTGTCAACTGAACACTTAAATCCTTTGAAATTCAGCATTTTAAACCCTTTTTAGCTCGATCAGTGATGCGTGTAATACAACTATGATTGCTTATACCGAATGTTGTTAGCATATGTTATACATTGGGCAAAATGTGGATTGAACAAACACTTGGCGAAGAAATTTGGAGAGAAAAAATCGAATAGAGAGAAGAAAGAGCTCAAATTTTGATCGACGAACAATGGTGTAGGAACAATCAGGGAAGAATATGGTTGTTATAAAGGCAAAAAGTGACGTTATTGCCTTTTCAAAAGGACTCACACTCCTAATATGAGTGTATCACACGCAATTTTGATCAAATATGACACATAAGATGACCATGCCGGCCAAAAAATGGCTAAGAATGTTGAGTTTCAAAGGGTTTAAGTATTAAGTTGACAAAGTAGGGAGTGCAGGGGCCGAAATGATAATCCAAGAGAAGTACAAATTAAAGGTCTCTCGGGTCATTCCGCCTTTAGGGATATCCCATGCGACTATTTTATCCCAACTTCCATATGGGATAGTAACCTCCACTCTTTTAGTACAAATGGTGAGATAAAATAGTCTTAAGATTAGCTAATAACTTACACCAAACATGGGATAAAGTTAATCCCAAATTTTATCCCAGGATTATTATACTTATCTCACTTACCAAACGACGACTTAGAGTTTAGGTATCATTTAATAATGTGCAATGATGTGAAATTTAAGAAAAGCATCCGATTTTTTAACTGTTTGTTCTTACCAAAAATGAAGTTGGCTCACAAAAAACAAGACTTCAAAATAGTGCAAACACAAAAATATGGAAATCTTTCAACTGCTTCTTTTGACAAAATATAATACTAACAAACATAACTACCTATATATTCTATTTTACACTGTCTGATTCACATATTGGAACAGATTTGGAACCTTAGTTGACAACATATATATTATGATTCTACTTGTAATTCACCATAGGATAAAAAAAGAATTTGAAAAATAGCACTTGACACACATTAACAAAAGGTCATTTTTTGCAAGCAAACACCTAACAGATTGGAAGAGGAGCACCATTCCAGCTCTTGAGACACTCCAACAATGGATCAATGATTTGTCCATTGCACATTGCTGTGAACACCTTATCAATCTCCTCGCCGGGCGATCGGACTCTTTCACCTGTCAACAGTTCTGTTCCAAGTTCTTTCCTCACAAGCCTGTACAATGGATATGATCTGCATTCTGTGATCCTGTTGGGAATTGAAGGGTTGCCACTTTCAAGAACAGCTCTTGCACTCTCAACTTCTTTAGGCAAAACAGCCTTCAATTCGTCCTCGAAAGCTCCAATCTTTTGGAAGATTGAGCTGTTGACATTCTTCTCACTTTCACCATTATTCATTGCATGATCAACAAGGACTTGTCTCAGCTTCTGCATCAAAGGGTAGTTTGAGCTGCAGGGATCATCAGCATAGGCAAACAAGTATTCCCTGTCCACGACTCGAAGCAATTCCTTCTCGCAGAATCTTGCTGGATGAAGTTCACCGTTAGCTCCCATTGTCAAAGTCCTCTTTGCTACTTGGCTAACTGTGTTTTTGACAGCATTCTTCAAGTTTTCTTCCAAATGCCTCAAGTCTATAGATTGGCATAGCGCCACGAGATAGGTTGATGACATAAGCTTCAAGATATCAACTGCCTCAGCTGTTTTCCTTGCTGAGATCAAGCCCAAGGAGTTCACATCTTGGTTGTGTTGCTCAGCACTTTGGACATGGTTAGTCACTGGATTTGCCAAGAATTGAAGTTCCGAGCAGTATGAAGCCATCGCGATTTCAGCTCCCTTGAAACCATAGTCCAAGCTTGGATTCCTTCCTGCTGTGAGGTTAGATGGCAACCCATTGTTGTAATAGTCGTTGACAAGCTCCGAGAATTGGGCAAACATCAATTTTCCAATTGATGCAAGAGCCAATCTCGTATTATCCATGGAGACACCAATAGGGGTGCCTTGGAAGTTGCCACCATGTAAGGCCTTGTTTCTTGAAACATCGATCAATGGGTTGTCGTTCACTGAGTTAATCTCCCTCTCGATCATCTTAGTTGCAGCACGAATGACTTCAATCTGAGGGCCAAGCCATTGTGGAGATGTTCGGAGAGCATAACGATCTTGCTTTGGTTTCTGGAGAGGATCCATTTCATGGAGCTTCTGAGCTGCCTTGACATAAGAGCTGCCATCCAAAATGTGTTCCATAATAGCAGCAGCCTCAATTTGACCAGGATGGTGCTTCAACTTGTGTGTCAAATGGTCAGTGAATTCGGGCTTTCCATTCATCACTTCAGCGAAAATCGCTGAAAGAACTTCAGACATAACAGCAAGAATGTTGGACTCAAACAAGACCATTGATGCCATACCAGAACCAACTGCTGTGCCATTCACAAGTGCAAGTCCTTCCTTAGGCTGCAACTCGAAAAATCCACCACTAACACCAGCCACGCGGAACGCTTCTTCAGCATTAAGTTTCTCACCATTGGGACCAACAGCCTTGGAATTAGGCCTGCCAGTGAGCAAACCAGCAATGTAGGACAGAGGGACAAGATCACCCGAGGCAGTGATCGTTCCACGGAGGGGCAAACACGGGGTGATGTTGCTGTTGATCAACTTTGTAATTGCTTCCAAGATTTCAAATCTAATGCCAGAGTACCCTTGAAGCAGAGTGTTGATCCTAACAAGCATAGCTGCCCTTGTTGCTGAATGTGGCAATGTGTGAGATGTTTCTGTTCCATTGCCAAAAACTCCAGCATTCAAGAACCTGCAAAAATCATAATTCATCAAGATTAGATTTTGAACTGAATTCTACCAACCACGTGGCGGAGCTAGAGGGGCCGAAGGGGGTTCATCTAAAACTCCTTCGATAAAATTTCACACTGTACATACAAGGTCAAAATTTGTTTTCATGTTTACCTAGTAGATAATGAACCCCTTGGTGAAAATCCTTCCCTCCGTAATCGAGTACCCACTATATAAATTTTTTAACATGTGTTGCTTTTAATCGAACTTGTTACATCTAATTTAAAATCAACTATGAGAAAATGACTAGTACTAGACATGGTTCATCATGTCATAGCTAGGAAACAAGAGGAAAAAAAGTGTCTCATCTACCCAAAAAAAAAAAAAAAAAAAAAAAAAAAATTTTTTGGTAGAGCATATGATGTCGATGGCCTATAGTGATCCCATTTTGCCAATGACACGAAAAAAACAAGGTAGTCGATAGGTTATATATTACGAAAAATATAAAGATTCTTTACGCTATCAGTATATATCGCGAAAAAAGTTGCTTACCTAATAAGTTCCTTTTGAAGAGCACCACCATTTTTGGTTCTTCTATGAGAAGTAGCACCAAAACCAGTAGTAACACCATAACTATCTGTACCTTTACTCATACTATCCATAACCCAATCACTACTAGCTTTCACACCAGCCCTTGCACTTTCGGAAAGTTCCACTTTGACCCCATAAGTTTTGTTATCAGCATTTGCAATGGATGCAACTTGTGCAACTGTCAAAGTTTCACCTCCAAGTTTAACAATTGGCTTTCTAAATTCATCCACCATCTTTTTCACTTCATCTAAATGGCTCCCTTTTAATGATTCAGCAGCCATTTCCCAATTCAATGGATCATGTACATGACTTGATGATTTCTTGCACAATTCCATAGCCACTTCTCCATTAACATGTCCATTTTGTGCAATTGATGATGCCATTGGATCAAGAAAATGGCTAGAGTTGTAATGAAGAGAAAAATGGGAGTTTTTATTTATATAAAAAAAATGTTGTGAACTTATAATTATTTTTTGTTGTTGTGGTAGATGGGATATGTGGTGAGTATAAATAGAGAGGAACAAATGATGGTGGATAAAGAAAATAGTGTAGACTTAAAATGGTGGTTGTTGGAAGATTAATCAGTCAAAACTCAATATAAGTCAAATTTAAGAACTAGTATATAGTATAAATCCAGTAATTTCCATGTTACTGCTGTTTCTTTTTTCTTTTTCTTTTTTAAAAAATAAATATTTTTTAATTTGACTTTTTTAATAGGATAGGAAGGTTGATAGAAAATGGATGGCTTTGACTAAGAAAGACACTTGAAGAAAATAAGGTGAGAAAAATTCAAGAAAATAAGTGGATGTACTTTTGTTAGGTTTGTCCCATATATATCCATTAATTAATTTAATTAAAACATTCTTCAAATTGCCTTCATACTTGAGTGTTCACCTATGAGTGCGTTTCCACTCTATTGAATTAGTCAATATTATTTTTATAATCATTTGATATTTAAAATTTACTTGGCCTTTGCGATAAAGGTACCATATGTGTACCTACTATTTTTTTCGGATCACACTTTATAAGGATACAAGGGATATGTTATTGTTATTATTATTATTGTTATTAATATTTGAAATTTATTAGTTCGATTAATTTGAATTTGCATTGTGTAAGATCAATTTAAGGTGAGAAGCATTTTCTATCAAGAGTTTTTCCAATCTCAAAACTCAAACTTGAAAATTTTGCTGGTTGTACAACTTTTTGCGATATCTCTATAGTAAATGACCATTCTTTTATTTCTTTTGCAACTTATGAAATTGGATCACAATTTAAATATTTTTTGAGCAAATTGTGATCTTTTTTATTTTTTTATTTTTATATTTACTAAAATATCACAAGGATCAAAATCATACTTTATTAATAATCGAGGGACTAAAGCTGATATTATCTTCTTCTTTTTAACTTTTCCGGAAAGCTTTCACACTTTTTGCTTACTTGGTGACACGAATTCACAATCTTAGAGTTGAAAGGGAGCGTACTCACAATCTGAGCAATCCGCTCTTGTCAAAATAATATTATCCTTACTGTTTTTTTTAAACCCGTAACTGCTATCCTTCAGGTGCACGCTAGATAAATTCTCTCATGTGTAATAACTCGCTAATCATATCGAAAATGTAAATCGCACTAGGCAAACTCGATGCAATAAGTTTGACTGAAAATACATTGACATAAAAAATTAATCCCTAACCTCTCTTATGAAATACCCTTGCTCACTAACTCAGCCATCCGTTCATTATTATTATTATTATCAATTATTAAAACTAAAATGGTGGATTTTTTAAAAATTAAAGTAATCGCGCGATATTCTAAGGAAAAAAAAAACTAACAAAAAAAAAAGAAGCTTAAGAATGATTCTCAAAGGTAGAAGATTGACCGTTAGGTCCTCCACCTACCATTCAAGACCAATATTTTTCATGCATTTTATATGTGTTTTAGGATCCGATTAATTTGAATTCACATTAAAAAATTTTATATTAGAAATAGAGTGCTCCTTGATACAATTTTATATTCAGGACTCAAATTCAAAATCTTTAATTAAAAATGAAGAAGTACTTATCACTTCACCGCAATATTATGCAATAAGTACTCATTTGTTTGGTTAACAACAACCACTCTTGAAATGACGAAATCATGCATATATATAGGCCATGCATTATATATATTGATTTGACTCAACAGGATAAAAGAAAAACAGGCCTAGCTAGAATAATGTTTCTTAATTAATTATGATTTTGAGAAGTGCTTTTATTATTATTATTATTATTTCATTTTGTTTAGTTTTTTTTTTTAGTTCAAAGTTAAGCCACCAACTAAAATGATGATACATCCACTTTGCACCATTGACTATATTAATTTGTAATATATTTTTTCCCTTAGCTATTCAATATTCAAACTCTTGTGGAGCTAGAATTTTAAATTTTGATATAATTAATTTTATATAAGTAATAATAACTGAACTTCAAATTTAATATGTGTATATTTTTAATGAATTTTTCAACGCAATATATTATTTGATAAAAATTACTGAACTCGATCGAATTCATATATAAAGTTCTACCTCCGCCCCAGAGTTTTCTTTTTAAATTTTTTTTTTTAAAAGATACTATATTATATAAACATACCATGCATTGGTACAAAAAGTAGTGTTTGAAGAACTAGAAAGGATACCATAGTTGTTATTTGGGAAGATTTGTACATTATTACGCATACAATCTGTAATTATCGTAGCAAAAGAAGTTCCTAATTTATCTGCTTCAAAAGTCGATTAAAAATAAATAAAAGTGGAACTAGAAAATACATAAAATAATCATGGGATTTCTGCCTAGGTCCTTCCTTAGCTAGGTCATCCGCGAAGGTCCGGGCTTCCCAATAGGAACATCAAGGATTTGCAATCGTTTCTCAGCCCCTAATTCCTACATAAGGGTCGAATAAGATTAGATTAATCTCGTTAAATTCGTTCTCAAATGATTTATCGATGAAATTAGGTTTAGGTATATAAAAAATTATTGTAATTCTCCTTTTTTTTCGACGAAGGCATACATACGTTGATAGAGAACTCAAAGAATAGCTAGATAAAATTAAGCGACACCTTAACTTAATACCTCTATTTCTTGTTCCTGAGCAGAAGATGCGCTCAATCTCTGATACATTGTTATTTCTTAATCATTATGACCAAGGATAAGAGTAGGTTGGCTCTTAAAGTATAGTCTCTTTCGGAGTTAACTATAAATTATTTGCTCGATCGCAGACATTTCTGGAACACCTTTAACAGAGGGGTAAATAGTTAATTTTGAAAGAACTTATTGTCAACCTCTTTCCGATATGAATCTATATGATTCAGAAGGGAAGAACTTGCATCAGTAGCTCAATTTCAATTCAAACATGGGTTTAGCCAGATTAGTCAACATTTATCTCTTTCGATGCAACAACAAGATCTTATTTGTAACAAGTGATTTTGTTGGTTGGTTAATTGGTCACATTTTATTCATGAAATGGCTTGTTTGCGCGGGTTTACCCAGTTGAACAGTATAGCCTCTTTCGGAGTTAACTATAAATTAATTTAATTGCCTTTGGATAAGCATACTATAAGATGTGAATTTTTCTCTACTAGGAAATTGGTAAAATCTGGACGAAGGCAAAAAATAGTAATTAACTTTTCTCATCGATATGTCTAAATTTTGGTAGACAAAATTATTCAATTTTGTATTGATGAGAGATATCAAATACCTCATAAAATATTTGAGATGCGCATAAATTAATTCGAGCCTATAGTTATTAAAATATAATTCGACCACCCTTCCATGATAGTAGTATGTATTTATTGCTCTATAAAAGATTTATTGGTAGGCTTTATGGTCTGATCTAGGACACGTTTGTCCATCCAATTCACAAGAAAATGGTGTCTTTCTTTTGGACACGTAATTACATAATATGACTATATAGTACGTAGATTAAATTATTTCAAAATTATAGTTTTAGAATTATAATTTTTAGATTAATTTATCTCATATGAAAGATAAAATAAAATAATAGAATAAAATGAGATATTTCAAAATTAAGTTTGATATTAAATTTATACCATGTTTGATTGATGGTATAAATTAATCGCATGATAAATTTATACCATCAACCAAACATGATATGAATTTTGTATCAAACTTAATCTTGGGATATTCCATCTTATTCCTCGTACCAAACTATCCTTAAGGCAATTATATTTATATTTGAATGGATAAAGTTATTTTTAGTGTGATCTATAGATTAACTGAATCGAGCTGTGAAAATAGTCGTTAATATTGTAATAGGGTAGACTATCTGCATCACATATTTTATGATGCGGTCTTTCTCGAAGTTTCTACTAATATAAAAAAAATTGTGCATCAAATCACCCATTTAAGTAAATAACTTAATTAATTATATCACGTTTACAAGCAAACAACTTATATAAAAGTCATATAATAGGAGGTGATAGGATAGCTAGGAAAACCTAACTCTTTAATTGAATTAATAGGAAAGATAAATTACGTATTTTGCAAATTCAATCCTCTTTACTGTGAAGAGTAAAATTCACGGGTTTAAAATCGATATGTACTATGCAAAATTGTTCAATTTTACCTTATGTTATAATATTTTGAGTCTGTTCATACCCATTTCATCATTAGTAAATTATTTTATATTTGTTCTTATCATCAACAGAATTCTAGTATGAAATGAATGAATTCACGTGTTAAAATACCTCAAGAAAAAAATTTACAAATTAACTTCTCTTCTTTTGAATATAAATTACAATTAAAGTTGATCCCCCTTTCTTTTTGTCTTCATTTTTTTGAGATAATTTTCTTTAAGGAGATTAAAAAGGGCTTCAAATAAATAAAAATATATTAATTAGGCACGTTGAAATAGAGGAGAAATTAAAATGAAGATGCAATTTTTAAAGTATATATTGGACAACACGACCACCAAAGGACATGGTGGAACGAGAAGGGTTCCTTTAGCACTTAATCAAAAATCTCGATTTTAAGTTCGATGATTATTTACGTAAATATTCTTTTTTAAGTTATCATTTAGATTTTATCCATAATATTTTAAAAAGTTATGCAAAATATAGCTTTTTAAAAATTACTCTTCCAGATAATATTAAACTCAAAACTTACAAATAAGATATTAACTGCTATTTAATGTTTGTAATAAGTTACAAAATTTTATATCATGATCTAATATTTTTCAGAAAAAAAAAATAATTTTCTCAATAATAATATTTTTACCGTGATCAAAAAGATTCATAAATGACCAAATTTTTTTATTTTAAAAAAGGTCAATTACTTAAGAAATATCCCCAAAAAAGACCATCGGTGAAAATTTCACCTTTGAGCCTTTAGATTGAAGAAGTTCCTAATAGAAAGCACTTTATTCTTAAATGAATCATATACATAGAAAATCTAAACTCAAGATCAATTCGTACATACTATATGTATATATTATATATTCAATTAGATAAATTGATTCAATTCTTTTTCAAATATTTATATTATTTATAGAATACTCTATTTAACAGTTCATGTTACGATTTTCTGAGTCGAAATAAATTTCCTAACATTGAAATTGATAAAGTGGAGGTGAACACTCAAGTATGAATGCAATTTGAAGCATATTTTAATTAGTTAATGGATTATATATGGGATAAACCTAACAAAAGTGCACCCACTTGGTTCACAAAGAAACTTTCTTGAATTTTTCTCATCTTATTTCCTTCAAGTGTCTTTCCTAGTCAAAACCATGAATTTTCTATCAACCTTCCTTAGCCTATTTTAAAAAAAAAATTAAAAAAAAAAACAAGAAGAAAATTTGACTGGGTTTGTACTATAAACTAATAGTTGTTGAATCATGAGTGAAAAGGTCTTTCGAAAATAACTTCTCTGTCTTCTCGAAATAGTGCTAAGGTTTGGATCTATTCTTTCCAGATTTCACTTGTGAAATTTCACTCGAAATGTCATTGTTGGTGTTGGTGTTAGTGTTGGTGTTGTGGTATTAGATTTTGATTGATTAATATTGAGGTAGCTAACCAATATAAATAAAAAATATTTCTTTCATATGGGATAAACTCAGAGTTTAATAAAAACATATTCTTTGTATAATTTATGATAAATTAGTTACAGATTCACGTAGTACTATTAAATAATGTGAAAAAAACCACAAATTAAAATTCAGTAAATTACAGGAATTTCATATTTTATAAAAATGACTTTATTAGTCCAAACACCAGATTAGCAAATTACTCATGCAATTTTAACTTTTTTTGTTAATCATTCGATATTCATATCTTGTTGACTCGAATAGGCCAACTGAGGAGATAAAACACTTCTTATCAAGAAGTTCTCCGTTCTTAGGACCGGAAATCGAAATCTATAATTAATAATTAAAAAAATTCCAACCATCCCCACCTTATCATATTTTTTTTACAATTAACTTATTGCATTCTTCCCAACTTTGTAACAAAAAAAAAATTATGTAAAAAAATTATTTAAGTCACGAGATTCCACCTAATATGAGACATAAGACAAATAGTAATAAATCATCCACGTTTGACTTGGACTTTTGTGGACACATTCTTGGTCAGTCAAACAATTTTAATTGTGGGGCTGAAAATGTAAAAAATGAAATACAAAAGGACTAAAATTGACATTAAAGAAACACTAAGGGGCAAAAACAGAAGAAAGAAAAAGTAGTTTGCTTGTCTTTTTTTTTTTCGGTTTCTCCGATCCGGTGTTCGATGTTCGCATTAAAGCCCCGATTAATTTGAATTGTGCACTGTATGACTCATTTTGAAGGTGACATTGCCAACATAATCTTCTCTAAACTCAGACTCGAATCCGAGACATCTGATTAAGAGTGGAACAGTAGTACGTAGTCTACTTGTTATTCATTGGATATCCAAAATCCTTTCTCTAGATTCGAGAGATCCAGAAGAGGATGCAAACTTTTTACTAATTTGAAAATTAGACCCTTAATTGTTTTTTATTAATTTAAAATTAGGAGGACAATAAAGGGCATTTTGAATGATTATATTTTACTTTTTCGGGCCCTTCCCCGGACCCTGCGCATAGCGGGAGCTTTAGTGCACCGGGCTGCTCTTTTTTTTTAATAAAGAAAAATGATCATAATAAAAATATGACCATTTTGAATGATTATATTTTACTTTTTCCCTACTAGAATTCATTCACACCAAAACGAAAAAAATAATTCTCTATTTTTAATTGAGTTAATCATTTTCACGTATCGAAAATAGTAATACGAATGTTAAAATGCGGTCTATCAAAAATTAAATTAGGTTTCAAAAAGAGAAAATAATATCTACTTCTATCTATAAACGTGTACGTATTATTAATTTACAGAATTTATTACTCTTTTATTCAATGTCCGTAAATTAGCTAAATCGTACGGTTATCTTAGAATTTACTATTGCGATACAAGAGATTGTAAGATACGAAAAAAGGCAAGTAGTATTAGCAAAAACTTACTCTCTCTATTCGTTTTTACTTGTCACGTTTCACTTTACGAGAGTCAATTTGACTAATCTTTCGAGCTAAATTGAATTAAATTAATTTAATATTTAACTTTTAAATATTCAAAAACTATACGAAAAATACTACTATAAATTGCAAGTCTTTTCATATTTATGATGAAGCAATGCATCTTTAAATGTTAGTCAAAGTCCATATATTTTAACTCTCAATAAGCAAAATGTGATAAGTAAAAGTCAACAGGGAGTATATGACTTCATTAATTAAAGATTGATTCTAATTAAATTTCTTGGATAACCCTTTATTTATTTCATCATTGTCAAGAGGAAAAAGTGGTTAAATTACAATTTAACCCCTCATTTTTCTCCCAACAACCCAAAAACAACTCCAAACACTATCCTAAACCCACCAACCCACCAAAAACTTTTTTTTTTTCATGTTGCATGAAATACCCACGTCATACTCAAATCTCAACCGTTAATCACAATTAAAATCCAATGGCCAAAATTAATCTTTCAACAACCACCATTTTAGTCTCTTTCCTACAACCCCCCTCTCCTATATTTTCTTTACCTACCATCACATTTGTTCCTCTCTATTTATACTCACCACATATCCAATCTACCACAACAACAACAATTTTTTTTTATAAGTTCACAACATTTTTTTAATAATATAAATAAAAACTCCCATTTTCCTCTTCATTACAAAACTAGCCACTTTCTTGATCAAATGGCATCATCAATTGCACAAAATGGACATGTTAATGGAGAAGTGGCTATGGATTTATGCATGAAATCACCAATTCATGTACATGATCCATTGAATTGGGAAATGGCTGCTGAATCATTAAAAGGGAGCCATTTAGATGAAGTGAAAAAGATGGTGGATGAATTTAGAAAGCCAATTGTGAAACTTGGAGGTGAAACTTTGACAGTTGCACAAGTTGCATCCATTGCAAATGCTGATAACAAAACTAGTGGGGTCAAAGTTGAACTTTCTGAAAGTGCAAAGGCTGGTGTGAAAGCTAGTAGTGATTGGGTTATGGATAGTATGAGTAAAGGCACAGATAGTTATGGTGTTACTACTGGTTTTGGTGCTACATCTCATAGAAGAACCAAAAATGGTGGTGCTCTTCAAAAGGAACTTATTAGGTAAACTACTTTTCATTTAATTTGTTCCGCGATATATACTGATAGCATAAAGAATTTTTATATTTTTCGTATATGTAGCCTATCGGCTACCTTGTCTTTTTGTGTCATTGGCAAAATGGGATCACTCTAGGCCATCGACATCATACGTTCTACTGAAAAGTCTTTATTTTTTTTGAAGATGAGACACATTTTTTTTCTTATTTCTTAGCTATAATAAATGAACCATGTCTAGTACTAGTCATTTGATGTAAGCATGCTAAGTAACAAGTTTGATTAAAAAAAAACACATGTTAAAATTTATATATGGTTGGTACTCCATTATCTCGGCAGGATTTTCACTAAGGAGTTCATTATCTACTATGTAAACATAAACAATTTTTGACCTTGTATGCACAGTGTGAAGTTTTGTCGAAGGAGTTATGCCACCTGGTTGGTAGAATTCAGTTCAAAATCTAATCTTGATGAATTATGATTTTTGCAGGTTCTTGAATGCTGGAGTTTTTGGCAATGGAACAGAAACATCTCACACATTACCACATTCAGCAACAAGGGCAGCTATGCTTGTTAGGATCAACACTCTGCTTCAAGGGTACTCTGGCATTAGATTTGAAATCTTGGAAGCAATTACAAAGTTGATCAACAGCAACATCACCCCGTGTTTGCCCCTTCGTGGAACGATCACTGCCTCGGGTGATCTTGTGCCGTTGTCCTACATTGCTGGTTTGCTCACTGGCAGGCCTAATTCCAAGGCTGTTGGTCCCAATGGTGAGAAACTTAATGCTGAGGAAGCGTTCCGCGTGGCTGGTGTAAGTGGTGGATTTTTCGAGTTGCAGCCTAAGGAAGGACTTGCCCTTGTGAATGGCACAGCAGTTGGTTCTGGTATGGCATCAATGGTTCTGTTTGAGTCCAACATTCTTGCTGTTATGTCTGAAGTTTTATCAGCGATTTTCGCTGAAGTGATGAACGGAAAGCCCGAATTCACTGACCATTTGACACACAAGTTGAAGCATCACCCTGGTCAGATTGAGGCTGCTGCTATTATGGAACACATTTTGGATGGCAGCTCTTATGTCAAGTCAGCTCAGAAGCTCCACGAAATGGATCCTCTCCAGAAACCAAAGCAAGATCGTTATGCTCTCCGAACATCTCCACAGTGGCTTGGCCCTCAAATTGAAGTCATCCGTGCTGCAACTAAGATGATCGAGAGGGAGATTAACTCAGTGAACGACAATCCATTAATCGATGTTTCAAGAAACAAGGCCTTGCATGGTGGCAACTTCCAAGGCACCCCTATTGGTGTCTCCATGGATAATACAAGGTTGGCCCTTGCATCAATTGGAAAATTGATGTTTGCCCAATTCTCGGAGCTTGTCAACGACTATTACAACAATGGGTTGCCATCTAATCTCACAGCAGGAAGGAACCCAAGCTTGGACTATGGTTTCAAGGGAGCTGAAATTGCGATGGCTTCTTACTGCTCGGAACTTCAATTCTTGGCTAATCCAGTGACTAACCATGTCCAAAGTGCTGAGCAACACAACCAAGATGTGAACTCCTTGGGCTTGATCTCAGCAAGGAAAACAGCTGAGGCAGTTGATATCTTGAAGCTTATGTCATCAACCTATCTCGTGGCGCTATGCCAAGCTATAGACTTGAGGCATTTGGAAGAAAACTTGAAGAATGCTGTCAAGAACACAGTTAGCCAAGTAGCAAAGAGGACTTTGACAATGGGAGCTAACGGTGAACTTCATCCAGCAAGATTCTGCGAGAAGGAATTGCTTCGAGTCGTGGACAGGGAATACTTGTTTGCCTATGCTGATGATCCCTGCAGCTCCAACTACCCTTTGATGCAGAAGCTGAGACAAGTCCTTGTTGATCATGCAATGAACAATGGTGAAAGTGAGAAGAATGTCAACAGCTCAATCTTCCAAAAGATTGGAGCTTTCGAGGACGAATTGAAGGCTGTATTGCCTAAAGATGTTGAGAGTGCAAGAGCTGTTCTTGAAAGTGGCAACCCTTCAATTCCTAACAGGATCACAGAATGCAGATCATATCCATTGTACAGGCTTGTGAGGAAAGAACTTGGAACAGAAGTGTTGACAGGTGAAAGAGTCCGATCGCCCGGCGAGGAGATTGACAAGGTGTTCACAGCAATGTGCAATGGACAAATCATTGATCCATTGTTGGAGTGTCTCAAGAGCTGGAATGGTGCTCCTCTTCCAATCTGTTAGGTGTTTGCTTGCAAAAAAGGTCCTTTTGTTAATGTTTGTCAAAGTGCTATTTTTCACATTCTTTTTTTTATCCTATGGTGAATTACTAGAATCATAATACATATGTTGTCAACTAAGGTGCCAAATCTGTTCCAATATGTGAATCAGCCCTTGTGAAATAGAATATATAGTTAGTTATGTTTGTTAGTATTATATTTTGTCATGTAGTTAGCATACTACATGACATAAAAGAAGCAGTTGATGAAAGATTTCCAAATTCTATGTTCTTCATTCAATTTCTACAACTTTTACAGGTCATAATTCACATCTTTGTGAGCCAACTTCATTTTAGGTAAGAACAAACTGTTTTAGCTAATCTCGGGACTATTTTATCCCACCATTTGTACTAAAATAGTAGATTAGTATCCCATATGGAAGGTGGGATAAAATAGTCGCATGGGATATCCCTAAAGACGGAATGACCTGGGAGACCTTTAATTGTACTTATCTCGGATTATCATTCCGGCCCCTGCACTCCCTACTTTGCCGATGTAATACTTGAACCCTTTGGAACCCAACATTCTAAACCATTTTTTGGCTTGATCATCTTATGTGGCATATTTGATCAAAGTGCGTGTGAGTCCTTTTGAAAAGGCAATAATGGTCACTTTTCGCCTTTATAACAACCATCTTCTTCCCCAATTATTCCTACACCGTTGTTCGTTGATCAAAATTTGAGATCTTTCTTCTTTATATTCGATTTTTGCTCTCCAAATTTCTTCACCGGGTGCTTGTTCGATCCACATTTTGCGCAATGTATATCATGAAAATCATAGCTCTAACTTATACTAATTAATATAACCCCACACATATAACACATGCTAACAACATTCCGCTATAGCAATCACAGTAATAAATTCACGATTAAACTGATCGGGTAATTTCTCAAAACATGAAGACATTAACAATTAAGGCAAAAGCAAACGAAGAATTCTGAAAATGTGATTGTAAAATGATGTGTATGTAATTGTATTACACGCATCACTGATCGAGCTAAAAAACGATTTAAAATGCTAGTAAGTTTTAAATGTTCAATTGGTAAAGTAAAAAGTGCATGGGCAGGGATATAATAATTCGAAATAAGTACAAAGACCTCCCAGACTATTTCGCTAAACTTTAATCCTATGATATGTACCTACTTTTGCACGTTATATTTATATCTGACTAATATTTTGCACTTTGACACTTCTCTCAAATTTGATGTCTATCATACATTATCCTATGATAACTAAACTTTTGTTTGATATTTTCCAAAATTGACTTAATTGAACACTATTTTGGATACAATGTTGCTCTATGATACACTGTTATTTCAGAGTTAGGCCTGGATGGTTGCTCAACTTAAGTTATCATTCATTTTTTATTTTATCTTTTAAAAATCATTTAACTTTGTGTAGTTAACTTTAATGAATAAGATTACTCAATACTTATGCAAATGAGACAAAATATCAGATGCTCAATAGAATAATTGAAGTATGCGTAAACTAACTCGGACACACAATCATTAAAATATAATCTCGATCACCCTGCCATGATAGTAGTATGTATTTATTGCTCTTAAAAAGTAATCTTGGTAGGCTTTATGGTCTGCTTGGGGACACGTTTGTCCATCCAATTCGCTAGAGAATAGTGTTGCTAACTATGCCATCAAGTTCAAAACTATAACTCTTTAATTCTATTAATAGGAAAGATAGAGTTAACATAGAATTTTATTTAATGAAATGGTCCAAATTTGCTGATACACTATTTGAAATTGCTCAATACTACTTTATGTTGCTCAAAAGTTGAAAGTTGTGGAGATAAGGTGGATGTGTGAATATAATAGAAGAGATAAAATTAGAAATGAAGATATTCTAGACAAGGTAGGTGTGGCCTCGTTGGAGGATAAAATGCGGGAAACGAGACTTAGATGGTTTTGGCATGTGAAGAGGAGATGCACGGATGCACCATTGCGGAGGTGTGAGAGGTTTGCATGGATGGTTACAAGAGAGGCAGAGGTAGGCCGAAGAAGTATTGGGGAGAAGTGGTTAGATAAGACTTGATGCAGCTCCAGCTTACCAAGGACATGACCTTAAATAGAAGATTACGGAGGACACAAATTAGGGTATAAAGTTAGTTAGGTAGTTGAGGGTGGAGTGATGTCTTGTTGTTCGTAGATATAAGTTTGTTGGTGTCTGTCGTAGTACTAGTCGTATTCTTGTAGTTTTTGCTTTTGATATCTCTCATCATATATTATTTATTGTGTTTCGATTATCACATTATTTTGTTGTTATTCTTATTGTTATTAATTGCTATGCTTTCTTCACTGTTCTCTTCTTCTTCTACTCAGATTGTTGCATTTGAGCCGAGGATCTTCCAGAAACAGCCTCTCTACCTCCACGAGGTTGATAAGGTTTGCGTACACTCTACACTCTCCAAACTCCACTTATGAAATTTCACTGAATATGTTGTTGTTGTTGTTTGGATCCATTCATACTTTTGCTATTAGCAAATTGTTTCGAATTTGTCCTTGTCATTAAGGGAGTTTTGATGTGCAATAAATGGACTTCACGTGTCAAAATACTTCAAGAAAAAATAAAGCAAACGCTATATGACTAAAATTCTGTTATAATAAATGTTTATTTGTCGGTTTTATGTAAATTGTCAGCGTTATTGATATCTGTGATAAGACACAAAAACACTCCTGAAGTATCACTGTTTTTGCGAGTTTCCTACATGAACTATCAGGTGTTCACTTTTCCTATATGAACTATTACTAATTGTTTATCAAAACACACCTCGATTTGTATTTGATAGTGCGTGTACTATACTTTTTTTTTTTGTTAAAAATGGTGTCAGGTTACACTCCACGTGGATAACTAAAGAAATTAATTGATTCACACCTGAAGTATCATTTTTTTGCGTGTTTTCTACTTGAACTATCATGTATTTGTGTTTCCTATCTAAACTTGCACCAACTATTTATCAAAACACTCCTCGAAATTAACAAGTCATCTGCCACGTAGACAAAATTTTATGGGCATATTAAATTGTCACATACATTTTGGCGGTTATATTCAAATACTTGGGTCCAGTCAACTTCGAGATATGTTTTTATAAATAGTTGGTGATAATTCGAATGCAAAAACATGATTTTCAAGTGTGTTTAGTACCTTTATATATGACTTTATTTGTGGTAATGTATTACCTCTATGATTTACAATCCTTTCATTATACTTTAACTTGGAGCTTCATTAGGAGTCAAGGATAAAAAATAACTTTTCCTTGATGACAAAATAAGATTAAATCCAAAATATAACGAAGGACAAAAATTGCTTAATTTCGAATAGTACATGAATAAATTTGACAATTCCATGTTTATTTATTCTTCTTCATTTATCTAATTGAGAACAACACCAATAAGTTGGAGAAGATGATATTAAGATAAAGTTAATCTCCTTTCTTTTTGTTTTAATTTTTATTTAAGGAGATTAAAAGGACTTCAAATAAATAAACATATATTAACTAGGCACGTTGAAATGAAGGAGAAATTCAAATGAAGAAGCAATGAAGATACAATTCTTAAATGATATACTCTACTCCCTCCGTCGAAAGTATATTGTCCACTATTAACTTGGCACACATGTTACGAAATAATAAATAATAAATGTAATTTTACTATATCACTCTTTGAATATAATTAATTCAATGCTTTGAAAAAGGTGTTGAGTAATAACTATAATTAATAACTAAGGGTAAAATGGATAGAAATAAGTAAAATATCCATTGGTTTCCAAACTGAACTAGTATTATTAGATATCTATTTTTAGTACAAGGACACATATGATTAAATGGGGGGAGTATTAGATTAACTTACCATCGAGGGACAATGGAGGGATGAATGAGACTTTTTTAATTCTTAACCAGTTAAAGGTCTCGGGTTTGAGTGGATTGATTTACGTGAATACCTTCTTTTAGGTCACCATTAGAAGTTGTACAAATATATCTTTGGTAGTTATTTTTTTGGACAATATGAAACTCGGGTCTAATGTTTGTTCATATATTATTCAATTTTACAGACAACACATTAGATTGTCGTCTAACATTTGCACTACATTATAAAAGTTTTAGATCATGATCTAACATTTCTCAAAAGATTTTTCATTTTGCTCTAAAATAATTTTTAAATTGTGATCTAAAATGTTCATAAATTACAAAAAAAAAAAAAAGAAGAAGAAGATCATTTACTAAAGAGATGTCACAAAATATTATACAACCGACAAAATTTTCACGTTTGAGCCTTGAGATGGAGAAATTCCAAATAGAGAGCGCTTTTCTCCTTAAATTAATCCTACATAACACAAATTTGAATTAATCGGACCAGTAAATCAAATAATTATAAAAATAATATTTGACCAATCCAATAAAGTTGAAACTCACTCATAGGTGAACACTCGAGTATGAAGGCAATTTGAAGAATATTTTAAATTAATTAGTGGATATATATGAGACAAACCTAACAAAAGTGCATCCACTTGGTTGATGGTTCACAAAGAAACTTACTTGAATTTTTCTCACCTTATTTTCTTCTAAGTGTCTTTCCTAGTCAAAGCCATCCATTTTCTATCAACCTTCCTAGCCTATTAAAAAAGTCAAATTAAAAAATATTCTTTAAAAAAGAAAAAGAAAAAAGAAACAGCAGTAACATGGAAATTATTGGATTTGTACTATATACTAGTAGTTGTTAAATTTGACTTATATTGAGTTTTGACTGATTAATATTGAGGTAGCTACCAAGATTAATCTTCCAACAACCACCATTTTAAGTCTACACTATTTTCTTTATCTACCATCATTTGTTCCTCTCTATATATACTCACCACATATCCCATCTACCACAACAAAAAAAAAATTATAAGTTCACAACATTTTTTTTTATATAAATAAAAACTCCCATTTTTCTCTTCATTACAAAACTAGCCACTTTCTTGATCAAATGGCATCATCAATTGCACAAAATGGACATGTTAATGGAGATGTACAAGAAGTGGCTATGGATTTATGCATGAAATCACCAATTCATGATCCATTGAATTGGGAAATGGCTGCTGAATCATTAAAAGGGAGTCATTTGGATGAAGTGAAAAAGATGGTGGATGAATTTAGAAAGCCAATTGTGAAACTTGGTGGTGAAACTTTGACAGTTGCACAAGTTGCATCCATTGCAAATGCTGATAACAAAACTAGTGGGGTCAAAGTGCAACTTTCTGAAAGTGCAAGGGCTGGTGTGAAAGCTAGTAGTGATTGGGTTATGGATAGTATGAGTAAAGGTACAGATAGTTATGGTGTTACTACTGGTTTTGGTGCTACATCTCATAGAAGAACCAAAAATGGTGGTGCTCTTCAAAAAGAACTTATTAGGTAAACTACTTTTCATTTAATTTGTTCCGCGATATATACCGATAGCATAAAGAATTTTTATATTTTTCGTATATGTAGCCTATCGACTACCTTGTCTTTTTGTGTCATTGGCAAAATGGGATCACTCTAGGCCATCGACATCATACGTTCTACTGAAAAGTCTTTATTTTTTTTGAAGATGAGACACTTTTTTTTTTCTCTTGTTTCCTAGCTATGACATGATGAACCATGTCTAGTACTAGTCATTTTCTCATAGTTTGATTAAAAGCAACACATGTTAAAATTTATATATAGTTGGTACTCCATTACGGAGGCAGGATTTTCACCGAGGGGTTCATTATCTACTATGTAAACATGAAGCAAATTTTGACCTTGTATGTAAAGTGTGAAATTTTGTCGAAGGAGTTTTAGATGAACCCCCTTCGGCCCCTCTAGCTCCGCCCCGTGGTTGGTAGAACTCAGTTAGAAATCTAATCTTGATGAATTATGATTTTTCAGGTTCTTGAATGCTGGAGTTTTTGGCAATGGAACAGAAACATCTCACACATTGCCACATTCAGCAACAAGGGCAGCTATGCTTGTTAGGATCAACACTCTGCTTCAAGGGTACTCTGGCATTAGATTTGAAATCTTGGAAGCAATAACTAAGTTGATCAACAGCAACATCACCCCGTGTTTGCCCCTTCGTGGAACGATCACTGCCTCGGGTGATCTTGTGCCGTTGTCCTACATTGCTGGTTTGCTCACTGGCAGGCCTAATTCCAAGGCTGTTGGTCCCAATGGTGAGAAACTTAATGCTGAGGAAGCATTCCGCGTGGCTGGTGTAAGTGGTGGATTTTTCGAGTTGCAGCCTAAGGAAGGACTTGCCCTTGTGAATGGCACAGCAGTTGGTTCTGGTATGGCATCAATGGTTCTGTTTGAGTCCAACATTCTTGCTGTTATGTCTGAAGTTTTATCAGCGATTTTCGCTGAAGTGATGAACGGAAAGCCCGAATTCACTGACCATTTGACGCACAAGTTGAAGCATCACCCTGGTCAGATTGAGGCTGCTGCTATTATGGAACACATTTTGGATGGCAGCTCTTATGTCAAGTCAGCTCAGAAGCTCCACGAAATGGATCCTCTCCAGAAACCAAAGCAAGATCGTTATGCTCTCCGTACATCTCCACAATGGCTTGGTCCTCAAATTGAAGTCATCCGCTCTGCAACTAAGATGATCGAGAGGGAGATTAACTCAGTGAACGACAATCCATTAATTGATGTTTCAAGAAACAAGGCCTTGCATGGTGGCAACTTCCAAGGCACCCCTATTGGTGTCTCCATGGATAATACAAGGTTGGCCCTTGCATCAATTGGAAAATTGATGTTTGCCCAATTCTCGGAGCTTGTCAACGACTATTACAACAATGGGTTGCCATCTAATCTCACAGCAGGAAGGAACCCAAGCTTGGACTATGGTTTCAAGGGAGCTGAAATTGCGATGGCTTCTTACTGCTCGGAACTTCAATTCTTGGCTAATCCAGTGACTAACCATGTCCAAAGTGCTGAGCAACACAACCAAGATGTGAACTCCTTGGGCTTGATCTCAGCAAGGAAAACAGCTGAGGCAGTTGATATCTTGAAGCTTATGTCATCAACCTATCTCGTGGCGCTATGCCAAGCTATAGACTTGAGGCATTTGGAAGAAAACTTGAAGAATGCTGTCAAGAACACAGTTAGCCAAGTAGCAAAGAGGACTTTGACAATGGGAGCTAACGGTGAACTTCATCCAGCAAGATTCTGCGAGAAGGAATTGCTTCGAGTCGTGGACAGGGAATACTTGTTTGCCTATGCTGATGATCCCTGCAGCTCCAACTACCCTTTGATGCAGAAGCTGAGACAAGTCCTTGTTGATCATGCAATGAACAATGGTGAAAGTGAGAAGAATGTCAACAGCTCAATCTTCCAAAAGATTGGAGTTTTCGAGGATGAATTGAAGGCTGTGTTGCCTAAAGAAGTTGAGAGTGCAAGAGCTGTTCTTGAAAGTGGCAACCCTTCAATTCCCAACAGGATCACAGAATGCAGATCATATCCATTGTACAGGCTTGTGAGGAAAGAACTTGGAACAGAAGTGTTGACAGGTGAAAGAGTCCGATCGCCCGGCGAGGAGATTGATAAGGTGTTCACAGCAATGTGCAATGGACAAATCATTGATCCATTATTGGAGTGTCTCAAGAGCTGGAATGGTGCTCCTCTTCCAATCTGTTAGGTGTTTGCTTGCAAAAAAGGTCCTTTTGTTAATATTTGTCAAAGTGCTATTTTTCACATTCTTTTTTTTATCCTATGGTGAATTACTAGAATCATAATACATATGTTGTCAACTAAGGTGCCAAAAGATGCAGTTGAAAAATTTCCAAAGATTTCTACAACTTTACAGTTCATAATTCACATCTTTGTGTTTGCACACTATTTTAAGTCTTGTTTTTGTGAGCCAACTTCATTTTTGGTAAGAACAAACTGTTAAAAAAATGGTATTTTTCTTAAATTTGACGTCGTTACAACAACAACAACATGTCCAGTGAAATCCCACTTAGATTTGACGTCATTGCACATTATTAAATGATAACTAAACTTTATGACGGAATGACCTGAGAGGCCCTAGTACTTGTCCCGAATTGTCATCCCGACCTCTGCACTCCTACTTTGCCAACTAAACACTCAAGCCCTTTGAAACTCAAACATTTTAAACCATATTTTGTGCCGGTCATCTTATGGTTTTTGCATAATTGACCAAAGTGTGTGTTATACACTCATTTAAGGAGTGTGAGTCCTTTTGAAGAGGCAATAATAATGGTCACTTTATAACATCATTGTTTGTTGATCAAATTTGAGCTCTTTCTTCCTTCTATTCGATTTTGACATTAACAATTAAGGCATCCTAAACTTATCTAATTCTTGACCCAACTCGTTTAATGAATTTACTATATAAGAGATGTTTTTAATGACATTTAACTAAAAAAAATACGACTGTTCTTCAATTTCTAGACAAAAATAGATATATACCATGTTAAAATTTTAGCGAAGACAAAAAAACACTAGGTGATTTCTTTTTATCTATCTAAATTTTGATAAATTAGATTACTCGATACTTATGTGGATGGAAAATATTAGGAGTAGAACTTAGTAAAATAATCGAAGGGTGCGTAAACTAACTCAGACCCACAACCATTAAAACATAATCTCGATCACCCTGCCATGATAGTAGTATGTATTTATTGCTCTATGAAAATAATCTTGGTAGGCTTTATGGTCTGCTGGAGGACACGTTTGTCCATCCAATTTTACCACAAAATGGTGTTGCTAACTATGCCATCAAGTTCAAAACTAACTCTTTAATTCTATTAATAGGAAATATAGAGTTAACATAGAATTTTATTTAATGAAATGGTCCAAATTTGCTGATATATTATTTGAAATTGATCAATGCTACTTTATGTTATACTTTGGATACATTCATACTTTTGCTATCAGCAAATTGTCTAGAATTTGTCCTTGTTATTAAGGGAGTTTCGATGTGCGTTAAATAAACTTTATGTATCAAAATACTTCAAAAAAAATAATCAAACCCTTTATGATTGGATTCTGTTATAATAAATGTTTGTTTGTCGATTTTACGTAAGTTGTCACCGTTATTGAGATTTGAGATAAGACACAAAAACACACCTGAAGTATCACATTTTTGTGAGTTTTCTATCTGAAAATCAAGTGTTTACATTTTCTACCTAAACTATCACCAACGATTTATCAAAACACACCTCAAAATTAACGAATCCTATGCAATGTAGACGAAATTTCACGGGCAAATTAAAGGGTCGTTTGGTAGCTAGTAAGAATTATGCATGTATTAATAATGTAGGGATTAGTTATGAGGGAATCTATGTATTATTTATGCAAGTATTAGTTATGGAGGGATTACTTATTCATGTATTAATTATTCCACCTTCTATCCTACATAAGATAATACATAGATTCCTTCATAACTTATACATGTATTAGTTATGCATGTTTCTAAATTGCAAACCAAACACTGTATTAATTTTATTCATGAATAACTTAACTCATAACCAGCTACCAAACATGGTATTACTTATGCAGGATTTAATACCTGCATAAGTCACTCCCAAATCAGCTACCAAATGACTCCTAAGTTGTCACATACGTTTTGATGATTGTATTCAAACATTTGGGTCTAGTCATCTTTGAGATGTATTTTTATAAATAGTTGGTGATAGTTCGAATAGAAAATACAAACATATGATAGTTTAGATATGAAACTCACAAAACATAATACGGAGAAGGGCCAAATATACCCCTTGTACTATTAGAAATGATTTAAATATACCCTTCGTTATACTTTGGGTCCTAATATACCCTTGTACTATTAGAAATGGTTTAAATATACCCTTCGTTATACTTTGGGTCCAAATATACCCTTTTTGTTATACTTTGGGTCCAAATATACCCTTGTACTATTAGAAATAGTTTAAATATATCTCTCGTTATACTTTCAGTCCAAATATACCCCTCCAGTTATATTTTGGGTCCAAATATACCTCTCCAATTATATTTTTGGCTCAAATATATCCCTCATTATGCTATACGTTGATTTGACCCTCCCCCCTCCCCCTCCCCCTCTTTTTTTTTTGTAAAGGCGATTTACCCTTATTTCTTTTACAAACGGACACGTTATGAGCTTCAAAATAAAAATAACTCATCACCAAATGTAAATATTTGCGCGATTCACTTTACAAACTCACATATTTAATCCATCTCCAGCCCACTCCCTCGATTCATACAAAAACGATATACATATTCACAATTTATACCCCTTTCATCTTAACCTTTTCTTGGCCTCACAACGAATAAACTTCTTTACAAGAAATTTTAAAGTTTTGATATATAAAAAAAATATTTTATTTCTGCCATCATCTTTTGGTCTAATATCATATGTTAAAACTTATACTTAAAATAATCAGCTAAGCAAGATTACCATATATAAATGCAGGAAAAGTTTTTCTATATCTGATAAACGGATCATTAATATCAACGAAAAAGTATTAAGAAATAGGTGAGCAAAGACTTTAAAGACTTTGGATTCATGAGAAGCGGATCATTAAAAAAGAGAAGACAAGAAAATATAAGACTACAAGAAAAGAAAATAACTTTAAGTGAAGGGAATTGAGATGGTTTAAATGGGTGAGTGTCGAAAATAAGGGTAAATCAACATAAAAATTTAATGGGAAAGGTATATTTGGACCCAATGTATATAGGGAAGGGTATATTTGGACTGAAAATATAACGAAGAGTATATTTAAATTATTTTTAATAATACGAGAGTATATTTGGACCGAAAGTATAACGAAAAAGGTATATTTGAACCCAAAGTATAACGATGGTATATTTAAACCATTTCTAATAATATATTGGTATATTTAACCCTTCTCCGAATATAATATTTCAAGTGTATTTAGTACCTTTATATATAACCTTATTTGTGGTAATGCATTACCTCTATGATTTACTATCCCTTTATTATACTTTAACTTGGAAGAGTCGAGGATAAAAAATAACTTTTTCTTGATGACAAAATAAGATTAGACTCAAAGTATAACGAACGACGAAAAATACTTAGTTTCGAATAGCACATGAACAAATTTGACGATTCCATGCTTATTTATTCTTCTTCATTTATCAAATGGAGAACATGATATTAAGATAAAGTTACTCCTATATATATATATTTATTTATTTAAGGAGATTAAAAGGGCTTCAAATAAAAAAACATATATTAATTAGGCACGTTGAAATGAAGGAGAAATTCAAATGAAGAAGCAATGAAGATGCAATTCTTAAATGATATAATATTAGATTAACTTACCATCGAGGAACATGGAGGGATGGATGAAACTCTTTTAATCCTTAATCAATTTGGATTCGATCCATTTGATTTATGCAAATACCTTGTTTTAGGTCGTTATTTAGATTTTATCCTTTTTTTTGAAGTTGTGCAAATATATCTCTTAAAATTATTTTTTCGGACAATATTAGATTTAATCAGGTTCAAATTTATTCATATATTGCTCAGTCTTACAGATTAAATATTAGATTATTGTCGAACATTCGCAATAACATATAAAATTTTAGATCGCAATCTAACATATTCTCAAGAAAAATTTCAGTTTACTCAAAAGCGATTTTTAAATACATAATCTAAAATGTTCATAAGTTAAAAAAAAAAAACTTATTTACTAAAGAGATGTCCCAAAAAGACCAACGGATGAAAATTTCATATTTGAACATCGAGATTGGAAAAACTCGTAATAAAAAGTATTTTCAGTTTTCATTCTTAAATGAATCCAAAAAGAAGGAAGGGAAGCAATATCTTATTTTCAAATCGTAACACAATACGAATCTAAATTAATCGAATCAATAAATCTGAATATCAAATTATTATAAAAATAATTTTGACTAATTCAATAAAGTGGAAACTCACTCATAGGTGCACACTCAAGTATGAAGGCAATTTGAAGAATATTTTAAATTAATTAATGGATATATATGGGACAAAACCTAACAAAAGTGCATCCACTTGGTTCACAAAGAAACTTTCTTGAATTTTTCTCATCTTATTTTCTTCAAGTGTCTTTCCTAGTCAAAGCCACCAATTTTCTATCAACCTTCCTAGCCTATTAAAAAAATCAAATTTTAAAAATATTTTTTTAAACAAAAAAAAGAAGAAGCAGTAACATGGAAATTACTGGATTTGTACTATATACTAGTTGTTAAATTTGACTTATATTGAGTTTTGACTGATTAATATTGACGTAGTTAGCTACCATTATAAATACAAAATTATTTCTTTCATATTGGATAAACTCAGAGTTTAATAAAAGGCTTAATACATAGTTATACCTTTAAACTTGTTAAAATATTTCATTTAGATACTCAGACTAAGTTTTATTTCAATTGGACACCTCAATTCCTAATAACGTATTTCAATTAGACACTTTTAATTCGAATTTTTTTAAAAAAATTACGCTTATTTTCATTTGTCTATTTGATAGATAAGATAATGACATAAAATATGTCATTTCTTTTAGTTATACACATCAATCTCAAGTAGAAAATGTTTAAGAGTTTTACTATTTATTGAGGCGAATGTGTATAAATAAAGAAAAAGACATATTTTATATGATTAATTTAACTACCTAATAGGCGAATGAAAACATACGTAAAAAGAATTCATAAAATTTGAATCGAAAGTGTCTAATTGAAACACTTTATTAGGAGTTGATGTGTTCAATTGGAACATGACTTAGTTCAAGTATCTAAATGAAATATTCTGACAAGTTCAAGGGATTGATTATGTATTAAGCCTTAATAAAAACATATTCATTTGTAACTTATAATAAAATTGATTACCGATTTACATAACTAGATATAGGAGCCCGTATTAGAACGGTTTAATATATATCATTATATTTATCTCAATTTATATGATATGGATGAAATTTAGAGTCAATCAAATTTATTATATTTTTTTAAAAAAAATATTTTATGTTGTTAATTATTATGATTTATAGTACTTTTTACGCCATTTTCAAATAATATATGTTACTCTCTCTATTCCAATTTATGTGGCATAGATAAAATTTGGAGTGTTAACCACATTTCTTATATGGTTTTAAAATATTTCCAGTCATCAAATATTATGTTATTTCCTCTATCCCAATTTATGTGGTATTGATAAAATTTTCAGAGTCAATCAATTTTTTTAAGTTGTTAATTATTGTGATTTATAGTATTTTTTATGTAATTTTTAAATATATAACATAATATTTTAATTAAATACTTATATAATAGATTAAAAAAACAGATAATTTGAAACAGGGAGAGTTCTAAATTTTACGATGTGCGTTCCACCCTTGACTACAAGCACACAACTCAAGCACATATGTCGTCCAAAAATTGTGTGCTTGTAGCCTCTCATTAATAATAGTATTACTATTAAATAATATAAAAAAATCACAAATTGAATTCGATCTTATTTATGTGAGTTTGTTCAAACTATTAGAGTCTCAAATTTAAAAGAGGATAGTTGTATTAAATTGACAAATTCAATTTAATTCTATCTAATCCGTAAGATTGCTCAAATTATCAATCTCAAAAGAGGATGATTATATTAAATTGAACTGACAATCAATATAAAATTGATCAATTTATGATACACTTTTATGATATTAAATATGTTAAAATATGCTCGCCTAGACACACATTACCCAATTGAAATAATGGACTTGATATTAGGTTGAGGCACATTATTTTCTTGAATGATTGAGAAATGGTGAATTTTACATAAAAAAGTGGTGAAATTCATAAAATAACTGCATACTAAAATTCGATAAATTGTAGAAATTCCATCGTGATAAATGATTTTTGTCAATCCAAACAACAATATAGTAAATTACTCATGTAATGTAATTATTTTTTTGTTTAACCATCTGATATTTATAAACATGTTGATTCGATCAACTCAAATTTGTGTCGAGTGGGCCAACTAAGGGGATACAATGTTCCCTTATTAAGAAGTTCTTCGTTCCTAGAGCTCAAACCTTGAGACCTCTAATTAAAAGCAATAAATACCATTCACAAAAAATAGAATTAGGATTTTTAGTTTATACTTTCTAGATTCTAAAAAAATCACTTACTAGTTCTGAACAAACTATTTACACTTATTAAATAGATTTTTAACACAAATACAGAATTTATGCTAATGTTATTGTGTTCTATCAAACTCGTAAGTAGAAATATAGCTTCACCTCATCCGACCATCTCATCGCACCTTCTGATGGTATGTTATTTTTCACAATTAACTTACTATAAATTCTTCCAAACTTTGTAGCAAAATTTAATTTTTGTTTTTTAAAAAAAAAACTAATTAAGTGAGATTCCACCTAATATGAGACATTACTATTAAATAATGTGGAAAAGCCACAAATTGAACTCGATCTTATCTGCGTGAGTTTGTTCAAACTGTCAGAGTCTCAAATTCAAATAAAAGAGGAAGATTGTATTAAATTGACAAACCCAATCTATTTCAATCTAATCTATAAGATTGCTCAAATTATCAATCTCAAAAAAGGACGATTGTATTAAATTGATTAACCAATCTAATTCGATCTAATCTGTAAGATTGCTTAAATTATTAGTCTCAATAGAGGATAATTGTATTAAATTGAATTGACAATTAATATAAAATTGATCAATTTATGATACAATTTTACGATATTAAATACGTTAAAACATGCTCGCTTAGACACATGTTACCCAATTGAAATAGTGGACTTGATATTAGGTTGAGGGACATTATTTTCTTGAATGGTTGAGAAATGTGAATTTTACATTAAAAAGTGGTGAAATTCGTAAAATAACTATACACTAAAACTCGATAAATTTAGAAATTTCATCGTGATAAATGACTTTTTATCAATCCAAACAACAATTTAGTAAATTACTCATGAAATGTAATTATTTTTTATTTAACCATCCGATATTCATAATATGTTGACTCGACCAACCCAAATTTGTGTCGAGTGGGCCAACTAAAGGAATCAAATTACAATGTTCTCTTATTAATTTTTTCGTTCTCAAGGCTCAAGACCTCGAGACCTCTACTTAAGAGCAAATGGATCCCGATTACAAAAATGAAGTTAGAATTTTGAATTTATGCTTTCTAGATTCTAAAAAAAATAGTTTATTAGTTCTGAATAAATTATTTATACTTATTAAATAGATTTCTTTTAACACAAATATGGAGTTTACATTAATGTTAGTGTGTTCTAGCAAACTCGTAAAAAGAAATGTAGCTTCGCCCCTCGCTCACCATCTCTCCGCAACTATTGGTGGTATGTTATAATTTTTTTCACAATTAACTTAATAAATTCTTTCAAACTTTATAACAAAAATTAATTAATTAGTTTATAGTAATCCACGTTTAGTAAATGAAAGGCTTTTGGACTTTTGTGGACACGTTCTTATCTCCTACTTGCTCAGTCAAACTAATTGAGAGGGACCAAAATGACATTATTAAAACATAGGGGGGCAAAAACAGAATAAAGAAAAAGTAGTATGGTTGTTACTTGTTATTCATTGGATATGCAAAATCCTTTTCTAGATTTGAGAGATCCAAATTTTTACTAATTTCTAAATTATTCCCTTATTTTCCTATCAAATTTAAATTAGGAAAACAATAAAGAAAAATGATCATAATAAAAAATATAACCATTTTGAATTATTTCCTTTTACTAAATAAATAAATAAATAGGATTTAGCGTCGTATAAATTTAGTATCTAAATAATAAAATTTATCACTAATCTTATTTAGCTACGAATTAGTGACAGAATATCATATAATTTTGTTAGTTATGAACAATTTAACAATGAATTACCGATGAAGTTCGTAGCGATTTTTTTTAGTGGATTAGTTCGTCTACTGGAATTCATTCACACTAAAAAGAAAAAAAATCATTTGTTTTCTATTTTGCAACAATGATAATCACTTTCATGTATTGAAAATAGTAATACGGATGTTAATACGCGTCTATCTAACAAGAAACTAGGGTTTCAAATGAGAAAACAATATTCACTTCTGTCCATATACGTTTTCGTACTATTAATTTATGGAATTCATCATATATTTTATCCAAAATAGATACCTAAAATTAGTTAAAATCTTAGAATTTAGTATCGCGTCAAAAGAAATTACGGCATACCAAAAAAAAAATACAAGTAGTATTAGCAAAAATTTATGCTAACATTTATGAATTTAATTTATTTCATCAATATCAAGAGGAAAAGTGTGAATTACAATTTAACCCCTCATTTTTCTCCCAACAACCCAAAAACAACTCCATACACTATCCCAAAATCCACCAACCCCCATTTTTTTTTTGGTCAAATAAAAAAATAAAATCCATGTTGCATGAAATACCCACGTCATCATCAAATCTCAACCGTTAATCACAATTAAATTCCAATGGCCAAAATTAATCTTCCAACAACTACCATTTTAAGTCTACACTATTTTCTTTACCTACCATCATTTGTTCCTCTATTTATACTCACCACATCTCCCATCTACCACAACAACAAAAAAAAAAAAACAAATTTATAAGTTCACAACATTTTTTTTATTGTATAAATAAAAATTCCCATTTTTTCTCTTCTCCAAATTCTCCTAGCTAAAATTTCTCCATTTACAAAACTAGCCATTTACTTGATCTAATGGCATCAATTGCACAAAATGGACATGTTAATGGAGATGTACAAGAAGTGGCTATGGATTTATGCATGAAATCACCAATTCATGATCCATTGAATTGGGAAATGGCTGCTGAATCATTAAGAGGGAGTCATTTGGATGAAGTGAAAAAGATGGTGGATGAATTTAGAAAGCCAATTGTGAAACTTGGAGGTGAAACTTTGACAGTTGCACAAGTTGCATCCATTGCAAATGCTGATAACAAAACTAGTGGGGTCAAAGTGGAACTTTCTGAAAGTGCAAGGGCTGGTGTGAAAGCTAGTAGTGATTGGGTTATGGATAGTATGAGTAAAGGTACAGATAGTTATGGTGTTACTACTGGTTTTGGTGCTACTTCTCATAGAAGAACCAAAAATGGTGGTGCTCTTCAAAAGGAACTTATTAGGTAAACTACTTTTTCCGCGATATATACTGACAACGTAAAGAATTTTTATTTTTTTCGTATATATGTTTGTTTTTTCGTGTCATTGATGGTTACCTATAGTTATTTTTCGTGTGATATGAAAGTCGTGCTACCTTTTTTTGTGTTGTTGATTCGATACTTGTAGTTATTTTTCATGTGATCTGATAGCATAAAAATTTTTGTTTCGTAGTGGAGTATAAATAGCATAAATATGGTTAGCATATATATAATTTAATGATCTACTATTTTGAGTCAATAGCTATTAATGATCTACTATAACTATCATTTCTCCTTTGAAAAAATAACATACAATTTTATTATATAATTTTTTTATATATATATTGATAGCGTAAAGAGTTTTTTTACGCCCTTGGTATAGTATGTCGATTGTCTTATTTTTCGTGTGATTGATTTCGTCATTACTTATAGTTATTTTTCATGTGATCTGATAGTGTAGGAGATTCTTTTTTCGTATCGGAGTATAAAAATTAAAACTTTTTCATATTAGACAAATGAAATATGACTTGCATCTATAATTTAAAGATATACATAGCTATTAATGGTCTGGTATTTTTGAGTTAATAGCTACTATTAATGATCTTGTATTTCTTACAATAATAAATATTTTTTTGGGATGAGTTTAAGTTTTATATATCTTAAAAAGCAAAAAATTATAATATCAATGCAATTTATTGGTATAGCAAGGACAATTAAACTTAGTATGGAAAATTATGTATTGTTATTACATCTACATATCTAATAAATAAATAAATGCAATATAATTGTAGGGGTTGGGAAAAGTGAGTGTGGTAGGTGAGGGAGTTTTTGGTCATTTCACTTCCTTCATTTTTCCCCCCTTTTTTTTCTTCTTATTTTTTTTACCAACTTGGAGGTACATGTGAAAAGTTACTCAGTAATTTTTTAATTATTTTTCTAAATTTAGAAAAAAAACGAAATTTTAAATAAACATATTTAAATAAAGAAAACTATAGATGAGAGACAAGTGGGAGTTTGTGTAGACAGTCTAGTTTTCCAACTTTTTTGGGTATACTTAATGTCAGTTCCCATGTGCCATATCTTGTCAGATATATATATAAATAAGTATTTACAATATTTATATCAAATATGTGATCCATTTTTATTTGTAAGTATGTCTGTACAAACGATCTGGTTCAATATTCGGAGTTTCACTGGGGTTGATTAGGCGAAATGGGGCCACCCTAGCCCATTTAGTGGTCCTCCTCGGACCATCGACCTCATACGCTCTACTTGATGTCACATGTTATATTTTGTACATAGTTAGTATACTTAGTAGAATTCAGTTCAAAATCTAATCTTGATGACACTGATTTTTCAGGTTCTTGAATGCTGGAGTTTTTGGCAATGGAACAGAAACATCTCACACATTGCCACATTCAGCAACAAGGGCAGCTATGCTTGTTAGGATCAACACTTTGCTTCAAGGGTACTCTGGCATTAGATTTGAAATCTTGGAAGCAATTACAAAGTTGATCAACAGCAACATCACCCCGTGTTTGCCCCTCCGTGGAACGATCACTGCCTCGGGTGATCTTGTCCCTCTGTCCTACATTGCTGGTTTGCTCACTGGCAGGCCTAATTCCAAGGCTGTTGGTCCCAATGGTGAGAAACTTAATGCTGAAGAAGCGTTCCGCGTGGCTGGTGTTAGTGGTGGATTTTTCGAGTTGCAGCCTAAGGAAGGACTTGCACTTGTGAATGGCACAGCAGTTGGTTCTGGTATGGCATCAATGGTCCTGTTTGAGTCCAACATTCTTGCTGTTATGTCTGAAGTCCTATCAGCGATTTTCGCTGAAGTGATGAACGGAAAGCCTGAGTTCACTGACCATTTGACACACAAGTTGAAGCATCACCCTGGGCAAATTGAGGCTGCTGCTATTATGGAACACATTTTGGATGGCAGCTCTTATGTGAAGGCAGCTCAGAAGCTCCACGAAATGGATCCTCTCCAGAAACCAAAGCAAGATCGTTATGCTCTCCGTACATCTCCACAATGGCTTGGTCCTCAAATTGAAGTCATCCGCTCTGCAACTAAGATGATCGAGAGGGAGATTAACTCAGTGAACGACAACCCATTGATCGATGTTTCAAGAAACAAGGCCTTGCATGGTGGTAACTTCCAAGGCACCCCTATTGGTGTCTCCATGGATAACACAAGATTGGCCCTTGCATCAATTGGAAAATTGATGTTTGCCCAATTCTCGGAGCTTGTCAACGACTATTACAACAATGGGTTGCCATCTAATCTCACAGCAGGAAGGAATCCAAGCTTGGACTATGGTTTCAAGGGAGCTGAAATCGCGATGGCTTCATACTGCTCGGAACTTCAATTCTTGGCAAATCCAGTGACTAACCATGTCCAAAGTGCTGAGCAACACAACCAAGATGTGAACTCCTTGGGCTTGATCTCAGCAAGGAAAACAGCTGAGGCAGTTGATATCTTGAAGCTAATGTCATCAACCTATCTCGTGGCGCTATGCCAAGCTATAGACTTGAGGCATTTGGAGGAAAACTTGAAGAATGCTGTCAAAAACACAGTTAGCCAAGTAGCAAAGAGGACATTGACAATGGGAGCTAACGGTGAACTTCATCCAGCAAGATTCTGCGAAAAGGAATTGCTTCGAGTTGTGGACAGGGAATACTTGTTTGCCTATGCTGATGATCCCTGCAGCTCCAACTACCCTCTGATGCAAAAGCTTAGACAAGTCCTTGTTGACCATGCATTGAACAATGGTGAAAGTGAGAAGCATGTCAACAGCTCAATCTTCCAAAAGATTGGAGCTTTCGAGGACGAATTGAAGGCTGTGTTGCCTAAAGAAGTTGAGAGTGCAAGAGCTGTTCTTGAAAGTGGCAACCCTTCAATTCCCAACAGGATCATAGAATGCAGATCATATCCATTGTACAGGCTTGTGAGGAAAGAACTTGGAACAGAGCTATTGACAGGAGAAAGAGTTCGATCGCCCGGTGAGGAGATTGATAAGGTGTTCACAGCAATGTGCAATGGACAGATCATTGATCCTTTGTTGGAGTGTCTCAAGAGCTGGAATGGTGCCCCTCTTCCAATCTGCTAGGTGTTTGCCAAAGAAGGACCTCTTGTTAATGCTTGTCAAGTGCTATTTTTCAGATTCTTTTTTACTCTATGGTGAATTACTATCATAATATGTTGTGAACTTATATCTTTTTTGGTTAACTTAGAGAGTGTTAGAATCTCTCTTAAATATGTTGGATTGTAGCTGTATATGTCTCTTTTCAGTAAAAAACTTAATGAAAAGTGACAGTGTGCTTATATCTATTCAATTCTTCTGTTCAACCAAGTTTCTCTTCTTGTTCTATTCAAAGCACTAACAACTGCAGGGGCTCACAAGTAAGGCTCCAACATTTTTAGAAACAACAAGAAGGAAGTAACTGTGAAAAAGATGTCTTGGATTTGGCATTGTTTTTTTCTTGGATATGCTTGTTCCAAGTTGCATACAAGTCTCATGTTAGCATAAGACAACAATAATTATGCCTCAGTCCCAGAAATTTGGATCGGCTATAAGAATAATCACTTCTCCAGCTCAGCTCGTGGAATTGCTGGATACTTGACTTCAAAGATGGTCTTTATGAGTAAATCCATCAGGAATTATCATGCTACCTTCTGTATATCACAACAGAACTTTAATGTCTAAGGTTAACAATAATTCTCGCGTCAGCTGAGATGCAGGAGTTAATGATGTCTCAAACCTATTTTATATAATATAACGTCAACGACAAATCTTAGTTGGACTGTCACTGCATGTCTGTAGCGGGAAGAAAGTTACTGTTGAAGGAATATCGCTCTAAAGGGATTTTTTGAATTTATTGTGTCGTGATGCTGGAGAAATGAGCAACGATAAGTTTCCAAACTCCAAATTTTGAGTAACTGAAAGAAAATGCTTCCACAATGCAGGTATGATTGGATTAGCTACTCTTTCATAAGCCTCAGAGAAGTAGACATCAAGTGACAAATGAAGATTATTATTGTTCTATATAGCTAATATGTTTAATCAAACACTTCTGTTAGGACGCGTCCACTCCCAAGAAATACCACAAAGCAACAGAAAATCTGTGTTTTGTCGTCTCAGATATCTGATCAGTTACAGAACTGTTTCTCTTCATCCCTACTTCAAATTTGTGAGAACTTCATGAAGGCCGCTTATGATCCTCGAATCTCTAAATTTAGAAAGCATCCATTACCCCGAAAAGAGTGATTCCATCCACTGTCATTGGATGTTTTTTCCTATTTGTGCTTTCAATAATGTAAAGTAGTTTTTCAAAAATCCTTTCTTTGTGCCACCGGTAAGTAATATTGCTGATTTTCTTCTAGTTTTGGGGTTCTTTTAAAGTTCAAATTGTTTATACTCAAGGGGGGTCGGGGTCAAATTGTTTAAACTTCAATTCTGAATTAGACTATGTTTAAGCTTTTGTGGTCATAACTGTATCTCAAGTATCTGCTTTGATATGTTTTTCCTTGAGTCGAGGGTCTACCAGAAACAACCTCTCTACCTCCCAAGGTAGGGGTAAGGTCTTGCGTACACTCTACCATCCCCAGATCTGAGTACTTGTGAGATTACACTGGGTATGTTGTTGTAACTATATCTCAAGTATGGTGTTTGGTTTATCTCATTTTGCAGAAGCCAAGAAACAGGTTAATTATTTCTGTTTGAGTAAGGAAAAGTTGGTTTGCTTTGTTTGTGGTCTTTTTATAATCTTTTCTACTGAAGGAAAAGTGGGACAGGAAGCTGACAGGGAAGATGATGGGGACAGAAATGCAGCCCATGCTCCAAGAAGACCTGTTGCTCCTGCAAACAGAAATTTTGCTGCTGATGGAAATGAGGAAGATGCTAATGGTGCACAGGGAATTGCTGGAGCTGGTCAGATAATCCGGAGAAATGCAGAAAATGTTGCCGCTCATTGGGAGATGCAGGAAGCACCGGCTTGAGGCTCATGTTGAACAGCAGGCAGCACCGGCTTGAGCTGGTCAGGTAATAGTGATGCTCGTGTATCTTCCTGTCAAACTTGCCATGCGAATGGCTCCAACCATTTTCTCACTCGATATCTTGTAAGATTGTTTCCTGCTCTATCCCTATTGATTTTGGTTTCAATATGTATGTGGTATGTAAATTCGAGCTTTCATCCCTTTGGTGAACTTACAGAACTATTATTCTTTTTGCAGTGTATCTGTCGGCATGCTTCTCTTCCAAATCTGTATACCCTTTGCAATTGAGCATTTTAAGTTGCGTACAACAATCAAATCTCTGCTCCGCTATTGGTTTACTGCAGTAGGCTGGGCTCTTGGTCTAACTGATTTCTTACTGCCCCAACAAGAGAATGGAAATGGTGACCAAGGAAGGCAGGACAGGTTTCAAGCTCCGCATGGTGTACCAGATTGGGCCTTGGTAGGGTTTGCTCCCGATAACAGAGCTAGGCATGCAGCAGCTAGTTCCAACTTCGTAGAAGACTATGACACTGAAGAACAGGCGGATCCCGAGTAAGTTGAACTATGCTCCATGTTTATTAGTCCTGTTTTTATCGCCACGAACATATTATTCATTTCTTATATTGGCAAATTGAGTCACTTCACTAATATGTTGAAAGTGGAAATATATTGTTTGAGAGTGGAAATATACTCTAGCGGAAATCTACTATGAGTAATTTATTTCTATAAATTAAGCAGAGTTGGGAAGGTGACAGAAAGACAGAGAGACAGACAAAAAACCTTAATTGTTTTAAGACAACCAAGGTTTTCTTGCTCAGAATGCTGTGGAAAATTGTTTAATCCCCAAGACAGCCACCTGGGTTGTTAGAAAGATCATCGAAGCTAGAGCACTGGTTCTAAATGCAACTACTCTCCAAGGGAATCTACTTACGAGACTACAGACAATGGTACTCCACAGTAAATTTCACATCAAGAAGATGTACGTATCATTGCTACCACAGCTTCCCAAAGCACCTTGGAAGAGCCTCACAGTGTCCACAGCATAAGTTCTTTCTATGGTTGGCACTACACAAGAGGCTAGCTACGGTTGACAGGTTACAAAAGTTTGGAATAGTTGTGTCCCCTACATGTGTATTCTGTCAAGCTGCTGATGAAACGAGAGAGCACCTTTTCTTTGAATGTTGTATCACTCAGAGACTATGACAAAGACTTCTTTTGTGGCTGGGAGTTTCTAGAACCATAGGTACCTGGCAGGACGAAGTAGAATGGGTAGTGAAGTGGGCAAAGAAGAAATCAGGTAGAGGTAGCATTATCAGTTGTTTGTTTGTGATGGTTGTGACTGTCATATGGCGAGAAAGGAACTTGATCAAATTTCAGCAGTCATTATCAGCCTACGAAGATCGAGAGAGAAATAGCCATTTTCATCCATACTAGGGGTCGAGATTTGAAGACTTGGATACCACTGCTCAATCAATTACCTGTTGTTCCTTAAATTGTAGCAGCGATTACTGAAGATTGACACCTGCTGACTAAGGAAGATGGCACGAAAGCTCAGCACTGGCATATGCTGTGGCTGTTCCTGGTCTGTAAAGTGCCAGCACGACGTTGTTAATTCTTGTGAATTTGACAGGACTAGAAACAATTGCACCACTTCCACCTGACTGTTTAATCTTTTTAGATAATAGCCAAACGAGATCATGTTCCTTTTCCGCATGCTTTCTCTAGTTAGAATGCAAAGATATCATACAACAAAAGCAAATCTCTACCTGCCGGAAGGATGTGAATTAAATCGAATAGAGTATAATAAGTTTCCAAGTGACAACAGATAAATTCAAACTAAAAGTGACTATGCTGCGTTAAGTTGGTAAAAAAGTTCAAGACGAAACCTCATTAAGCTCTTCAACTTTTTTGCTTCCTTAAACACTGGAGAAACTCGAGCAGAATCTGAAGATTTGTTTCAGCTTCTTCTTGTTCCATTTTCTTTTATTGTCCATCAGAAGTGATAATAGACTATCCAGCTCTCATTTTAGCATAATACAATAATAATTACGCCTCAGTCCCAAACCGGCTATATGAATAATCACTTCTCCAGCTCAGCTCATGTCATCAATATACGCTAGCTACCAATCTACCTCAACCCTCCTTTATCGGTGAGTAGAACCACCGAAACAAGTTGGGATCGGCTATATGAATCCTAACTTTTCTATTTAGGGTGTGTTTAGAAAATGTTTTCCTATTTTCTGGTGTTTGGTTGGTCAAAAAATTTAAGAAATATTTTTTTTAGGAAAACAAGCTCTTTGAAAATAAGGAAAATGAGTTTTCTAATGAACGTAGGTAAAACAAGTCGCATTTTCTCACCCCCACCCTCACAACTACCACAACCCCACACCCCCTACCTTCAACCCCACACAATTTTTTTTCTACCCCACCCCACCCATTCTCATAGTTTTGTTTTAGATATATTATACAAATGCTTTTAGGATAATATTTTTTACTTGTACACCAAACACAAGAAAATAAGTAAGAAATCACTTGTTTTCCATGGAAAACATTTTCTTCCATACCAAACACACTCTAAAGATAAAATCATATCATCAACATTTGTATTAGGAGAATTTGCTATGAATTGACAAATTTTACGCTAGGCTGCCAACTTATCGCAACCCTCCTCCTTCATCTGAGTTTGAGACCGACAATGTCAATGGTATTGAGTACTAATAGCTGAATGTGTATTGGTAAATATCTGAAGCTTGTAACAAATGTCTGGTTTCCTTCACATATGCAATTAAGACACTTTCAACTGACTGTAAACATCGAGTGTGCATAAGTTTTTACCAAACCATCCACCAACACTAAAGATCTTTTTTTTCTCAATAAAAAGTAAATCCATGTTGGATGAAGTATCACTATCATCCTCAAATCTTAACTTTACTCACAATTAAAATCCAATGGCTAAAATAATCTTCCAACAACCACCATTTCTAGTATTATACCATATTTTGTTTACCTACCATCATTTGTTCCTCTCTATTTATAAGTTCACAATATCTTTTTATATAGATATATTCCCATTTTTCTCTTCTCCCAAATTCTCCTAACTAAAATTTTTCCATTACAATTCTAGCCATTTTCTTGATCCAATGGCAACATCAATTGCACAAAATGGACATGATCCATTAAATTGGGAAATGGCTGCTGAATCTTTAAAGGGGATTCATTTGGATGAAGTGAAAAAGATGGTGGATGAATTTAGGAAGCCAATTGTGAAACTTGGGGGTGAAACTTTGACAGTTGCACAAGTTGCATCCATTGCAAATGCTGATAACAAAACTAGTGGGTCAAAGTGGAACTTTCTGAAAGTGCAAGGGCTGGTGTGAAAGCTAGTAGTGATTGGGTTATGGATAGTATGATTAAAGGAACAGATACTTATGGTATTACTACTGGTTTTGGAGCAACATCTCAGAGAAGAACCAAAAATGGTGGTGCTCTTCAAGACGAACTTATTAGGTATATATACTGATAGCGTAAAGAATTTTTACATTTTTCGTATATATAGCTTATTCACTAGTTTTTCTGCATCATTAATGATTCTGACGATACATGTAGTTATCCTTCGTGTGATTTGATAGTGTGAAGATTTGTACCCTCCCCGTATTAGGCCGGCTAACTTATTTTTGTGTTATTTTTCATGTGATCTGATAGCGTAAAAATTCTTTTATCATGGCGTAGTATAAAAGTTAATATATATATACACACACATTAATAGCGTAAAGAGCTTTATACACTCTTTGTATAGAATGTAGGCTGTCTTATTTTGTGTGTTACTGATTGCACCGTTATTTGTATTTATTTTCCATGTGATATTTGTAATATTTGTATATAAAAGATATTACAAATAAGTACTTATAATATTTACATCAAATATGTGGTACATTTTTATTTGTAGGTCTGTATGTACAAACATCTTGGTTTGTATTCGGAGTTTCACGGGAGTTGGTAAGGCGAAATGGGACCACCCTAGCCCATTGAGTGCTCCTCCTTGGACCATCTACGTCATCCGCTCTACTTGATGACACATGTTATATATTGTATATAGTTAGTAGAATTCAGTTCAAAATCTAATCTTGATGACACTGATTTTTCAGGTTCTTGAATGCTGGAGTTTTTGGCAATGGAACAGAAACTTCTCACACAATGCCACATTCAGTAGCAAGGGCAGCTATGCTTGTCAGGATCAACACTCTGCTTCAAGGGTACTCTGGCATTAGATTTGAAATCTTAGAAGCAATCACCAAGTTGATCAACAGCAACATCACGCCGTGTTTGCCCCTCCGTGGCTCGATCACTGCCTCAGGTGATATTATCCCTCTTTCCTACATTGTTGGTTTGCTCACTGGCAGGCCAAATTCCAAGGCTGTTGGACCAAATGGTGAGAAACTTAATGCTGAAGAAGCGTTCCGAGTTGCTGGTGTTAGTGGGGGATTTTTTGAGTTGCAGCCTAAGGACGGACTTGCACTTGTGAATGGTACAGCAGTTGGTTCTGGTATGGGTGCAATAGTCCTGTTTGAGTCCAACATTCTTGCTGTTATGTCCGAAGTTTTATCAGCAATTTTCGCTGAAGTGATGAATGGAAAGCCCGAATTCACTGACCATTTGACACACAAGTTGAAGCATCGCCCTGGTCAAATTGAGGCTGCTGCTATTATGGAACACATTTTGGATGGCAGCTCTTATGTCAAGGAAGCTCAGAAGCTCCATGAAATGGATCCTCTCCAGAAACCAAAGCAAGATCGTTATGCTCTCCGAACATCTCCACAATGGCTTGGCCCTCAGATTGAAGTCATCCGCTCTGCAACTAAGATGATCGAGAGGGAGATTAACTCAGTGAATGACAATCCATTGATCGACGTTTCAAGAAACAAGGCCTTGCATTGCGGAAACTTCCAAGGCACCCCTATTGGTGTCTCTATGGATAATACAAGATTGGCCCTTTCATCAATTGGGAAATTGATGTTTGCCCAATTCTCAGAGCTTGTCAACGACTACTACAACAATGGGTTGCCATCTAATCTCACAGCAGGAAGGAATCCAAGCTTGGACTATGGTCTCAAGGGAGCTGAAATCGCCATGGCTTCATACTGCTCGGAACTTCAATTCTTGGCAAATCCAGTGACTAACTATTTCCAAAGTGCTGAGCAACACAACCAAGGTGTTAACTCCTTGGGCTTTATCTCAGCAATGAAAACATCTGAGGCAGTTGACATCTTGAAGCTAATGTCACCAACTTATCTGGTGGCACTTTGCCAAGCTATAGATTTGAGGCAATTGGAGGAAAACTTGAAGAATGCAGTCAAGAACACAGTTAGCCAAGTATCTAAGAGAACTTTGACAATGGGTGCTGGTGAGCTTCATCCAGCAAGATTCTGCGAAACGGAATTGCGAGTCGTGGACAGAGAATACTTGTTTGCCTTTGCTGATGATCCCTGCAGCTCCAACTACCCTTTGATGCAGAAGCTGAGACAAGTCCTTGTTGATCATGCATTGAACAATGGTGAAAGTGAGAAGAATGTCAACAGCTCAATCTTCCAAAAGATTGGAGCTTTCGAGGACGAATTGAAGGCTATTTTGCCTAAAGAAGTTGAGAGTGCAAGAGTTGTTCTTGAAAGTGGCAGCCCTTCTATTCCTAACAGGATTACAGAATGCAGATCATATCCATTGTACAGGTTTGTGAGGAAAGAACTTGGAACAGAACTGTTGACAGGTGAAAGAGTCCGATCGCCCGGCGAGGAGATTGACAAGGTGTTCACAGCAATGTGCAATGGACAAATCATTGATCCATTATTGGAGTGTCTCAAGAGCTGGAAGGGTGCTCCTCTTCCAATCTGTTAGGTGTTTGCCAAAAAAGGACCTTTTGTTAATGCTTGTCAAGTGCTATTTTTCAGATTCTTTTTTTACTCTATGGTGAATTACTATCATAATATGTTGTGTACTTGCATCTTTTTTGGTTAACTTAGAGTGTGTTAAAACTCTCTTAAATATGTTTGATTGTAGCTGTATGTTTCTTTTCAGTAAAGAAAGTGAAAAGTGGCAGTGTGCTTATATCTATTCAATCAAGTTTCTCCTCTTCTTTTTCTATTCAAATGAATAATCACTTCTATCATTCTATATAAGAAAGATTGAGCATGAATTGACAAGTTCTATGCTGGCTACCAATCTATCTCAACCCTCCTCCTTTATCGGGAGTGGAATGGCCGAAATAAGTTGGGGTCGGCTATATGAGTCCTCACTTGTGTAAAGATATGGCACCTGGGCCTAACTCAACCCCAAAAGCTAGCTCATGAGGGGAGGATTCCCAAGTCCATATAAGGAGACCATCAGTCCATTCTCCAATCAATGTGGGACTTTTTACCCACTCTTAACAACTTGTCTATATAAGCTCAGCTCATACCATCAACATTCTGTATTAAGAGGATTCACCATGAATTGACAAGTTATACACTAGGCTGCCAACTTAACGTAACTCTCCTCCTTCATCTGAGTTTGAGACTGACAATGTCAATGGTATTGAGTACTAATAGCTGAATGTGTATTGGTAGATATCTGAAACCTGTAACAAATGTCGGGTTTCCTTCACATATGCAATTAAGACGCTTTCAACTGGCTGTAAGCATCGAGTGTGCGTAAGTTTTTTTCCCCTCAAACTGGTTTTAACAGAGTCAGTAGCATACCAGAACATGAAAGCTGGCTCTCATCTTAACATACAAGAAATAGGACATTGTTTCATCAAAGCTAATGCTTTTTATGACAGCATATCTTCAAAATTTTGTATAAAAATGGGCAATTTCATGCCTGTTAGACCAACCATTCGATAGTGTTAGTTTTTGAAAGGAAAGAAATGAAAGAAAAATAACAGAGGAAGAAAAGTTAAGGAATAAGACTTTGTTTGCAGTTAAGAGTATTTTCTTATTGACTGATAAAAGACTATTTAAAGACGAAGACTTAACTAAAAAATAGATAACTACTCCTATGATTCAAAACTACGTAACAAATAATAGAAATTAACTCCCAAATACTAGTTCTAACTAGTTGACTAAGTCTAACTTAATAAAGTTACTGCAGTAAAATAAATTTGAATTCTAAAGCAAATATTCAACAATCCTCTTTGCTTTAGGAATTGCAAAATTTTGGTCTTCTGTCTTGGAATTTTCACCTTGAAAATCGAAAGTGACCTTGTGAATAAATCTGCAGATTCATCTTTGGACTTGTAGTGAACTTGAACCACATCTCCAAGTTGCAGCTTTTGATTATCAACAAATTCTAGCTTATGTTGATCTTCTGTTGGATTAAATGAGAAGTTTTTACCTCTCATTTTAACTCGTAAAATCTCATGCTTAGTGGAATCAAAGATCTGACAATACTTGTCTTCAAATAATAATTTAAATCCTTTTTCCATAAGCTGACCAACACTCAATAAATTTTGATCAATATCAGGCACATAAAGAACATCTGAAATAATTTTTGTACCTGAACTTGATTTGATCGCAACACCCTTTTTTCCTTTTGCAGGAATATAATCACCATTTCCAATTTCGACTTTCTTATTTTTCATAGACATGAACTCTTTAAAAAGATTTTTGTCGTATGTCATGTGGCTTGTACAACCACTGTCAATCATCCAAAAATCAGATTTCTTGGTTGAAAAATAAGTTGCCACAAATAAGTGGTCTTTTTCTTCTTCATTGGCGATTTGGGCATTTGCTTCATATTTTTTAGATTTGCTTTTGCAAATCACAGCTTCATGACCAAGCTGGTTGCAGATCTCGCACTGTGCATCTGGCCTCTTCCAACATTTAAATGGAGGATGACCTTTTTTGCCATAGCGCTGACAAGATGGGTAATTTTTCAAAAATTTACACTTACTTTGAGTTGAGTTTTGTGGATGGCTGCTAATGCTCTTTCAACCATGTCATCTTGTCTCATAAGCCTCCTTTGCTCCTTTACTCCTGTTCTTGGAAAGAATTTAACAATTCTGCCAAGGTAATTTTGGACAAATTTTGTGTGTTTTCCAAGGTAGTTATACATGCTTCATATCTTTTGGGCATTGTTACAAGAATTTTTTCAACAATTCTTGAATCTTTAAATTCAGTGCCTAGCAACCTTACCTTGCTAACAATGCCAAGCAATCTGTCCGAATATTCCTTGACTGTTTCGGACTCTTACATTCTCTGCAACTCAAATTCCCTCATTAGATTCAATACCTTCATTCCTCGTATTCTTTCATCTCCAACATATTCTTTCTTCAAATAATCCCAAATTTCTTTTGGTGATGTGAGAGTCATAATTCTCGTGAAAATTGTTGTTGAAACAACAGCAAACAAAGTTGCTTTCGCCTTGGACCTAATGGTTTTCTTTTTCTTGTGGCTCTTGATTTGGGCCACAGTGGGAATGTTTCGCAGCGGATTAATTTCATAATCCTCTTCCACGGCTTCTCAAAGATCAAGAGCCTCCAAGTATGTTTCCATTCTCACAGCCCATAGTTGATAATTTTCACCATCGAAAATAGGAGGAGCCATTCGTGAAAAACTATTTTCAGACTCTATCTCTTCACTCACAGGTCCCTCAAGAAAAAAATAACAGAGGAAGAAAAGTTAAGGAATAAGACTTTGTTTGCAGTTAAGAGTATTTTCTTATTGACTGATAAAAGACTAAGACTTAACTAAAAAATAGATAACCACTCCTATGATTCAAAACTATATAACAACTAATAGAAATTAACTCCCAAATAGTAGTTCTAACTAGTTGACTAAGTCTAACTTAATAAAGTTACTGCGTAAAATAAATTTGAATTCTAAAGCAAATATTCAACAGATAGGCATAAAGCTGAGAGTTTCGAAACAAATGGTTGAAAGGCCAAAAAGTTACATGTATACTGCTACTATATGAAACAACTGGCCTAGAGTTCCAAGAAATTCTATTCCAGAGACCAGTCAAAAACCTACTACCACATCACATAGAGCAAAATGATCAAATTCTTGCTGGCAGTCCACCACTCATTGAATGATCAAAATCCAATTTGGTCATCCCAATGAGAAGTTTCATCACCTTCATTGTGCACTACGTTGTTGGTATTTCACCACGTGACTAAAAGTGTGGTGTCACCGCTACAACGGTCTGGAATTCCAAGAATTCACAGTGGTCTAAAAGGTTTCAAATGTGGAGCTGGTCTCCGTTGTTCACAGCCTGCTCCAGGGCGTGCTGCATTACTCAAAGTTTGGACCGATGGTTGACTTGGTGTAAGGACGACAGACTGATAGTTTGGTGTTGGGGTCGCATGTGAACCACTTGTTGGCAGATTAGAGGAGGATGCTGTTTGCAAGTTGGCCCTTCCACTTGTCCGCGGAACTACAGCTGACTCTTCCACTCTAGGCAATTCAGCATTTGGAGATGGAATAGCAGCCATTGGAAAATTCTCAGAGGATATTTGAGGATCAGCAACACGTTTCTCTGAGTTGACAGGTTCTGAGATGGATGCAGTCACCACTGGGACACTACTTGGTCTATTTGGTGATGATTGTCCAGTTCCGGTAATAGTCCTGCCAACATCATCTGGAGAAAAGCACGCATTGTAGATATCATTTATAGAACTCGACAGTATCAGACAGATACCATAGTTATAATCAAGAAATGAATCATAAGGAATGCTTACCTTCAGTCATCTCTAGTGACCCAACTATATCAGCAGTATCGTGTACTTGTGTCATAGCTTCAGCTAGTAACTTATTTGAATGCACTTTGTTGTACATTGCATCAAGTTCTTTTTGCTTTTTAGCTGATTCCGTTTCAGCAATTTGAAACAGCAAATCATACTTCTTCCTAACTGAATCTAGCTCTTTTTCCATCTCAGATTTCAGGGCCAATTTCTGCAAATCATTTTATAACTGAAACCTTTAGTAATCTTTGCAATATGAAGCATTGCTATATTCAAAATAAAAGAATAAACAATAAATTAAACGACACAGAAATGAATAAGAAAAGGACAGAGGTCGAAAGGACATACCACATCTTCTAGTGATTTCATAGTTTGTTCTTTCTCCTTTTGTATCCTCTCCATCTCCATTTGAAGTGGGTTTGGGTAAGGGGATTGAGTCAGACTAGGCGTGTTTGGAGAAGCGTCAGGAAGGCACTGATCGTCTTGGGTGTTTCTGCTTCTCATACTTGCATCATTTACTGCACCAATATGTCTGTTTTTGTGCTTATTACCAGCAGAGGGATGCGACGTTCCTAGAAAATGGGGTTGGCATCGAAAAACAAATATGTCAGTGTATGCTGATAAAGGAGAATTAATGGAAACAAAGACACAAAACAGGCACTACGTTACCCTGGACATGCAACTTATGTTTTTTCCTTAACTTGGGCTCTAGAGTAAGATGAACTCTATTGCCCTCTTGTTCACAAACTTGTTCCCCGTGTCTAACTCTCCTTCGACTCCCTCGAGATGAACTAGGCAAGTGTTTCCACCTAGGAGCCATTTCATGCAGCAGAGTTTTCCAGAAAACATGGGGTGGTTCATTCTCCAGCAACCCTCTCACGAAAGAAGAATCATCTGTTTGTTGCATCTCCACTTCACCAAGTAGAGATATTTCACTTGGATAAGTCCCTCCATTCTTCTGTACTTTCAGTATCTTTGAACAACCGTTAGAATCACTGTTCTCACTGTTACTAGACAATAAGCCTAAAAGTTCCGCAAAGACGTCATCTAAACCAGCAACTTCAGACGATCTCGTTGAGGTTGAAGATCGTGCATTGAAAAGATACGAGGCACCCCAAGATAGCAGCTTCTGGCAAGCTGCTTGTTTTATACTCTTTATGTTACTGTCAATAGGCAGACCTTGCTTTGCAAGAATTAGTGCGTTCTCTTCAATAGTAAAACACGAATACAGACGGAGTACCTTTATATGCTCCGACTTTGAATTAAGTGTCATCCTCTGCAGGGATCTCAAATCGTTATTTGGATCCCAGTCACTGTTGAACAATATAATTGTATCTATTCCGTAGAGCTTGACACTACGAGCACATGCACTGGTTTCCATCAAAAAGGCAAATTTCCCACTCTCCTTATTGTTGAACTTGTTCAAGGTAGCTTCCTTCACTTGGCAAGCAACATTCCCAGTACTAATGCTCATATAAGAATCCCCACCAAATTTCTGACAAATCAAATCATCCAAGATATTCCGAATGGAAATAACACCCGAGCCATCAAAAGGCTGTAAAATAAACAACATCGCATTCAGTTAAAATTACAAACATTGGCACTAGCCCTTATGCAAAGCAATAGGAGACGAATAAAAAATAAGAAAGAATACACAAGAGAGCTCCTAAGGGCGCCAATCATCATTTATATGGTCGCATCTAGTCACTTGGCGAAAACAAAGTCACATATGGAAATCGGAAAGGAACTATAATGAAAGGAAATTTTGAAGTAAAAGCAGATACCCGAAAAAGAATGAGGACTCTTTTGCCTTGCTGTTTGATCTCCTGAAGAATCTTATTGAGGAGTTCCAATTTGCCACTTAGTTTGATTTCAGCATCAAAGTGCTGATTTTGAGGAATACCTTTCGTAACTATGTCTCGCAGAGATTGATCTTCGAGGTAAGGGTGATCACAACACTAAGAACAAAGTGAAAGTCCGCGTCAGAGATATCGTGATATGTCACACACAATAACTAAAGGTTTTACTATTAAAGACTGAATTACTGGAAGCTGAAAAAAGTCAAACTGCCTAACCTTCCTGGTAGATACAAGTATATCATTGATGCAGCTTGGTGAGTCATTCTTCAGAGATGAGCAAAGCCATGTTGAATTTGAAAAGAGGCAAGCACAATATTGCTCAATTTGTTCATTGGAGAGTTTGACAGGAACCCAGTATTCAATGAACTTGGATGCGGAGGAGTTGCACTCATATGCAACGAAGTGCTTAAACCTTTTCTTGAATTCAGTTAGATCTATGTCGGAATCAGAGTCTAACAGCTCATTTTTGGCCTTGTCATATTTCGGATCAAGTAAAGAGAGAACGTTGCAGTGATTGAACTTTGTTTCACATTTATCCTGATACATCTAGGAGACATAAGTTACTGAAGATCCTTGGAAATCTATACAGAATAGAAGAATGCAAACCTGATGATAAATAAGTAATCTCATATCAGTAATGAGCATTTTAATTTGCGAGTGATGCGTTGACAAGGCTGAACCCTGACACTGATCTATAATTACTGCTCCTCAACTTATTGGTTTAAGCATTTCAAGATCCTGCGTGAGAATTAATGTTATATATAGATCAGAAAAATATTAGACTGTATCTGCACTCGACTTATGGGTTTAAGCATTTCAGGATTCTGCATATAAGCTAAGACATTAGGTGAGGATTGCCCAAAACCATATAACGAGACCACAACTCATTCCATCAACCAATATGAGACAATCTAACATCCCAGGCACGCTGAGTGCTAGACATCGGGAGGATGGACAATGGGTCTAAGGTCTAACTATGATGCCATGTAAAAAATGAATCTTGGATCTGCCACAACCCAAAAGTTAGCTCATCGGGAGGATTGCCAAAATCTATATAAGGAGACAACAACTCATTCGATCAACCAATGTGGGACAATCTAACAATAAGGATAGTGCTACATATAGGTTGGAAACTTATCACCACGTATCAGCTTCCCAATTTATGGGCTTGAGCATTTCAAGATCCTACATAAGGATACATACTATACATGGATCAGAAAAACTATAATACAATATTGAAATTTGACTGGATACAGCGTGTGGTAATCAGTTAAGGTGGAGCACAACTTTCGAAGAAATCCATCTTGAGAACCAAGATATGACTACTTCATCTCTCATTGTATTTCATATGGCAAACAAATGAAAACGAAGAAAAGAAGAAGAAAAGTTTACCTCAACAATAGCATCATAATTTGACAGAAGAACCTGAAACATAAGGGCACCTTGTTTGTTGTAGAACTCGAGTGTCCTAATAATGGCCCGTACATCTCTATTACCTTTGTACACAACAATGTTGGCATTGTCCCAACGTGAGAACTCAGCTTCCCAAAGAGGAAGAGCAGCAGAATTTGTCATTATGAGAAAAGGGTGACCAACATCATTGGGCAAGGATAATAGAAATAAGACCACCTTCAAAATCCCCTCCTGTGAATTCCAAACATTGAACAGTTCAGCTCCAGTTAATATTTTCGATCAAAAGAAGGAGCAGCAGGCATTTATAATAGGTAAATATCATCCACCTGGTCATCGATGATGACAGCACTCTGACCCTTTTTCCAATATTTACGAAGAGTGTTGATATAAGAAAGATGATTGATATGTACTTGAGGTGCACTTCCTTCTAAAGGTGTCGGCAGTTCTGGAAAGTCGGCTTTCATTTTCTGCAGGAATATTGGAAAAACATGACCTCATTTAGGCTACAGAATCACAAACACAATAAAAACACGTTGGCTAGTTAACTTTTTTCCCCTTCATTGGTTACAGTAATGAGGAAGAAACTTCAGAAGCACAATACTTTTGGCAACAAGTATATATTTGTAAATACTTTTAAAGAGAACAAAATACTAGATACTACTTTGATCTCAGACGGAGTGTCAGCGTCAATTGCGCTTCTGAGAAGATGGAGGCAGGAAGATTGACCCTCCAGAATAAACTCCATGAGTAATCTGAAGTTCAAGTTACACACTCGTTAAAGTGCCAATGGCCAAGCGAGTCTACAGAATTAGTGAGCAGGAAAGTTGTTTGAACACGTTACCGCCTCAAAATATATTTAGTTTCAGAATGGATCAAGGTTGATGCGATTTGTAGAATTATGAGGATATGTACACTAGTTTCTCTCTCTCGCAGACACACTACGTTCAGTTTAACTGCTAAAGAATCATAGAGAATGGATAACGTCAATGCAACTTTTAGAATTATGAGGGCATGCAAACTCTTCCAGTGAATAGGTGTATCCTCTATCAAATGTAAGTGATTTCATGGAAATTTCTAAAAAATTTCAAGCAACAAACATTTAGGCCCTAGAGCAACAGCTAGCGTCAGCTCAATACATGCTATAACTGAGACTAGGATTAGCATGAAAACTAGCAAGATTGCATCAATTTTATTACGGGGAAGTCAAGTCCTGATTTGCTCATAAATCTATGTAAATGAACTGAGAAGTGTCCAAGATTCTTAAAGATGAAGGTAACACGTTGAAATTCTAACATTAAACTATAGAACAATTATTGATAGTTACATATTAACTAAAGAAACATCAAAATGATAACAACATCAAAAGCAATTTCAGTAGAAGCATAAAGTTTAAAAGCCTTCTGCCAGCAGGTAATGACAGAATATTTTATTGTGAAACAGGCTAAGGAGAAAAGACAAAATATGCGAGTTTTTGCTCGATCCATTGAAACTAAGTAACTATATTTTGTTATTAAAAGGAAAAGGGATGTGAAATCAACAGTGTCATTTTGATACTGAAGCAGTCAATACTTTTTAAAAAGAATTCTTGACAGGTATTCGAAAGAAATTTTTAAGTGTTATGCTGCTCCTAATACTCCATGAATTTGGTGTACACCCAAGGCAGGTTGAAGAGAAAGGATCCTCCGCAATCTCAGGCTTAGCTTAACATAGTTGGTGTTTACTATTAAGAACTACCTCATCTTCCGTCAAAGGATGCAACTCTTTCTTAGCCTTCTGATGACGGATTTCATAATCAGTCATGAGTTGCGACCTTAGAAATGAAGCATTCGCCAATTCCCATGTGGCGTGACTGTAGTCAAGACCTGTCCATTTCACAAGCCACTCATTATGGCAATCTGCATCAGTGTTGTTGTGATCTGTAACTGCTAACATCCTCTTGTCCAGCAAACGATGAGGAAGGCTCCACTCGGCTTTCCAACTTTTACTCTGGAGAAATCATCATACAGCTTTCAAAAAGGCGACTTGCTGAAGAAATAAGGAAAGAACAGAAAGATTATGATAACCATAGTACCTTGTAATTTTTCTTGAATCTCGTAAGGGCTGCTTGACCCTCAAGACACAGCTGCTCAACTGTAATCCAGCGGTTATGAACATGAGCAAGACCTTTGTACTTTACTAAATACTCCCGCTCTTGCACCGCTGGTTCCATATTAAAAAAGTACAATTAGACCAGTGGAATCACACTGTAGAACATAATCAAAACAAGATATAAGAAAATTTGCAGATAGCTTGTACCTTCATTACCCAAACTACACTCTCTGGCATCCAAAATGGACTCTACTCCTTCAGACACAGCGTAAACAGCTAACTTCATCTTCCTTATGGCACACCGATAACAGCACCATGGTCCAGGTGGAAAATAGGTCACAGGGGGGACAAGACAAGAAATATGGAAGTTCCTTTTGCATCCTCGTCCGACACAGCATCTGGGAAAAAAAACACGAAGGAGATGTGATTCTCTAAGGTACAAAACCAAGAAGTAGTTGGAGCCAAATTTTCAAAAGATTATAATAAGAAAATATTAGATGATTTTATCAACTCTTTTCCTTTTTTCAATCCTTCTTTTGTTCATTCACCTTATTTTAGTTTGGTTCTTCTTAATATATGTTCCACCAAATAATATCAACAAGAAGCAATACTTTCGAATGATATCAACAAGAAACAATACTCACAATAGATTTCCTCCCTGCTTGCATATTGAACAGTCCTTAGATTTACCTTCAATCTTATTATCCTGTTTTGATATATGAAAAGCATAAAACTTGAAGGGAAATATATTTTAGGAAAAGAAAGCAAGCAATCAAACAAAAAACAACGTAACAGAAACAACTGCATCAAACATTTCAATTGTAGGCTAGAAATGAGAATAAAAACAAGGATTTGAAAGACTGCAAACAAGAGCAAAACATTATGATCAGAAGCCCGTTTGTATGCACTGCAACAAAATACAGACTAACAGGAACAACGCTTAAACCACTTTTGTGTGGGAAATTGAAGATTTATAGTGTAAAAACCGCGATCATGAGATCAAAGATAATTAATAAATTCCACTTTCCTCATTGGAGATGAGGAGTTATCTTATGCAGCTCAGCAAAGACTGCAAGAATACCTCCCATATTATATGGCATGTACTATGTCCATAAACACGTGAAAATGATCTCGTATATGACCACTTACAAATTGAATAGATATTTTCAAATCTCTAATGTGAAAATAAAAATCTCTCGGCAAAAAGACATAAAACTAAAACCAAGTTTGTAAAGGGCTACGAAACCAAATCTCCCCATAAACACAACAGAGTTACACCAAAATTTTCAAACCACCAAATTAACCAATCATTTTGGCATTTTAAAGTTTCTGTCTAGTTCAGGTTTCTTGTTGTCCTTATTTGACAAAAAACTGCTAAAACAAGCAGCCAAGTTTCATCATTCTGTTTCATTGGTTGGTATGTTTCCTTCATCATAATCCAAGCCAGTTTGCGCACTGCTCGACTATTTACCGTATTTGCATCCTTCCACCAATACAAATACTAACAGTTAACTTTGCACTCCAAGAGCTTAGGTAAACAGGAAGATATCACCAAACTGTTTTGCCTCTGCAAGAATATGCCTATTAATTTACCATGATCCTTCCAAGCTTCATCAACCACTAAAACACACACTTGGGTGCTTAACTTTTTTAAAGTAATTAAATTTGTAAAGTTGGAAGATAACACTTCTGTCACCTACCATAGTTGAAGGCACTTAACCTATCAAAAAAATTAGTTCTACCATAGTTGAAGGCACTTAACCTATCAAAAAAAAAAATTAGTTGAAGGCACTTCAATAAAATACTATGGAAACTAACTAGGAAGTACTTCCTTCATTGTCTAACAATTTAGTAAACCAAAAGATTCAATTCATGACCTTCAAGATTTGATTAATAGGTTCTATCATAATTGCTTTATATATCATGTAATACCTTAAGCTACTGTTTTTTCCTCGGTATGTTGTGTACTGCTCTCCAGTTCACATCATTTCGTTGTTGTTACTGCTCTCATTTCATTTTATTCAAATTGCTTGGAAATGTTTTATATTAAACCGAGAATCTATCAAAAATAGCCTTGATATCTCTATGCAGTATATTGTACACTCCCTAGATCCCGCTTGTGGGATTACACTGGTATGTTGTTGTAAAACCTCAAGCTACTAGTAAAGGTTCAGTCAAACATCCAAACTTCTGCATATATTTGGGAAACACTAGCACTTGTGTGGACTTCATAATAAATTAACATGATTTTTTGACATTGCAAATGTAAGGACACCAATTATATTCATAAAAACTGATTAAAATAGAAAACAGTTGAAGATCAATTTTAGTCAGTTACTGACATTTCCTTTGATGAACAAGTTTGTTTCTCTCTTTGATCATCCACCCTGAAAAAGAGGGGGGAAAAACAATAGAACGGTATCACAGCAATGAATATGAAAAAAAAAAAAAAAAAAAAAAAAGAGCAAGAAGTACAAATAACTTTTTTTTCTTTGGAAGGTTAGTCAGGAGGTCAGTGGTGGAGCCAGGGCTATTGTCTCGAACTTTGTATTTATGTTAAAAAAAAGTATTCGATATGTATAAATAATTTTTAAAATTTTTCTTTAGAAAAAGTTATGATTCAAAATTTATAAACTAAAAATCTTACCTCCGCTTTTAAACGACATACCTCTGTGCTTCTTTTAGTACAACTACTTCTTCACACTGATGATCACTTTCAGTCACATTGTGATCTTCTTGAGCCACTTGATCCTCTTTTTCAGCAGTATTTTCTGAAATAGACAGATTTAACTATTAGTAAAAAAAATACTACTTTTTACGTTGTTTTTAAATATGTAAATTTTATTTCAAAAAACTTAAAAATTTCATTTCCAAATTGACGGTTAAAATTAAACTGTTTAACTTTCGAAATTCGAATTGTGCCACATAAAATTAAGAAAGAGGGAATAACAAATAATACGAGTAGTGTGTTGGTACGAAGGAAGAAAATGTTTTTCAATTTTCTCATATTTCATTAGTCAAAGATTTTTTTTGAATATTTTCTCTAGAAAAACAAGTTCTTTAAAAATTCACCCGAGGATTTTGATCTTCGTTGATAGCAGCTCCAAATCATTTTCTTCTTCATAACTTCCTTGTTTTTTCCCTTCTCCATCTCCTTCTTACTCAAATAACTCAGTTTTGATTCACCCCCTGCAATCAACTGTCCATGCAGATGTAGTTAATGGAAAAGAGAGACTATTACAACAACAACAACTATATATTCAGTGTAATTAATTTCACAAGTAGAGTCATGAAATAATAGAATGTAAGCAGATCTTATTGCTACTTTCCTAGAGATAGAGAGGTTGTTTTTAAAGTACCCTCGAGTCGATCGAGTGGAAAAGAAAAATTCCAAGTAAGTAGAAGAATTTCTTGAGGATCTTTTCTCATGTGCTAATGGAAGGCAATATATTGACAGATTATATCACTAACCTGTATCTTTAATTTTGCACAAGATTAAAAAACTGTTAAAAATCGACCTCAAAAAATCAACTTAAAAAGAGGTCGAAAAAACCAACCTCACGAGATCAATTTTTTCAAAAAAAAAATTTTAAAAAATAAAAAATAAAAACAAAATCGACCTCTAAAAGTTGATCTTTTTAGCGCCAAAAAACAAAAAATGTAAACCGACTTCCTAAGGTTAGTTTTTTATAAAAAAAAGTTGCAAAAACAGATCTCTGGAGATCGATTTTTTCAAATTATTCTTTTTTTGTTTTTTTTTAAAAAAATGCGGACATCGGAGGTCGATTTAAATTATTTTTTTGTTGCAAAAATCGACCGGTGGTAGAAATATATCCTACCATAATAAAGATGGGGTTCGAACCCAAAAGGTCTATTTTTTTCCGATAAGAACTTTACCAACCTCCGATTTCAAGTAAAATGTATCTACACACACCACGAATTCGACGAATCAAAATGAAGCAAATAAACAATTTCTATCTAGATGCACATCAAGGGAGATCTCAAATCAAGATTTTAAATCCAAGACAAAATCAATAATTATGGAGGTTCAATGAACAAGACTCTACCTGAAAATCGAGAAAGAGAATACCAGCTACTCGGCGTAAAAATTCTTCTTATGATCATGGAATCGCAAAATCAGGAGAGCATGTGTAGGCGAGAAGAAGTGATTTCAAACTGCTGTGGAGAGCTTAAATTTCTCCGCCAATCTATTCCGGAGTGCTTAACTTTTTACCTAGATTTCTCCGCCAAACTGCTTTGGAGAGCTTAGCCTTTTACCAAGAACTCTCTGCTTTGTTTTTCCTTTTTTCGTAGTTGATCTTTTAGATTCCGTTCTTAAGCTCTAGAATGAAAATCAAACTTAGACTTAGATTTTTGTTTTATTTTTTGCTATTGTACTTGAAATTTGTTTGGCCAAAAATTCTTGCACTAATTGGATTACGGGAATTTATTTGAGGGAATGTGAACTTTAACTACTAATGTACTAATGGAGAATAATCTCATTACTATTAACAGTTATAATTAATAGAGTCAAGTCTTCTTTTCAGAATTATAACCATTATTGTATGTTGTTCATTAAGATGCATTCTTCTATCTAGATATAAATACATTGAACAATCATTTTCACTTTTTGACTTGATTGCTGGTGAGGTGATAGATCATTTATTAACAAAATGAATATTGATTTCAATCGAGTTAACATAATTATTGAGATATTTAGTTGCAAGATGGAGAGTGAGATCACACATTTATTGCTCGTTTTGTTGATCATTTTAAAATAAATATTATTTTATCTCCTTTAATTCTAACACTGTTATTTTTATAGATAATAATACTAAATGGAATATATAATGAAAATTTTACATGAGTTGCCCTTTAAATGCGCTGGAAATTGAGATATAGTGGAGTGCACGTATGTGGCACGTGAATACTTAAAAAGTTATCCAACTATAACAAATTCATTATCAAATCGCAAATATTTATTTTGTATCAATAAAATCACTCAGATTATATTAGTTTATCAACAGCTATGAAGGTTCAATGAACAAGTGTAACAATCCTCATAGTGATTTTTTATTTTTAGTGTATTTCGACCATTTTAACCCTTTCCAAAGTTGTATTATGATATTTGTGGTCTGTGAGAATGGGTGACATAGTTTTCGAGGTGGTTGGTTGAGAAATATGCAAGTTTTTCATTTTGGAATATTGGAAAGTTGTTAGTCCACATGAGTAGAAGTTGAACTCGTATCAAAATTTTATCAGTGCCATCAGCTCTAAAACGTGATTTTTGGATTAGTAGGACTATTGGTTCGGGTAGTGCTGAAATATTTCGATGAGTTTTGAAAGAGTTATTGAGTTTTGGAAGTTGAAAACTTAAAAGAGTTGATCAAAGTCAACATTCAAGGTTAGAAAGGTTATTTTTGAGTTTTGATGATTTCACTAGGTTCGGAGGGTAACTTTTGGTCTAGTTGAAGGTTTGATTTAGTTTCCGAGGCCTCGAAATGAGTTTTGAGTCGTTGTTTGAGAATTTGGAGCGATTTCTAAGTTAAGAGTTGACTCCGGTCAACATACGGCCAAGATGACCTCGTTTTAGTGTTTTGATAATTCCATCAGGTCTGGAATGTGTTTTACAACTGGTTTGCACTATTGGTTTGTGTCCGGTAGGTCTCAGATGAGTTTTGGGTACTTGTTTGAAGTTTGAAATTTTTCATCGTTGAGTTTTAATAGTATCACCTGAACAAAATGAGCTCTATTTAGTTCTTGGATAAACATTAGATCCGTATCAAATTTTTAGAACTAACTCAAAAAAGAGTCATCGCATTTAGAGTTTGTATGGGAGAGACAGATCGCGACTAAAGGCTCATGATCCCGAAGTGTCACCACTAAAGGCCTTCGCAAACGCGAGCCATTGGTCGCGTACCAGCGATGATTTTAAGGCAGATTTCGAGGATTTTATATTTTTGACATTTTGGGAGCTAGGGAGCTCCGATTGAGGTGATTTTTGATGCATTTTTCTCATACAAATGTTGGTTATGTGTTTCTACCTCCATTTTACTCATTTTCATAGAATACCCATTTTGTTTTTCATGATTTTGATTCACTAATAAAGTTTTAAATCTCCAAAGTTCAGAAATAAAAAAAAATCATCTTAGAATCAGTTTGTGATAGATTTTCATTGATTTTTGGAAATTAAGATCCTTGTACTATGGGTAAACTTATTTTGGATTTAATTTACTAGATTATCGATTATTTCTTCATTTTGAATCATGTATGAACATAGAAATTTGGATTTTCCCCGGTAAAGTTAAAATTTGATAAATTGATGATTTCAAGTTTGATTTTAACTCGATTTTCAATTAAATTTCATATTTAAACTCCTTAAGTTATGACTAACGTAATTTTTTACATAAAATTTTATTTTTGCCCTTGTGGGCTCGAGATTGACTTTTGGTTTAACTTCTTAGACCCAGAATAGAAGTATAACAATATGGGTATTGATATACTTGTATTTATATGTAGAACTTATTATTGATAGATTCGAGGTGAATTAAGACTATTTTGGAAGATAATTCTTTTTTATGATGGTTCATGACACGTTTATTCAGATTTGAGGTTTGTTATGGCTTAACTTTCTTCAAACTTTGCTTGGGTGGAGACTTATCATATAAAGCATGCTATGAGTTGGGTGAATTTAGTGAATTAATGTTAAAACTGAGGAGGATTGTTATTGTGATGCCCGATTTGGGATTTTATGAGTGATCCAATGCGTTTGTCGTATGGTGAGAAATAATATTTTTATGAGTGATCCGATGCATTTTCCATATGGTGAGGAATGATATTTTTATGAGTGAGTCGATGCATTTGTCGAATGGTGAGGTATGATACTATCGAGTGATTTAGAGTGATTGTATATGGACCTCACGAGTCCCTCATGAGTTCTATCCTGGAGCAATATGTGCTCGGAAGGTGTATATGGTAGGCATTGGCCATTATATTTCATCCATATCATTGCATTATCATTTGACTTATTATTTTAATTGAGATATACCGTGTTATTATTGATATTAAACTATTGAGACTTTTTTGCTTGCTGAATTATTTAATATTCTTTATTTGGTATAGTAACTGCGTAAGCTCAGTCAACCTATGATGCCTACTGAGTACAAGTGAATCGTACTCACTCCTACTTTTTAGCATTATTCTGATACAGATCCAGGTACAAGTGGATCCTGTGACTAGAGTTCATGCTTTTTGGTATCTTCAAAGTTGTGTTGAGCTCCTGTGTTCGAAGACTGTCTCGGCTTCGTCTACTACTTATCTCTATTTTTTTTTACTTGCTCAGATAGTGTTGTAGTATTCAGTTAGAATTTTTTGTACTTAGAGTCGCTCTTGTATTCGTGACAGTTGAATCTCTGGAACATTTTTGAAGTCTACTATTTGATTTCCTTTTTATTATCACTGTTTTAATTTATTATTGGATATTCATTGCATTATTCCGCTATTTGCCCTGTTTTAAGTTACTTGTGATTGTTGAGTTTAAGCTTACCACCATGGTTGGATTGGGGTTGGTGTCATCACAATCCTTGCATTTTTGGATCATGACAACAAGACTCTACCTTAAAGTTGAGGAAGAGAATTCTCGGGTGCTCAGCGTGAAAATTATCCTTATGGTCATGGAATTGTAGAAACATGTGAGAGCATTTGTAGGCGAGAAGAAGTGATTTCAAACTGATTCAGAGAGCTTAACTTCTTATTAGATTTCTCCACCAAACTACTTCAGAAAGCTTGACTTTCAATCTATATTTCTCCGCTAAACTGCTTCGGAGAGCTTAACTTTTATCTAGATTTCTCCGCTAAACGGCTTTGGAGAGCTTAACCTTTTATCTAGAGCTTTCCGCTTCGTTTTTTGTTTTTTCCTAATTGATTTTTCAGATTTCGTTCTAAAGCTTACGACTTAGAATAAAAATCAAATTTAGACTTAGATTTTTTCTTTTATTTTTTGCTTTTGTACTTGAAATTTGTTTGGCCCAAAAATTCTTGCACTAATGGAGAATTCTCTCATTACTTTTGAAAGTTATAATAAATAGAGTCAAGTCTTCTTTTCATAATCATAACCATTATTATAAGTTGTTCATTAAGCTGCATTCCTTCTGTCTAGATATAAATACATTGAAGAATCATTTTCGCTTTTTGACTTGCTTGATGGTGAGGTGATAGATCATTTAATAACAAAACTAATATTGATTCCAATCGAGTTAACAAAATTATTGAGATATTTAGTTGTAAGATGGAGAGTGAGATCACACATTTGTTGCTCCTTTTGTTGATCATTTTAAAATAAATATTATTTTATCTCCTTAAATTTTGTCAATGTTATTTTTGTAGATAATCACACTGAAATGGAATATATAACAAAAAATTTACATGAGTTGCCCCTTAATTGCATTGAGAATTGGGATATAGTGAAGTGCACGTATGTGGCACGTGAATAACTTAAAAAGTTATCCAACTATAACAAATTCCTTATCAAATCATTAATGTTTATTTTGTATTAGTAAAATCACTCAGATATAGAGGTTGTTCTCGAAAGACTCTCGGGTCGGTCGAGTGGAAAAGAGAGAGACTACAATAACAACAACAATAACAATAACAAATATCTAGTGTAATTCTACGGGTGAAATCGGTAGAATATACGCAGACCTTATACTTCCTACCTCCTTGAAGGTAGAGAGATTGTTCTCGAAAGACCTTCAAGTCAATCGAGTGGACTATGTTAACTTTTGGGTGGTTACTCAACTTTGTCAAGAAAATGAATAAGATACTCCTATTTCTTTTATGATATTTAGATTATGTTAAGCTGAAGTGTCATGAGCTATAAAGTTACTTGTGCTAGGGGAGCAATGTGAGCTAGAGAGTTATGAGCTAAGGCTAATAATGTGAAGTTTTGATGATTAATAAACGAGTAGTAAAATATACATAACATACATACACAAGAACCAGGTCTTTCAAGTCTCAACAAAAAATTGACAGTGTTCATAAACAAAATATTACAAAGAACCAGTTCCTATTCAGGACTACAACAAAGAGTTGCTATCAAGTATGGATCACAAGTAGTGAAGAAAAATTCCAAGTAAGTAGAAGAATTTCTTGAGGATCTTTTCTCATGTGCTAATGGAAGGCAATATATTGACAGATTATATCACTAACCTGTATCTTTAATTTTGCACAAGATTAAAAAACTGTTAAGAATCGACCTTAAAAAATCAACTACAAAAGAGGTCGAAAAAACCAACCTCACGAGATCAATTTTTTCAAAATAAAAAATAAAAAAATAAAAAATAAAAACAAAATCAACCTCTAAAAGTTGATTTTTTAGCGCCAAAAAAACAGAAAAATGCAAACCGACTCCCTAAGGTTAGTTTTTTTGTAAAAAAAAGTTGCAAAAACAGATCTCTGGAGATCGATTTTTTCAAATTATTCTTTTTTTTTTTTTTCAAAATACGGACCTCGGAAGTCGATTTAAATTATTTTTTTTGTTGCAAAATTCGACTGGTGGTAGAAATATATCCTACCATAATAAAGATGGGGTTCGAACCCAAATGGTCTATTTTTTTCCGATAAGAACTTTACCAACCTCCGATTTCAAGTAAAATGTATCTACACACACCACGAATTTGATGAACCGAAATGAAGCAAATAAACAATGTCTATCTAGATGCACATCAAGGGAGATCTCAAATCAAGAATTTAAATCCAAGACAAAATCAACAATTATGGAGGTTCAATGAACAAGACTCTACCTGAAAATCGAGAAAAAGAATTCTCAGCTGCTCGGTGTAAAAATTCTTCTTATGGTCATGGAATTGCAGAATCAGGTGAGAGCATGGTAGACGAGAAGAAGTGATTTCAAACTGCTGCGGAGAGCTTAAATTTCTCCGCCAATCTATTCCGAAGTGCTTAACTTTTTACCTAGATTTCTCCGCCAAACTGCTTTGGAGAGCTTAGCCTTTTACCAAGAACTCTCTGCTTTGTTTTTCCTTTTTCCGTAGTTGATCTTTTAGATTCCGTTCTTAAGCTCTAGAATGAAAATCAAACTTAGACTTAGATTTTTGTTTTATTTTTTGCTATTGTACTTGAAATTTGTTTGGCCAAAAATTCTTGCACTAATTAGATTACGGGAATTTATTTGAGGGAATGTGAACTTTAACTACTAATGTACTAATGGAGAATAATCTCATTACTATTAACAGTTATAATTAATAGAGTCAAGTCTTCTTTTCAGAATTATAACCATTATTGTATGTTGTTCATTAAGATGCATTCTTCTATCTAGATATAAATACATTGAACAATCATTTTCACTTTTTGACTTGATTGCTGGTGAGGTGATAGATCATTTATTAACAAAATGAATATTGATTTCAATCGAGTTAACATAATTATTGAGATATTTAGTTGCAAGATGGAGAGTGAGATCACACATTTATTGCTCGTTTTGTTGATCATTTTAAAATAAATATTATTTTATCTCCTTTAATTCTAACACTGTTATTTTTATAGATAATAATACTAAATGGAATATATAATGAAAATTTTACATGAGTTGCCCTTTAAATGCGCTGGAAATTGAGATATAGTGGAGTGCACGTATGTGGCACGTGAATACTTAAAAAGTTATCCAACTATAACAAATTCATTATCAAATCGCAAATATTTATTTTGTATCAATAAAATCACTCAGATTATATTAGTTTATCAACAGCTATGAAGGTTCAATGAACAAGTGTAACAATCCTCATAGTGATTTTTTATTTTTAGTGTATTTCGACCATTTTAACCCTTTCCAAAGTTGTATTATGATATTTGTGGTCTGTGAGAATGGGTGACATAGTTTTCGAGGTGGTTGGTTGAGAAATATGCAAGTTTTTCATTTTGGAATATTGGAAAGTTGTTAGTCCACATGAGTAGAAGTTGAACTCGTATCAAAATTTTATCAGTGCCATCAGCTCTAAAACGTGATTTTTGGATTAGTAGGACTATTGGTTCGGGTAGTGCTGAAATATTTCGATGAGATTTGAAAGAGTTATTGAGTTTTGGAAGTTGAAAACTTAAAAGAGTTGATCAAAGTCAACATTCAAGGTTAGAAAGGTTATTTTTGAGTTTTGATGATTTCACTAGGTTCGGAGGGTAACTTTTGGTCTAGTTGAAGGTTTGATTTAGTTTCCGAGGCCTCGAAATGAGTTTTGAGTCGTTGTTTGAGAATTTGGAGCGATTTCTAAGTTAAGAGTTGACTCCGGTCAACATACGGCCAAGATGACCTCGTTTTAGTGTTTTGATAATTCCATCAGGTCTGGAATGTGTTTTACAACTGGTTTGCACTATTGGTTTGTGTCCGGTAGGTCTCAGATGAGTTTTGGGTACTTATTTGAAGTTTGAAATTTTTCATCGTTGAGTTTTAATAGTATCACCTGAACAAAATGAGCTCTATTTAGTTCTTGGATAAACATTAGATCCGTATCAAATTTTTAGAACTAACTCAAAAAAATTTAGAGTTTGTATGGGGGAGATATGATTGTTTTAGTATGGACAGTTGTTGCTGGTGCAACTGAGGTCGCGATCGTGACTAAAGGCTCATGATCCCGAAGTGTCACCACTAAAGGCCTTCGCAAACGCTAGCCTTTGGTCGTGATCATGAAAGGCCGTCACTGAAGGTACCAGCGATGATTTTAAGGCAGATTTTGAGGATTTTATATTTTTGACATTTTGGGAGCTAGGGAGCTCCGATTGAGGTGATTTTTGATGCATTTTTCTCATACAAATGTTGGTTATGTGTTTCTACCTTCATTTTACTCATTTTCCTAGAATACCCATTTTGTTTTTAATGATTTTGATTCACTAATCAAGTTATGAATCTCCAAAGTTAAGAAATAAAAAAAATCATCTTAGGATCAATTTTGTGATTGATTTTCATTGATTTTTGGAAATTAAGATCCTTGTACTATGAGTAAACTTATTTTGAATTTAATTTACTAGATTATCGATTATTTCTTCATTTTGAATCACGTATGAACATAGAAATTTGGATTTTCCCCGATAAAGTTAAAATTTGATAAATTGATGATTTCAAGCTTGTTTTTAACTCGATTTTCGATTAAATTTCATATTTAAACTCCTTAAGTTACAAGTAACGTAATTCTTTTAAATAAAATTCTAGTTTTGCCCTTGTGGGCTCGAGATTGACTTTTGGGTGAACTTGTTAGACCCGGAATAGATGTAGAATAATATGGGTATTGATATACTTGTATTTATATGCAGAACTTATTATTGATAGATTCGAGGTGAATTAAGACTATTTTGGAAGATAATTCTTTTTTATGATGGTTCATGACACGTTTATTCAGATTTGAGGTTTGTTATGGCTTAACTTTCTTCAAACTTTGCTTGGGTGGAGACTTATCATATAAAGCATGCTATGAGTTGGGTGAATTTAGTGAATTAATGTTAAAACTGAGGAGGGTTGTTATTGTGATGCCCGATTTGGGATTTATACCGTGAGAGTGATGTGAGAGTGAAATCTTGACTTGATATTGAGGCTTGTAGCATGTGTGCATGAGTTGATTGATATTCTGAGACTTCATACATATCTATCATATTTGTCCTTGACATATTATTTTCAGCATGTATATTCGTTCATCTCATGGAACATTGGAGAGTACTATTGAGAGGAAAAAAATTGATTATTTTATGAGTGATCCAATGCGTTTTCCGTATAGTGAGAAATAATATTTTTATGAGTGATCCGATGCATTTTTCATATGATGAGGAATGATATTTTTATGAGTGATCCGATGCGTTTGTCGAATGGTGAGGTATGATACTATCGAGTGATTTAGAGTGATTGTATATGGACCTCACGAGTCCCTCATGAGTTCTATCCTGGAGCAATATGTGCTCGGAAGGTGTATATCAAAGGCATTGGCAATTATATTTCATCCATATCATTGCATTATCATTTGACTTATTATTTTAATTGAGATATACCGTGTTATTATTGATATTAAATTATTGAGACTTTTCCGCGTGCTGAATTATTTAATATTCTTTATTTGGTATAGTAACTGCTTAAGCTCAGTCAACCTATGATGCCTACTGAGTACAAGTGAATCCTACTCACTCCTACTTTTCAGCATTATTCTGATACAGATCCAGGTACAAGTGAATCTCGTGACTAGAGTTCATGCTTTTTGGTATCTTCAAAGTTGTGTTAAGCTCCTGTGTTCGAAGACTGTCTCGGCTTCCTCTACTACTTATCTCTGTATTTTTACTTGCTCAGATAGTGTTGTAGTATTCAGTTAGAATTTTTCGTACTTAGAGTCGATCTTGTATTCGTGACAACTGAGTCTCTGGAAGATTTTGAAAGTCTACTATTTGGTTTCATTTTTATTATCACTGTTTTAAATTATTATTGGATATTCATTGCATTATTCCGCTATTTGCCCTGTTTTAAGTTACTAGTGACTGTTGAGTTTAGGCTTACCTACGATGGTTGGATTGGGGTAGGTGTCATCACAATCCTTGCATTTTTGGATCATGACAACAAGACTCTACCTTAAAGTTGACGAAGAGAATTCTCGGGTGCTCAACGTGAAAATTATCCTTATGGTCATGGAATCGCAGAAACATGTGAGAGCATTTGTAGGCAAGAAGAAGTGATTTCAAACTGATTCAGAGAGCTTAACTTCTTATTAGATTTCTCCACCAAACTACTTCAGAAAGCTTAACTTTCAATCTATATTTCTCCGCTAAACTGCTTCGGAGAGCTTAACTTTTATCTAGATTTCTCCGCTAAACGGCTTTGGAGAGCTTAACCTTTTATCTAGAGCTTTCCGCTTCGTTTTTTGTTTTTTCCTAATTGATTTTTCAGATTTCGTTCTAAAGCTTACGACTTAGAATAAAAATCAAATTTAGACTTAGATTTTTCTTTTATTTTTTGCTTTTGTACTTGAAATTTGTTTGGCCCAAAAATTCTTGCACTAATGGAGAATTCTCTCATTACTTTTGAAAGTTATAATAAATAGAGTCAAGTCTTCTTTTCATAATCATAACCATTATTATAAGTTGTTCATTAAGCTGCATTCCTTCTGTCTAGATATAAATACATTGAAGAATCATTTTCACTTTTTGACTTGCTTGATGGTGAGGTGATAGATCATTTAATAACAAAACTAATATTGATTCCAATCGAGTTAACAAAATTATTGAGATATTTAGTTGTAAGATGGAGAGTGAGATCACACATTTGTTGCTCCTTTTGTTGATCATTTTAAAATAAATATTATTTTATCTTCTTTAATTATGACAATTTTATTTTTGTACATAATCACACTGAAATGAAATATATAATAAAAAATTTACATAAGTTGCCTCTTAAATGCGTTAGGAATTGGGATATAGTGGAGTGCACGTATGTGGCACGTGAATAACTTAAAAAGTTATCCAACTATAATCAATTTCTTATCAAATCACTAATGTTTATTTTGTATCAATAAAATTACTTAGATTATATTAGTTTATAAACAACTATGGAGGTTCAATAAACAAGACTCTATCTGAAAGCGGAGCAAGAGAATTATCGGATGCCCAACGTGAAAATTCTCCTTATGGTCATGGAATTGCAATATCGGGTAAGAGCATTTGTAGGCGAGAAGAAGTGATTTCAAACTGCTTCAGAGAGCTTAACTTTTTATCTAGATTTCTCCGACAAACTACTTCGGAGAGCTTAACTTGTAATCTCGATTTCTCCACCAAAATTCTTCGGAGAGCTTAACTTTTTATCTAAAGTACTCCTCCAAACGGCTTTGGAGAGCTTAACCTTTTATCTTGAGCTTTCCGCTTTGTTTTTACTTTTTTTTAGTTGATCTTTTAGACTTTATTCTTAAGCTTACGACCTAGATGAAAATTAAACTTAGACTTAAATTTTTATTTTATTTTTTATTCTTGTACTTGAAATTTGTTTGACCAAAAATTCTTGCACTAATTAAATTACGGGAATTTATTTGAGGGAATCTGAAATTTAACTACTAATGTACTAATGTAGAACAATACCATTACCATTAACTGTTATAATTAATAGAGCCAGTCTTCTTTTCAGAATTATAACCATTATTGTATGTTGTTCAATAAGATGCATTCCTTCTATCTAGATATAAATATATTGAAGAATCATTTTCACTTTTTCACTTGATCGATGGCGAGGTGATAGAACACCTATTAACAAAATTAATACCGATTTCAACTGAGCTAACACAATTATTGAGATATTTAATTGTAAGATGGGGAGTGAGATCTCACATTTGTTGCTTCTTTTGTTGATCATTTTAGTGTGATTATGTAAAAAAAAAATAACACTGTCAGAATTAAAGGAGATAAAATAATTTACTAATGTAGAACAATCTCATTAGTATTAACTGTTATAATTAATAGAGCCAGTCTTCTTTTCAAAATTATAACCATTATTGTACGTTGTTCAATAAGATGCATTCCTTCTATCTAGATATAAATATATTGAAGAATCATTTTCACTTTTTCACTTGATCGATGGCGAGGTGATAGAACACCTATTAACAAAATTAATACCGATTTCAACTGAGCTAACACAATTATTGAGATATTTAATTGTAAGATGGGGAGTGAGATCTCACATTTGTTGCTTCTTTTGTTGATCATTTTAGTGTGATTATGTAAAAAAAAAATAACACTGTCAGAATTAAAGGAGATAAAATAATTTACTAATGTAGAACAATCTCATTAGTATTAACTGTTATAATTAATAGAGCCAGTCTTCTTTTCAAAATTATAACCATTATTGTACGTTGTTCAATAAGATGCATTCCTTCTATCTAGATATAAATATATTGAAGAATCATTTTCACTTTTTCACTTGATCGATGGCGAGGTGATAGAACACCTATTAACAAAATTAATACCGATTTCAACTGAGCTAACACAATTATTGAGATATTTAGTTGTAAGATGGGGAGTGAGATCTCACATCTGTTGCTCCTTTTATTGATCATTTTAAAATTATCTTATCTCCTTTAATTCTGACAGTGTTATTTTTTTTTTTAGATAATCACACTAAAATGAAATATATAATGAAAATTTTACATGAGTTGTCCCTTAATTGCGTTGGAAATTGGGATATAGTGGAGTGCACGTATGTGGCACGTGAATAACTTAAAAAGTTATCCAACTATAATGAATTCCTTATAAAATCACTAATGTTTATTTTGTATCAATAAAATCACTCATATTATATTAGTTTATCAACAGCTATGGAGGTTCAATGAACATGACTCTACCTGAAAGCTGAGAATGAGAATTCTCGGGTGCTCAACGTGAAAATTCTTCTTATGGTCATAGGATCACAGAATCAGGTGAGAGCATTTGTAGGCGAGAAGAAGTGATTTTAAACTGTTTTGGAGAGCTTAACTTTTTATCTAGATTTCTCTGCCAAATTAATTCGAAAAGCTTAACTTTTAATCGATTTCTCTGCCAAATTGTCGCGGAGAGCTTAACTTTTTATCTAGGTTCTCCGTCAAACAGCTTCGGAGAGCTTAACTTTTTATCTAGAGCTCTCCGCTTTGTTTTTTCCTTTTTTTCTTAGTTAATCTTTTATATTTTGTTCTTAAGCTTACGACCTAGAATGAAAATCAAACTTAGACATAGATTTTTGTTTTATTTTTTGATTTTATACTTGAAATTTGTTTGGCCAAAATTTCTTACACTAATTGGTTTACAGAAATGTATTTTAGGAAATCTAAACTCTAACTACTAATGTACGTACTATTGGAGAATAATCTCATTACTACTAACAATTATAATTAATAGAGTTAAGTCTTCTTTTACAAATTATAATCATTATTGTACGTTGTTCATTAAGATGCATTTCTTCTATCTAGATATAAATACATTGAAGAATCATTGTCACTTTTTGACTTGATCGATGGTGAGATACAAAATGAATACTGATTTTAATCGAGTTAATATAATTATTGAGATATTTAGTTGTAAGATGGAGAGTGAGATCACACATTTGTTGCTCCTTTTGTTGATCATTTTAAAATAAATATTATTTTATCTCCTTAAATTTTGTCAGTGTTATTTTTGTAGATAATCACACTGAAATGGAATATATAACAAAAAATTTACATGAGTTGCCCCTTAATTGCATTGAGAATTGGGATATAGTGAAGTGCACGTATGTGGCACGTGAATAACTTAAAAAGTTATCCAACTATAACAAATTCCTTATCAAATCATTAATGTTTATTTTGTATCAGTAAAATCACTTAGATTATATTAGTTTATCAATGGGTAAGGAGGTTTGATGAACAAGACTCTACCTGAAAGCAGAGAAAGAGAATTTTCGATGATCATCGCGAAATTTTCCTTATGATCATGGAGTCGCAGAATAGTGTGAGAGCATTTGTAGGCGAGAAGAAGTGATTTCAAATTGCTTTGGAGAGCTTAACATTTTATTCAGATTTCTCTGCTAAACTACTTCAGAGAGCTTAACTTTTAATATAGATTTCTCCATCAAACTGTTCCAAATCCTGAAAAAGAACAAACGAAGATCTTGATTCGATCAAGTTTGGACTAATCTGGAAATGTTACGATATGGGGGCAGGGTGACAAGACTTTGATGCAGGGTTCGGCATGGTCTGCTTTGGAGAGCTTAACTTTTTATTTAAATTTCTTTGACCAAACGGCTTCGAAGGGCTTAACTTTTTATCTAGGCCTCTTCGTTTTATTCTTCCTTTTTTTCTTAGTTGATCTTTTCGATTTCGTTCTCAAGCTTATGGCTTAGAATGAAAATCAAACTTAAACTTAAATTATTGTTTTATTTTTTTCCTTTTGTACTTGAAATTTGTTTGATAAAAAATTCTTGCTCTAATTGAATTACGGGCACACATTTGAGAGAATCTGAACTGTAACTACTAATGTACCAATGGAGAATAATCTCATTACTATTAACAGTTATGATTAGAGTTCAATCTTCTTTTTAGAATTATAACCATTATTGTACATTGTGCATTGGACGTATTCCTTCGATCTATATATAAATATATTGAAGAATCATTTTCACTTTTTGACTTGATTGATGGTGAGGTGGTAGATTATTTATTAACGATATTAATATTGATTTTAATCGAGTAAACACAATTATTGAGTTATTTAGATGTAAGATGGAGAGTGAGATCTCACACCTGTCACGCCTTTTGTTGACCATTTTAAAATAAAACTATTTTATATCATTTAATTCTAACAATGTTATTTTTGTAGATAATCACACTGAAATGAAATATGTAATAAAAAATTTACATGAGTTTCTCCTTAATTGAATTAAGAATTGGGATGTCGTGAAGTCACGTATGTAGCACATAAGTAGAATGAATAACTTAGAAAGTTATCAAACTATAACAAAATCCTTATCAAAGTCACTTTTATTTATTTTGTATCAATAAAATCACTTAAATTATATTAGTTTACCTACAAAGTCATTACATCCAAAAGAAGTGAAGGGATAAACACATAAATCTCCCATCAAGTTTGATTTCATAGCACTTACTTTCTTTGTTGTTATGCTTGCCTCTCTTATTTAAATTTTTTATAATAATTTTTAATCTAATTATTATTAATATAAAATATATTATTTAACTAATGTATCCTTTATGAATATTAGAAGGAGATTGTAATTAAATGAAAATGAAAATTGATTTTATTTCAGAAGAGTACAATGTGGTGATAGATCAGTTATTAAAGAAATTAATATTGATTTTGGTCAAGCCAACACAATTTTTTCTTAACGGGTTAACCAATAACCCGATAGTAATTATTAAATTAAAATTTTATCCTTAGATATATAAAGTAAAATCACCTTAGGGTTTAAAAGATTGGACTGCAATTTGGCATATGTTGGTTGCATAGGTCACTATCAAAAGTATGAAATGTATGCATTTGTTTGAGTTTTGTCTCGGGTAAATATTTGGAGAAGAAAAGATAAAAGAGTCAAATGTCAGATTGTGGGTGGCAGTGTTATTTTCCTCTGATAACATATTTGATAAAAATGAATTTGAATGTTGATGTCATTTATTATCCCACCTATGACGGTTAAATCGATAATCAAACGGTTAACGGCCAATAACTGATATCTTAACGGTTTTGTCGTGGTTTAGCATGTCTACAAGCCGATAACTAATAAACTAAATCGATAATGTTCAAAATCGAACTAAATCACGCAATAAATATCCCTAGTTTAAAGACCATTGGGGTATACATAATAATTTTAGTAATTATTGTAACCCTAATAGTTTTCTATTAAAAATAGACATACTATGTAGATATCTACATCACCCCAACCACCTAGTCCACCCAAATGACCTTGGCCCCTATCGCACCAACCCACCACCTTGTAACATGACCCACCCCAGCCTCGATTGACACAGGACTCGATCCAAGACCCCCTACCCGATCTGGGACCTGACCTGGGACTCGACCTTAACTCGGGATCGATGCCCAACCCAAGACCCTCACTATCCTAGGACCCGACCCTGACATTAAACCATGACTCACCCTCAAACCCAATCCTAAATCGTGACCCAATCCTGACCTCGAACCGCACTAGACCCGACCCTAAATTGACACTAGATTAAAACCCGCACTAGACCCGACCCTAAATTGACACTGGATTAAAACCCTGATCGAAGAATCGACCAAGTTATGAGTTGGTGTCGGGGTTGAGTCCGAGGTCAGGATTGAGTCTCAGTGTTGGGTCAGGTCTAGGGCTAAGGTTGGGTCTCACGTCTCAGAGTCAGGGTCGTGTCCCCAGTTGGTATTGGGGTTGGATCATGGGTCGGTGTCGGGCGGGGGGCTAGGTTCTGCGTTGGGTTGGGACATGGATCTGGGCCATAGTATTGATCTAGATTATACCTAAATGCCCTTGAGATAATATTTTCTCCTTACTAACCAAACACCAGAAAGAAGTAAGAAAATCACTTATTTTTCTAAAAAAATATATTTTGTGGAAACTATTTTTCTTCATACCCAATACACCCTAATAGAATTTTCTTTTCATTTTCCTTCCTACCGAACACGCCCTAATAGAATTATCTTTTCTATGTCCACTTCTTTTTATGAAAAATACGAGGAAAAATATTTTTTATTTGGGGCTTTTAAATTTTTTAAAGTTTGGGTTCGAAATTCTTACGTTTGATTGAAATAACGTAAAAGTACTCTTGACATGGTTATATATTATTCGCTTTGAGTCAAGTCACATCATTAAGAGCATTCATACACCTTATATGTAGTTTTCCTATCTTTTTAACTATCAATGTGAAATTTTATTTACACACCCAACAATCTCCACTCAAACTAAGTTTCATGTGGCCCACTATCATGATACACGAGTCAATTTTCAAGATTTACTGTGTTGTTAACCAGATTCACTGTGTTGTTAACCATATCTATGACCATCTAAACCCTGAGTTACTGGTCAATTTTTTTAGATTCACAATGCAAATCTAGTTTTTTCTTGTGAACGCATCTCTACTTTGCCATTTTCATACTTGTTCAGGCTAACAATTCACAATATTGTGCAATTTAGATCAAGACTGATTTTCCTCAAAATACCTCACGTCATTAAAATAATCCCTACATTTTGTATGAAGTTTCCGATATTTCAATTATCAATGTGTGATTTTATTCACATACCAACACTCTAATTACAAATGACGGAATCTCATTCACCCAATCACAATCATTATTTTCTACCTCACTTACAAATTTATAAGGTTTTTTTTTGTTTCCCACCCAGTCTTCGATACTCGCATTGAAGCCCGACTCCATTCAAGAAAAGCCCTCCATACCGATGATTTTTTCATACACGGAGCTCGAACCCAAACTCAAATTTATAAGGTTAATTCAAGGAGACCAAAAAAGAAAAATGTAAATAGGGTTTGGTGAGCGGACCCCACATTAGACATTTTCACCCACTACTTTTCATATTCTTCAGATCTTGAAAAAAAAAACAGGCAAGAGAAGCCACTAGCCAGTATTAGGCACACACTTCATCAACAAGCCCTCATCACTCACCAGCCGACACCTTTTTGTAGTACTATATAATCACTTTTATACCCCATTAGCTAAAATTGCACCTCACTTACTTCACAAGATCTGAAATTTCTCCAGCAAAAGAAATTTGTTTTTATCAAACAATGGAGTGCGATGGGATTCTTTTGGGCATGGGAAATCCATTACTCGACATCTCAGCTGTTGTAGATCAAGATTTCTTGAACAAGTAATGTTTTGTTATATTTCTTGGCACCCCATATGTCTAAATTGCCTAGTTTAGCTAATTTTGTTGTCGCACTAGTGTCGGATTCTTAAAAAATGTCTGACACACTCCCTTGTCGATATTTTTGAGGAGTCCGAGCAACGTAGGTTTTAAGCCATTCTTAGTGTACCTATTTCAACTGGTCTACATTAAGATTTCTTGAACAAGTAATGTTTCTTTATATTTCATGGCACCCCATATGTCTAAATTGCCTATTTTAGCTAGTTTTGTTGCCACACCCGTGTTGGATCCTTAAAAATGCACTACTTTTGAAGGATCTGAAACACACCTGTCGATATTTTTGAAGAGTTCGATCAATGTAGGTTTTAAGCCATTGTTAGTGTACCTTACTGGTTTGCAATCTATTACTCTGACATTTCAACTGTTCTAGATTAAGATTTCTTGAACAAGTACATATTTTGTTATATTTCATGGCACCCCAGATGTCTAAATTGCCTATTTTAGCTAGTTTTGTTGCCGCACCCGTATTGGATTCTTCAAAAAAATGCACTACTTTTGAAGGATCTGACACTCATCAGTCCACATTTTTGAAGAGTACGAGCAACATAGGTTTTAAGCCCTTCTTAGTGTACCTTTCTGGTTTGCAATCCATTGCTCTGACATTTCATCTGTTGTAGATTAACATTTCTTGAAAAAGTTATGCTTCTCATATTTCATGACACCCCAGATGTCTAAATTCCCCATTTTAGCTAGTTTTGTTTGTTTTAAGCTGATTTGTGGTGGACCCTTTTGGTTTGATTTTATAGATATTGTTAGTTCCTGAAGCTTTATGTACATAGTGGCTGTCCACATGTATGTTTGATATGGTATGTGTATATTGATCTTTGATTTGTCCATCTTGGATTCGTATTTTAAGAAATGTTCCAGTCCCACATCAGTACTACTATGTGCTGATGTGAGGTTTATATTTGCCTTTAGCTTTCCCACCTCAATAGCGAGCTTTGGGGTGTGGTTCTTTGGCAAAAGAAATGACAAAATAAAAACTACAAAGGAAAAGACTCAAATTTTGTTCAATCCTTGTTCTTACTTTTCAATGTAATCTTTTTCTACTATAGTCTTGAATTGGTTCTTAGTGTAATATCTGTGTAATTGTACTATGCTAGTGTTTCAGGGCCTACACTGCTACTCGGGCGGGGTGGCTATAGTATAATAGGAGGGGTGCTGTTGTACCCCTCTGCGGAAAATTACATTGTTTATACATGGTTAAAATTATTTTTTGTATATCTAGTAGATGTTGAACCCCCTTTAGCTTCTTTGTGTGCTTACTTCTTCATATTTTGAACCTCCTCAGTGAAAATCCACCCAGAGCCTTCCGTTTGTTGCATGTATGGCTGAGCAATTTCTTACAAAGTACATTTATAGTAAATTAGCAAGTGGATTCAATGATACTCCACATCCTCTGACGTACTGTATTGTTTTAGCTGTAAAAGTGCATTGGTTCTTTTGATTGGTAAAAATGCATTGGTTCTACTTGCAGCTTTTGGTTCTCTTTTTCCTTTCATTATATCATGTGAATGACCTGATTCTTTACTCATAGGTATGATATCAAGCCGAACAATGCAATTCTTGCCGAGGACAAGCACTTGCCTATGTAAGTGGTTTCTTTGGTGGCTTAGTTTTTTGTAATTGTAAATACTTTATTACTGTAGTAGTTAGCTTAATACCAAGTAAATCTGAAGAACTTCAACTCCGTAGACTTTATAGTTGCATAATTATCCTTTTCTTGTTTAATTTGGTTGGAGAAATAAAATTTGTATTTTTTCGAAAATTTCTTATGTTTTTGGATGTTCGGGCATTTCCATTTTCCCCGGTCGCCTGGCTGATGGGAATACCTTTTATAACATTTTCAACTAGCTATGTGAACTTTGAGCCTACAAAAATTTGTAATGGGCCTATTATCATTGCCGGGGGAGTGGGGACACAAACTTAAGTAAGAGAGGCTACTGGACCACGTTCTTCTGAAGCAAAGAGTTTATGCCTTCAGTCAGAAAGTTATTCATTCTTCAAAATATTGAAAAAACTTTTGTATACCAGGTACGATGAAATGGCAGCCAAGCCCACTGTTGAATACATTGCTGGAGGTAATTTTCCCTTCACTTGACACATTGTATTGTATTAAATTAATATTTGGCATTGAAAATAGTACGATATTGATCTCGTGGTCTTAATTCTGCAATGCAGGTGCAACACAAAACTCAATCAGAGTGGCTCAGGTGTCTTATCGTCATAAGTTTTTAGTGGTTCTAGGCAATCTGACATGAACATATAAATCAGAAGAATAATTTTCCTTTGGCATTTGCAGTGGATGCTACCATTTCCAGGTGCAACAAGTTACATGGGCTCAGTTGGGAAGGACAAGTTTGGGGAGGAAATGAAGAAAAATGCCAAAGATGCTGGTGTCAATGTAGATTTTTTGTCCTTAATATTGACAATCTTTTTCTATTGTGGTGTGTTGTGGATTCATTAGTACAATTATTGCTCATGTTTGCCTTTGTCTTCTATGCTTTGAACTTGTAACATGATAAAGAAATACTTTGATCCTAACTTGTCTTGATGTACGGATTAAAATAGGTTCACTACTATGAGGATGAGACTGCTCCAACAGGAACTTGTGCTGTTTGTGTGTTAGATGGCGAGAGGTTAGTTTAATGCACTTATGCGTTATGTGTACTATGGTTCTGGCGTAGAGTTTAGTTTTTCCTCTTTGTTAACCAAGGAGGGAAAGGAATTGAAAAAGAAAAATTCAACCTTTTCTACATAAGGTTCAAATACATGATTAAGTAAGAATGTCCACATGCTTTCTTGTTAAGGTGATGATCTGCTATTGATTATGCAGGTCATTGGTTGCTAACTTATCAGCTGCAAACTGCTACAAGGTTGACCATTTGAAACGACCCGAGAACTGGGCCTTGGGTAGGATCACAATTTCTGTTTCGATGCTGATTAGACCTAAGATATTCAGTCTATTTTAAACTAACACATCTATTTGTGGACAGTTGAGAAGGCCAAATTTTACTATATTGCTGGATTCTTTCTCACCGTTTCCCCAGAATCTATTCAGCTTGTTGCTGAGCACGCAGCAGCCAATAACAAGGTATGCAGTCGACATTTTTTATGTGTGACTGGTCTTTTTGGTAGTTTGCGTGTAAACCAATCACATAATATTCCACCTTGCTGCAGATCTTCTCAATGAACCTTTCTGCACCATTCATCTGCGAGTTCTTCAGGGATCCTCAAGAGAAAGCCTTGCCGTAAGGCCAATTTCCTACCTTGCAAAGTAAATGAAGGTAGAAGATACTGATCTTGCAATTGGCTTTTCTGTTTTTCAGGTATATGGACTTTGTATTTGGAAATGAGACAGAAGCAAGAACCTTCTCAAAAGTACACGGCTGGGAGGTAATGGATGTTTAGCTTTAGGTTTCTAACATTGACGTTGACTTTGTGGTACATGGCTAACATGCTGCTTTGATTACTAGACGGAAAATGTTGAAGAAATAGCTTTGAAAATCTCCCAATGGCCAAAGGCATCTGGAACACACAAGAGGATTACTGTTATTACACAGGGTGCTGATCCTGTTGTTGTTGCTGAGGATGGGAAGGTGAAGTTGTTCCCTGTTATACCATTGCCAAAAGAGAAACTTGTTGACACCAATGGTGCTGGTATGTCGTTTATTGTCGTTATACCTCTTTCTGCTTATATAGAGTTAGTAATAGCGTTTAGCGTCTCACATTAGTTGAAGAAATGGGGTGCTATCTCCTTACACGTCCTTTGGTATTCACACATCATGAGCTAGATTTTGGGGTTCAGTCAGACCCAAGGTCTATTTTCGTTTAACGTTTTCTTTCTTATATTGATAGGGGATGCATTTGTTGGAGGATTCTTGTCACAATTGGTTCAAGGAAAACCTATTGCTGAGTGTGTAAGAGCAGGTTGTTACGCGTCAAACGTTATCATCCAGAGGTCGGGTTGCTCATACCCCGAGAAGCCGGATTTCGCATAAGATCTTTCTTGTTTCTTGTTTTTTCCAGTGTTATGCCTTAATTGAGAGACCACCATATTCTCGAGTTATACTATTTTTGGGCTATTGTTCCCAAATATCTGGCTTGTTGTAAGGAATTTTGATTGCCTTTTTGATATTATTTGAGAGTAACTCTATTAGGATGATTGAATTGTTTTGTTGGTTAATTTGTTTATTTCTTACTTTTTTTTTATAACCGTGGTATTCAGACCAACTTTCGCGCATGTCGACTGATTCCACGGGATACTTGTCATCTCTTACTAGCAACATGTATTAGATAACTCTATCCACCAAGGCTTGGAACAAATGGGAAGAAATCACGTGTTTGTCTCTGCTAACAATTTACAAATTATGGATGAAAAAGGTTCAAATTTGCCCTAGTACTATGCAAAATGTTTAAATATCTCGGTTAATAGTAGGGGTCAATTGTGCTCTCATTGTTATAAAAGTAGGTTTTATTTGCTTTTATTGACTAACGAGATGAAAATGGTTATTCTCAATGGTAAATTTGACCCTTTCATCAAAAATCTAGGATGACGGCTTTCAAAAAGGACGAATAAAGGCTGGGGAGAGGGCAACTGAAAAGGAGGCTCGAAACCAAACAAGTCTAGAAAGAACATGAGAATTAACAAATATATAAACTATAAACTATACTTTTTACTTTTCATCAAAAGAAGTTCCATAAAAGATATATCTTATTCTAAGAAGTATAGTGCAAAAACTATTAAATGCTCTCACATGACTTCTATAATTATGGCCCTACTAGGTTTTGACACTTATCTTATCTTGTTGGAGACATAACTTTGTTTTATATTGACTTAGTACATAGACAATTGCTTGAACTTGATACTAAATTTCTTTTATATTTGAACTACGATTTATTTTAGTTGAGGTTATGATATGTGATAAAATATTTTTATTGAATGATATTTTAAACTTTAGCTTCTCTTTGTTTTTGTATTCTCAAATGTATGTTACATAAATAAGTTAATTACTTAAAATATATCACTTTTTATAATTATACGCATTAATTTCAGTAAGCCTTAAAACCTCAAGCTTGCTTCAATTGACGTTGATGTGTATAATTATAAGAGATGACATATTTATTGTGGTTAACTAAACTACCTAATAGATGTTTGAGGAGACGCACAAATATTTTCTCAAAAATTGCATGAAAAATATTTTATAAAACACTTTATTGTATGTTCAAGTGTTCAACTAAAACAAATCATAATTCGAGAGGCTAAATAAAATTTACTGACAAATTTAAGGGTCGTATAAAACTTTTTATATTCTAGTGTTGATAATTCAGAAGTTTATATGCGTGTTTTCAAGTGCTCAATATTATTAATCACATAAAATATATTCCTTCTTTAATTATATACGTTGCATTAATTGAAACAAACACGAAATTTTAGAGATTATTGAGCGTATAACCAAGGAAATGAGATATTCTCGATATTTAATAATAAATTTATTTAAGTAATGAATGTTTGAGATCCTGCACAAATATTCTTAAAAAAATTGACATCTAAAATATCTGATATGAATATTTTATTATAATTCAACCGCTCAACTGGGATAGAGTTGCAATTTGAATATTTAAATAAAATTTACTACTCTTTTCTTTCACTTTTACTTGCCAATTTGAACTTTACACGCCTCGTAAAAATAATAATTAATATGAGTATTTTATCATAATATCAATATTAATTGATGCATAGTCTTTGGTCTTGATAAACGATCTAAGAGATAAGTAACTAATGTTGAGAGTAAAACATAGTCTTTTTTTTAAAAATATATTAAAAACAACAAGTTAAAGTGAGAATCTATTTTTAAAATATTAAATAAATATAAGTGAACGGAAGGAATAACAAATTTAAGAGGTTATCAACGTATGCAATCACAATAATTAATAGTAGTATTATAACAACAACAATATACCTAGTAAAATCTCACAAATGAAGTTTGGGGAGAGTAGAGTATACGTAGACCTTACCACTTCCTTGTGGAGGTAAAGAGGTTGTTTCCGAAAGACCCTCGGCTCAAGTGCAGAAAATTCAAATACAAAAAAGAAGAAAACAATAAATAGAACATAACAACTAACAAGAGAAGCAATGCAATGCCTACAAGAAAGGGACAAGAACAACAACAACATAGTGTGATAATCGAAACACAATAAATAATAATAAACATAAAAAATAAGAACTATAGTAAAACGGCTAGTACAACGACAAACATCAACCAACCTAAGCCCTCGAAAAACAAGACAATACTCCACTACCCATTAATCCTCTACCCTAATACGCGTCCTCCACACCTCCTCGGTAACCTGAAGCTGCATCATATCCTGTCTAATCACCTCTCCCCAATACTTCTTCAACCTACCTCTACCTCTCCTTGTTAGGTTCAAAATCGAGAGGGCATCATGCGAAAGCTATTGATTGCAAACCATCAAGGCGATAAATCAGACGACACATAAAAATATACTAAAAGCCTAAAAAACATAATATTATTATGTGGTTTGGCCAATTGGCCTACATATGAAAAAACTAAACTAAAAAACATAAAATCTATGGGAGAATAATCTCCCCCTAAACAAGACTCTTTAAACAACTAAATTGTGGATGTTATTGTGTTATAGAATGAGAAGGAGGATCTTCAATTTATAGAGGTACAAAACTTTTCCTCCAAGAAAGAGGTTAGCCATATATGAAAGAGAATTATATTTTCCTTTTCGAAAAAGTAAAAGCAATTATTGTAATACTTTTACTTTTCTTTCAAAAAAGTAAAACTCAAATTTAGTAAGAAAATCAAGGCAAAAACCTTAGTACTCCTCGTATCTTCTATAGACAACCTCTCGCACCTACTCACTGATGCATCTACACATCTCTTCTTCACATGCCCAAACATCTAAGTCTCACTTCTCTAATCTTGAAATTAATAGTAGTACTAATTGCAAATATATAAAAGTCCTCGTACTTTTTCCATTTTTGGATCAGACGGTATTAGTTTAATTTCAAATATCACCCCAAATGTTCTCAAATTGATCAATACCACCCCAATCAAAACTACAATTAACCCCAATTTCCTCAAAAACTTTATCATCATCATCAACAACAAAATCAACCACCATGGACCACCACAATCACCACCGTCAACCACCACAGCTTCCGCCGCTGTCACCACCAATCAACCACCCAAATCCTCAAACAATAGAAACACTTTATCATTCAATTCGATTGCTGAATCAAAATAAGTTAATTTAAGTATAAATAACAACAATAACAATAATAATATACTCCGTATATTCATATAAAGTAGACTCTGAAAAGGAAAGAATGTACGCAGTCCTTACTCCTTACTTAAGGCTATGTCCAATAATTCCTCGACAAAGCAAAATAAGTTAATTTAAGTATCTAACTAAAATTTATCGACAAATTTAAGAAATCGTATCTATTCCTCATATACACTTTCTGTTTTTGCAAATATATAAATTCACTTCCACACCCAAAAGTTCTCAAATTGATCAATACCACCCCAATCAAAACTACAATTAACCCCTATTACATCCCAATTTCCTCAAAACTTTATCATCATCATCAACAACAAAATCAACCACCATGAACCACCGTCAACCACCGCAACCTCCGCCGTCACCACCACCAATCAACCACCAAACAACCACCCAAATCCTCAAACAAACCACCACAATTTTCCTCTCAAATCTCCTACTCTTCCTCTTCCTTTCTTCCCTCATTCTCACTTTCCGTTCCAATGTCGAAAATGGTACCCATTATCTCACTTCCTTTATCGATCGTGACCCTTCTCTTAAATCCCTTCTTTCCCATATTGACCTTCACCCCCACCCCCACCACCCCCACCACCCCCACCCCCACCACCGTCGTCATCGTCGACCTTTCCTTCATCTATCCCGTGTTGGTACTCTTGATGATGATTTCTTTTCTGGGGATTCGGACCTTGACAAATCCCTATTTCACTCTTCTTCTAAACCAAAACCCAATTCCACTTTCGTAATTCTTTCAAACTTTGACCCCAAAGTTATTGATAATGGGGTTTCGTTTAACAGAGAAATTCGTAATGGGGTTGTCTCTTTTAAGCTTAATTCGGATACCCAGAATTCTTCTGAGTATAAAAATGAAAATGGGGGTGTTGATTTGCAATTCTTGATAAAGGGTCTTGAATTGGGTTTGTTGTTTCTTGTTGGTTTGTTATCAGCTGCTTATGCTTATGTTGTGTTGGCTTTTTTGGTTACTTATACTTGGATTCATGGGATAATATTCTTGCAAGTGTTGGATAATGTGTTAGGGAATTACAGGTCGATTTTTAGGACAGCTTGGGAAGGTTCTAATTTGGGGTTAAGAAGGCTTTCTGGGTTTGTTTTGATGAGGTGGGCAGTAAGGGATGCATTAGCTCAATTGTTGGGTATATGGGTTTTTGGTGAAATTGAGGATCAATATGCATTTTTTAAGGTTTTTGTGAGGATGAAGTTGATGCCTTTTTCGGATGTGGCGCCATGGGTTAATGGGTATGAGAAGGAAAGCTTGTGTTTTATCGTCTCGTGGTTCATGGTGGAGTTGGTAGTGGGGTTTATTTTTGCTGTAGATTCTTGGGTTTCGATTGTGGACTCGAGGAAAAGTGGTAGGGAGGTTATCAAAGAAGGGTGTCATTTGTTGGGTATTATGGTGTGTCCTGCTATAGGAATCAAATGTTGGGAAGTTTTGGTTTGTGGATGGTGTACGAGATGGATATTGGGTCGAATATTTGGAGAATTGTTTGCACTGGCATTTCAGTCTGTTATGGAAGTTTATTTCATGGTAGCTTGGTTAACGTTTTACTTGGCTGCAAGGTATAATGATGCCTCCTCAGTTGGGAGGACATTTGGTCGAAGAGAATTGGAAGGCTTTCTCGAGGGCGTTAGATGATACTAGGTGAGAATTTGCTAAAGATTCATTCCCTTGCCTTGGCGTGACGTTGAAAGAAGCTTTAACTGGATGAACTATCGCGCTGGTGGGGGTAATCTTTTTGTGCTTTTGATGTTCAATGCTTCGAAATTGTGAGTCAGCACGACACTGTTTAAGAAGTCCCCAGCTATGCTTTGTATGTACTCTGTTCTGAGGCAATATATGACTTGTATATTTCATGGGAATTCTTGTTGGCTATTCCATGTCCATTTCAGAGTATATGCTTTACCATACAAGTCTTTCATGGTGATGAAACCTGAAAACTAGTTGTAATTGTTGTATTTTTCCTTTTACCATTCAGGGTAAGAGATTAAATGAGCCCTCTTTTTTTTTTTTTTTGATCACGTTTCTGTTGTAGATTCCAATGTTTCTAAGCAAGTTGATTTGTGTAATGATACATGGTTATCGTTGAACTAAACCTTTCCGCTCCCCTACACGAAAAAGATCAAACTAAAACTTCCAATTGGTGGATTTGAACTTTCTTTTGATTAATGTTTGAATGTTGGACATCTGTTGCTTAAAGTATTTAAGGATTCAAGTAATTCTTTACCTTGTAATTGTGGAAGAATTTAATAATTGAAGAATTATTGCTCAGATGATTGAGTAAATTCTAAAGAAAAATCTCATGTTTGCTTGAGAAGAACTGATATTGTTCCTTCTTCATTTTCTGGCTAGATGGTTCCACTTTTTTCCCTTTCTCGGCCCCTTGCTTTCTTAGTTACAGAAAACAACAAGGCTTGGCCTCATTAAAGAACCAATAAGGTGCAACAAACTGAAATTGAGTTTTAGCACTTTTATCTCTTAAAAAACTAAGTGGTTCTGGTAATTCACGTATCAAAGTTTGTATTCCCTAGTACATTTAGGGTTTAGAGTCAGGTAAGGAGTCCAATTTCTGGTAGGATGTATTGGGTGGGGACTTTACTCTGACAGACTTGTTTCCTCACTTGTTCAATATTTCGATGAATAAGAAGGCCACAGTAGCTGAGCTTCTTAAAAGAGATGGATGCTAAGTGTTCAACAACAACATACCTAGTGCAATCCCACAAGTAGGGTCTGGTAAGGTACTGTATACGCAGCCTTACCCCCCTACCTTACCTTCTAAAGGTAAAGAGGCTGTTCCGATAGACCCTCAGCTCAAGTGAAGCAGAATCAAAAGGACACCATAAAAGAAAATACCTATTAAACCGATTACAAGAATACCAGCTACAGTACCTATTATCCAAAGAGGAATCCTTCCAGTAGTATCGGCCATTTACCCCACTTCCCTCCAGATTTCATCAAGTGGTCATGCTAGAGACATAAACACATCAAGTGGTCATGCTAGAGACATAAACAGTCATGGATAATTAAATTATGAGATCCTTCTGAATGAGCTAAGAGAATCTTATTTATTCTCTTTCGTTTTCTTAATTGAAGAGATAATTGGAAAATAAAACAGCAAGTACAAAAATGAAACAAGTGAGTAAAACAAATACAGTAACAATGAAGCCATGCTAAAAACAATTAAGAAAAGAACAAGTAGAAACCACAAAATGTACGATAACGGAAGCAAAGTAAACAACAGGTAACACTAAAATGGATGCTAAGTGTTCAATGTAGGGAAACAGGTGACTGGAATGTAGTGCTTAGTAAGAATTCAAATGACTGGGAAATGGGAAGGATGTCAGAAATTTTGAAAATGTTGGAGACATTTTCAGGTGTATCAAAAAAATGATGAAATGACAAGGTAACCCGGAGAGCAAAAAAGCAAAGGTGTTTTCACTGTTAAATTTGCTACAACTTACTAACAGAAGGAACTGAACAGATCTCCTCTTGGTCTTGGAGACAGATCTAGAAAAACAGTGATCCTCAAAAAGTATTATGCTTTTCTTGGCTGGTGGCTCAAGAACGCTAAGACATGCTTATTCTCACCCACGAGTTCTATATTGAAGAACATAACAATAAAATATTTCGCTTGATTATAATTTTTTCAATTCCTTTATTCATAATTATTGTTCGTGTTTGTAGTTATTATTCTCGAGTTACATACACACTTTTTTTTCTCTCATTTGAGCCTTCATCAAATATTGGTTAGGGTTCTGCAGTTAAAGCTCCAATAGATCTTAGTGTTTTTTCCCAACAGATTTTAGTGTTTTTACTCGACTTTTGCTTTTGGTAACATTTTACTCCGACAAGCTTGTATGGCAGCCAAGGGTGGGATTCTTAGAAAGGATCCATAGCGTGTCTTGAAGCTTTTTCGAATCTTCCTTGCTTGTGGTGAGCTCTCGAAGCTTGCAGAAAGCCTGAAAGAGTGAAATTGTTGTGGTAGTCAGCGTGGCTTTTTGAAGATCCTATAGCTGTTTCGGTAAGCATGGTTCACCTTATAATTGTTTGAGAATGGTAACATGGTTCACCTAACAATTGTTTGAGACTGGTAACATGGTTCACCTAGCAATTGTATAACCATCTTATCTTATTTTAAGTTGTTAGAGATTACAAATCTTTTATTTACTTAATTATATCTTTGACATAGAAAAGAGAAGTGTTGTAGAGAGGATCGTCTATGAAGATGTTCTCGATGAAGTCATATAATGATTAGTTGATCATGAACAGTGACTTTAGGTCAGTGGAGGTTCATGTGGAAGATGGAGGCACCTAATAAAGCCGCTTTTTTCACAGTGTTCAACTTGAAAAAGGACATTTACATATGGTTAGGAGCAAAAGCCAGAATTGTACAAATGACAGGGTTTAGACTGTTGTACCATGTATATATGAATACAAGATATGTAGGCACATGCAAAATTTAATATTTGGATTCCACTCAATGGGATCATCAAATTACTGAACAAGTTCTGTTTATGATGAATACATGATACTTGTTAAGTTTTCCCTATCTAAGTTTCGACTGCTAATCATTTATCAGTAACTTCAGTACTTTTGATAAGGATTAGTAACTTCAGTACTTCAACAGAACGGAGTTTCTATTTTGAGTTCAGTTCGTTAAGAAGTTCCTACATGCAGAATGCTCTTGCTTCAAATGGATGTTTGGTTGTTTAAAAGGTTGCGATCTGATTTTGTCGCACTCAACTGATTTCTATCTTAGAAAAGGTCAATGTAGGGATCAAACTGATGTTACCTAGATGATGAATTTCTTATCCATTGGTAACCACTTCTGATCCCTCCGATGAAGTCGGTTAACTTGCAACCATGTAAGCTGATTTAGTCTCTCAGAGCTTCTGGGTTGAGTGCTTTTTTTTTTAATTGGTTGTGTTGACTGTCTTCTCTTTTTCAGGGGCCAAACGTTGTCTATAAAGTCCTCAGGATAAAGAATTAAACAGTTGTTTTGCTCAATATTCTTTTGTGCAGCTGGATCTCCAGACAGTACAGGAATAGCTAAACAGTCATTGAACTGTTCAGTAATTCAGCCTTTAATGTTGATAGTCGTTGTAGTTCAAAATTTGTCTTGAAAACTGTTGATGAACAGCTTCAATAGTTAGGCTAATGCTCAAAATGTGGATTTGCCCGACTACTTTTTTGTACAATTCTTAAGCAGTTGTATGTTTGATTTATAAGATAGAAGGTGGGGGGGGGGGGGGGGGGCAAGAGTTCTATATGTGCTAATTTTAAAGTGTAGTTAACATAAAACAAATTTGCACTCTGTAGGAAGTTATAGTTCTCGGGGTGCTTGAATACTGTTATGTAGAATTCAACTGAAGTGATTTCTCTCTTTAGTGCTCTTTCCTTGCTTTTTGAACTTGACTATTCAGTGGTCTCGGTGGTTGGAGAGTTAGTTTACTTGTCTACATCTAGCAATCTTTTTCACTACACAAATAAGCTCATTGTTCTTTCTCAGTTTGGTCAGTGGAACAGGGTATGGGATTTTTTTCAGCTTTCTCCAGCATATCCTTTTCTCATCCCGTCTCTTCTTCATGGATGTATCTTCCTTTTTTCATGCGTCCCTTTCTTGATAGTTGCATCATCAAATTGGTCACAATGGAAAGGATTTGATCTTATAATGACAACATTTTACATGACCTTCAAGGTAAGGCTTAGCCAACTAAGCGACATGTTTGGTGAGGAAGCACCTAAAATTTATATTAGAAGAAAAAAAGAAGAAGCTACAGGTCGCCAATCTGATCAACTTCTTTCTATGAAACTTCTGATAGTCTTGAAGATGGTGTGCTTCCTGAAATACCATAGTGTTGGTTACAAAGACTAGTGGGATAGAATAGAATTCAATACCAGTTTATGATACATATCTAAAGCTTGGTGAGAACCCCCCCCCCCCCCCCCAACACACACAAACACTTATCACTTTCTTACCAACTGTTATTTCATCGAGATACCACATCTTATTTATCTTCTATGTTTGTTATCTCCTGCTAGGTTTCTTTGCAAGATTATATCTGTTATGGCTCGTCTCTCTGATCTACTGCTTCAAAATATCTTCATGCTTAAGGTTCATAGGTTGCCCGAATTTGTTCTGTATATCCAGTGTTAACCTCTTTCTCACCTTTCAGGGATTATCTTTGTCAACTTCACAACATTCCTTACATGTGCTTTGGAATTTACAGACTTTGCTATTTTGACTACTTGTACCTCCACCCTAAGTTCTGAATGGATGTCCTTTCGTGGATTGCCTTCTGGCGGTCACTGCCTGTTTTATCCGATGGCTTGGTTCCATTTGTTGAGCCGAGGATTTTCCCCTTCCTTCATATGATTGTGGATACTTTTGGCAGTAATCTTCCATTCGTACATGCATATAACAAAAGTTTGCATCCACCAATTACTTTATCAGTAATTTCCACTATACGTCAATGGCATGCAACTTAGAGCATGTCTCTTTCATTTGTTATCAGCTGCTTGTATATTTCCTTCTTCAGAATTATGAATCTGTGTAAACACGTAGGCTGTAGGCACCACAGTTCATTTAACTATTTAAGCTCCTTCTCCTGAAGATATTTGTTAAAGTTGTGTGACCATCTCATCTAAAAGCTTAAACTGTTAGAGAGAGCACACTTCTATTTATTCAAGTATGTTTTCAACATTTAAATGCGGAAAGGTCCTGCAAAAGCTGGTCTAAGCAATTTGTCTAGAGTATTTGTGACTGCAGTAACTTGTTTCACCTTTTGGTATTTTTCATCCTTTCACCCATAGGCTTGTATCTTTTTCATATGTTTCTGTGGAATTAGCTAATTCATTAAAAGGGATTTGGGAAATGGATGATTATGTTTGGTAGTTATTTATTTTTTGTTCAGTATAGATTAATTGAATTTACCTCATCATGTTACATTTGGACTTTTGATTTTAGAACTCCTTAATGTCATCTTGCATTTCATTTTCTTGTTAATCTCATCTATCTTCTGTTGCATTATGCAAGTTGTCTTATTCTATGAAGCTTCACTAGTATGTAGGCTATGTAGCACCCTAACCTAGCAGTATAGTACTCCTTCCTTCCCAATACAAGTTAGAGCCGCTTAAATAGATGGGATCTTTACACAAATAGCCGGCAGGATTCACTGTTTACTTTTCCTAGCCGGGGTACATAGATTATACACGGTTATTCACATATTATATATAGATTATACATATATTATACATCTACTGGCTATTTTTAGTTTAAGCGGTTGGGTGTGGGGTTATTTAGGTTACAACAACAATAACAACATACCCATGTAATCCCACAAGTGGGGTCTGGGAGTGTGGTGTGTACGCAAACCTTACCCTTGCCTTGTGAAGACAGGGAGGCTGTTTCCGAAAGACACTCGGTTATTTAGGTTAATTCTTCAATATATCGAGTTGAGTAGTTATAATGATTTGAATTATGAAATAGTTGAATTTGTCAAAAGATGGCACATCAAGTTGGAATTTGGAAATAATATGAAATAATAATACTTTGGACTGTTGGAGGGAGAAAATATATTTCCATTTAAGTAAATATGTCAAACTTTTCGTGAAGCACCTAATGGGTAAGTAGGTGTAACTAAATGGTGTTGAGAATATACTAATGAATGTAAAGCCATTCTTAGTTTCCGGAATAGTTTCTGATTTGGTCCTATAGAACTCTTCTAGTCAATATTTTTCCTGGAAAAGTAAAAAAGGGGAATTGGAGCAGTGATAAAGAAAACATTCTGCCAGTTCACTTTTGGAGTTTGGGAAAACTTTTTATCCCATACAGTTCGTTCTATCTTTTTTGGTTCCATTTACACGACTTTCCCTCTTTACTTTAATGTGTCATAATAAATAGCCGCTTACGTTACTTACCTAATATACGTTAGTGTATTATTGGTTGCAAGTTGATAGCTAAGAGTAAAGCTAAAATCTTGAGTTAGATGTAGATCTGTCATAAGAAAAGGAACATTCAGCTTTCAACTCTGCTTACGACCAGAACAGAGGACTGATTAGTTGTCTTTTCAAAACTCTTCATTTTCATTTGAAATGGATTGCTTTGGGTGCTTACTCTTGCACCTAAAATAAATAAATAAAGGTATCCCGTCTCAAAAAGTGTGCACACAATTCATGTTCCAATATGTATTAGTGTAGACGTAAGTTTTGGTTTGTTAACCAACAAAACTTTTTCACGTGCTTGGCCTAAGAAAAAGAATTATGTCTGCATGTACAATGCTGTGTTTCACACTTAAAAAAGTAAATAGATGTGTCCAATTTCTAGCAATTAATACTTCCCGGGACCCCGCACGTAGCCGGAGCTTTAGTGCACCGGGCTGCCCTTTATTGTAAGAAGAAAGGGTCTTATCACGGCACTGTCAACGTCTTGGATCTGGTACAACATTGAGACTTTTTATTATGGAGGTTTACTTCTCCTTGCTACATTATTGTCCTGTTTATTAATATCTCCGTGGAACCGTTGGGCTGTTTGTCAGATGATGCTTTGTTCAACTTTCGGTTGTATTGCTTGGTTTCTTCTGTTGCCCTTCTTTCAATGGATGGATGCTTCCTCTCTTGCCATAATGTTTATGCCTGTTTTCTCTTCCTGGAACTGATCAAGTAATACATCTTCAGCTGCTTTACAAATCTGTGTTCTGAGAATGTGACTGTTCGACGGACATTTTGGTCTATCAATTTCAGTGCAGTTTATTCCAGTGCCAAATTTTTGGTTTCTCAGTGCCCGTACGATTTGGGCTGTGGCGTATAAAGGCTTCTGTGCCTTCAATTAATTAGCTTGTTCTGCAGATTGTTATTAAATGCTTGTAGTTGTTGCAATCTAATAAATGATAAAATAAAATTAATAGCATCTGATACACTGTAGATTTTGTAGTTTCCTAGTCCCTAAACTTATTATGGCACGAGGAATTGTGCCTATTAGTGCTTATTGTCAAGCTGTTGGAACTTGAATTCCCATTGAGATGATCAAGGAAGATGGCTGTTAGGAGCAGTTGAATAGCTTAGAATGGTATAAAGTTTCTGAAATAATCTACTGACGTTCTTCCATTACACTCAATGTACCATCTTGAGTATTGTGCCTAATATGGGAGTTGCATAACATTTCAACAAATGATCTGTTCTACAGTAGCAGAAGATTGGTGCACTTAAGGTGATGGACAGTCTAGATTCTTTTTGGTTGACTTAGTAGCTTCAATCAGGAGTCGGTTATTTCTTGCATAAAGAAGTAATGCTCAACTTCGTAGGTAATGAATTTACATTCAATAGTATACAACAGGTTATGAATTTATAGATGTCAACATTCTAAACAATGAGTTATGCATCATGGATGAATTACGATCACGTGCTTTGTGATTGGACTTTCAAAAGCAGATTGAGATACGTCGACTTTCTGGTGATGTAGCACATCTAATGACACTAATGAAGATGTTCTCATCGCAGGGGATCCATAATTTCGAATCAGCAGAGAAATCATAAACTTCTTGAGCTTGATCCAGCAATGCCTTGAAGAGTGGGTGCTTCAGCAAGGTGATCTTTATTACAAATCTCTTTTGGTACTTCCCTACATAAACTACCGCGTGACCTTTTGGAACATCCCTTGGGATAGACTTCTCTTCTTTTACGAAAGGCCACATAGTCCATTTACAGCATTTATCGCAGCAAGCTGATGAAGGTATGACTTTACCACCCATCTTTTGCCATTTATTTTGGCATGCCCTGAGAAACTGACTGTCCATCATTTTCATATCAGGTTGCGTGGACTACGCAGGAAATGGACCACTACAATAAAACTGGAGGAAGAGGATAAAGTACAGTGGTGTTGTCTGTGAGACTGAGACAGGTATATATAATAGTTGGGAAGTTCCAATATTTTCTGAATATTAAATGGTATGACACGGTATGTAGCTGTGTGGCAAACTAAGTGTGCCTGTGCATAGCTGTTTCTTTAATGATAGTGCATCCTGATACGATCGATGTACGAACATGCATTGTATGATTTAAAGAGTGATATACATGTACAGATTGTGCCACAAAAATCTGTGTTAGGTCTCTCTTTCTTTGTGATGTCCCAGGGTGGGGAGTGATGCCAGATAAATAATCTGTTGAAGTCTTGAATGTTTAGACCCCACAATGGTGAATGAGTAGATAAGATAGGAAAGATGAAAAATGGGATAAGCTTCTTGGGCACAGTGCTATGCCCATTTCCCACTTGTAGTTCTTGTCATCTTATTATTTTAGTTAGATATAATAAGTCATGGATATTTACTCTTGAGAGGAATTGATAGAGAGAAAGAGAGTCCCAAATAATGAATTTGAACTTGTTTCTGTAAACTTTGAATGATTAAGAAAAGCAGGGAGGAAGAGGTTGATCACTATCAAAACAGGGTTTAATAGTGGCTTATATGACAATCATGAACTTAATTCATTTGTTGTTTATATCATTGTATGGGGGGAAATTAACGTGAACACATGGTCGCGCAGGATGAGGACACGTGGTATTAGAATAAACAACAACATACCCAGTGGAATCCCACAAAGTGGGGTCTGGGGAGGGTAGAGTGTACGAAGACCTTACCTTTACCTCTTGGAGGTAGAGAGGCTGTTTACGAAAGACCCTAAGCAAATGAGCTGAATGAAGTCTCTCGAGGTAAGCCATCTTTGCAGCACCGGCAAGAGCAACCGGAATCATTACATATCTGATATTGGCCACTTCCATCATAACGTCATGCCAATCGGAGCTTCTGTTAATAAAGGTAGGAATTCATGGCCCGAAGTCATGTTAGAAGAAAGAAGACACTAACATGTCAGCTGGTCCGTCAGGATCTCGCAAATCATAACGGGTTTACAGTCTGTGCACATAACGGTATGCTCAAATGGAGCGTTTCTATTGGACGATGTACTACAAGGCTCAAGCGGAGCAATTTTCAGTCCGCGTGTTCTTAGCCTCATAACAAATTTAACTGTACCGTTTTTCAAGTAAACAATCATTCAATTAGTACTAAATTGTTCATTAATTTGCATGTTATAGAAGTAAAGAATGAACCAAAGTTTCAATGATTGTTGACTCTAATTTATGAACATGCATCACTTGTTCTTTTTTAATGCATGGTTTGATTCTGTTTGCTTATTATAAAGGTAGAACAAGTTATCATCTTGAAAAAAGAGCAGCCTGCTAGTGCATACTGCCGTACACAGGTAAATCCTTATGTAGGCACATAACTTTGCTGACATTATTAAAGATTCCAAATTTTTAATACATTGCATATGTAGCATTTTGATGAGGAACTTTTGTATTTGATGATGTATGGAACAAACTTTAGTGGAGAAAAATAAAATACTGGCATTGCAGACTGCAGCATTTTTTGCAGTGATTTCGAGGCATAAGTGCAGTTTCACAATCGATGTAGCTGTTTCCTACTTATTCTATATTTTGTTTGCCAAATCAAAGATGCTTCTCCATGTTTATTAACTTTTGAGTTTATTAACTTTTGATTTGAGGGTCTATTGGAAACAACCTCTCTACTTTTGAGGTAGGGGTAAGACTTGTGTATGCTCTGTCCTTCTCAGACCTCACTTTGTGAGACTACACTGAATATGTTGTCCTTTGTATTAAGCCTATATATGTTAACTTAGAAAATAGAGTAATAACTTGCTAAAACCGATCAAATTGCACTAATAGATTATCCAACCCCGAGCAAGCTTAGTTATTGGTGGCGGTTTGGTTTATTAGGTGGAAATTGTTTAGTCATTTAGATAATGATTGACGTTTTTTTTAGATACGACGTTACACATCTCAATTTGAGATCCGAACAAACCCCGTGGTGGTATGTGTATTCTCAAGGGCTCAAACTCCGCGTCCCAACCAATCTCCTTTTGGATCTAGGCCAGACACGAATTTGAAAATATATTCTCAAGGATAGAGAGCCTCCTACCAACCTTTTCAAATATAAGTGAGCGCTTATTTTGCTATGAATATGATGTCTAATTTAGAATTCTCCTCACGCTTTTTCCATCACTTGCTAATCTATCCAGTATTTCGAATGAAACTCGTCATTTCAGCAAGAAAATATTCTCTAAAATCTTGTGTTTTTTGATAAATAGTTGCTGCCCTTGATACGTTCCACTTTCAACAACGACCATAATAACATACGAAGTGTGATCTCACATATGGGGTTTGAAAAAGGTGGATGTACGCAGACTTTACCCCTACTTTATATAAGGTAGAGAGGTTATTTCCGATAGATTCTGGGGTCAAGACATAGGATGTAGGCTCAGTAGCACCTTGTAGGGCCAAGCCAAATGCAAATTTGAGTCTGGAAAAGAAGAAAGATTGACAAATTTGAGCTGTGAGAGAGTCAAAGATAAGCAATGATTTTACTCTCTGATTTTTGGGTGTTTGTTCATAAATTTGATGTGATATACCTTTGCAGTAGCCAGAGTGGGATTCATCCTCCAAAGACAGGTACACTGTGCATCTGAAGTCATTCATGGACACGTGGAAGTTGGACAAGAAGAACACGTAATCACTGACCACACAAGAAGAAGAAGAGATCATTTGTAACTGTAACTACCTTGCCAGCACTATCCAATCATGAAATGGACCTCTTACACATTTGTAACAGCCTTATTACCTGGGCAGAACTAGAATTTTCACTAAAAAAAAAATATAGAAAAGTTATAGTTCGAGCATGTGATGAGGAGGTATATGAATGACCTAATGTGGAGGTATGAGAGTTGGCTATGGATGAATTTAGGAGAGGTAGAGGTAGACCGAAGAAATATTGAAGAGAGGTAATTAGACAGGACATGGAGCAGTTACAGCTTACCGAGTACATGACCCTAGATAGGAAGGTGTGGAGGACGCGAATTAGGGTAGATGGATAATAGGAGGGAGTGCGTTCATGCTAGTATGTAGGAGTGCTTTGTTTTGTGGTCCGAACTAGTAGTCGTAGTATTTCACTTGTAGTTTCTTGTTCTTGGAGTTTTGGTGGTGTTTGTTGTTTCGGGTAACATCGATTATAATATTATTTTTGTGGTAATTTTATTTTTGTTACTATCTACTATCTGTTGTTTTGTTACTACCTATTGTTTCGTACACTTATTATCACAGTCAAGTAAAAAAATTAATAAATGACAAGGGAGAGAGCGATCTTTGCTCTCAAAACATTATTAAAAAGGAGAAGAATATTTGGTCACATATTAAAAATATAATCATATGATTTTCATATATAATAATATAGATTATAATGGCATTGTGTATGCCTTGCTACCTACAGGCATGGATATTTTGGAACATACCACAAGAATGTGGTGTCTTAATCAAGGAAACCTTTGGTGGTTACATATTGAGGAAGTTTCCAAGCAAGTCCACTAGAAATCACCAACGAAAGTTGTAGTGCAGTGATAAGTACTCATTTATCTTTAACTAGAGGTCTCGGATTCGAGTTCCCTTGGATACCGAGCTGCCTTTGTTAGGGAGTGTTTTACCCTCCGACGTGAATCTGAATTTAATCGGGCTCCAAAAAAAATGCCGAACACCGGATGGAAAAAAAAAATGTTCGCTAGAAATCAAAAGTCAAAATCTAGGTTTAATTATTTGCATTATATATTTTCTAGAGAGAAAAGATATATGTATTCAAATTCCAAAGATGGGCTTTTAATATTTTTCAGTTTTAGTCCAAATGATACATGTGAATAATTAAGCAAAGACACTTATATTAAAGTGACCTAAATTACTAAAATATTTTTTCCTCTTTAGTTAAAAAGAAGGTTGAATATACACCTTCAAAATAGAGTATAGCCACCACACCCACTACTTTCAATTGGCTAACTTTTTTTGAAATTATTTACTAATATTGAAGTCAACATTCATTGTATATGGAAAAATAAATATTGCAATATTCCGTGTGAGTTGACTTAAATTCTGAATCTGTCTCAAGATGCTTTTAGCACTATATGATGGACCGCGTTTCAATATAATTGACAAATTCGTGAAAAAAAAATGAAAGAATAGCCTATACAGGTCTTCTATTCTATGAGCATCCCACCACTGAATGATTCACTTTCAACTTCTCGCCTCCGGCCTGGGAGAACACAGGATCAAGACAAGCCCTAACCCGCCTAAATGAAATTCATATCACCTTCGCCTGGTTGAGAAGGGAGAGGAACTGGACTCTGCCTTTTCTATTATATTTACATAACATTGCAGAAAAGTCTATTCTCGCCATGATCTACCACGTCCTAGCATAGTGCCGAGAACATGGACCATTAAATTGATATGATGGGATGAATGAAATTCGTTCATTCTTAACTGAAATTGGTGAATTTGAGTTTTAAAAATGAAGAAATTTCTAATAAGGAGCGACTCCTACTCTACAATACGAATCAACACTAATCAGGTCAGTAAATTTCGGATATCAATGATACCAAAGGAAAAAAAGGACATAGATGAGAGGAGGGGAGGGTGGAAGCATTGATGAAAGAGTAATGAAGAGCACATGAAGAATTGGGCCTACCACCAAAAGCCCACGGGGTAGAGGGAGCAAACAAGCATGTTGGGCAACACTTCATCATTATATTATAAAGAGATTTTTTATATTGTATATTCGTCTATCAATATAATAGTCGACAAGGGAGGATTTAGGGGAAAGTGAGGGTGTTTACTCGAATCTTTTCGATAAAAAATTATGCTATATATAAGGGTTTTTTTTTGCGGGTTTGACAGGGGAGGATTTAGGAGGGAGTGAGGGTATTCACTCGAATCTTCTCGACAAAAAAATATACTATATATATAAGATTTTTCTTTTGGGTGCATATATAAATTTTGAATCCTCTGAACATAAGATTAGAGATTAACTAAGTAGTTTAGGTGGTTCAAAATTCACCTTGAAGTTTCAAGTTCATATTCTAGGCACTATATTTTTATTTTTCGAACCCTCTTACTGGAAATCATGAATCCGCCACCAATAATAAAAAAATATACATATTTTTAATATAATGAATTATATTTATAAAATATAATATTATATCTTTTAGAATTAAGGGTCAAAAATATATTTAAACTATCCCAATTTTTTGAGTTTCATACATGAACTATTGAGAGTGTGAGTTTCCTACCTAAACTATCACCCAGTGGTTAGTGAAACACACCTCGACTAATTTCAGATGGTAAGTGTACTACACTCTCTCTTTTGTTTAAATTTTGCCAAGTGGCACTCCACGTGGAAAAATAATTTCACCATGACAAAGCTAAATAAATTAATATTAAGTTAAAAGTTAAGGTTAAAGGTTAAAAATTATCACCATATAAATTAATTTATTCTCCACCGCAACATCCGACATCTTCTTCACCACCTTCTTACGTGATCTAGTCTCAGTCGTGACGTTGATATCTCTGACTTGGAAGGGGAGAGTTTAGGGTTTTAAATAAATCAATTGAAATTTGCTAGGTGGACGAAGATTTTATGATCAAACGCGCCTAGAAACATTTGTAGATAAATATTTGATCTTGTCAGCGTTTAGGTGTGTTTCGCTAACTATTTAGTGATAATTCAAGTAAAAAATTCACATTCCTAATAGTTCAGGTATGAAACTGAAAAAATTGAGATAATTTAAATATATTTTTAACCCTTAATTGCTATATTTTATTGATGAATATAATTATTTTTAGACGAAATGTGTAACTTGTCCTATTATAAAATGCAAAACAAAGCCCACCGGCAAAACAGAGATCACACCATTTAATTTCGAACAATGATTTGATTGGACTCGTGCACTTACATCACACGTGTAATTTTTATTTTGATTTTATTTATTTTTTTGTATTTTTAATCTAACACCAAATGCTATTTTTAACTCAATGTGCGTTGGTTTGGAGAGGCAAACGTAGGTTTTTTTAGTGGAGATGAGGTCCAAAATAAGAAATGGGGATTTTCTCATTTTTTTCTGTATGTGTTAGTCCATAAATTTTGTGTGATACGTGTTTCCGGCGGTTTATTGGCCAAATTTTTTCTGGAGCGTCCGTGACAACTTATTAAGTGACGCGCGTTGGTTCGAAGAGGCAAACGTAGATTTTTTTCAATTGAAATGAGGTCCGAAACAAGAAATGGGGATTTTCTCATATTTTTTTCCGTGTGTGTAAGTCCATGAATTTTGTATGATACGTGCTTTCGACGATTTTTAGGTCAAATTTTTCGAGAGAGTCCGTGACGACCTATTAAATGATGCATGTTGGTTAGAAAAGGCAAACGTAGGCTTTTTTCAGTCGAAATGAGGTCCAGAATAGATAACAGGGATTTTTTCTTTTTTCATGTGTGTTAGTCCATGAATTTTGTGTGATACGCGCTTTCGATGGTCTTTTGGCCAAAAATTTTTGGAAGCGTCTTTGACGACCCATTAAATGATGCGCGTTGATTTAGAGAGGAAAACGTAGTTTTTTTTTAGTTGAAATGAGGCCCAGAACAGGAAACGGGAATTTTCTCATTTTTTTTGTGTGTGTTAGTCTATGAATTTTGTGTGATACGTGCTTCCTGTGGGTCTTTGACCGAATTTTTTTGGGAGCATCCGTGACGGCCTATTAAATGATGGTCGTTGGTTCGGAGAGGCAAACATAGATTTTTTCAGTCAAAATGAGGCCCGGAGTAGGAAACATGGATTTTCTCATTTTTTTTATGTGTGTTAGTCCATGAATTTTTGTGATACGTGCTTTCAACGTTTTTTGGTAAAAAAAATTTGGGAGCATCTGTGACGATCTATTAAATGATGTGTGTTGGCTCGGAGAGGCGACATAGGTTTTTCTCAGTCAAAATGATGTCCGGAATAGGAAATGAAAATTTTCTCATTTTTTTCGTGTGTGTTAGTCCATGAATTTTGTGTGACACGTGCTTCCGGTGGTTTTTTGGCCAAAATTTTTGGGAGCGTCCATGACGACCTATTAAATGATGCGCGATAGTTCGGAGAGGCAAACATAGATTTTTTTAGTCAAAAAGAGGTCCGAAAAAGAAAACGTGGATTTTTTTATTTTTTCGTGTGTGTTAGTCCATGAATTTTGTGTGATACGTGCTTTCGATGATTTTTTGGATGAAATTTTTTCTGGAGAATTCGTGACGACCTATTAAATGATGCGCGTTGATTAGAAGAGGAAAACATAAGTTTTTTCAGTTGAAATGAGGCCCAGAACAGGAAACGGGAATTTTCTCATTTTTTTGTGTGTGTTAGTCCATAAATTTTGTGTGATGCATGCTTACGGTGATTTTTTGACCGAAAGTTTTCAGAGCGTCCTTGACAATCTATTAAATGATGTGTGTTGGATTGGAGAGGCAAATGTAGATTTTTTTCAGTTGAAATGAGGCCCAGAACAAGAAATGAAATTTTCTCGATTTTTTATGTGTATTAGTTCATGAATTTTATGTGATACGTGCTTCCGACAGTTTTTTAGCCAATTTTTTTTGGGAGCATGCGTGACAGCCTATTGAATGATGTGTGTTGGTTCGGAGAGGCAAACATAGGCTTTTTCAATTGAAATGAAGCCCCGAATAGGAAATGTGGATTTTCTTCTTTTTTTTTCATGTATGTTAGTCCATGAATTTTGTGTGATGCGTGCTTTCGGTTATTTTTTGGCCGAAAGTTTTCGAGAGAGTCCGTGACAACCTATTAAATGATGTGCGTTGGTTCAGAGAGGTAAATGTAGGTTTTTTTCAGTTGAAATGAGGCCCAAAACAAGAAATGAAATTTTCTCGATTTTTTGTGTGTGTTAGTTCATGAATTTTATGTGATACGTGCTTCCGACAGTTTTTTAGCCAAATTTTTTTGGGAGCATGCGTGACAGCCTATTGAATGATGCGTGTTGGTTCGGAGAGGCAAACATAGGATTTTTCAATTGAAATGAAGCCCCGAATAGGAAATGTGGATTTTCTTGTTTTTTTCATGTGTGTTAGTCCATTAATTTTGTGTGACGCGTGCTTTTGGCGATTTTTTGGCCAAAAGTTTTTGAGAGAGTCCGTGTAAACCTATTAAATAATGTGTGTTGGTTCAAAGACGCAAATGTAGATTTTTTTCAGTTGAGATGAGGCCCAGAACAAGAAATTAAATTTTCTCAATTTTTGTGTGTGTTAGTTCATTAATTTTGTATGATACGTGCTTTCAACAGTTTTTTAGCCAAAAGTTTTTTGGGAGCGTCCATGACGCCCTATAAAATAATGTGTGTTGGTTCGATGAGACAAACGTTAGTTTTTTCAGTCGAAATGAGGCCCGAAACAAGAAACGAGGATTTTTTTTATTTTTTTCATGTGTGTTAGTCCATGAATTTTGTGTGATACGTACTTTTAGCGATTTTTTGGTCAAAAATTTTTCGGAGCATCTGTAACGACCTGTTAAATGATGCGCGTTGATTTGGAGAGGCAAACGTGAATTTTTTCAGTCGAAATGAGGCCTGAAACGTGAGACGGGGATTTTCTCATTATTTTTTTCGTGTGTTAGTTAGTTCATGAATTTTGTGCGAAACGTGCTTCCAGCGTTTTTTTGATCAAAATTTTTTGGTAGTGTCCCTGACGACCTATTAAAAGATGCACATTGGTTCGAAGAGGCAAACATAGAATTTTTTTGCAGTTAAAATGATGCCTGGAACAGGAAACGGGGATTTTTTCATTTTTTTCGTGTGTGTTAGTCTATGAATTTTGTGTGATACGTGCTTTCAACAATTTTTTGGCTGATATTTTTTTGGGAGTGTCCATGACGACCTATTAAATGATGCGCCTTGGTTCAGAGAGGCAAATGTAGAATGTTTTAGTCAAAATGGGGCCGGAACTGAAAACGGATTTTTTTCATTTTTACGTGTGTGTTAGTCTGTGAATTTTGTATGATAAGTGCTTCCGATAGTTTTTTGACCGAATTTTTTTGGGAGCGTCCGTGATGACCTATTAAATGATGCCCGTTGGTTCGGAGAGGCAAACATAGATTTTTTTAGTCAAAAGAAGTAGAAAACGGGGATTTTCTCATTTTTTTTTCGTGTGTGTTAGTCCATGAATTTAGTGTGATACGATGTTTCGGATCTCATTTTGACTCAAAAAAACCTATGTCTGCCTCTCCGAACGAACCCGCATCATTAAATAGGTTATCACAGACGTACCAAAATATTTCGGTCAAAATTCCATCTGGCGCACGTATCACACAAAATTCATGGACAAACACACACGGAAAAAATTAAAAAATTGACAATTTGTGTTTCGGGCCTCGTTTAGACTCAAAGAAATCTACATTTGCCCCTCTAAACTAGCCCACACCATTAAATAGGTCATCGCAGACGCCCCCAAGAACTTTCGGCCAAAATTCCGTCAGACGCACGTATCACACAAAATTCATGGACGAACAAACACGAAAAAAAATCAAAAAATCAATATTTTCTATTCCAGGCCTCGTTTTGACTCAAAAAAACCTAAGTTTGCACCTCCGAATCAGTCCGCACCATTAAATAGGTCATCACGTACACCCCAAAAAAATTTGGCCAAAATTCTACCGGGCGAACATATCACACAAAATTCATGGACTAACATAGACGAAAAAAATTAAAAAATTGACATTTTCTGGTTCGGGCCTCATTTTAACTCAAAATAAATCTACGTTTGCCTCTCCAAACCAACCCGCACCATTAAATAGGTCGCCACGGATGCCTCCAAAAAATTTCAGTCAAAATTCTGCCCAGCGCATGAATCATACATAATTCATGGACTAACACACACGAAAAAATCAAAAAATCAATATTTCCTTTTCCGGACCTCATTTATACTCAAAAAAACCTATGTTTACCCCGCCTAACCAACACCCACCATTAAATAGGTTGTCACGGGCGCCCCCAAAATATTTCGGTCAAAATTCTGCTGGCCGCACGTATCACACAAAATCCATGGACTAACACATACGAAAAAATAAAAAAATCAACATTTCCTGTTTCGAGCCTCGTTTTGACTCAATAAAAACCTATGTTTTTCCATCCGAATTGACCCACACCATTAAATAGGTCATCACGAATGCCCTCAAAAAATTTTAGTCAAAATTTCATCGAGCGCATGGATCACACAAAATTCATTAACTAACACACACGAGAAAAGCAAAAAGTCGACATTTCCTATTTTGCACCTCATTTTCACTCAAAAAAACCTATATTTGCCCCTCCGAATAAAGCCCGCGCTATTAAATAGATCGTCATGAACGACCCAGAAAATATTTGGCCAAAATTCTGCTGGGAGCACGTATCACAAAAAATTAATGGACTAACACACACGAAAAAATTAAAAAATTGATATTTCCTGTTCCGTGCCTCGTTTCAACTAAAAAAAACCTATGTTTGCCCCTCTGAACCAGCCCGTATAATTTTATAAGTCATCATGGACGCCCTTGAAAAAAATTAGGCCAAAATTCTGTCAGGCGCACATATCACACAAAATTTATGGACTAACACACACGAAAAGATTAAAAAAATAACATTTCCTATTTCGGACCTCATTTCGATTCAAAAATATCTACGTTTGTCCTTTCGAAATAACCCACCATTAAATAGGTTGTCACAGACGCCCCCAAAATTTTTTGGTCAAAATTTCACCGGGTGCGCGTATCACACAAAATTCATGGACAAAAACACATGAAAAGAATCAAAAAATTGATATTTCCTGTTTTGGACCTCATTTCGACTCAAAAAACCTACATTTGCCCCTCCAAACCAATCCGCACAATCAAATATGTCATCACAGACGCCCCCAAAAAATTTTGGCTAAAATTTCACAAGGTGCACATATCATACAAAAATCATGGACTAACACACACGAAAAAATAAAAAAAATCAATATTTCCTATTCCGGGCCTCATTTTGACTCAAAAAAATCTGTATTTTCCCCTTCGAACTAACTCGCACTATTAAATAGATCATCACGGATGACTCTAAAAAATTTCAACCAAAATTCTATCAGGACACGTATCACACAAAATTAATGGATTAACACTACGAAAAAAAATCAAAAAATTGATATTTCCTGTTTCGGGCCTTGTTTTGATTCAGAAAAATCTATGTTTATCCCTCTGAATCAGCCCACACCATTAAATAGGTAGTCATGAAAGTCTCCAAAAAATTTCGGTCAAAATTTCGCCGGGCGCACGTATCATACTAAATTCATGGACTAACACACACGAAAAAAATTAAAAAATTGACATTTCCTATTTCGGGCCTCGTTTTGACTCAAGAAAACCTATGTTTACCCCTACGAACCAGCCCGCAACATTAAATAGGTCGTCACGAACGCCCCCAAAAAATTTTGGCCAAAATTACACCCACCGCATGTATCACACAAAATTTATTGACTAACAAACCAAAAAAAAATATCAAAAAATTGATATTTCCTGTTTCAGGCCTCGTTTTGACTAAAAAAAAACCTACATTTTCCCCTCCGAATCAACCCAGACAATTAAATAGGTAGTCAGAGACACCTCCAAAAGATTTTGGCGAAAATTCAGCCAGACGCACGTATCACACAAAATTCATGGACTAACACACAAAAATATCAAAAAGTTGACATTTTATGTTTCGGGCCACGTTTCGATTTGAAAAATTCTCTGTTGGCCCCACCAAATCAACCCGCACCATTAAATAGGTCGTCACGAATGATCCCAAAAATTTGGCCAAATTTCTGCCTAGCCCATGTATCACACAAAATTCATGGACTAACGCACATGAAAAAACCAAAAAATCATCATTTCGTGTTTCGGATCCCGTTTCGACTCAAAAAAATCTGCATTTGCCTCTCTAAACCAGCCCGCACCATTAAATACGTCATCATGAATGCCCCTAAAAAAATTTGGCCAGAATTTCATCGGGCGCACGTATCACACAATATTCATGGACTTACACACACGAAAAAAAAATTAAAAAATCAACATTTTCCTGGTACGGGCCTCATATCGACTCAAAAAACTAATGTTTGCCCTTCCGAACCAACCCAATAAATTAAATAGGTCGTCATGGACGCCCCCAAAAAAATTTGGCAAAAATTCTGCCAGACAAACATATCACACAAAATTCATGGAGTAACACACATGAAAAAAATCAAAAAATTGACATTTTATATTTTGGGCCTCGTTTAACTCAAAAAAACCTATATTTTCCCCTCCAAACTAACCCGCACCATTAAATAGGTCGTCACGGACGCCCCCAAAAAATTTTGGCCAAAATTCTGCCTGGCGCGCGTATCACACAAAATTCATGGACTCACATATGAAAAAATTAAAAAGTCAATATTTTCTGTTCCGAACCTCGTTTCAACTCAAAAACCACTATGTTTGCCCCTCCGAATAGACCCACACCATTAGATAGGTTGTCACGGACGAACCCAAAAAATTTTGGCCTAAATTTCGCTGAGCGCATGTATCACACAAAATTCATTGACTAACACATAAAAAATCAAAAGAATCAAAATTTCCTGTTTCAGCCCTCGTTTCGACTCAAAAAAATATACAGTTGCCCCTCCAAACTAGCATGCACCATTAAATAGATCGTCTCGAACGATCTTGAAAAATTTTAGTCAAAATTTCGCCAAGTGTACGTATCACACAAAATTCATAGACTAACACACATGAGAAAAAAATCAAAAATTGATATTTCCTTTTTCAGGTCTCGTTTCGACTAAAAAAACAAATGTTTTCCCCTTCGAACTAACTCACACAATTAAATAGGTCGTCACGGATACCTCCAAAAATTTTGGCCAAAATTTCATCGGATGCACGTATCACACAAAATTCATTGACTAACAGATACGTAAAAACAAAAAAATTGACATTTCCTTATCTGGGCCTCATTTCGACTCAAAAAAAACTACGTTTGACCTTTCAAACCAGCCCACACCATTAAATAGATCGTCACAGACGCCCCTGAAAATTTTTGGCCAAAATTATGTTTGGTGCACGTATCACACAAAATTCATGGACTAATACACATGAAGAAAATGAAAAATCAATATTTCTTATTTCGGGGAACCACAAGAATCCTTAGTTAGAATGGGATTCCAACCCAGCATCTTTTGAGAAGAGTTGCTCTTTGGAGAGCCTCATTTCGACTGAAAAAAACCTATGTTTCTCCCTCCGAACTAATTTGCACCATTATATAGGTCGTCATGGACGACCCCGAATTTTTTTTTCCAAAATTCTGCTGGACGCACTTATCACACAAAATTCATGGACTAATACACACGAAAAAATCAAAAAAGCTATATTTCCTATTTTGGGCCTCGTTTCGACTCAAAAAAAATCTGCCTTTGCCCCTCCAAACCAACCCGCACCATGAAAGAGGTCGTCACAGATGCCCCCAAAAAGTTTTGGCCAAAATTCCGCTAGGCGCACGTACCACACAAAATTCATGGACTAGCACACAAAAAAAATAAAAAATTGATATTTTCTATTTTGGGTCTCGTTTGGACTCAAAAAAACCTACGTTTACCCCTCCGAACCAGCCCGCACCATTAAATAGGTCGTCACAGACGCCCCTGAAAATTTTTCGGCAAAACTCCACCGGGCGCACGTATCACACAAAATTCATGGACTAACACACACGAAAAAAATTAAAAAATCAACATTTCCCGTTCTGAGCATCGTTTTAACTTAAAAAGATTATGTTGCCCCTCCGAACCAACTGACACTATTGAATAGGTCATCACGGACGCCCCTGAAAATTTTTGGCCAAAATTCCGCCGAGCGCACGTATCACACAACATTCATAGACTAACACACAAAAAAAATAATTAAAAAATCAACATTTATTGTTCCAGACCTCGTTTCGACTCAAAAAAATCTACGTTTGTCCCCTATGAACCAACTCACACCATTAAATAGGTCGTCACAGATACCCCAAAAAAATTTCAACCAAAATTTTGTCAAGCGCACGTATCACACAAAATTCATGGACTAACACACACGACAAATTGATAAAATCTCTGTTTTCTGTTCCGAGCCTCATTTCGACTGACAAAAACCTACGTTTGCCTCTCTTAACTAACGCACATCATTTAACAGGTCATCACGGACGCTCCCGAAAAAATTCAATCAAAAAACCACTAAAAACACATATTAGTTATTTACATTAATCTCTAACACCAAATGCTATTTAAAAATAAATATCTCTTTATCATTATTCACAGAATTAAAAATCGTTGCACAATTTACTTCTGATTTCGATAAAGCTATACGAAACAAAAGCAAGAGTTCAACGATAAGTCTATATGCTATATTTTTTATATATATTTTTTCACATTTTTTATATAGATTATATCCCATCGATACCACAAAAATAACCAACTCAATTATGAAAAAAAGTTGGAATGTGCCCATTCTTTCTTTTTATTTTCTCCAACACTCCTCAATGTGATCCAATTAGAGACAATCCATGTTCTCAAGAAAATCAGTAGATATTCAAAGAATTTTGTTGCATTTTATTTATTCAATCATATTTTCCTCACCAAACTCTTTTTAATTTGGGTGAGACAATCCATTCGTGTGCATGGTCTAATAATTAATGAAAATCATTCCATATTATCAACCCCATTATAAATCTCAATAACAATTTACTCGCATTCAGTATTTATTTCAATTCAATAAACACATAATATATGTATGTGAACCCCGATTTTATATACTCGTATTGAACGAGTATAATATGGTTGTGAATATACTTAGTGTTGATTCTTTAAGATACACGAAGCTTAAGAAATAAAGAAAATAATTTTCAAAATTTGTTGTTTAAGAATTGGGGATCGGATGCAGGCGAAATTCTCAGCCATAGATTTTAGTCGACTCCCTTTCACAATAGCTAAAAGTTGTATGTCGTGTCAATTTTCGTTGCACAAGTACGTACTAAGTTAGATATCCGTGTGGCTATTAACGTTCAATAAGAATAAAATGAAAAGTTAAAGTTAAGTTATTTTTAATAAGCTAGATGTATTCTCTTTTTTGTGACGGATCAAAAGATTGAGAAAGTATGACACAAAAATTGAAATAAAAGATTCAGTTATGGTACTATAGTCGGTTCTGATATTTTAAATCTATGTTGCTTGAACTCTTCAAAAATATCGACAGGTGCGCGTTTAATTCTCAAAAAATAGTGCATTTTTGAAAATTCAATATAAATACGATAACATTTTTGAAAACTCCGATCAGCATAGTTTGAAATCACATTGATGAAATTATAAATTATCTATTGTATATAAGATGGTGGGTTAGGAAATTCTGTAGCTGGTGGGATATGTTTCCACTTAATAATTCCCACCAAGTTTGCTTACGTTCAGTAATTTTTTTTGGTTTTTCATTCAATGTTAGGAATCTGTAATAAGATTCGATTAAATTCAAACTCGTGTCAAAAAATCCCACATTAAGTTATTGGTTCAATCTAGTATGTATTAACGTTTGTATTTGTTCAGCGGAGTGGATTTAAATCGTAAGGTATGCTTTCGGGTCGAATCTTATAATATTTAAAATTCATTAAATATAATTTTTAGCATTTGATATTGTTATCGTAGAATTATGTACTTTTAAAGTTCAAATTTTGAATACACCTACTCAATGAAATATTTCTTTTTTTACTATGCACCTTTGTGTCAAGTCTCCCCTCGACCTACTTAAAAGAAATGTGTAAATAATTTCTACTCAAGAAATGATAATATATCCATTAGTACTATTTTTTCAGTGAAACGTGTTCGGTGGCTATTTCTACGGATATTTTGATTGAATTGGTGGAAAACGAAAAATAGAATGAAAAATTTAGGAAGTTTCCCACTATTTCAGCAAGAATCTGTTTTCCTCCATGCATTTTTTCAGTGAGCTAGTTCGGTGAAAAATGAGTGAAAAATCATGTTTTATATAGTACAAATTTCTCATTAATTTGCGATATAAAAAACCTTTATTTCTAGCCAAGATCGACACACTCAGTATCTTTTACTCATATCATATATATGAATTTTTTTAAATAAGTGCCAAAAACTGTAGGTAATGTAATCCTTGTCCAATACCACATTTCTTCAACTACTATAAGAAAAGGTAATTTTTAAATTTGAATTGGCCAAAATAAAGCAATTTGTCTCTTGTCAATTTCTTTCAACTATAAGAAAAGGTTATTTGGTAGACAAACAACGACAACAAATCCAGTGTAATCTTATAAGTAATGTAAGACGTGCGTATGCAGTAACATAAGACGTACGTATGTAGTCTTATCCTTATCTTTATGAGGTAGAGAGACTATTTCTTATTAATCCTAGGCGATCCTCCTTCTTTATTCGGGCATAAAATTGACAATGTGAGCGAGTTCACACGGACGGAGTTAAAAGGTTATTTAGTAGGCATTGGGGGCACATATGCACTGTTTTGCTTAAAAAGTAATTAATTATAATATAATAGAGTAATGCAGCTAATAATGGAAATTAATGATGTTTCTGTTGACTTCACTAAAGTCCACCATTTCCACTTCATTATGTGGGATTTCCCTGTTTAGGCTGCTTCATCTTGTTGGAAAAAAAATATTTTAAAAATATATACACCGTCAATGTAAAAAAAAAAATTACGTTATCAGGTCACTCAAAGAATATCTAAAAGTAAACTTTCTTAAGATGTGGAAGTCGTAATGTTAAGGACAGCTCGGCGCACTAAAGCTTTCACTATGCGCAGAATTCGGGGAAGGGCTGAACCACAAGGACTTCTTGTATGCGGTTTTATCCTGCATTTCTGCAAGAGGCTATTTTCACGACTTAAATTTGTGCATGTTACAACATGTAAATGTAAAATGTGATTTGATTGTATAAAAATTCCTTACACTGACAATATATATCTCTTAAAACCCACTTATGATCTTCTTTTATGGTGGAGACCCCATGAAACCAACATATACATCTCACATCATTTATATAACCTAACTTATAGAAAAAATCATCTATATAACCTAAACTTATAGAAACCTAAATTTCTAGAGCAAATTAAACACAAACTCTCAAGCAATATTTTCTTTCTTTTTTCTCTTTTTGGGAATTGTATCTTATTATCTTAGACTAATATATGAAGCTATTGTGTTTCAACATGCAGAAATTTATAGTTTTTGTGTTGATTATAGTCATGGTTTTTTCTTGCTTGGGAGTTGCATACCCTAGAAAAGCCTTGATGGGAGGACATGATCATGAACATATAATGGACAATGGAGTACTGGGAATTGTAGGGAAAAAGTATATGTACCCCGATCGCGATATAGACAATCATCATAACATACCAAGAGAATACTACAATCAGAGGGGAGACGGCTCTACTGGCGGAGGTGCAACTCCTGGTGCAACTGCTGGTGGTGGTGGTGGTGATAGTGGAGATAATGGAAGAGGTTAAACTTTGTATGTCTTGCAACGTACTTTGCTTGATGTAATACGTTTTAGAAACTATGTATGTGTATTCGTCTTTCCATCTTTTGTATGAGTGTCACTGCCTTCATTGTATGATATATGAAACGGGAAGAGAGAACCTTCTCATATGAGGCGCTTTATCCCTTATATGAAACGGGAAGAGAGAACCTTTTCATATGAAGCGCTTTATCCCTTAATGTACCTTCTTTATGTAAATTTTTGTGAATCCTAATAATAGTGTGTTTTGACTCCTTTAGTTTACCTGCTCTCATGCAAGTTTTCAAATATCGATTGCAACCTAGTAATTTAATTATATGACCTTTTTCATCTGACATAATGTCAAAGACAAAGTCTCTCTATGATAAGGTAGGAGTAAAATCTACGTATATTTTATCCTTTGTAGGTCCATTTGTTTCTGCATTTCTTCCTGTGACCGCCTTTCCTACCAAAAAGCTAACCCAACAAAATCCAGGCTTTCTCGACTAGACCTTCAAAAAATATTTTGGTTCATACATGCATTAATCCAATCGAAAAACCTGCTCCAACGTGACTATCCCGCCTAGCCTATCTTCCTGCCCACCCCCGATTCTCTATACTCGGTTTCACATTCCCAGATCCATCTATTTGACGGAGGTCCAATTCCGCGCTGTCTAACTATTTAATCAAAAACCAGAACCACAATAAAAATTGTAAAGTGCTTATAATGCAATGTAATATCCATACCAGTAATTTTTTTCTTTTCCTTTGCACTAAACCAATCAACTAAAAGTCTGAATAGGAGGTTAAAAATTCTCCACCTTATTGAGGGCAGAAAACGAATCGACATCTCTATGTGATACAGCCCTTCCAATCCAACTTTCCATTTCCAAGTTGCTACTCCAATGTGGAATACAAAGCAAAGAATGTAACACACATCAATTTCCTTATGTTCCAAATTTTTCACAAAATTTTGAAGTAAATGAGAATCAGCGCGGCAGCACAAACTAATTCTAAAAAAAAATTGGAGAGAGGAGAAGGGGAAACAGGGGAGGAGATTAGAAGGTGGGAATCGGACCCTCGCCAACAAAATGAAGGTTCAAATAATCAACCAACTGAGCTACTAAGCACAAACTATTTCATATACTACCTTATGCACAAAATGCTGAAACATGAAGTCCCATGTATCAATTGGAAATTCGAAAGAGGTTTACATGCGAGACCAATTCATTTCTAGAGGTAATGAGGATTATACAGAACCTTTTTTTACTTGAAATGAAGCTTGCTCTATACACGAACTATGCAGCGAGTTGGTATATAAGAGAGCTCAACCAATATTTGCACGTAAAATCGGGTTGTCACCAGATGTTACTCCTGTAACTATGCATAGGAAAGGAATTTCAGCTGAAAAAGTTGGTAAAAGAAAGCTGAACGAATCTCCGGATGGCCTGTTGGGGTCGTCACTGGATGTTAGTACTGTTAGTATGCTCGGGAGAAGATGAAGCACATGGAGAATGGGAACTCTTGCACCTCCGGTTTCTTGGATATGGATGCATATTGGCCAGTTCACTGACCCGATGAAGGACAGACTTCGGTAAAGGTCGCCAAGACAGGTTATGTTTACCCTTTTCCTGCATCAATGATAATCCAGTCACTATCATGAGAATGTAAGCGCTCTGAAACAAGGGGAAAACGTCAAACACTCCACGTCAATATATTATCCATCAAATGAAGTTGCTGGACTAAACAATATATACAGCATATAGGCATAGATTCTAGAGAGTTGAGCTCCCTACTAACTTGATGAGTTCGACTCATGCTACTTGAAACTGAAAATGCAAGAAAATGCAACTACTCAATAACACTCCACTATACGACAATCTGATTTCACCAACATAATTTAGTATACTATGACTCCAGTGCACAAACACAAACAAAAATCTCCTAAACAAATAATTATGTGGCTATACAACAACAATATACTCAATGTAATCCCACAAGTGGGGTCTGGGGAGGGTAGGATGTATGCAGACCTTACCCCTACCTTTGTGGAGTAGAGAGGCTGTTTCCGGTAGTCCCTCAGCTCAAAAGAAGTGTAATTTAACAGGTAGTAGTAAAATTGAAGAATAAGATACTGTGTCAATACTAGATAAGACTACTAAAAGATGAGAAAAGGAGACTAGCTCCCTGCCTCTTCCTCGGAAAAGTACTACAACACGGGTATCTACTACCCCCTTCAACAACCTTCCTATCTAGGGTCATGTCCTCCGTATTTATGATGGCTATACATGCAAAAAATAGTTATATAACAAAAAGGCTAGAAGCTATTGCATTAAGTTAAATAAAGGCTCATGATTCACAGCAAGCATCGAGCATCATTAATCAAATTTCGAAAATGAAAACTAACCGTTATTTTGCTTTGTTTCTGTAGATAGCTTGCTTTAAGAAGATTTCTCCATTTATCCTGCGAGAAGTTCAACTTTTGATAAGTAACATGCAAACACTAGATGATGCATGGTTTTTCTTGACTCGTCTGGTTGAAGAATGCCTGATAGTGACCATTGTGCTTACCTTGAGATCCACAGGTGTTCTATGAGCAGATGATGAGAAATAAAGTTTCTTTATATGACTCCATCTTCCAACTCCATATTGGGCAACTCCATCAATCAACTTTCTGACCTCTGAAACAGTCCAGAGCCTGTGATGTTTCCTCCGCGCACCATCTTGATCCAACTTCTTTGGTGCAACAGCATCATCTTTAGGACTCACAACTGTAGCCTCCTTATGAGGTTCCTCCTTGTGAGGTTTGAAAACCTTCAAAGAGATAAGACTTTTATGTTAAGCAAAATGATAACTGAAGATTCAGATGTAATCAAAAAGTTGCAAAAAGATCCAGGAAAAGTATGGAGGGTATCACGATATACTCAATAACACCCTTCGTTTTCAAAAAGTACCTGAAATCACCACCCAAAATTTCAAGCAAGCACGGTGTTACACCGACTCTCGCTCATTTTGGGTTTTGAACAGGTTGTCAGCAAAGAGGTAGGTTAATTGTTATTCGTGAACTGACTTGCACGACGGAAATTATACTACAAGCCTAATAAGGGGTGCCTTTAATGTGCTCATACATGGACGCAGTGCAAGGATCACATAAATAAAATTACACATTTTGAGAACACATTTTGTTTCAAAATTTTTTTTGGAGTGTACCTGTATTGCGTTGGATGCATGCCTCTTATCACATTCTTCATTCACAAGAGAAGCAAAAGGCACTTGAATAGCTTTATAAGAAGACTCTTCGGGAAACAAATCAATTTCCATAGATTCTGCACGAGGTTTCTTCTGACATCTGACTTTGAGAAGCTTATTCTTTGATTCTGGTGCACTAGTAGAAACCTCTGCTCTTTTCTTAGAACGTCTAGCATTAAGATCTGAGGATTCATCAATATACCTTCGTGTAGGCTTGCGCAGACGCTTTTGAGTGAGAGGAGTGTCAATGTTTATTGCTTGAGAAGTGACTGGAGGGCTTATTACGGAGGATTCATGCATATCAAAGCTTTCACAGTTTACATCTTGCCCCTCATTTTCCGTAGCATTAGACATAAACAAAATTCCGTTAGATGTTAGCGCAGAATGGTCAATCATGCTGTCATTCATCTTCTCAGAAGATGCAGCTTCAGCAAAGAAGCCTGCCACATCATCCACATTGCTGATATCTCCTGGATTGAACGCAGTAGGGAATTTCACAGCATTGTACTCAACTAGTATCCGACTTTCACATTTGTCGCGAGAAAGGTCATGCAACTCTGAATTGGTAAGGCCAAACATAGCATTCTGACTTTGAGCTTCTTGCACAACTAATCCTGAAGAGTATGGCATTCCACATGAGTCAGTTCCATCACAACTAGATAAGGGAATTTGACTTTCCAAAATAGGGTCCAGCAATCCTCTACTTGAACCGTAATCCAGATTTGTGATGCTTTCAGCAAATTCAATATCTGTTTCCAAGAAGACCAGAAAGAATTGTAGTTCTTGATATACAATATTTTGTCTTAATAATAAGAACATCATAACTTATGAAAACTGTTTACCTAAAAGATAATCTTCACATGGAGTGGAAAGATCATTTTCTGCTTGAATTTTTCCAGCTTCAAATTGACTTCGCTTTAGATCAAGCACCTAGCACATTTTACCAGGTAATTCAGCAAAGACAGAGATCTCAAGAGAGTAACGATTGAACGAAAAACAAAAAACACCCCTCGAAACAGCCAACATGAACAGGAAAGGAACTCCCACAACCAAAACATTCAGAGAGCAATAGGCAACAACTTTGGCACTCCAACAACAAAGAACAAGGAATCAACTCAAGCGCTTCGAAGCAACTTTGTTATACATCAGAATGTCAAAGCAATTTGAAAGAATAACTCCTTGATGTGTAACATTTGTGGAGCTGTGTTAAATCTCCTAGGGACAAAAAAAAAGCCATACAGTGCCTCCATCTCAAATTGACAGTCAAGACTACTTTGTGGGATTACACTGGGTATGTTGTTGTTGTTGCTATTGTAGACTATAATTTTTTTTAATTATGAAGTCATAGTACTTCTTTCAATTACACAAAGATGTGTTGTTGTTTTTTTTGGTAAGATACAATGGAAGATGTTGTTCAGCTGGAACTGTGAGAGGCAGATGAGGACACATAGGGCATGGAAGGTTGCTCCACTCCGCTTATATGGGTTGTGTGGAGAGAGAAAAAAAATAGAAGGGCTTTTAAAGGGATAGAGTACTTTTATACACTCGAGGAATAGCCTCTTGTCCCTTATCACTGGTGCGCCCATGAGGTTCCTGTCTGTATAGATGACTGGGTGTCATTTGTAGAGAGCCATCTGTTTTGTAGGTTCTTTACTTATGGTATACCACTTGTATACAGGTATTTGCCCAACTATCACTAAAATTTATTACTTTATCCGAAAAAGATAATATCCTGTACACTTCCATGCCTTCAAGAAATCCATCAACTCATCTTCCGGGAACCTATATCTAGAAGAGAGGGTAGGTAAAATGCTAAACAAGACACTGAGACAAACTTCTTCATATGCATAAAAGGAAAGAAAAGTGAGACAGACACGATAAGGTATTACAGAGGTACAAAAAGATACAGGCTCTTCCAAAAGGAAAATAGGGGACAACAACAACATAAACTTGTGACCAGAGTATGAAATTCCTGATTGGGCCAAACAAAACTAGGAAAAGCAAAAAATACATGGGCTAAAAGTGTTAACAGATTGGGCAAATTTCTAAAAGTATTAAGAAATTAATAACTAGATTAGACATATTCCATAATCAAAAAAGCAATTTACCGAAGGGAAGGTCACATACTTCTTGGTTAATTTCATTTTCCCTTTTCGATGCAATACTGGAACCTGAGAACCGCAAAAAGGAACTATTAGAAGTGATCATAGCATAATTATAGATAAACAGATTCAACAGTCGAAGACAAAGGGCTACATTATACATTAAACTATATGCCAAAGCAACTATCTTCTCAAGGATTAAAGAAAAACATGAGATGACATACCTATATTGTACAAAGCACCTTTCCTTTCCATGCCCTTTAATACCCTCTTCTCATCAAAACACAAGACACCAGAGATAGAAGCATGATCATCACGGGTTTCTGAAAACAACATGCAGCATAAATTGTATCATCTCCTAAAGCATGAATAACAGGTTTATCTTCTATGAGCTAAGAATCAGTAATTACAATACTGCAAAAAACGTAAACAGCAAATCATCAAGTAAGACATATTGTGAACAATTCTTTTAATATGAGATATGCTGGTTTGAGGTCTCAGTACAGAACATTCACTCTGCACAAGGATTGGATTCTTTTTCCTTTTTATGGTGGATAAGAATTGGAATCATGCTGCAGGAATTAATTCAAGTTGTTCTTTTTGTTGCATGAGTCACAATGCATCCACATCTAGAAGAATGAATCTCATCTCTGGCGACTTGCAGAAAAGGAAAAACCAGATTCACACTATACAAAATCAAGCTCACAGTAAAGTAACAAATTAGCCAACCAAAAATCAAAAGAACCCGATAGCTGATACTATCATCAGACATATAAAAAGCTAAACAGAACATATTTGACTAGTATGCTATTAAGCCTTTTTTTAAGTATTTGATTTAATGGAGTCAGCTATACACCATTACAACTGAATAATTGCTCTCTGCATATACAATAAGCTCGGAACCAACCACAAATTGTGGCATCTGAACAGCCTATTAGAACACCAATGCAGGTTCAAACTTACCGCCTTGGTCAATTTAAGTAACTGCCAAAATAGACAACTCCGGCTGCCATTAAATCCCAAAACAGAACAATCAATGTACCAAGATTTCATATCATCTGGATTTAACAAGAACACGATAATAACTTCCTTAGATCATAATAAATTAGTAACACAAGATAACGAGAAAAGCCTATAAAGTATATCCACATCAATTATAAATGGGAAAAAGAATCTGAATCACATAAGCAAGACAAAAGGAAAAATAAAGCAACTTAACAAGGAATATACTAGTTCATATGAAGTAACAAGTAGTTTGAGACTCTTAAACAATGAGACAGTTAACATTTCGCACCAGCAGAAAGCATCCAGAGTGCAAATTAGTATGATGTTGAAAATGCATTTTGTTAGTACCTGATTCATCAAACCAGACCCCCAGAGAAGCAAAACCACTTCGATATGCTGAATTCTGCAAACAGAGATGGACTAATGTTAGACAGTTACCCAGACTTAGTTAAATATATGCATAGATGTAATAGATTAAGTGTAAAGAGAAAGAACCTTGGACTAACTCAACAACAAAAGCTAGCTCATGTCCAAAATCCACATAAGTAGACACCAACTCATTCCTCAACCAATGTTGTGTCTAACTCGACTCAAAAAGCTAGTTCATGAGGGAGGGTAGTTCAAGACCATACAAGGAGGCAATAACCCATCCCATCAACCAATGTGGGACATTCTAACAGACTTGTCCCACATTAGATAAATGTCTAATATGTGCCTGTAACAGCATTTAGGTGTAAGGTGGGCTAAATTTATTTCCATCTCCTCTCCTGTTTCATTATTTCTCAAAACATACATAGTATTCATCGGTGACAGAATTTGTGCCAGGGACACTGTGTAGGCAGGTCGTACGTCAAGCGGCAGTATTTAGGAAAATGGGGCTATTGTGAAATAATTTTTATAACCAATGTTTCTAACCTGTTTTAAGAAAATAAAAATGAGCATAAGAAAGATACACACACAAAAAACTTGTAAGCTTTAATGAGAACAACAGTCTTAAAATCTTTGAGCTAGCCTGAACATCCCACGGACAGGTGCAACAAATTCTAGAAATTAGCCTTAAGACTTCAAAATTGCAAATCATTTAGAGAATTCATCTAAAAGTTAACATGACTCACTAATAACCCCTACCAATCGCACTCTCTTTTATGTCATTTTCAAAATGAGAAGACAGAAATGTTGCATGGTAATTAGCAGTCTATTTTTTGGATAAATTGGCAAAGTAAATTATCCTTCTATTTACAAATTCAAGCATTTCATTCTTCTCGAATTTATGGGGAAAACACTATCTCTATAAAGTTTGTTTTTACCCCAGGCTAATTACAAAGTCACAGACCAAAACAATCAGCTTACTGCGTACAAGTATATTCAACATTTTCAAGCGTATGTGGTGTTCCCATTTCTCAGCCAACAGAAGGGGCTACCGAAAGAGAGCTTCCAACCTTACTTTTCTTTGCCTTGGGGTGATAGGGAAGTTATAGGGGATGTAGGGAAAATAGGGAAACACGAGTTGAGCAGTGCATCTTCAGAAAGGGAAACACTCTTGAATAGAGCCTTCAACCTTTTTTCATTTGCCAAAAAGGTAACTTAAAAGGACAGTCTTGGAAAGGAAAATTGAACAGTGTGTCCCAGAAAAGGAAACGTTTTCAACACACCTAAAATATCCTGTATCTGTGATGGAGCCTAAGACTTCCTTATAGATACAAAAAGATCTCCATACAAGGACAGGAATGCACTTTAAGGACTTACTCGGGTTATTTTATTTATCTATAACTTAGTCTTTCTTAGGTTGTTCTCTATGCTATTTTATAGTGTGTCATTGTGCATTAATCACGTGCTTATTCATGGGATAAAAGCTTAAATAACTCTAAATGTATCAGTAAATAGTTCCGCTAAGTGTCATTATATTGTTGACACCTAAGTTGCTTTATCTCCTTATGGAGTTCTCTTCTTGATCAATATTTTTTACTCCGAAAACCTTGCAAGTTTTCCATGTAATGTCCATAACTCTATTTTTAGATTTGAATTATTTTTAACCGAATACCCACACCCATATCCGTACCTGGATCCATACACCCAAATCGTAAAATTAGATCATGAAGGATCCGACCTCTAGATCCGCACCCGTATCGGACACCCGCAGCCGAGCAACTTAGGTCGACACCCCAAGCTTCAAATGCTTTGTCAAGCACATACAGAACTGAATATCTCTACTAAGCAATAAGAAGATGGTTTCTTCCTTTTACCTCTATCTATTTATTCTAAATTTAGAAAAAAGAGCTAGCCAAAAAAACCGAAATTGAGCAGAAAGTTCTACATGCATGAGCCCTTTTGAGTTTAGTAACTCGCGACCAAAAAAAACTACATTTTTCTGCCAGCAGACACAAATTACCTCAATCCCTTTTAACCATACATTAATGTCTTCCGAAATTCGAAAGAAATCTCAGAATGTAGTGTGCATAGGCACAATCGTAGTACAAGAAAGAACATAAAAGTGACAAAGAAAACCAGAACACTGACCTGGTTCATCAGTAAAGGAGTCAATTGTAGTGAGAAGGTAGAGTGAAAGAGTGTGTGTGTGTGTGTGTGTGCGCGCACGCCAATCAATTAATATAAAAATAGTTTCTTTTTTCACCTCTTACTCAAAAGGACTACCCAGAAAACGAAAATTGAGCAGAAATTTAACATACAAGTGCCCTTTTGAGTCCATCAACTTGCAACACAGAAAAAAGCTACATTCTTACTGCCAACACGCACAAATTCCACAATCCCTTTTAACCATACATCAATGACATACACAAATTCCATACAGGCACAATCATAGTACAAGAAAGAACACAAAAATTGATAAATAAAACCAAAAATACTAACTTGATTCATCAGTCAATTATAGTGAGAATATAGAGAGAAAGTGTTTGTCATTCAATAAATAAAAAGATGGTTTCTTTCTTTATACTCAAAAGGGGTATGAAGAAAACAAAAATTGAGCAGAAATTTCACATGCAAGTGCCCTTTTGAGTCCAGCAACTTGCAACACAAACAAAAAGCTGCATTTTTACTGCCAAATTCCACAACCCCTTTTAACAATTCATCAAAGTCAAACACAAATTCCACAATTTCCACAATCATAGTACAAGAAAGAACACAAAAGTTACAAAGAAAACCAGAACACTAACCTGATTCATTCAATTAAGAAAAAGATGGTTCTTTCTTTTTACTCAAAAGGGGTAACGGGAAAACGAAAATTGAGCAGAAATTTAACATGCAAGTTCCCTTTTGAATCCAGCAACTTGCAACACAAAATAAAGACTACATTTTTGCTGCCAACACACACAAATTCCACATCAATGTCATACACAAATTCCATCATAGTACAAGAAAGAACATAAAAATTGACAAAGAAAACCAAAAACACTAACCTGATTCATCAGTCAATTGTTGTAGCAAGAATGTAGAGAGTGAAACTCTGTGTGTGTGTGTGTGTATCATTCAATTAATATAGAAATGGTTTCTTTCTTCACCTCTATTACTCAAAGGGGTAACAAAAACACAAAAATTGAGCAGAAATAACTCTATTACTCAAACGGGTACCAAGAAAACAAAAATTGAGCAGAAATTGTAACATGCAAGTGCTCTTTTGAGTCCAGCAACTTGCAACACAAACATAAAGCTACATTTTTATTGCCAAAATTCCACAATTTCCACAACCCCTTTTAACCATACATCAATGTCATACACAAATTCTATCATAGTACAAGAAAGAACACAAAAATTGACAAAGAAAACCAAAAACATTAACCTGATTAAATTGACAAAGAAAACCAAAAACATTAACCTGATTCATTAGTCAATTGTTGTAGCAAGAATGTAGAGAGTGAAACAGTGTGTGTGTGTGTGTATCATTCAATTAATTTATAAAAATGGTTTCTTTCTTCACCTCTAGTAGTCTATTACTCAAAAGGGTTACCAAAAAAACGAAAATTGGGCAGAAATTTAACATGCAAGTTCCCTTTTGAGTTCAGCAACTTGCAACACACCCACACACCCCAAAAAAAAACTACATTTTTACTGCTAAATTCCACAATTCCCACAACCCCTTTTAACCATTCATCAATGACATACACAAATTCCACATAAGCACAATCACATACAAGAAAGAACACCAAAATTGACCCCAAAAAAAAACACTAACCTGATTCATCAGTCAATTGTAGTAGTGAGAATGTAGAGTGAAAGTGAAACTGACTTCTTCTTCACCTCTATTACTCAAAAGGGGTACCAAGAAAACAAAAATTGAGCAGAAATTTAACATGCAATTACCCAGCAACTTGCAACACAAAATAAAGACTATATTTTTACTACCAAATTGCACAATTCCCACAACCCCTTTTAACCATACATCAATGTCATACACAAATTCCATCATAGTACAAGAAAGAACACAAATACTGACCCAAAAAAAAACAGTAACCTGATTCATCAGTCAATTGTTGTAGCAAGAATGTAGAGAGTGAAACTGTGTGAGTGTATCATTCAATCAATATAGAAATGGTTTCTTTCTTCACCTCTATTACTCAAAAGGGCTACCAAAAAAACCCAAACTTGAGCAGAAATTTTAACATGCATGAGTCCAGTAACTTGCCATACCAAAAAAACTGCATTTTTCTGTTGAAACACACAATTCCCACAACCCCTTTTAACCATTCATCAATGTCATACACAAATTCCACATAGACACAATCACAGTACAAGAAAGAACATACATAATTGACAAAGAAGACCAGAAACACCACTAACCTGATTCATCAGTCAATTGTAGTAGTGAGAATGTAGAGAGTGAAGCTGTGTGTATGTTAAGAGAGAGAAAATGAACAGAAAAAAGGGGAAAGCGAAGGGGACAGGCAGGGGGGGGGGGGGTTGAGGAGTTCGCAGGTACAATATTATACAACCATTTATGGGACGGAATCGAAAGGAGTTATATGTTGTTGTCAGTTTCATGTTTTTTTGATGAAATCTTGCGTTTGAAGTCCGCTACGGTGGAATTGCACTACTCTTTTGAGTTGCTACGTCTCCTTTCTCTTTTGACACGTGGCACTCTCCTTTTTTCATTTAGTGTATTAGTATCGTAGTATTAAAGTTCGACTAAATTCAAATTTGCATTCAGAAATTTTATATTGAAGGTAAAATATTTCGTAATAAAAGGCGACTTGTACATATGGGGACTCGAAACTGTAATTAAGGATGAAAAAATACTTATTCCTCCGCTACAACTTTTGTTGATTCCTTTTTCTGCATTTTTTTTTGGTTTTCCACGTGGGCTCCTGTACCGCATGAAATTTGATTAAATTCAAATTTGCATCGAGAAATTTTATATTGAGGGTAAAGCACTTCATAATAAAGGTGACTTGTTTGTATACATGAGAATTTGAATCACTAATTAAAAATAAAATAGTATTTATCACTCCATCACGATTCTTATTGTTTTGTGCTAACCACCTAGTTCAATTATAGAGGGTCATTAAAGTATGATACATTCTTAGAAATACCTTCTTTATTTCGTTTCCATAAATGGAAAAATGTTCTTTTTTACACTTGGAAAGCGTTATTTATATAATAAATAAATATAGGGTTAGACATGATAAAATAGATATCAAATATTATATAGAGAAAAGAGATCAAATACACATTGAACTTATTTTGAATCACATTTAAACTGATCTAGTGATCTTTTACACACCTATACATATTAAAAGTGAATTTTATACCACCCTAAAATGTATAACACCACTCTCACAATATGTGATGTTTTACACTCGCCCGCCACGTCAGCACCACGTCAACGCCATGTCAGAAATTATAAATTTTAATTTTTTTTTTCTTTATTTATTAACTTTTCTTTTGTTAATTATATTTACACTAATTAATTCCTAATTAATGAAGTATTAAAATCCTCCAATTTATATCATCTTCATCACTAAACCCCCATCCACTCTATCTCTCATCTTACCGGAAAAATCATATCCGATAATTATGAGACATCATTGCGAATTTTAACATTTGAGATAAAAATGATAGATCTAAAACCTAAATTTTAAATTTATTGAAAATATGTGGTGATCAAGGTGGTATTTCCATGAAAATGGAGAAAAGAAGAAGGGGGGGGGGGGGGGAGTATCTTTAAATTAGTATTTTGTAAAGAAAAAAAGGAAAAATATAAAAGGCTCGAAAAACGCGCCTATTTTTTAAAAAATTATTTTTTGTGCCACAAATCAGCATGTAGGGTGATATTAAATTCAATATGTATAGATGTGTAATAGGTCGCCAAATTAGTTTGAGTGTGAAAATGATTTTTCAGGACAAATTCAGGGTGTATTTGATGTCTTTTCTCTATTATATATAAAATTAAATTTTTGATATCATAATTTTCGTATTATGGAATTTGATAATAACTACAATAATATATTAGTGTAATTTTACTAGTACAGTTTGGGAAGAATAGAGTATATGCAGATTTTATCCTTATCTTAGGGTAGAGAGATTGTTTTCAATAAATCTTCTGCACAGAAAAAAAAGTTAACTGAAGTGAAGAAGTTCATGAAAAAATACTGTAAAGAGCATGTTAAAATATTCTGAAAAAAGAAACATAATTACAACAAAATAATACGATAAACAACATACATTAAAGGACAAGAAACTCCTTGAGTAATACTATAACTACTAGTATGGAAAATAATATAAGTGAGACCACGCTTTGTTACTACTATTAGTATAGTATTTGATATGCATATTTTTATTTTTTATATTTAGAAGTATATAGTTATTATATATATTTCTATACGTGTAAAATGTTAGTATGATGTAATTGAGACGTTTATTGAAAAATCAAAATCATAATTATCTATAGTGTAAATATATATAAATCAAAATCGAATAAACTATGTTATCCATTAATACTACGATTACTAGTATATAATAATGCATGTAAAAATAGAGACTTGCGTGCACACAAAAGAAGTACAAAACACAATCTTATATTCTTTGGACTATCATTTGCACACAAGAAAAGCTTCCATGGTCAGCCTTATAATTGGATCATAAGTCCCTTTCTCTCTCACTAGTTCGGCTTTATATTTAAGGCTCGAACTCAATTTTTTTTTTTCCAGGGGTCGAAGTCGAATTCTCTGATTAAAAAGTATTTATCACTCTATCATAATTTTTATTAATTGTGCATTTCTTGACACATCACATATGTATTCATTAAACATGTTTCACGTCTAGGGGTGTTTTCGATTTTGAGTATCATCGATTCAATTTATCTGTTATTCATTTGTAGATATTCAAGGCTCGGACTTGATTTTTTCTTTATTCAGGGTTTGGAGTCAAATTCCTTAATTAAGAAATATTTATCACTCTATAAATTTGTTAGTTGTGCATCTCCAGACAAATGTATCCATTAAACATGTTTCAAGTTTATAAGGGTGTATATCGGGCGGTTCAATTAAATTTTGAATGTTCTCAGTTTAATTTACCCATTATTCATTTGTAGATATGTTGAACCGTTAAATAACCATTAAGATATTGAATATCACGTATCAATTTATCGATTATTGATAGTTAACAATTCGATTATCGATTTAACTGTTAGTGAAATTGTAAAGTAAAAGTAAATTGCATTAGGTAAAGAAAATTTATGAAAATAATCATTGGAACCTAATTAAAGCTAAATAATACCTACATATTTCAACAAAAGAATCTTAATGCTCATATATTGAACTGTATATATAGTTAAAAAAAATAATATATATATATATATATATAGAATAACTAATCAATTTGCTAGCTATCACTTCATCCATTTCAATTTAAGTGTTTATTTTCCTTTTTCGTGTGCTTAAAAACGTCTCTATTTATATCTAGTAACTTCTAAATTTCAAAATTCTACATGAATTGTTTAAGATCATAAAATTTAAATAGTATTTTAGCGCATTACACATATTTTTAGTTTAAATCACAAGATTCAAATATATTTTTTATTTCTTAAAATTATGTGTCTGGCCCTTCCCAGGACCTTGCCCGTAGCAATATCATAAAGCCACCAGAACAACCTCTTGGAGAAATGTAATAACTGCATACGATTGACCCAACATGGTTCGGCCCCTTCCGAGGACACCTAACGAGAGCTTAGGACATCGGACTTTTACTTTATTTGTCGAAAAAAGTCACCCCTTCTCTCCCATTCCATCAATGAAGAAGCTACTTTAGCACTCTCCATGCATTCAATGTCAAAAAAAACTTGCTGTAATATACATTAGATGCCAAAAGCCCCTAAACCCTATGCTTTTTTTATCTTGTTGTAAACAAGAACAGGTGTGAAGAAGAAGAAGAAGAAGGAAAAAAAAAGAATTGGTTTATTTCTTTTTAATACATACTAAACAAAGGTAAGCTATTAAACGAGTAACTAAACCAGTGAGAGCCAGTAAAATTAGAGAATAATTCCAGTTATGCACATCATAGCCTAGCTCCAATAATTTGCCACATCTTGTTATCAGCCATACTCCTGAATATCTGATGACAAACAAATAAAATATTAGCTCGTTTCTCGAGGAGCCGATACGGGTACGGGATTATTTATGGAGAGTCCGAGCAACATAGATAAACATATGAGATGTCATCAAAAAAAGATGTGATCAACAACCAAAAAAGGCAAACATATGAGAGAATGCTAACCTAATGTGATTTTAACAACCAAAAATATATGTTGCTCGGACTCTTCAAAAATACCAATTGGTGCGTGTCAGATCCTCCAAAAGTAGTGAACGCCATCTTGGAGGATCCGATACAGGTATGGCAACATTTATGGAGAGTTCGAGCAACATAGCCAAAAAGATGAGAATATGCTAACAAGATGTGATCAACAACAACCGAAAATCTATGTTGCCCAGACTCTTCAAAACTGTCTAACTTGTGTGTGTCGGACCCTCCAAAAGTAGTGCATTTTGGAGGATTCAACACAGGTATGACAACATTTTTGGAGAGTCCGAGCAATATAGCCAAACAGATGAGAAAATGCTAACATAATGTGATCAACAACAACCGAAAATCTATGTTGCTCGGACTCTTCTAAAATGCCTGACGGGTCTGATGGGTGCGTGTTTGATCCTCCAAAAGTAATGCATTTTTGGAGGATCCATTACAGGTATGACAACATTTTTGGAACATCCGAGCAACATAGCCAAACAGATGAGAAAATGCAACGTAATGTGATCAACAACTGCTGAAAATCTATGTTGCTTGGACTCTTCAAATATGTTTGTCGGGGCAGTGCATATTTGGAGGATCCGACAGGGCTATGGTAACATTTTTAGAGAGTTCAAGCAACATAGCCAAAAATTGATCATTCTATCTGTTCAACCATGTTAGAGTGAAGGTTTTCTTGAAAGTTAAAACAAAAAAGCCAAAACAGATTGCATTATGCCTTTTATGGACATGAAATAAATGTTGTAAGGCAATAGTCTAAATTTCTACAGCCTCGTGAATGGTGAAAATCGAAAAGCATGTTAAACGTTCTGAGAACTGGTGCTATCAGAGCATCAATCTATAGTTTGCTAAATGTTGATGCAACAACACCAACTGACAAGAACACAACCGCAACTTGTAAGAAAGTCGACGAGGGAGCAAAATTTTTACGCTTTCACATTATGATCTAGCAGTTCACAGAAACCAGAGGAGAATATGAACTACCAACCTCTGCGCACTTGCAACGACAAATGCTTCCAAAGCCCACCTTGGGTAACAAAACTTGGATACATATTTTCCGACAGTACCGTCTGGTCCCTGGTTTGCAATGAGACTCAAAACAACAGGAACAAGAACACACCACTGTTCGAAGGGGGGCAAGAAGAAGCTTGTCAGCATAAATAATCAACAAAAGTAATACAACATGTCAATGGAGAATGTGACTGTAGTACATACCAATTGTGCCTGTCCAGGTGCAAAGCAGATGGCAAACACATAAGCTATGCCAGTCACACAGTATACGAGGCAGAGGAAAACGAGGTAGTTGTCGAAAAAGGATGATCTTGGACTATTTAAGAAATAGAACATAGACAGAAAAACCAAAGGCTTTATAAGAGTATTGAAATGGTCTATTGTATCCTTGGAAAGAAAATAAGCTAGACTGCTCATGCCGCTTTCTCTCTCTCTCCAGTATTCTAACTTGTCCAACGAAAAGGATCTCAATGCTGCAATCTTACAGAGGAGTGCTGCAATTCATCAAGAAGCATTAGGAAATGAGGAATGACATAAATCAGGTAAAATTGACGAGTGTTTTGAAGCACAGCACATTTAGGGGTCATTTGGTAGAGGGTATAAGAATAGTACTGAATAGGGCGTATTAGTAATGTTGGCATTAGTTATGCTCGGATTATCCACTGTTTGGTTTGGTGTATTAAGGGCAGTTCTGTCTTTAACCATGCTTATCCATGTATTAATAGCCCTTGTATTGCTAATACCATGAATTGCTATGTATTAGTTAGACACCCTATATATTAATAGCCCTTGTATTGCTAATACCATGAATTGCTATGTATTACTTATACACCCTATAATACTGAATAGGGTGTATAACCAATACTATAGGCTGAAAATCCTACCAAACAATACATGACTAATACATGTATTAGATTCTCTAATACATCCTACCAAACGACCCCTCATGAATTATATCGCAAGAAAGTAAAGCAAGTTAAATCCACGAATATCTAAGGAAAATATATTCAGCTAGAAGATGTCTTGGTTTCGGATTTAGCAAGTAGTCCACTTACACACAGCAATGACACTATACATATAGCCGTAGAATCCAAAGGTGTCTCCCTTCTGATTGGATAGGATTCCTAAGCATGCTCCAGCAACCAAAAGGATTAAATAATCTGCTGCTTGTATTTGAGCTTCTCGCAATCGTTGTTTGCCTACCCTGAAGATGGTTATCATATAATAACTTGTATCAGAAAACTGTGACAAGCTTCATCATTGTATTACACCAATGTCTCACTCTCCCTTGATTATTTGTGTAACTTTTTTTATTCTATGAAGTTTCAGCCAAACCAATTAAACTCTTCGTTACTTCTCTCGCCAGTTGTTGGACCAGAGAGAGAGGCAGAAATTTTAGCTGCATATATTTCCATGTCATGAACTCTTACAAGTCACAGACAATTTTAGAAAATGAAGAGATTGTAGTAGGGGAAATATAACATGAATCTGGATAACATAAGATACAATACCTTCCAAGATAATATCTATACTGCCGGTATACACCTGGAGTGTGTCTATTAGACAGGTCTTGGGATTTCAACAAGATATGAGACAGAGAATCTCTCTTCTCATGCCATGCATCAACGGATAAAGATTGGTCAGGAGCTGCTGCAACACCCTTGGAGGACATTGCAATCTGATCACACAATTGCATCATATCGGGGGGTACAGGGTAACCATTATGAAGCATCCATCGGACAGGAAGTTGTTCCACGGTCACACCTCCACCTGGTTTGACCATACCCTCAAGGATGTCGATGAAATGGTCAGGAGGATTTACACGATCCGGTACTGTGATTCCTAGATTTGCAAAGTATTCTTCTACTTTCTTCACAGGGCCATGATATGCAACAAGACCACCTTTGGCTAGAAGTACCAAGTCATCGAACATTTTGTACAAGGTATAGCTGAAGAACATAAAGATAAGTCATTCTATCATACATATAATACAATATAATCAAATTCTGTGCACACATGAAATTCTGTCTTCCGTTGCAACATAGTCTCAAAAGTTACATGATTTCAGAAGACATACCAGCTAAGCCAGCTCAATTTTTTTTGTTTTTTTTCTATGACATAGAGCAAGAAAGGGAAAACACAAATGCAAAAGCATCTTAAACTATCTAAATTGCTCAACTTATAATAACCTGTTTTAATAGAACTACTTATTTAGGTATAGAGGGAAACTACATTTCTGAGGTGATTCTTTTGTTTTTCTACTGTTCAAGTGTGTGACCACCGCATCTAAAAGCTTAATTTGTTAGAGAGAGCATACTTTTATTTGATTACTTATATCTCCAACACGCCCCTCACGTGCAGGCTTGAATCTTTTCTATGAGCCAAGCACGTTGAAATTCTAACTCGAACCAAGTTGAAGTGTCTGACCAACTGATCTAAAAGCTTAAGTTATAAGAGAGCAGACTTTTATTTAAATTATTATATCTCCAACATATATGTCTCTGTATAGTTATAACAGGGTTCAAATGCCCCTTTCTCCACTATCTATAACTTAAGGAAGATATATAAAAGTCACACCTTTTAGCTAAGACTACTAAATTGCATATCTAGTTTCTTTGCACAATACTAGAAGCTGATTGCGGATAAAAAGCTCCACATACCTTGGCTGGTGAACAACCATGCAAATGTTTACACCTTCAAGAGCTTCACGTCTAAGAGCTTTAAGAAGTAAGTTCGAAGATGAGCTGTCTAAACCAGATGTAGGTTCATCCAAGATTAGCAGTGAAGGTTCCATGACCATCTCCATCCCCACATTAACCCTTTTCCTCTGGCCACCAGAAATTCCACGCTTCTCTACAGTTCCAACTAGCGAATCTCTAACTGCCTGAAGACCCAATGATTCAATAACTCTCTCAACTACAAGAACCTTATCAGCCTTTGGCAAGTCTGCAGCTAGTCTTTACGATGTTGAAGGTTCAACAGAAGACATAAAATGGCAATAAGAAAATGAGAATGAACATTTAGCCGTCAAGTTAATCAAACTTGATATGAATGTAAACTTGGAATAACATCTTATGCATAAGCAAAGCCTAGAATGCATGGAGGACAAAATTTTCAACTAAGACATTGTTGAACAATGAAACTAATAGAGCCTTAGTGACGTATCCACAATAGTAGCAGCAGGTTGGAACTAACAGCTTCTGATTTGAACCTTCTATACATGTCAAGATTAGGAATAGATAAGGTTATCATACTTTAGGACCCACATTTTCAACTACAAACTCAGTGCGTGTAACTTGTGGATACTCCAGAAAGAGCCTGTATAACCTAAGATTAGCACACCCTACATAACAGTTCATAAAACAAGATTTAAAAGAGAAGAAACGGGTTGTTACAGCAAAACACAAGGCAAGATACTGAAAAATTAAACAGGTATTAAGTTCCATATAAACACTTGTTAAATGTAGATTGCTTGATGACATAAACTTATGCAGATGGTATTGACCCACAGGAGACACAATCACCATGAGTGAAAAACCAAAAGAGTTATCGAGGTTTGCGCGAACATATACACATTTATCTTTACAAAGTTCTGGAAAACGTGAAAATTGTTTCAATTATCTGTTCAACTTCCTTGGTTAATAGAAGTTCAAAGAGAGACGAAAGGCGATATAGGAATTTAAAATACTTCCATTTCAACAAAATTTTAAAAAGAAAATTTGGATCTCATGTTCCCAGTAGTGTCAGTCACTCGAAGATAACATGGGAAACATGCAGAGTGTATTTTAACTGATACCTGCATCTTGCATTAAACCGAAGGTTCTCTTCCACAGTGAGGTTTCCATGGACTATATCATCTTGGGCAACAAAACCTATAATTTTCTTGTACGAGTGAATAGATTCAGCCCTTCCATTTATGAGAACCATCCCGGATAACGTGCATTGCGTTAGCTTACCAGCCACCGCAGAAAGAAATGTAGTCTTCCCTGCCCCAGATGGACCCATGACAGCAGAAATCCGACCAGGCATCAGTTTTCCACTAACAGACCTCATCAAATGTTTGTGCTTCTTTTTTAGAGTAATTGTCAGGTCTTTGAAAGCAATCTCAATGGGAGGCCTAGTCTTGATCTCGGTATTATCATCTGTTGCCATTGAGATAACTCCCGAGAATGTCATATTCTTAGTTTTTTGCTCCATAGCTTTCTCTTTCTCAAGCTGACCATATGCATATTTAAAAATTTGGCTCCGAGTATGGAGTTGTTTAGCATTGATCGCTTGCTTCTTTATATTCTTATCTCCAATCTGCATATTGAACCCCTCCATATTGTCTGTTTCATTTTCAATTGAATGCATCATTTTCGTGAGATCACTAGGGCCTTTTTTCTTTCCTTTTGAAGATCCAGCTGAGCTGCTTGGACCTTTAGGTATGGATGCTTCATCATTAGTTTTAGGTAGGTTGAAACCTCCTCTTGATCCATGCTTCACGCTCGTTTTCTTTGAGAATGTGCGAGACAACTGTTGTTGCAATCCAAAAGTACGTTTTTTGGCAACATCTTTTACCAATCCCCACCTTTCTCTTGCTTGTGCAGTTTCTCGCGCATGTCTTGCTGCAGCTTCCCTGGACTTGGCGACTCTTCGATACTTAGTATTTATGACATGATCAGAGCAATTATAAAAGATGATCAGTATAAAACTCAAACCACCCTACATGTAAAGGTGAAGAGAGGTCAGATACTATGCAACAACTTCAATTAAAAAAATAAATCATTAAATTCAGAATAAAAGAGGCAGAGGATTAGTTAGGTAACTAGACAGGACGCAGTTCCAGCTTACCGAGGACATGACCTTAGAAGATTATGGAGGACACGTATTAGGGTAAAGGGTTAGTTAGGTAGTTGAGAGTTGTCTTGCTTAGTCTTTCATGCTAGTAGTCGTAGTATTAATTTGGGAGTTTCTTGTTATTCCATTTCTGTTACTATTTACTGTTTTAGCACTTCGGTTATTGTATTATTTTGTGGTAGTGATTGTTCCCTTTTTAGTATGCTTTGTCATGTTTTCTTTAGCATTTTGTCTTGGCTTTTTCACTCCCATTGTTTTCTTTTTTCGAACTGCTTTGTATTGCTTTTACTTGAGCCGAGGGTCTATCGGAAACAACCTCTCTACATTGTAGGGGTAAGGTCTGCGTACACACTACCCTCCCAAACCCCAGATTCTACGGTGAAAAAGGTAGAGGTCGAGACTCTGAAAGAATCTAAGCATTCAAACCCAAGACCATAAGATAATAGGTGAAATTTTGAAATAATTCAACAACTTATAATCTCATATGGAAACCCTTACACAACGAACATGGGCCAAGTTTTCTAACATAAAGTGCTATTCTACATAGCAACACGTTCCTTTTATTACAACATTGACAAGGGAAAATTACTAAGCCCCGTCAACATAGACGTAAAACCGTGACAACTTTTGGTAAATCTTCATTCAATGTTAATCAGAACCTAAGTTGCTCAAACTCTCCAAAAATGTCGACGGGTGCGTGTTGGATCCTTCAAAAATAGTGTATTTTTGAAGGATCCGACACGGGTGCGGCAACATTTTTGGAGAGTCCGAACAACTTAGAATTCAGAACCAATTTGAAGACCCTTTAAAGATAGAGAGATACACAGTTTGAACAGAAGCCCCAAGATTACTTCCCCAGATAAATTAAAGTTGAGGACCGCAAAATAGTGTATTTTCATGAAAAAGTAAATGCAATGGACTAAACAAAGTAAGAGGCCACTTACAATAAGGATAAAACCATATACATGCAGCTTTTGTGTCTCTGATTGCTTGTGGCATTTACTCAACTTGATGCATTCTGCAATGGTCAAAATGCCAAAAATGAACATCTTTGTTTGCTGCCATAGTAAACGTAAAGCAAAAATAACTCAACAGATCCCCACGTAAAACAATTGTGTTACTAGTGTGGTTTGTACATTTTCATGCAAGAACTATCCAGTGTTGTCAAAGGCGCACTTAAGCCCTGAGGCGAGGCTCAAAAAGTGTTGAGCGCTTTGCCTCGCTTAATGTGCGCTTTTGTGTCGTCATCAAGGTTCTAAGGCATACTTTCCTTGCCAATGAGCCTCTTCTGAAAAGGCGAAACTAAACAATTGATATTTCACTTTACGGTAAATCTTTTTCGATTCTTTGTTCATATATTTGACATTCATGCTTATAATTATTAGTCTAGGACTAAACATATATTTGTAATTTTTTCTCCCTTTGTGCCTTTTTTTCATTAAAGCCCATGTTTTATGTGCGCTTTGCGCTTGAAGCCCCAATTGACCTTAGAGTTTTTTTGCGCTTTTTGCTTTTGATAACACTGGAACTATCTGGATATTTAATCAGACTTTTTTAAAACAGAAATCAGAGTACTGTTTGCTAAGAAATAAGTTCTCTGTAAGCCTATACAATAAAGTCGAGACAACAACCCATACACTCAACTAATATGGGACTCTAAAAGTATCTCAAAAGTACTGAGAGGTGAAAAAGGTCAAGACCGGCTTAATACAATAAAGTGGATTAGATGAGATCCTAAAGAATGCAGACAAAGTTTTGTTGATTGTTTTGACTTCTCATCCTGAACATTAGATATAGTCCAGTCCGTGCTGCAACAGATTAATTTATAGTGGTTGTAATTTTCACCTTCAGTTTACCGAGCTAATCTATCAAACCTTCCTAGAATCAAGAGGATTTACCTTTGGGTGCTGTAGAGCCCTTCCTGCAGTAATTTCTGGAAGTACACAAATAGAGATATAGTAAATTAAGATTGTAATAGAGTTATTACAAAGTGATGATAACGAATGCATCAGAAATTTTAGTTCAAGTTAAGGAGTCAAATTGTGCAAAATCTGCAAGTACTCTCTCCGTCCACTTTTACTTGTCCATATTGGCACATAACGACTTTGCTTACTGTTAGTTCAGTTAGTAGTTTAGTCGTATCATTGTTTCAGCAGTCCTTATTTATTTAGGATACTGCATTAGATATTTCAGCAGTCATTATTTATTTAGATGACGTTATTAGTGTTTGTTTAGGAGTCCTCTTACTTTCTCTGTAACTCTATTTAATACGCTTTTTGTGTTCATTAATAAAGTATCTTCTTTCAGCACTTACTCAGTGTTTATATGGTATCAGGGCTCTATACGCTCTAACGAGAATGATCGTTTTTTTCTTCTCTGGGCTTTTCTCACGTAGATCAGCAAATCACCAGCAACAAGACCCATCACAATGGCAATAACAATCCCAGAGTTGTCAATGCTGACAACACAACGGGTACCAACATTATCATTCAATTCAATCCTGCATCTCAGTTACCCATCAAACTCAGTGGCGGCCACAACTTCGCTACATGGAAAGCCCAATTCTCCATGCTTATGTATGGCTACAACCTCTTTGGCCATCTCGATGGGACCACTTCAGCCCCTAGTCGCACGATTGCCCTCGGCACAAATATATCTCCCAATCCAGCCTTCTTAACTTGGTTCCGTTAGGACCAACTCATCCAGAATGCCCTCATGGCTTCTGTCGAACCCACCATTGCCTCTACCGTTGCTGCCGCTGACTCGTCTAAATCAGCTTGGGATGCGTTGCACACTACTTATGCAAACAGATCCCAAACCCGGATCTTCAGTCTGCGTGATCAATTTGGCCGTGTCACTAAGGACTCTCGCTCCATCACCGAATATCTTCACACTATTCGGTCTCTTTCGGATGAGTTAGCCACTGCTGGTGCTCCTGTGTCCAATCCTGAACTCATCGTCAAAATACTTGGTGGTCTAGGTCCTGAGTTTCGTGAAATTTCTGCTGCCATCCATGCACGTGATACGGCTGTCTCCTATGAGGAACTGTTTGAAAAGCTACTTGACCATGAACTCTTGCTTCGTCACGAGGATGCTAAGAAACTGTCCAGTCCCATAACTGCTGCCATCGCTACCCCCACCAAATTCAACACCAATAATCGCAACACTGGCAGGCAAAATAACAATTCTCAACAATGGCGCCAGAACTCACGTCCAAACACTCCACCACAGTGGCAGTCCAACTCAAATCCAAACTCTGTTACTCGATGTCAATAGTGTAACAGGATTGGCCACACCGCCAATGTCTGCCGCTCGAAGTCTCATAATCACCTTGAAGCCAAAGCCAACTATGCCGCTGGGTTTACTGCCGCCACAAACCCCTGGATAGTCGACTCAGGAGCCACCCATCACATTACAACGGAGCCACACAACCTACGACCGTACCATGGTAACGAGGATGTCTCCATGGGTGATGGTAACAAAATTCCCATCTCTCACACTGGTTCTACTCAATTAAATGCATCAAATAATGTTTTTAAGCTAACCCACACTATGTGTGCCCCGTCCATTAAACGCAAGCTTCTCTCTGTTTCTAAATTTTGTCAAGACAATCTAAAGTCCATTGAATTTTTCCCTTTTGACTTTGTTGTGAAGGATCTGAAAACGCGGAAACCGCTGGTGCACGGTCGGACCAACAATGGACTGTATGAGTGGCCTGTCTTACATCCCCAAGCTCACATGACCGCCTCATCCACTACTCTCACTACTTGGCATCAACGTTTGGGTCATCCGCACTCTAGAGTTCTTAGGTTTATTTTAAATAAATTCTCTCTACCGTTTCAGGAGCGAGACAAACCTTTTTATTGTAATTCTTGCTTATCTAATAAAGCCCATCGGCATCCCTTTACCTGATTATCTTTGTGTAGCTCTAAACTGCTTCAAATTATTTTTAGTGATTTATGGGGGCCATCACCAGTCTTATCTCTCGACAAGAAGTTGTATTACTGTATTTTTGTTGATCAATATACGAAATACACTTGGCTCTACACATTAAAAAATAAAAGTCAAGTCCAAGATATCTTTCAAAAATTCCATCCTATGATGGAAAAACATTGACACCAAAATTTTATCACTTTACACGGATGGCGGAGGAGAGTATAAAAGTCTTGACCCCTATCTCTCACTTCATGGCATTGAACACCTCTCTACCCCACCCTATACGCCTCAACGAGTTGCACTTGCAGAACGACGACATATCGTCGAAACTGCAAGAACACTCTTACATGAAGCGTCCCTTCCACCCCAATTTTGGTCTTTCGCGTGTCATCACACTGTCTACCTCATCAACCATCTGCCCACCTCTCAACTAGATAATCAATCCCCATTCCAACGATTACTTGGAAAATCACCTGAGTATAGCTCCCTACGGATTTTTGGTTGTTTATGCTATCCATGGCTTAAACCATACTCCAAAAATAAACTAGAACCAAAATCCACCCCGTGTGTCTATCTCGGATTTTCCCTATCTCATCACTGTCACCAATGCTTTGACCCAATTTCCGCAAAAATATATTTATCCCGAGATATGCACTTTATTGAGAATGTTTTTCCATTTAAAACTTTGTTCTCCAATATTGCCGTTAAATCGTCTCACCTGGAATGGAAAAATACCACAATTTTAAATTCTTCAGACCCCCCACCCAAACATCCCTTCATTACAGATCTGCCCCCTCCCTTAGAAATAGGCGCACAAAGACCTGTACACTCTCAATCAGTGTCTTCTCCTTCTCCAGCAGAATTCCAAGTTAACTCAAAATCACAAACAAACTCCGACAGTGAATCAGCGGCGGACGCAGCTTCACCTCTTGCAACATCTCCTTCTCCAGGTAAATTTCTATCTCCCTCAACTTCAACAGTTCCCACTCTCCACGAATCCTCTTCTCACCCTACTGTCCAAAGTGTCCCACCACCACACCTCCCAACAAACTCACCACCGGACATACCTACAAACACACTTAGTAGTCCGCGTGCCCTCCTAGTTTATCAACGCAGAAACACCATTCCACCAACACCCATGGCCCCTCGACCAGCCTGCCCTGTCCCCGAGTTGGAGCTCGCTCCTTCACCGCCTCCCTGTCCGTCTCCCCCTACCCGTGCTGTCACTCGATCCCAAAACAACATTACCAAACCCAAACGAGTTTTTGATTACATGGCCACATTGAACCCCACCATCACACCCACTACTGCCAAACAAGTGCATAAACATCCCGAGTGGCGTGATGCGATGAAACAGGAACTTGATGCTTTAATTAAAAACCAGACTTGGGAACTTGTTCCTCCTGACCCAACTAAAAATATTATTTCTTGTAAGTGGCTTTTCAGGATCAAAAGGAAAGCGGATGGATCTATTGACAGATATAAAGCACGATTGGTTGCGAAAGGCTTCACTCAGAGGCCGGGCATTGACTTCCATTCGACTTTCAGCCCAGCCGTCAAGCCTACCACCATCCGAATCGTCCTCTCTGTGGCACTTCGCCACAATTGGCACCTCCGTCAGCTTGATGCCAACAATGCGTTCCTCCAGGGAAACCTGGAAGAGAAGGTGTACATGGAACAACCTCCGGGGTTCACTAATGCTGACAAATCAACTCACATATGTCGGCTGCGCAAGGCAATCTATGGCTTGAAACAAGCTCCTCGAGCGTGGTACAATGCCCTCACAGGCTATCTTTCATCCATAGGCTTTGTTAAGACGAAATCAGATGCATCACTACTCATCCGACAGGGTGTAGGTGACACAATGTTCGTCCTTGTCTATGTCGACGATATTATTGTCACGGGGAGCAACACTTTCAATGTTAATCAGGTTATCGCTTCCCTTGCTTCTCAGTTCTCCATTAAAGATTTGGGAAAGCTGCACTACTTTCTTGGTGTTGAAGTGATACGCAGCTCTGACGGCTTAATTCTCACCCAAGCAAGCTATGTGAACGAGATCCTGAATGATGAGCTAATGACCGATTGCAAAAGTGTCCACACGCCAATGAGTGCATCTGAGCTACTCACTTTTTCTGATGGTACTCACCTGACAGATGCAACACGCTACCGTCGGGTCTTAGGCAGGCTTCAATACCTATCTTTCACTAGACCAGACATCGCATTTGCAGTGAATAAGCTGTCCCAATTTATGCAATCACCATCGGACCTTCATTGGAAAGCTGTGAAGCGTGTTCTCCGTTACCTGCGTGGCACTATCCAACTAGGACTACGTGTAACTCCCATTAAGGACTTCAATCTGCACATGTACTCTGATGCATATTGGGGTGGGGACATCACTGACAGAGTCTCCACATCTGGGTACATCCTGTTCCTTGGTCACAATCCGATTTGCTGGTCCTCGAAGAAGCAAAATACCATCTCTCGCTCCTCCACAGAGTCTAAGTATAGGGCGGTGGCTAATGTCCTTTCTGAAACATTGTGGGTTACCAATCTTCTCACTGAACTGCGCTTTCCAGTACATCAACTGCCCACCATCTACTGTGACAATCTTGGAGCCACATTCCTGAGCAAAAATCCTGTCCTCCATAGCCGTGTGAAGCATGCTGCAGTGGATTTTCACTTTGTTCGCCACCATGTCAACGTCAACAAGGTTCGGGTTGTTCATGTCCATGGTACCGATCAAATAGCTGACACTCTCACCAAGGCAATGCCTAGACCTGCTTTTCAGCAAAATCTATTCAAGTTAGGCTTAGTGACCCACCGTCTAACTTGAGGGGGCGTATTGGCACATAACGACTTTGCTTACTGGTAGTTCAGTTATCAGTTAGTAGTTTAGTCGTATCATTGTTTCAGCGGTCCTTATTTATTTAGGATACTGCATTAGATATTTCAGCAGTCATTATTTATTTAGATGAAGTTATTAGTGTTTGTTTAGGAGTCCTCTTACTTTCTCTGTAACTCTATTTAATACGCTTTTTGTGTTCATTAATAAAGTATCTTCTTTCAGCACTTACTCAGTGTTTATAGTCCACTGTACTAAAAATAGATATGTCCACTTTAGAAAATCAAGAGATAATTTATCACTTAATTATTAATTTACCCTTATTATTAACTAGTCATTTCCCAAAGCATTGAATTTATTATATTCAAAGGGTGATATAGTAAAATTGTCATTTTATTTGTTGCTCTTTAAGGGGTGTGCCAAGTCAATACTGGACAATTAAAAATGGACGGAGGGAGTACTTGGTTACTGCCTCAGAAGACAAACATGAATGCTGTGAGTTCTGGGATCAAATTCAATACCCTTCCGAGCAAATAACCTTTTTGGTGGTAGTTGGACAATAAGACCCTGGTGAGCAGAATAACTCCCCACCGTTTGTTTCACTACCCCAAAGATCAGCTGCTCCACAAGCGTGATTTACCTTGCCTGGAGGTAATTGGTATGAATATCTGGAAATTTTCTTTACCAAACACGTATTAGCTGATCATATGACTATACAAGGCATGCTACAATAGGATAAAGAAAGGTGGAGCTAGAAAAACTTACGGTTCACATACACCATTTGTTTTGTTGGGTGTAGCACGAGGACAGTAAGCACCTAATGGGCATGCTGCATAACATATAATAGGGATCCTTCAGATTAAATACCAAAACCTCATGGTTTAAAAGTTTATTCATCAATTTCAAAGGTAAGCTGGAGTTCAATACGGAATGTAAGTTACTCACAGAGCTTTTTGAAAGTGATAACCAAAATTGTATTTGGCAATACATACATTCAATTTGGTAGCATTCATATAATTTACATCATTGTTAATGCAGAGGTAGCTAGTGTCGTAGATTGAGTGTTTCAGGACAAGACTAGACTCACTATAACAAACACTAAACATAACTTCATAACCCATGCAAGAAGAAACGTATATCCATAATAACTAAGCGAAATAGTGTTTTTAATCACAGATGAATAAAATTGAGCATTAAACAATATCTGCAAACAGAGGAATCAAATCCTTTGCAACAGCAAGGGTACCAAAAGGTTGCTTTTACTTATAACTTAAATTTCTTACATATATTACGTACAAAATCTTCAAAACATATTTTCAAGACAACTATTGAGGAATGGGTTTTAGTTCTATGCATTCAAGGTTTTAGTAACTTGTAAAAATAAAATTTGAGCTGCCATCACTGGTTAAACTACACTGGTAATGTGAAAGAATCTTTACATAATGAAATCACTTATATGATAAACAGGTAAATCTCCATGATATTAATTACTCCTTCGCTTCAATTTGTTTGTCTTACTTTTTTTTAGTCTGTTTCAAAAAGAATGTCTCTTTCCTTTTTTGGCAACTCTTTAATTTTAACTTTCCACATTACATGTTTAAGACCACAAGATTAAGGGCATTTTGGTACATTCTACGTACTTTTAGTTTAAGATCACAAGGTTCAAAAGTTTTCTTTACTTTCTTAAACTCCATATCAAGTCAAAACTAGACAAACAAATTGAAACAGAGGGAATGGTAAGCTGATAAAAATGGTGACTGACCTGCTATAATTGGTTAAACTACACTGATAACGCAAGAATCTTTATATTATCAGTGCAGTATAACTTGATTTTTTGAGGAATTAAAATCTCAGACAATTGATAATCGAGAAGGGAGTTTATGATATGCTTACGTATCATGCAAGTCAAGCCTTTAGGGCAGAAAAAACCCTCACAACAAGGTTGATCGTCACGAGTCCGATCAGGCATATCTTTTGCATTCTTAAGGTCAACTTTCTGATTTGGACCAACACTGCAAGACCAGCCTGGATCACATCCAGTAACCCATGATGTCAAGTTACAGTTCCTATTGGGTCTTAAGACTTGAGTTTTTTGGGTTGATTTTGTATCCAAAAAACTTGAGAAGTAGAATTTCATCTCTGCAGCGTTACATAGTCTCTGTGTCACGTCTGTTAAGATGACCAGCATATTGTTAGAGATTAAGGGTGTTTCGAACTATATCAGAATTTGAACAAGCAAAATTTCGATGCACAAATAGGAAACAAAAGACAAGAACTCCACTTGATTTTTTTTGTAGCTCGTTTCTTTTAGAGTTTAAGTTGTACACATCGACAGTGTAATGCATGTCAGGCTTAACATGGAGAGTTACGTGTCAATGAACATAACATAAACCCTTTCTTTAATTGCCACATGAATTGATAAAAAACGGTCATTTCAAGTGTCAACGATTGATCATAGTATATTCCCAATCTCGAATCCATTGAAGAAGACAAAGTGGTGACCAAAATTTCTCCAGCAAGTTCATTAGGATCAACACATGCAAAAAGCATCTTGTGATTAAAAGCATAAGCAAAGTACATAGAGCCTGTTTGGATAGGCTTATTTTAAGCTGCTTTTTTTAAGTTGAAAATCTCAGCTTTTCGCTTTTAGCTTTTAGCTTTTTTTTTGCTATTTTGGCTTAAAAGTAAGTATCCAGAAACACTTTTTTACCTTACCCAAACACTGTAAAACAACTTAAAAGCTATTTTAACTTAAAAAACACTTAAAATAAGTCAATCCAAACGGGCTCTTAAACAGAAATAAAATGGTGCAACTGTGCCAACAGAAATAATGGCAAATTCTAAATGTGTGTTTCCATTAAAGAATTGAATTAAGGTTTTTGATGATATACAACAACAAAAACAACAACAACAACAACAACAACATACTCAGTGTAGTCCCACAAAGTGGGGTCTTGGGAAGGGTAGAGTGTACCCAGACCTTACCCCTACCTCAGAGGTCCTTACCCCTACCTCAGAGATAGAGAGGTTGTTTTCGATAGACCCTCGTGTACGCGACCACATTATTGATTACAACAACAAAAAAAAAATCAATACCTTTGGTCTCTTTAAAGCAATTGTTTAAGAATTCCAAGTTTTTGGCAAAATTAAATGCCTCAAACAACTCAGCATCCCTAAAACAAGAAAAGATTAAGTTTTTAATTAGAATATAGGAGTATATATACATAAAATTATAAATTAGGAGATGTTAAACTATAATGCAATTAACACTTACACATCATTAATGCAAAATCCCAAAGCCTTTGTGATATCAGCATGGAATACCTTTGTAAGATTTGCAAGTTGGCTATAAATGAAAGATGCAAGAACAGGCACAGCAGTAGGATTAGCAGGAGATTGTTTACTAGTTGCACACCAAACACATGGGGAAAAACCCAAAACAAGAATCATAAACAAATAATAACAGAGTAACCATATCCTAGTTTTACCCATTTCATCTAATATTAATTCCAAATTAATTAATGCCTAAGGAAGATTTCCCAGAAAAAATGCCACCACTAAATGAAAAATAAAACTCAAGAAACTAGAAAACAGAAACAACCCCAAGAACCAAAAAGATGAAACTTTTCAAGAAAATATGAAATAGAAACAACCCAAAAACCAAAAAGATGAAACTTTCAAGGGATTAAGGACATTTTTCAATAAAATAGAAACAGCCCAAGAGGCAAAAAGATGAAAATTTTCAAGAAAAGAGGAAACAAGAACAACCCAAGAACCAAAAAGATGAAATTTTTCAAGGAATGAAGGACATTTTTCAAGAAAATAGAAAATTGAAACAACCCAAAAACCAAAAAGATGAATTTTTTTCAAGAAAATAGGAAAAAGAAACAACCCAAGAACCAAAAAGATTAATTTTTTCAAGGTATGGAAGGATTTTTTTTAATTTTTTTTTTTTGGGTTCAAACGGCCATGGAGACAACAAGAAGCTCCAGAACCAAAGGAGTTTCAGGAGCCAAAAAAAAAAAACAAGAAAAGGTTTTTTTGGTCAAAAAATTTGAGGAAAGAATCATGGGGAATGGCATTGAGAGATTAATGGCTGAATTGGAGGTTAGGAATTAATGTCTGTATGAAATAATAGTGCATGCAAATGTTACATAGTTTTGTTTGTCCAATGTTGTCTTTCTATTCCCAACACGTATGTTGATTGTTTTTTTTTTTTTAAGAAGAGGCAAAAAGGACCTCTAAGGAATATTTTTGGTCAAAATTATTTTTTATTTATACGAATAGGTCTATTTGGTTCTTCAAATATAACTTTAAGTCCTTTCTTTTACGGGGGGCTTCCATGAAATAAAAACAAATATTATCGTGACTTTAAGCTCTTCTCTCTATCACGGACTTTCACGAAATGAAAATGAGCGGCATCATCATATGCTCCATTTTTATTGTGCTGGTTTATATTTCGGAGATTATTTAATCCTTTGAGTTTTCAAAGTGAAGTACCTTTGGCTCAACTAACAAAATGGACTTAAAAACTAATAGTAACGACCAAATACATTACTACAATCGATCAAAAAAAGTTTACCGACTTTTGAACCGATCAAAATACCAATTCACTCTGTTGGTTTAATCGCAATTATTTTTAGTTTTTTAAAAAATCAAACTGACAGAGCGCAGTCAGTTTTTGGGTGAAAATTGAAAAATAAAGATCGATGGGACAACTACACAAATGTCCTTTAAAGGGAGTGGCTTTGCATTTTTGCCCCCCATAAAAATGGTCTTACAAAAATAGTCTTCCTTGTTTTTTATGTATAGAACAACTACCCTTTTGCACCTCTACACTTCAAATATTTTTAAATAACTCTCAATGCTCATTTGCCTCTCAACTTTTATATAAATTGATTAGCGGGTGATTAATGATAAACATTGATATTAACTATTAAGAGTTGTCTATTTACAACTCACAAGATCCATGCAAGTCTAATTTTTAGCTATTCCCTTTTTCTAGTCCAATCTCATCTTCATTTTTGAAATTGAATGGACTAGTGAAATTATTTAATACTTCGAAACTTATATGCAACATTAAAAGTTACTATTCATATTCCACCTATTTACAAGAAGCATATCATAAATTTTCATATAGTTTTAGGATTAGTTCAATATAACTTATCTTCATCATGATTCTCTTCCTTAACATATCCTAAATACTCATTTCATTATTATACATGAAGGATTCATTAAAAGTTACTATTCATTGTTAAGCCATAAGCTCTATTATGAATTGATACTTAAAATTTTATTTGAGATATTTAAGTAGTTGGTTGTTGAAGAGTTTAAAGAGAATTCCGTTAGAAGTAAAATATAAGATTGGTAAGATCTTTAGAACGTGGTTTAAAAGTTTTGAGAATAGGTAAAATCAGTAGAATGTGGACTTGACCTAAAGTGTGAATGCGAGTGGTGAATGTTACTTTTTGAGGAATATACACAAGGATCGAAGGTGAATTTGGTAAGGTCTTTTTCTCTTTGTTACTAATTGATTATTTCAAGAATGTTTTCCATGCTTCGAATGAACTATGTGATGATGATGATTTTCCAAGATTATAACTATTATAAAGATGAAGGATACTACGATGGAGATATGAGAGCAAATAAAGACTAATATTGCTTATGAAGAAGAATGTGAGTATGGAAATTCATATACTTCTTATCATAATTACAAGAATATTTTGCAGCAAGACAAAGAAGGACACTATAGTACTAGAAAAGTGTCTCCTGTTTTATGTAATAGCCTAGCTAACTTTGGTGCAAATAACCCCCTTATGTAATAGTATCTACCTAGTTATTTTATTAATATAAATATCCTTTTCTACCCAAAAAAAAGAAGAAGTTTATGACAAGAAGGATCTATGAGGAGATTTTTATTTAAAGTAATTTCATATTTAATCCTATAATTATTAGTATATTCAAGAAATCAAACGGCCTGTACACTCAAATTGAAAGCTGTGAGCGCACAGCTTTCAACTACTATATATTTTTTCCCAACTATACTCATTATGTACTCAATGACCAATTCTTTATCCAAAAAAAGACAAAAAGTGTGATCCTCCAGCCCACACATATTCCTTTGTCCCTTTGGGGAGGGACCCTTTACCTTTCACATTGTGACTATGCAATTCCATTTCATTGCTGGCATATACATTCTTGAAAAATACAGTGTGAATATAGTAATTACACTGTTTGGAAAAAAACTTTCCTTTGTTTTGTGGGGTATGTTTTTTAGTATTTTGTTGGTTTTGAATAGCAGACTTCAAATGCTGCCGTGTGAAGACTTTTCTCAAGTCATACAAAGTCTTTGCTATCTTTGGACAAGATAAAGCCTCTTATTGGAGCTTAAATTTTTATCAAATTTAGCAGATTGAGATAAAAATTATGCTGTTTGTTCAGATTTAGCAGCTCAAAGGTGAGGCTTTTTTAGATTTTGGGTACCATTTTTTGTGTTTATTGGGAGTTAAAAGTGAAAAGTTGAATGTGGGGTTTTTATGGGTCATTGAATTTTTTCATGTTCTCACACCTCTATAATACAGAAACTGTAAAGAACTGAAAAAGATTGAATCTTGATTGAGATTTCATATAACCAAGCCAATTAGTTTAATAATACTTCCATCTGTGAACATATTGAGATAAAAATTATGCTATGGGTTCAAATTTAGCAGTCTGAAGGTGAGTCTTTTAGATTTTGAGTACCAATTTTTTTTGTGTTTATTGGGAGTTAAAGTAAAAACTTGAATGTGGGGTTTTTATGGGTCATTGAGTTTTTTAAGTTTTCACACCTCTATAATACTAAATTTGTGCTTTTGGCTATTAAAGAATTGAAAAAGATTTAATCTTGATTGAGATTTCATATAACCAAGACAATTAGTTTAATAATACTTCTATTTATGAACATATTGAGTGGATTCAAATTTAGCAGTCTTTATTGGGAGTTGAAGTGAAAAGTTGAATGTGGGGTTTTATGGGTCAGAGAGTTTTTTTCACACCTCTTTATTCATAGGAGCTGTAAATTTGTACTTTGGGCTTTTCAAGAACTGAAAAAGATTGAATCTTGCACTTTGTAGATGGTGGGTTTTCTACATTTCTGGTAATTTTTACCTTTTTGGGTTGTTTCTGTTTTGTTTGGTTTTTATGGCAACAAATACATATGGAAATTTAAGGTTGTATATTAGCTCTTTTGTTGGTAATTAAGTATTGTTTTCAAGCAGTTGGGTCAACTTCAATAATACTGCCATTTGTGGACAGATTGAGATAAAAAATTATGCTGTGGGTTCAAATTTAGAAGCCTAAAAAGGTTAGTTTTTTTTGGGATCTTGAGTACCTTTTTCTTTTTGTGTCTATCGGCAGTCAAAGTAAAATTTTAAGTGTGGGGCTTTTATGGGTCATTGATTTTTCTAAGTTTTCGCATCTGTATATTCACAGGAACTTTAGAATTGGGCTTTTGGCTATCCAAGAACTGGAAAAGATTGAATCTTGTGTCCCGTAGATGGTGGGTTTTCTACATTTCTGGTAATTTTACCTTGTTGGGTTGTTTCTGTTTTGCTTGATTTTGATGCCGACAAATACATTTGGAAATTTAAGGATTAAGGTTGTATTTAGCTTTTGTCTTGATGATTAAGTACTGTTTTCAAGCAGTTGGGTCAACTTTTGTGGTCCAAATGTAACATAATGGATACTGAGAATTCATATAACCAAGACAATTAGTTTGGGATTTAGTGTGTTTCCGTTTCAAAGGTTTTCAAGCAGTTAGTAGGTAGCCAGGTGTTGTCGCGCTTTATGTGGGAGAGGTAGGGGGCTAGCCTCCTTCTTTTCTCTTCTCATTATTGGTAGTATTATTTAGTAACTTGCGTAGATTCTTATTCTTCTATGTGTGGTACTGTTTGTTGCTTCATTTGCTTTGTATCTTGCTATTCGATTGTTATGTTTTTCTTGCACTCCTGCTTCGATAATATTCCTTTTGAGCCGAGGGTCTATCGGAAACAATTTCTCTACCCCACAAAGATAGGGATAAGGTCTGCGTACATCCTATCCTCCCCATACCCCACTTGTGGGATTACACTGAGTATGTTGTTGTTGTATTTCTTTTGAGAGTCATGGAGCAATTGTCATTGGGTTTGGTAGGAAAGAATTGATTTATTACTAATGGTTTCTCTTTTTGCATTTCCATGGATTGGTTGGTTAGCCTTCTGCCTATTTATCGTTTTCATTTTTGTATATTTCTTTACCATGTTCTTATTTTTACTTAAACAAGGCATGACGACTTCTCCTGTTCCTTAAAGTCTTGGATAAATTTTGCAGACATCAGTGTAATTAGATATTCAATTACGATATACTTTAATATGTGCCAAGTATTACCATCATGAGCAATTACTTGAATATTAATGGACCATTCTCGATTTGAACCTGCAGGGAGGGTATTTTAGTAGTATACTGAAGGACATGAAGTGTTTTCAGTTCTACACTGGTGAGAAGAAGGAAGAACCTAAGACAACAAAGTCAAATCCAGTTCTGTCCTCCTCTTTTGCTCTTTCTGATAGTGAATTTCGGCATTCTCATCGTGAGTCCAGCTCTCAGAATGTATCGGATACCAGCACAGAGTCCAGAGGAAGGAGCCAATTTCCATGCCTGTCCGATAGGCCTTCCGATCTCAGGGCATTTACATTCTCAGAACTGAAAGCAGCAACGAAAAATTTCAACCGTCTTACCAAGGTCGGAGAGGGTGGATTTGGATGTGTATATAAGGCCACATTAAAGAGTGGTGAGGATTCAGTTAAAAAGATTGATGTGGCTGTAAAACAACTTGGTAGGAGAGGATTACAGGTAACTATTTTCTTCTCTAAGCTCGAATAATTATGTATTAGCAATATTAGGATCTTGCACTTTCACTTCTCTATTTATTAGGTGTTGGTACTTTGCAGTTGATACTTTGTAGGCTACACTTCATCATCTCTAAGTTTTTTCGCTGCCTGCAACTAAATCTAAATGTTACTTTAACCACTGTCATTTCTCTTACCATGTACACCTTATTTGTGGATCTGTATTAGAAAACTTTGGGAACTGTTTAAGGACAGAAAACTTGGTAGAACAAAGCAAACTACTTCACTGTATGAAGTCGCTAGGGAAATATTTTAACTTTAATCACTAGGGAAACTACTTCGTTGTATATATTGACCCATACAACGATATATATACTATTTGCTCCGCCCCAATTTATGTTATGGTGTTTGATTGGGCGCGACATTCAAGACAAAAGAAAGACTTTTGAAACTTCTGGTTTAAAACAAACTATAGATATTTCATATTTGTGTGACTATAAATCGTCTCATTAAGGTTAATAATGTCATTCTTTTTGGGACAGAGTAAAAAGAAAATACTATCATATAAATTGAGACAGAGGGAGTGACTAATTTAATTTGGCTTGAAGATATTCAAAGTGTATCATCTAATTGTTCACATGGAAGCTCATGGAGTTTAATGATCTCTTATGTTAAAACGTGTCCTTTTGATTTGTATTTCTCCTCTGTTTTTTGTGGTATAGTGATGTACTCGGGGCTCGCCCCATCTAAATGACTAAAAAGATGATCAAAGATGGGAAATCCACATATTTGAAAAATTGTAGATGGAAAAGTCTAATCCTTTGAACTTTGAACAGAGAAGTGCTGAACCTCTGAAGTATCGCTGGTAAATTAAAAAGGTCTAGATATTTCTTCCAACATGCGATGGCTCCATTTAATAATGGTCATGTGAGAAGCACTAGCCGCTTACTTTGCCCTAGTCAGTAAATCTTTTGATGGTTGAGGAATGAGGACCACCAGAAGATAGTTGTTTTGCCTCACGGGAACATTCTTCTCAGCATAGACGGGTAATTGGTGCTGGTATTTGTTTTGGATTGTTTAGTAGCCTGAAGAGCACATTTTCTTATTAGAGAAAGGTAACACGTATATTCAGCAGCACCAAGATGGTACTGGTAATCATATTTACAAATACAAGTGTCCTCGTCCCTTACAAGGCTTCGAAAAATTCAAAAACCATATCTTCATCCTCTACATGCTTTTCTTTACATCAGAAGAGAAAGTAAAAAAAAAACATTTCATCTTAATTTTCTGTATAGAGCAAGATTTGTTTTCAAAACACCTAGCGTTCCTTTCTTTCCATACAGTCCACCAAATGCAAGAAGGAACAACATTCTGCCATTTCTTTTGTATGATACTGCATGCTGCATTTTCCAGCTCCACAACAGATTCTTTCTATCTCCAGGCATTACCCATTTGATCCTACCAAAGACAGAAACCGTCGCCATAAGGTATTTTGTGACCTTACAGTGAAGGAAAAGATGACTATTATTTTCTGCTTCTTCCTGATACAAGAAACACCTTTGAAAGTCAAACTGAATCCCTCTCTTCTGGAGATTTTCATGTGTCAAACATGCTTTACTAGCCACTAACCAAATGAAACAGATCACTTTGAAAGGGGCATTGATTTTCCAGATAGACTTCCAAGGCCAATCAGAGCCATCGGGGTTTGGATTTTCCTCCAGAAAGCTGTCTTCACTCTTCATTGTTGTATCTCCATAACCACTTCCAAAGAAGGATTTTATTATGTAGTCTCAAATTTCTGATACCCAGTCCACCATTTCTTTTACTAGAGGTCAAAGATTTCCATCCCACAAGATGAAAGCATTTAGTCTCCTTGTTACTTTTCCATCTATAATTCCTTCTGAGTGAGTCTAGCCTATATCCCACTTTAGGAGGAATGGTGACATTACACAGGTAGGAGGAGAGTCTAGAATGCTATTAACCAGAAAACATTTTCCCCTAAAAGACAAGTACCGGGTCTTCCATCTTGCTAAACTCTTCTCACACTTATCTATCACTCCATTCCACATGTCCATAAACTTGTTCTTTGGCCCCAGAGGTTTTGTCCAATAAGACCTTTCACATATCTGAAAATGAGAATAGAGAATGGAAAAGTGATTGTTTTTCCCAACTTCATAGATGAACAAGCATGACGAAAGTTTGAGATGCCTAAAGTCTAGTCACTTTCTTATGTGTTCATCTTATATGCGACTGAAGCACAGTGATGCTGAACTTCTATTTATCTTATTCCAATATCAACATGTTTTTCTTCACTGGAGTTTTATTGAACTTGAACCCCCGTATGGTTTTGTTATATAACCTCAGAAAAGCAGAATGGGTACAGAGAATTCACAAATCTGAACCTACTAGTTGCAGTGCGTTGATATTGTTGATTGATTGTGACCTTGTTTTAATCATGAAATTTGAAGATCTCATTTATCTTCAAGTATGATAATGCTCCCTTTATTCCATGTTGTTTGACGTAGTTACTATTTGGTGAGTTGATAAACTCTTTCATGATTGCTATTTTTAAAATTATTTTTTTAGCTTAAACATTGGAGGAATGTAAATGATTTTCATCTTGTTTCTAAATCTATATAATTTTCATTCAGCAAGAAGCTATTCAACATCCAATACTACACCAAAAATTAATCAAGTCAATTCTGATAAACTTAATAGGTCATACAATCGTGGAAAGAGGTCGTAAACTAGAAATCTTCTGCTCTGTATATAATTGAACGTTGCCAGCTCATGAGTAAGGTACTTGGATAGCTGCTTACACATCAACTTTTGACATTCTACGATGTATTTACTTGGGTCACTAGGACCAATTGTTGATAGTATATGGTGAAGCTTCTGCAGAAAAATTGGTACCTCGGACTGCTGCTCACACAGGCCTAGTCACTAGGAGAACACCTTCATGGTTATAGTGAACTTTCTGCAGAATAAGTAACTTATTTCACATGTTTTATTGTGACTTACCCACCAATTTTCAGGTTTTTAGTTAGTCTTATTACACACAAATTTTGGGAACACAATTAATAACCAGTCTGTTCAACCATGCTAATAAAGAAAACATGATAAGTATTTTCGTCTTCCAATTTGTAGAATGACGTACTCTTCTTGCTTCTATTCAATAGGGCCATAAAGAGTGGGTGACAGAAGTCAATGTTCTCGGGGTGGCTGAACATAGAAACCTCGTCAAATTAGTTGGCTATTGTGCGGAAGATGATGAGAGAGGAATTCAGCGGCTTTTGGTGTATGAATACATGCCTAACAGAAGTGTCGAAAACCATTTGTCAGCTAGGTCAGAAACGCCTCTCTCCTGGGCAATGAGGTTAAAGATAGCCCAAGATGCTGCTCGTGGATTAACGTACCTACATGAAGAAATGGATGTTCAGGTACTTTTGCCACTTAATTACTTACACCTATATGAAGTGTAAATATGTAACTAGCAAGACACTTCATCCCCTTTGTGCCTTTTTGTTTTGTTAGCTCAAGTTGTTAATGGCTATTTTTGTCAATCAGAATCCTGATTGATGTCTCTCTTCTTTTTATATTGTAGATCATCTTCAGAGATTTCAAATCTTCGAACATTCTCTTGGACGAGCAATGGAATGCAAAGTTGTCAGATTTTGGATTGGCTAGGTTGGGACCTCCTGAGGGTGTAACCCATGTCTCAACTGCGGTATGCTCCCGTAACTTGTTTGCATGCATCTAAATACATGTGACCTGAAGATCTTGTCCTTTGGTCCTTTTCACTTTTTCTTGTTTGTTCATTAATTTTTCTAATTGATGTAGGATACTAGCATATTAAAAGACATTGATATAGTCCTATAGACCTAACTCGTTTTATGGGATTGATCAACTATGATTTATCTGATTTCGTCCCTGGATTTCCTTGCCAAAGTAGTCCGCTGACTCTTAATTCTATTTTCATACATGTCACTTTTAACAAAAATGGTCCAGCTGTTCCTTTTCTCGGAACGCCAAGAAGTTTGTACCAAAATTACCATTCATGACTTCTGCATGACTTCATTTTCGATCCACTATCAGTTTAGCAAATCTAGTCCATGTACTTCTTAACAGGACACACTCCTTTAGTAAAAGATTATGTCAAAATCCAGTAGAATCTCTATATTTGACTTGCACCAGGTATTGTGTCAAAATAATTGAATCCATCTTTAGTTAAATCTGCCTTTGACTAGATGATAAGGTTTGGTATATCTAGTTAAGTCCTTGAAATAATTCTACAAGTGTTCGACGTAAATGTTGAATGATAAATGGTAGTTTTGGTGGTAAACATGTATTTTTCCTTAGGTAAACATAAGAAAACAGAAGGAGAAGTAAATTCAACAGAGAAATCACCCCCTCGTCCCTAGCATGGTTCCAAGCCTCCCTCCCCCCGGGGCAACCTAACGTTGATTTCGTTGTTAGCCTTTTCAATTCTACGAATGATTGGAAACTAGTAGAACCAGACAACATATTGCGGAAGCTTTACTTCTTTTCCCCCACATTACCACGTGCAAAAAATTTCTTATGATTTCAATTGAATGTCAAAGCACGGTTCCAACACTCCTTTATATTTGCCAACATTTTTCTTATATTGTTTCTTCCTATGATGCCATACATATGGCTTCAAGATGACGAACCTAAGAATTCGTCATGGTTGTAGTCTGGTTGCATATCACCTCTCTATTTTATCAGGTTGTTGGAACCATGGGATATGCTGCTCCAGAATATGTTCAAACTGGCCGTCTCACTTCCAAGAGTGATGTGTGGAGCTATGGGGTCTTTCTTTATGAGCTGATTACTGGTCGTCGCCCATTAGATCGAAATCGACCTAGGAGTGAGCAGAAGCTCTTAGAGTGGGTAAAACCGTACATATCAGATTCTAAGAAGTTTCAGCAGATATTAGACCCAAGGCTTGAAGGTAAAATCTCAAGGTCAGCCCAAAAGCTCTCCATTGTCGCCAACCGCTGCTTGGTCAGACATCCAAAGTCGCGGCCAAAAATGAGTGAAGTTCTGGAAATGGTGAACAAAGTTATCGAGACATCAACAGGAATAGGAAATCCTGAACCACCTGTGAGAATTGCGGAACCAACTTCACCAGAATCTGAAAGGAAAGGTAAGAGGAGGATAGTTGATATCAAACTTGGAGACGGTAGCCGTTTGGTACGCATGTGGTCAACCAAGCTGATAAACACTTGTTAATATAATAGTTTCCAATATGCACAAAAAAAAAAGAGTTAAAGAAAAAAGTTCACAAAACATTACATCCGTCAGAGAGAAAGGTAACAAACAAATGCAGATTATATTACTCCCGATATGAATGGGGGTCTCTTCCATTATTGTCTTATACCGTCTCTAGAATTGACAACATATGGTGACTATGGACATTATATGTGACTTGCTGCAGAATCTGCTGACGGTCTATAACGATGAATGAAGGGGTTTGGCATTTGATATAAGGAATCTGAAGCTCTCATGGTAATACTGATCTTGATATTTTCAGTTTTGATTGAAAATTTCTATAGTTTCCACGTTCCACGGTATGCAAGAAAATGAACAATATGAGGAAGTTCGTTTTGTTATACATAAAATTAGTGAGACTTATCGATATAGATAAATGAAGTCTAGTGTTATTGAGCTCTTTTCTGTTATGAGTCATGTTTGTTTAGGAATGTAAATCTGAAACAAACATTCAAGTGAAAGATTGGATCTTGTAACATATGTTCATTTCAATATTGAAAATGGAAATGAGTTTTTTTGTGGTATTAGATGTGCAGTTTTCTGTAATAGATGCCTTGTACTGCCAATGTTGCTAGCTATAATGAAAGAGAAGGGTGCATAAAATTATACTAGTTTGCCAATATCTTGTTTGTTTGAGTCTTTGAGAGTACACAATGCTTGGTTGAAAAGGTTAAGGGGGAGACTTGTTAACTTTCCTTGTGTTGAACAACAACTATTAGTACTACTATGTTTCAATCCTAAACCAGTTGAGATCGGTTATATGAATTCTCATTGACTATGTTTAAAAGGGCATTCCGGTGTATATAACATCCTCCCGCGTTCACATTGGGTCAAAGGAAAAGCCGCACCCCAAAAGGGGTGTGATGTATTAGTGGTTGATTCTATGGCTTGAACCCCTATGATCTATAAGTCATATGGAAACAACTTTACCGTTACTCCAAGGCTCCCCTCACTTACCATGTTTATTCAATTAAATTCATTCACCACTTCCCTTTTCATGCAGTTGCCTTCTTGTTAGTCGTCAATTGTCATCATTCAAATTTGGGGTGACTATAAAGCAAAATGTATGTATTCATGATTTACTATTCCAATATTGTCATATCAGTACATTAGTGACCTTTTGATTAGATTATTCTTGACAAACAGCCATTTATATAGTTTTTCCATTAACGATCAAAAGTGCATTTTGGTTTTATTATTTAAGACATGTTCGTAGTGCATAAATTCGGGATGATGAGTCCAACCTTGCTGGACGTAGCTCTCTTAACCGGTCTTGAAACAATTTCTCACATGCAGCGTCCAAAATTAACTTTTCTTATATGGGAAAAATATTACTCCCTCCATTTTATATTACTTGACCCCTATTGATCTAACACATGCAGGTGTATTATACTAAACATGCAATGAGTTGTTACCATTTCTAAAAATTAGCTCACATAATCATTTAAGATATTTCTTCCGTAAAAATTATTTTCTTTTTTAAAAATAGAATAGAGTTGAAGAGAGAGAGAGAAATGTATGAAATGATCTCATTCCTAAAAATTATAACCCACATAATCTCTTAAAATGTTTCTTTTTAAAAAATGAAATAGAGTTGAAGAGAGAGAAATGTGCAAATCTTATTCCTAAAAATTAGCCCACATAATCTCTTAAAATAATCTCAATCCGCCCAAAACTCTTTATTATCCCAAAATCTGTTATGCATTGTAATTAGATACTTAATTTGGTAAATATTAATAAGTAGATTTGTTTAGTGTAATTAATATTTATGTGGTGTGATTTGGGAACCAAAATCAGATTATTTATTTTTAAGATGTATTTTTTAATCATATTGAAAAAAGAAAAATTGCAACTCATAGTATTTTTCATATGGATATTGAATATCTACTTTTTAATTTTAAAATATTGAATTCATCTAATCTAATTTAGCTTCGAAAATTAGTCAAATTGACTAAGTTGATTGCAATAAATCTTCAGTTGATAAAATTTACAGTCGTATTTGATTGGACGTGAAGTTTAAGATGTGAAAGATTTATTTATTAAGGATTAAGACATTTGAAGACCGAAGAAGAATGGACCTTACATCTATTGGAACAAAACACAATAAATGAATAAAATTGTTCTTAAACAGCACTTTCAGCATTAGCTTCATTTGTTAGATTAAGGAAAACACAGGACTGCTGGTGAACCAATAAAAAGCACGGTAGACTGCTACTAGAAATTAAACTAGCATGTTGCTTCTCTATGGACCTATTGCATCTTCAAGACTTGGACTTAGGAGACAAAAATGAAGAATGTATAAAGCAAATAGAAGAACAAGCAAAACCAAACATAGGATCACGTCAACTGAAAACAAGCATTGATGACAATGATAAAACAGAAATACTAAGAGCATTCAGATTGAAGAAGTTTTTGTTTCAAACAAATGATGATTAAAGCATCTTAAACGGGAGGTGTCTCTCTTGCTCAGCAAGAAGAGTTTCAAATAGAGCACGTTTATGTAATGCATATATTGTTCCTGTGCTATTGAATATCAACATGAGTACACACTTTTGGACAAGTGAGCAACAGTAGCATGGGAGTTGTCAATCATAGAGTGATTGACAACCACCTGGAACACTGTACCTCTTTGTTCATGAAAGTGGTGATCACTTATCTCCCTTTTTGTCCATGGCCAAAAGATTAATTTGGCAGAAGGATAAAGGGATTTAGTCCATTACACCCATATTTTATGCTGATGATAATACCATATTATGTTATACTGAAGAGAGGCAACTGATACACCTAAGAGTCACTTGATATGCCTTTGCCAGTTTCTGGCCTCAGAATCAGCATGAACCAAACTTTCTTCTTCCCAGACAATGAAGTTCACAACATACACTCCCTGGCTGAAATGATGTGATGCAGAATTCGTGAACTACTCACCATTTACCAAGGAGTTCTCTTATGGCCAAATATAAAGGGACAGCAGAGAGGAATGGAATTAGAGAAGGTGGAGAAGAGACTGCTAAACTGGAAGAGGCACTATCTTTCACTGGGTGGCAGACTAGTACTTATTAATAGCGTCCTATATAGTCTTCTTCCAATAATACCACTACCTTCCTGAGTCCTAGGAATAAGTGACAAGCTTCGAAGGCATTTCTATGGGACAGAAATGCAGAAACTAAAAGGTACCACCTACATAGGTGGGTTAAGTGCAGAGGTGAAAGGAGGCTCGTGGTCTTGGAGTAAGAAACCTGAAACAGTATAACAGATGCCTCTTGTACAAATGGCTATCGAGTAGTGATTACAGCAAAGTATATGGCTGGTCAACTCCATGGTGTTTCATACCGTGATTGCTCATCTTATGGGGTCTGCCTATGGAAAACACAAGGAGCTTAAGTGATAGTTAGCAAGTTAGTTAACTCTAGCTAACTAATTAGCATTGTACTCTATATAAATTATATACAAAATACATATTCTCCTCATCTCATCTTCTTCTACTTCTTCTCTACTGTGTTCATCAAGAACACTATTAATTTTCTAATTATTACAAATTCAGATGTGATTCTCTAAATGAAAATCAATTTTTTTTGAAGGATAGAGTCTATGACACGTCTGATGCGTGATAGACCAATCGATTTCAAAGATAATAAAATTTCTCGAAAAAGAACTGGAGCAAATGATCATGATAATCATAATAATAAGGCAAGTGCTTTGAAAAACCACCACAACATAATACTTTATAAAATCTTGAGAAAAATTCAGTACATGAAAATGATGAAAAAAAAATAATTTGATAAGTCATGTCGCATTGAAACTAATATCAAATGACCGTCGAAAGTATTATTGATAGAATGTAGCGTTCAACAATATAAATGGTGACGAGGATCTTGAATTTAAATCTGTCAAGGAATGTGAACAAATAAAAAGTTATCCAAATAAAAATACGCAATTCAAGTAAATTTCATTTCACATGGTAAACGTGAAATGTTTTTGATCTATATTCCAAATACTTGATGGTATTATATCAGCGGGGTACAAATAAATTTTTGTGCGAAATGTGAAATGAAAAATAAAATTGTACTATATAAAGTATAGCTTGTATCTTGTGGCATAAAATAAGTTCTTGCAAAAATCAAGTTACAAGTTGATGCATCTGTTACAATCAGGTAATTGCATGTGGTTTACATGACAGGTGAGCGGGTTCATATTCACCTTTTTATATGTTTCAAAAATACAGGGATACAATCTCAACCTTCACTGGTTTAGTGATAAATTTATTATGAAGACAAGCAACTTAAGAGAATTCATGAAATTTTTTGGCTCAAGTCATCAACGGCTTCTTAAAGTTGTCCGAATAATTCACTTAGACACCTCAATTAGGACTAGTACATATTGAACACCTTGACTATGTAGAACATTGTTCCTATCAGACATTTTTTAATAATCAACAAAAATGTAAAGTGTGTGTAACACAGCGATGATGTGAACAGAAATGACAAATTAAAAGCTGACACGTAGTATTGAGGGGCCCAAACGAATTGTTAAAAATAATTATAAGTTGAAAAACTCAACTTTTTTTAAAATTGATTACAGATTTATTTTTCAAAATGAAAAAATTATTTAATATGGGAGAGAGCCTAGTACAAGAGTGAGGGAGAAAAGAAGTTTGCCGAGGTGAATCATTTCGAAATCGACGACGAGGAGAAATAAAAAGAATCCAAATTAATTATTTTAACTCTGATGCTGAAAATCTTCTTTCTTCTTCCTTCTTGCAGGTTCAATTAATTGATTCAAATTTCTTTTTTTATAAAGATTGAAAAGAAATAGAATAGCAAAAACAAAAAAAAAATGCAGAATTAAAAAATGCCAAAGCTTTGTGAATTTAAAAATGGGGAGAAGAAGATAAAAAGGGGAAGAAGATGATGGCTGGTGGTGTGGTGGGGGGTGGGGATGGGTTTTTTTTTTTTTTTTTTAATCATTATATTTAAAAATGAATAAGAAATTCTTTTGAGTTATTTTTAGTGCCAAGTGTCAATGGAAAAAAAAGTGCAATTTTTTCACAAAAAAATAAAAATAAAATATTATTTGTGATCTATTCACGCGCTCAACATAAGTGAGGAGCACTTTTTTTGCCACATCAGCACTTTGTGTTTAATAGGTACACGTTTTGAATACTTTAGGTGTTTAATAGGTACTAGTCTTAGTTAAAGTGTCTAAGTGAATTATCCGGACAATTTTAAGGGGATGTCGATGACTTATTATTTCTTTAATATATAACCAAGTGAATTCTCAATTTTTTTTGCATTGTAATTGAATCGGTATGGTCAATCTGTAACACCCCGCCCGTTTGAACGTTGGATTAACTCATACTTTTGAGATAAGATTAAGAGTTCTTAATATGTAGGAAGGACCTTTTATGAAGTATTTTAATTACACAATGGTCGTATGTTAAGTTTTGAAGTCAAGCAAATTGCAAAATAAAATTCGGAAAAAGTTATTGTAAATTTCGTTATGAAATTCTCTAAAAATTTGGATCAAATATCTCGAAGATTTTCTTTTAATATATTAAGAGTTAGAAGACCCCCGACCCACCAAATCGAAAGTGGTGTCTTTACATTGATGTACAAATATCTCAACGCTTACAACATACATGTACTTCAATCAACATTTTGGCGTGGTCAATCTGTGACTCAAAAATACTTGTAAACATTATCTTTACACTCAATACAACTTTTTTTGAAATATAAAAATTTGACCCACAAATTTATATTTTGTAGAAAAATCTATCAGTTTAAAGTTTGCAAAAAAAAAAAGAGAAGAAGTCATGCTTGGCCTAGAGAGATTGTCCGTACTACGTGAAATGATTATATTAAAGAATTGTTGACTAGTGAATCTTTATAAATTATGTGTAGTTGAAAGTTTGTAACCATAAATATTTATTTATAAAAGAAGCATGAATATTTGTGATTTTTTAATGTAATATCTTAGATATTACGATACCCTATTTATAAACTATGATTTGCTCATTTGATAATATTTTATAAGAATTAAGAAAAATTTAATAACTTTTACAATTTGTGGAATTTTCATGTTTATGAGAAAAAAATACACTTAAAAAATCCGAATTGCATCTCTAAACAAAAATCCAACTTCATATTATGATTTCAAATCATTATTTCATATCACATGTCTAAACACCCTAAGTCATAATATTATTGAAAGGTCAACTTGCTGGCTAGAAGTTGAACTTACTCTATCTAATACTCCCTCCGTTCAACAATACTTGTCAATTATAGACTTTGCACACTTTTTAAGAAATCATAAATAGAAGGGTAATTTTACCATATCACTTTTTGAATATAATAAATATAATATCTTGAAAAATATAATAGGAAAATGACTATAATTAATGATAAGGGTAAATTAGTAACAAACTGTAAAATTATCTCTTGATTTCATAAATTGGACAAGTATTGTTGGACATCTATTTTTAATATAGTGGGCAAGTAAAAATGAACGGAGGGAGTAGCCTCTAATTTTTGGTAAAAGAAGGGTAAACAAAAATGCCCGTTTCTACTTTTTGTGGGGGTTGGGTGAAGATTACATTGGTGCATCTGGGAGTCATTATCCTACGTTTGGTTGGACGTATTATTTAATTCCAGAGTTATTTATCCTACTATTTATATCATAGTCATGATAAGATAAATTATTTTATATATATGATGGGATTACCAAACTTGAGCTACTACTTGTCCTCAAGTAATGCAAAACACTCATTTATCTTGAAGGGATACAAAAGCGCACTTATATCATGTCAAGTTAAAGAAAATGCACTTTAAGCACATATACATGACTTCGATTAATACCAACAACTAATCCAAAATATATGAATCACCACACTTCTTCAAAATTTTCACTTTTAATTCGGGTGCTCAAGCAACGAGTTCGGCACCAAAAGAGACACTATTTTAACACAATGTATCAAAGGGGACACTTCCTAAAAACACATACCAAAAGGGACAGTTCACCTATATTGTGTCACTTTGTTAACACCCACCGTTTGATTTGAATTTTTTGTAAAAAAAAAAAAGAAAAATTAAAGGGGGTTCGCCGGGAAATGGGCGAACCCCATTTCAATAAAATAAATTTTGGTAGTCTCTCAATTCCGGCGAACTATGTTTCATTTTTTTTAATAGTTAATAGTATAAAGAACTTTTCACATTATCAATTTATATAACAAATTAAACCTTTTTTTCTATATGTGTTAGTTCGGTGTTTATCAATAATAGACTTGCATGTTTACTATTTACTCCATTTTTAATAAGTGATTTTACTCATTCTTAAAAAAAATAAAGAGTATTTTTATTAACTTGCCCTTAATAAATACCTTGAAAAAAATGTAACTTTTTAGTACGCCCTTGTTCCACTTTTATTTGTCATTATTTTGCTTCTCGAGGTCAAACTGCATGAATTTTTACTAGTATTTTAAGATGTATTTTTTCATCATATTAATGTGAGAAAGATTGCAACTTATAGCATTTTTCGTATAATTTTCGACCATTTAAATTTTAAATTTTAAATATTAAATTAATCTACTTCAATTTAGCTTTGAAGTTTAGTCAAATTGACTTTCATAAAGCGAAATGTGACAAGAAAAATGGACGGAGGGAGTAGTTTCTTGGTTTTGTAAAATTCTCTTTATTCAAAGAATGGTAAAATTGGAAGAATATCATTAATGTCGTTTTCATTATCTAAAACACCACTTATTTAAAAATAAAATAAAAAAGTTAAACAATTACTTATTTAAAAATGGAGGGAGTAAACTAAGCTACTTTGTATTTTGGACTAATTAACTACATTTGACTATTTCTTTGATTATTATTAGTATCATAAAATATTTTATTTAAATGGGGTTCGCCCATTTCCTGGCGAACCCCTCTTAATTTTCTATTTTTTTACAAAAAAAATCATATCAAACGGTGGGGTTAACGGAGTGACACAATATGGGTGAGCTATCCCTTTTGGTATGTGTTTTTAGGAAGTGTCCCTTTTGGTACATTGTGTTGAAATAGTGTCTCTTTTGGTGTCGGACTCCTCAAGCAACACACTAATCAAAGTAACAATCAAATCATGACACTAAAACTTCAAAATTTACCTTGTTGTCACCAAACAACTTTCTTTTATTCATTCCTCTCAATTGAAAAATAGAATAATTTCACAATTCAAGTTAACATAATTCTATAAGATATCGCAATCTATGAGATAACTTTATTTATCCTATCCCCAAATAATGTTGTAGGATACATAAGGAGAAATTATGAGCAAATGTAAATTCTTGGACCAGATGCTTGGTAAGTTATTCTTAGGCTTCAAGAATATTGCCTTGCTGTGTAATTCTCAAGCATACCTTCTGCTTTCTCGTGTAATTTTATTCTTAGACTGTTTCTGCATCTGATTTCTTAGTTTTTTTGCAAATTTGAAACTTCTACCTTAGCATTCTATTTCTCAGACTAAAGAGCTTAGAGCCTTAGCAGGTGCTGAACCATTTAATTCCTCTAATAGGCATCTTTATCACAATAAGGAATATTTTCCCCGTCTGTGCCCATCAAATGCAGCCATGCACCTTACGTGATGGGTGTGCGAATAAAAGTCCCACATTGGTAGCTGAAAGGATTGGTAAGCTACATATAAAGTGTAGGATGGTGTGAGGCGGCTTGGCCCAAAGCGGTCAATATCACACTATGTAAGAGTGTCTTTGGGCTGGTTAAACCAACATTACGCATGGTGCACAATATTGTGTTTACATATTGACACTTGTGACTCATTGGAATAGCAATATATTCTTAATTGATACTCTTTGTCAAATGTGTGAACTTTTTTTGGAACAGGAAATGTGTTTACTTTGACACAATCTTTCAGAGGTGGTGTGGTAAATTTCTCCATCAGTGTGTGAAACCTTGTACAAGTCTTGCTAATCCCTTATTTTCTTTGATCAGGTGGACTAACAGGGCTCAGCAAGGCTGAAGAGGATAGGATTAATGCGTTTATTGCAGTAAAAGGCACGCCACTGGAAGTCCACAAGGTAATTCTCATTTTTAGGACTGAAACTTTTAAGTATTGTTGCAATTCTTTCCGTGTATAGAAATTGTATCATTGTTATATAGAATATGTATAACGACTCCATCACTAGCGAATTGACTAGAAAGTGCGTTGACTATTTGTTGAAATTTGTTTCGGTCGACTGGCCATTTGTGTCCTTACCCTTATTAAGGAAAATTAGACAAAATACTCATTGAATAATTTTTTATCGAAAAAGTAACCTACTTAATTTTTTTTTAGAGTAACTTTCAAAATAACAACAAATAAGAACTTAATGAGGTCTCCATAACAACACTTTGCTTAATTATACTTTGTACATACACTTTCTACACTAATTATATAATCTCGCATACAAATACAAATAGAGTAATTTGAGCATACAAATACAATTTCATAAAATCTCAGCATACAAATACAAATTCGTAAATCTCGGCATACAAATTTATTTTGTATATTTTATAAAATCTCAACATACACAAATACAAATACAGTTCAATGTCGATTGAGAGAAAAACATACAAATACAAATACCAATAGTTTTAAGGGAAAAGAGTCAAATATACCCCTCTACTTTCATTTATTGGTTAAGTTTGCCCATGGTTATACTATAGGATCAAATATACCTCTATCGTTACCAAAGTATTCAAACATACCCCTCATTTGGATAAAATCCCGCAAATCAACCAAAATAATCCAATTTCAATTTAAATTATTCATTTTGAATGCTCCAATTAAATTTGACCCACGACCGATCAAATTAAAACCCAAACATCTAGCACACCATATCGATCATCTCTGTAAATAACTATCCACATTATTAATCCTACTCAAGTGAGAGGTATTCTTTTCAAATGATTTATTTATTTTATGTTATGACAACAAGCGAGAGGTATTCTTTTCAAATGATTTATTTTAATTTAAATAAAAATATATTTATGGTTATATGCTACTACATGTCAATTTTGAACTTGTTAAATCTTGAATTCTCAAGACATAAGCATGAAGCAATACTAACAACAATGATTTTTATAGTACCTATATATACCCGATCAATTATTTTCTAGATTGATTGAATCACCAAAAGCTTGCTAATCAGTCTCGGTGAAAACAAGCTAGAATATCAAGGATTATGATAAATTCAATTTTCTTCCTAAGAATAGTTCATACTTATATTTATGATAATAGCTAATAAAAGAGATCCCCTTAAAACTTATTACATAATCAAGAATTATAACGTGAGAAATAATCTATTAGGACTTGGTATAACTAATTAATGAAATGAAAGTTCACAATTATTAATGAACTCTTTAATTCAAGAGAATGATGATTTTTAATTTTTCATTTTCGATTTGTGAAATTTGATATAGCTCAATTATATTTAGTCTTATAATTATAATCATGTATGTCGTTAAATAATCTCACTTTAATTCACTATTGTGTGTTCGAATATATGTGGTATAATATAAAAGAAGAATAATATCATTCATATTTAACATTAATTGTTTGATTATTTATTAAATGACAATGTTATTTTACAAGTACACTGTCTTTCATACTAAGATAATGATGATGATCATATTTATTTAGATATCAACATTAATTGTATCTTTATTAAATGTAAAGAGTTATAATACAAAATACATATCCGTTTATGTTAATTAAAGAACTATAAAAAATTACATGAGCATTAGATTGATAATAAATACTTTTATAATGCTTACTTAAGCACATATATTTAATTTTATAACTGTTATGTTTAAAGTATTATTGATTATATCAATTATTATGATCAGTAAAGTGAATATTTCAAATGCTTTCTATGTTTATTATGATAAATTATTCTACATCTCGTAGAAAATTATAATTTATAAGTTTTTTAATAATGTGAAAAAAAGTTGTAGCTCACAATCGTACAAGAGAAATATAAGTTTTGAAAGCCCTCGTCAGGTATGCGATAAATAATGTTTTCAATCTTTCTGGCTTTTAAGATATTACATTCAATTCTTACTCAACATTGAGAATACATGAATATTGATCTCAAATGTGTCCTTGAAGCAACATTCGTGATTTTTTTATTTATTTTTTAATATGAGATAATTTATGGCTAGTTATGACTATACAAAAATATGTTTCATTCTTTAGAGTGAATCGGACAATTTGTAATAAATATTATATGAGGGTAAGACGGTGGATTCAAGTCTTAGCGCACCATAAGGGTAAGACATTGGATTTGAGTCCTGATGCACCTTGATGATAAGATGTTGAATTGAATCTCAACACATTGTAGCCTAACACGACTTTATGAGGGTAAGACATCTGGTTCAAGTCTTGATGCACCATGATGATAAGACATTGGGTTTTAGTCTCAGTATATTATGGCTTAACACGCCTTATATGGATAAGACATTGGTGTTACATCTCAATGCATCATATTGATGATATAATGATGATTAAGATAAAATAATCTTATTATGAAGCTCGTTCCACTGGATCTGCTCCATTCCCAAAAGTGAATGTGAGAGCGATAGATCAAAAGTCTAAAAGAAGACTAAATAATTATCAGGACTGTATGAATAAATATGGACGTGGCAAAAAGATAAAATAGTAATCATCATCATTATGGTAATTATAAGAGGAAGAACATTATGGGTTCTCAAAATGGTCCTTCAAAAGGTGAAGGAAATAATTACTATCAATTTAATTTGAAAGGTATTGGGCGCGCAGTTATCGTGCGATCGAAATTAATAAGTTTTATAAATTCTCCATCAAAATAAAGGAATATAAAGTGGTGGTGCACTTGACCTTTCAAAGTGATGTTGAGGTGTGTCATGTAAATATGATAAATTTTAAGTCATGAAAATGAGCTTCTAATGAAAATTTATGAAGCCTGTACATATGGTTATAGTCCATTCCTTAAAGAGAATGAGACTTTGTGATAAGCATCATGGATGCTCGATCATTCTTGAAAGTGAATGTGTCAAGGTGTGATTAAAATTATGGATAAGGACATGCTCATATATGGTTGGATAAGTGTCACATCTCGCCTTTACGAAAGGTTTGAGAGATAAAAAAAATTATTTTGACACAAAAATTATTGATCACGTACTTTTAGTACATCACAAATATTGTAGCATGTCTTATCATGAATTATCAAAGGGTAAAAGCAAGAAACAAATCTTGGTTATGATATTTTAATGATCATGACCGTAATTGTATAGTTTTCTCCTTAAAGGAGATGGTCACCACACGGATGGTGTGTGAAATATGTGGTAGTACACAAATATGGGCATGGTGATGAAATCACATATAATAGTAAACTAGAAGTTTACCAAAATACATATTAGTTGGAATGACCGATTGAGCATCCTGGTTCAAATGTGATGCAAAAATAATTGAGAATTCATGTGGTTATATATTGAAGAAATAGAAAGTTCTTCACGAATTCTCTTGTGCTGCTCGTTCTCATGATAAATTGATCATTGTACCAGCTAGGGTTGGGATTGTATCCCCTGAATTTTTGAAACGTATAAAAAAGGTGAATATGGGCCCGTTCACCTGCCATGTGGGCCGATTACTATTATATGATTTAATAGATGCATTTATGAAATGGTCACATGTGCTTTGATATCAACTTGCAATTTGATTTTTGCAAGGTTGTTTGCTCGATTGTTAAATAAGAGCATGGTTCTAAACTATAAATTATGTTGATAATGCTGGTTGATTTAGCAGAAAATGTATGCCTCCAATTATAGCTAACCATTTGTTATGAGAACAAATCTTCCAAAAGAAATTTGGTATGAGATGTGATACTTAAAATATAGCAGAACTTGTATGCATCAAGCCACCAAGATTCCCCTATCATAAGTGGTTCATGGTCGAGAGACAAATAATTCCCATCAGAGAATTTATATATGCGATATATAATTCAGTTGCTCTACCATTATGCACAAAGATGGGTCCCCGGGGTAAATGTTAGATTTATTAACATTAGGGGGAGAGATGATTAGCAGCTGAAAATCATGTGTGAAATTAATTATCTAAATCCTCGTAAAAAATGTGAACTTGAAGTTCAAGAGATAATTCATTTGTAAAATGTTGCAAACTGATTGTCAGATGTGTTTGCTGACCCTATGTGCTCCAATGAGAAGTCCTTGAAGGACGGAGTCTATGACACACCTGAGCGTTATAGATCAACTGATTTCAAAGGTAAAACTCCTTAAAGAAGGAGACGAGCAAATGATCATGATAATGAGGCAAGTGCTATGAAAGAGCACCGACATAACACTTCATAAAACCTTGGCAAAGTTTTAGGTACCTGAAAAATGATGAATATGAAGAGATCTTGATAAGTTATGTCGTATTGGAACCGATATCAAACGATCATTGATGGTATCTTTGATATAATGTATGTGCTCAATATTATAAATGATATCGAGGATCTTGAATTCAAATTTGTCAAAAAGTGTGGACAAATAAATGATTGGCCAAATAAAAATATGTAATTCAAGTATTTTAGTTCGCTTGAAAAGGTGAATATTTGGATTTATAGTCCAAAGACCAAGGTATAATGTCAGTGGGGTATGAATGATTTATTATGCGAAAAGTAAAATGAAAAGTAAAACCGTAAGATATAAAGTACGGCTTGTGCGTTGGGCATATAGGTTTTTCGCAAAATTCCTGGCATTATTATAGGGAGACATGTTCTCCTATGATGGATGCAATGAGGTTTCTTTCAGTTTGGCAATACTGAAAAGCTTGAATATGTATGAATGAATGGTTGTCATGTCTTAGCTAGACAGTGACAGTTATATGAAAATCCTTGAAGGATTTATAAGGTTTTAAAGTGATTTCATTGAATACTCCAATGGTTATAAAATCGCTAACCATAAAGAAAGATCAATTTTGATCTCATAAAAATAATTTTAAAGTACGATATTTTAGTGGAATTGGTGCATTTATGTATAGGCAGCATTATTTACAAGAATTAAGTGATGTTGCAATCAGTCGAAAAGTGTTTATGATAATTTTACATGGATAAATCACATCTGTTGAGTACCTCAATGATTGTGAGATCACTTGACATAAATAAAGATTCATTTCGAGCTCAGGGGAAGGATGAAGAGCTTCTTGATGATGAAATTTCATATCTCAGTGCAATGAAGGCACTAATGTATCTTGCCAACAATACTTGACCATTCAGTAAGTTTATTGGTGAGATTCAGCTCATCTCCAACAAGAAGATATTAGAAAGACGGGTTATTTGTTTACATATGGAGGCACAGTGATATCTTGACATTCAATGAAGCAAACAATAGTTGTCATTTCTTCAAATCATGCAGAGATAATAGTCATTCATGAAGCCAACTGAGAGGAGATATATCAAAGGAGACAGAACAGAGCACATTTTACCGAAGTTCTTTCTCACATATGATCTTCAACAAAATGGTGAGATAGATGTTCAACAGATCTGGTCGAGTGATAATCTTGCAAATTTATTCACTAAGCCATTGCCAACATCAATATTTGAGAAACTGAGATTTAATATTGGAATGCATTATCTCCAAAATATGAAGTAAAGTTTTCATCAGGGGGAGTAAAATACGAGCCGCACTCTTTTTTCCTTAACCAAGGTTTTGTCCCATTGGATTTTCTTGGTAAGGTTTTTAATGAGGCAGCACTCAAGGCGTATTACAAGATGTGTGTACTCTATTTCCTTCACTAGGCTTTTTTCCACTGAGTTTTTCCTATTAAGGTTTTAACGAGGCACATTGTCTACATTATCTATGGACATCCAAGGGGAAGTGTTATAAATCCACTGAATATGGATGTCCCTTTCGTAACTTCTTTTGCAATTCACGTACTAAATGAATGAACTCATTTATGTCTTGTAACTTGAGAAGACTTCTTGTAACCTATAAATAGTAGACTATTCTATTATGAAAGATACACTACAATACAGAAGAAAGAAATAAGAAAGTATTCTCTCCTCTCTCTACCATAACTCTTGTCTTTATATATTATTCAGTATTTATATTTATATTGCTTATATTTTACAACATTTCTTGAGTTTTAGGATGCCACATATGATATCAATATTTACATAATCTAATTTGTGAAATCTTATAACCGCCATAATTTATTATTTTTTTCATAAAAATATTTAGATGTTTAATTTACATCAAGCCTTTGTAATAACACATATATATAACTTTATTAAATAAGACATTAAATGTAAAACAAATTTCATTCAACGAATCTATAATAATAAGTATCAAAAATTTAAATTTATGTCAAATTAAAATAATATAGATTCGTGTATAATAACTTGAACATTATAATTTCAAGTCCTTAGAATCTAATATTTCATATCAAATATACATAAAAAAATACTAAGCATTTGCTTGGTGACTTCAATTGCTGTCACCCCATCTTTTATTCGCATCACCAAGCTGAAACAAAGAAAACTTCAAACATGATTAGATAAATATATATATTAATAAATACATATTTTTGCACTTCTTGATCCAAAAAATTAAAATTCAATTAGTTCAAAAACAAATTCATATGAATTTTAAGATTTACGAAGATTTATAAGATTGCAAATAAGAACAAAAGTGATAGACAATTATATTTTCTTCTAAACAACAAAATACCAACTACACAGAGAAAAATAAAAGATGACAAGGTAGTAGTAGGCCAATTGAACAATAATCAATATTATTGTCCAAGGCTACTTTATTTGGTAGAAAATAAATTTACGATAATTTAAAAAAAAAAACTGTTGCTTAGAATACAATCCTGATTCAAACAAAATAAATTTAATCAGTCATAAGTAAAATCTAACTGATCCAAGGTTCTATAAAGTACTGGTTCTTGTCCTTATCTAAGCAAAAATAAAATACAACCAAATGAAGGCCAGATATAATTTCTTTATGATGTTACAAGAACTTAAAAGTATCTTAAAATATATAAAGTGTGACTATATTAAGTTTAATAATTTGCAAGATATATATATATATATATATATATACATATTTATGAATTAAAAAATATAAATTCCAAATTTAGTTTAAATCTTAAAATTCACATAATAGAGAATTACCTTTAGATATATGCATGCAACAATTATGTTATACAAATTTATCTTGTCTATGATTAAAAAGTTCACTTTGTAAAATCTACAAAGGAAAAAGTCAAGTAAAAAAAAAATCACACACAAGAAATTTCAAATTGAACAAGAGAATAAGATAAAGAAAGACGAGGGGCGTGGGGGAGGTTCTAATCTTTGGCAATTTTAAATTCTTTTTTTTTTTTTGGGGGTGGGGGGGGGGGGGTTTAGGATTTTGATTGGATTTGGATCAAATGGTATTTATATCGAGTCAATATATAAAGGTTAAACTATATAAAGACACATACCTTTTTATCATATTTACTAACTCTCCCACTACTTTATTTTAATTACTTAATATACCGCATAAACCATTCGGATAAATCTCCTCAGGTCATGATACATCGCATCACCTCGGATACATCTCATCAGATGTATCAAAGGTAAAATCAAAAGAATGCCGATGTATCCGAGTGATTTTGGGATGTATCCAATGGGATTCCGGTGTATCCGAGTAGTTTGGGGATGTATCACGAGGTGAGGCTATGTATCACGAGGTGAGGGATGTATCCTAGCGGGATTGAGATGGGAAAAAAAGTAATTAGCTCCCAAAGATGTGTGTTTTATGTAAGTTACCCATATATAAATGTGTGACACATGTTTGCATAATTTTTTAGCACTTATCGATATGGTTGTGGTAGGATGATTTGTATATCCTTGCACTCTTAATCAGAGGTCTCATATTCAAGCTCTTGAAAATGAAAAAAAAAAATATGTTTAAGAGCGGTCCTGCAATGCATGATTGATTTAAATCTGAGGTGTAATTGATTGATTGTTAACTCAAATTTGAGAGCCATTTGACTATTATTGTTGTCTAATTAATTTTTTTTTATAATTAAAGTTATGTTAACTACTTTTATGTGAACAACAAATCTCAATAATCTCATACGAAACAATCAATTTTATTTTATTTTTAATTTTGGCTCTTATCTTTTCATTTTTAATGCTAATAATACATGAAGAGTTGTGGCCTTTTGGCTCTTGAAAGTGGTGTAACTAGCAATTAAGACCTTTTTTTTTCTTCCAAATAATGTAATATATTATAATCTTTTAATTTCAATGATGAAAATGAAATAACTAATTTTATTTAACTTCATTAGAGTCACGTACAATAAAGATGACGGCATGTATTTAGACCAATCAATATCGTGATGACAACATTATTAAATATTTAAGCCAGCAAAAACCATGCAATGCATATATACACTACCAAATTTAAAACAAAAAGAATTATTTAATTCGTGACAATTTATATGACACTTCTTTTATTGTGAAAATTAAATATGTAAATAGGACATGATGTAATTACAACTTAATTATAGATGAACATGACATTAGATAAGAAGGTGTGGAGGACGCAATTTAGGATAAAAGGTTAGTAGGTAGGAGTACATTGTCTTGTTGTCCTTACTAGTAGTCATAGTGTTATGCTTGTAGTTTTTTCGTTCTTTGATCTTTGTTGATATCTGTTGTTTCGTATAGTTCGATTGTATTATTATTTTGTTATAGTATTGTTCTGCTACTATCTGTTGTTTTGTTATTAATTATTGTCTCTTGTATTTTCATTACGTCTTTTTTTATACTGTTTTTTTATCTTGAGCCAAGGGTCAATTGGAAACCACCTCTGTACTTCACCTCTTAGGTAAAGGTAAGATCTACGTACAATCTACTCTCCTCAGATTCCACTTTATATGAATACACTGATATATTATTTATTTATTTTTTGTATTTCCATATAATTTAATTTTTATTTTTTAAATTCATTAAATTAAACTACTCATACTTTAATTTCAACGGGATGTTTCCTTTTCAATAAACTCTTATATTCATTATCACTATTATATATTGTCAATTAATTAAATATCATCATATAAACTGAAATAAAAAGAGAGAGATTATTAATTTACGAAGGTGTTGAACTTCAAGAGATATCATGTAGATAGTTTATCAAGTATCAATAATTAATTCTAAGACTCTCAAACTCGTAATCCATGAATCATAGGAAATTAATTTTATCATTGCTTCATATCACTACTTAGGAATTAGGATGACTAAAATCAAATAGTAAAAGCTAAAAAGTTTGATATATAATCCAAATCCTCCATTAAATTGTTGAATTTGTGTGTTATCTTTATGTCATTCCGCATTATCCATGCATTTAGCTTCACAAAGTGGAGTGAGAAATTATTAGTTTATTATATATAAAAAACAAATAAAATAAATAAATAAAGGACAAATATAGTAATGTGAACAACTATAAGCAACAAACACCACAAATAATATTCTAATTTAGTCCCATCATTTGGTTAAGTGCATCAATACCTATTTTAGGATTGTTATTTAAAATATGATTTATCATTTAAAAAATTAATGTATATATTTAAAATACGAAAAAGAGTAAAAAAAAATATCTTTAAAGTATGCGAAATTCACTTTATTTATCTCTCATTAATAGTTTGGCCCAATTTTGTTCCTGATATTGTTTTATCAGGCAAAAAAAATACCCTTATTTTCATACAGAACTTAACAGAGGTCATATTTGAACATTTACATATAGTATAAGTGCATATTTGGTCCAATTTAGTAAATCCTAATTGAAATTATACAACAATTTATAAGGTTACATTTATGAAGCATTGAATTATACTGAATCTTTTCATCAATTTAAGACATTAGATATGACATATTTTAAGTTATTTTTAACAATTTAAAATATAAAATATTAATTCAAATCACAAAATATTTTTGCAGACACAAAAAGAAGAAAAGGAGGAGGAGACAACAAAGCGGCTAAACTTTAAATATATTATTATAAAATTTGTTATTGTATTTAAATAAAACTATTAAAAATGGCAAAATGGCCCACGGCAACAAATATTTTTCTCTCTTGAGAAAAGTGAATTTTTTTATTTAATTATTTGTATTTTGGGAAAAAATGAAAGCTTACAAGTTGCAAGCAACAAAAATAAAAAATTATAATTACCAAAAATAGAAAATGAAGTGTGATTGGCTGCATTTTGATAAGGTTAGGCCTATAGTTTGCCACACAAAAAAGTAATTAGTTGGTAAAAAGCTTATGCTAATCCAATCCTTATTTTATTCTCTTTTTCTCCATAATATAACAAAAATAAAGAGTATATAAATTCAAGATATGTATTTTTCTTAGAGAAATATAAATTATTATACCAATAAAAAGACTCTAAACTTTAAAAGGGGAATATTTAGGGTGTGTTTGATACGAAAAATAAAATTCCAAAAAGATGTTTTTCTTTAAAAAATAATTTTATTATTTCTTTATTGATGTTTGGTAAGTGAACTAAATATTATTCTAAATATATTTATATTTAGTTTAGAAAAATACTATTAGGATGAGGGTGAACGGGTGGGGTGGAGGCGGCTAAGGTGAATTGGGGTGGGGGTGGGGGTGGGGTCGGTTGCCGCGAGAAGTCAAACTTCGCAACAGAAGCAAGAAAAGAAAAAAATTATATCAAAGATATACTTCTATATATACATAGTTATGATTATCTCTTAATGAATTTTTACTAACTAGTTTGACTTGCTTTCGCATTAACTCATCACCATTTGGTGATTTGGTTCGTACAATCCAAATATATCCAAGAGTTTTGTTCGTACAATCCTAAAAATAATTATTATTATTAAATATGGTACAATATCCGTTTTATGTTATTTTCGTTATAAAAGAATCTAATCCCACAAAAAATTGTTCATGAAACTACTATTGAGATTCTTTGAATCATATTTTTTAATATCATCATTATGTTCATTGCTTTCTTGATATCGTAGCGTGCAAAATCCGAATCAAACCACATTGATTTTTGATTAACATGTGGTTAGGGGTGTACAAAATCAAACCGCAAATTGAATCAAAATCGTAATCCGAACCAAACCACAAAAAAAAACCGACTAATGGTTTGGTTTGACTTGGTTTGGTATTGGAAAAAAAAAAACCGATTATATTTAGTTTGGTTTGATTTTAACTAAAAAAAGTCAAACCGAACCGAACCAACCTGATATTATGTGTCTATTATTTTTAAAAATATTTTATACATAAAAATATTTATTGTGATGTAATTTATAAACATTTCTAAAACTTTTTCATAGTTTTTATCTTTCGACAATTTGTTTCAAGTTTAAACTTAGAATTTTTAAATGGTCCAATAAGTTTTTATAACCCATAGATATTAGTAACTCAAATAAAGCTCAAATCAATACTAATGCTAACAAAAGTTTATTCAATTCAACACTAGGAATGACAATCATGTTTGATATTTATTCTTTATTTTTGATCAATACATAAGCTAATTTTATTTTCTATTTAATATTTAGTCATGTAGTTAATACTTATTAAACTTATTTTAGCATGACTTAATACTGTTAAATTATGATTATTTTTATTATGACTTATTAATATGCAATATTTATTCTATGCGATTTCATTATTATTTTGGTTGAATATTTTATTGTCATCACTCATTTATATTTTGTGTTTTTTTTTTTAAAAAAAATACCTTAGATATAGTTGTATCTCGCTAGGACTAAAGAAATATTTGAAGCACAAGTTAATTATATGTTTGTATGAAGAAGTTATTGAAAAAAAACCCGAAAAAACCCCAAAAATCCGAGGAAAGTGAAATAACCCTAAAAAACCTGAGGTTGAAAAACCCGACTTTTATTGGTTTGGTTTGGCTTATAAAGTTAAAAACCCGACACTAATGGTTTGGTTTGGTTTTTAAAAAATCCTAACCAACCCGGTCCATGTACACCCCTACATATGGTATATTAAGTAATTAAAATAAAATAGTGGGAGAGTTAGTAAATATAGTAAGAAAGTATGTCTCTTTATATAGTTTAACCTTAAAAAATTTATTGACAGATTAAATAATTGATTATCCTTTTTTTGTTTCACCATTAACGAATGTAGTCTTTTCTTATAAACATATAGAGCAAAACAAAAAGAAAAATAATCATGAAATTAAATAGAAACGTGTGAAATGAAAATTAGTAGACAAGAATTGAACGTTCAAAAAAGATACACTGATTTTGGACAAGCCAAAGGAAAATTGAATAAGGTTGGTAGATTTCCATTTTCATATTTTTATTTTATATGTTTGACAAGGAAATTCACAGACTTGTCATTCTTTGAATACATATAACATAAATCTGCTTTAATATAATAGTCTGTAAATCACATTAAAAAGGTAGACGCACTAGAGGCAAGCCTGAAAAAGCATGCAAAAGTTTTTAAACCTGAGATCCTCTATTTGAGAGATCACTTGCTCAATCAACTCGATCGATCGCCCTCCTAGATTTCCATGTTCATATTTTTATTTTATGTTGACAAGAGAATTCACAGTTGCCATTTTTTTAGCGTGCACAACGTAAATCTGCTTCAATATAATAGCCTGGGAAATCATATTGAAAAGGTAGATGCACTAGGCAAGCCTTGAACATCGAACTCGACCGAAAAAACATGCAGAAGTTTTTAAACCTGGGACCCTCTATTTGAATAATCGCTTACGTACTCAATCAACTCAATCGATCGATCACCTTTGTAGATTCATGTTCATATTTTTATTTTATGTTGACAAGAGAATTTACAGTTGTCATTCTTTAAATGTGCACAACATAAATCTATTTCAATATAATAGCTCGGGAAATCACATTGAAAAAGTAGGTGCACTAGGCAAGCCTCGAACACCGAACTCGAACGTAAAAACATGCAAAAGTTTTTAAACCTAGAACCTTCTATTTGAGAGATCACTTGCTCAATCAACTCGATTAGTTGATCTTGTAGATTCATGTTCATATTAATTATATATAATCTTAGCCTTAAATATTTCACCAGAATATGTTGAAAACTGACCCTCATTGAGGGTACAGGGCTATAAATAAAGAGATCCCAACATTTATTTCCATATTTTTTATTTTTTATAAACATATTACCCCACATTTTCTTTAAATTTCATCCATTAATTTTTTTGCATACTAATCTACTATTAAAATTAAATAGTGATCTGTTAAATAGATTTAAGTTATCTGACGATGTAAATTATTTTACACTATTAGTGTAGTTCAATATAGTAAATTAATATATCATTATATCACTTACCATTCTAAAAAAAAAAAGTAAGTTAATTAATTATCCTTTTATCAATTACCAATAGTTACCATAGATATTTATATATAGGATTAATACATCGATAAGATTAGTACAGGGCTTAATTAAATTTTATTTAGATACTCAAACTACGATTTGTTCTAATTGAGCACCTCAACACATGATAAAATGTTCTTGTTAAACACAATCTGTTCAAATTGTTGGAAAAACTTTTTCACGTGATCTCGAATATCTATTACTTAGATAAATTAATCACTTAAAATATATCACATATCATCCTCAATTGAAACATGCTTTAGATTTTACGACTTACAATTTGATGTAAACATATCTTCAATTAAAACATGCCTGAGATTTTACGGCTAATAATTTAATACAAACATAATAGTAATAAGATAAGTTTTCACCATTCGACTAATTTGAACTTGTACTATAGATCCACTATGAAGGTAAACTAATTCCTTTTTCGTTTACTCCTTCTCACCTCTCAAGAATTTTCACCTTTTTTGCTTTTTTCGTGATTCAAATTCACAATCTTAGAATGTAGATGGAGGATGCTTATTGGTAAACTAAATTCCTATCGAGTGCTTCTTTCGTTTTCTATCGCCTATTTTATAAGTAATCTGATTGTATAAATATATATAAATAAATAAAAAAAAAAAGTAGAAAAAGACAAAGGAAGGTTGAAAGGGCGGTATAAAAGCAACGGTATCTTTCATTCTACTCAAAAGCCAAACCCAATCCCTTCTATAAAAACCTTTTCATACACACACTCAATTCTATAAATCAAATTATCTTTTTTTTTCTACGTTTGAAATTAAAACTTTTGTAATTTGCCTTTTTTCTTACTCTATATAAATCCCAATAATAATAATAATAATTATCATCTTTTACAGTGCCCATTTTTGTTGTTATTCCTATATACAACACACAGATATATTTTTTGTATATTCGTATAGCAGATGAACAGAGTTGAAGTGGAATTGAATTAAAGGTAAGTTTTTGTTGATTTTTTTCTGATTGATTTGTGATTAATTCATATTTAATGATTATTTATTTATTTTGGATTTTTGCTGATTTTGTTTGTGCTAAAGTTTCGAATTACTTAGTCAATAGGGAAAACGTGTTAATAGGGAAATGATATACTGTATTTTTATTTTCTTTTTAGTGTATTTTGTTTTTATTATTTTTGGATTTTGGCGGGGAGAGGGTTGGGGATGATGAGTTTTTTTTTTTAATTAAAAAGTTAGAGATTAGGTTTTAAATATTTGTTTGTATTAGTTGGTGATAAATGAAGAATTAGACTGAAATTTGAATTTTTGAAAGTCAAGTGCAAAAATTAGAGCAAAAATAAATAAATAGGTGATATATGGGCAAGTAAAATTGGCAATTTTTTATGCGGATTTTGGGGGGAAAATGAAGACTTTTAGTTTCTCTCTACACTTTGATACACTTTTTCACTCTTGTCGTTTGGTGCGTGGGATGGGATACAACAACAATAACATACCCAGTATATTTCCACTGGGGAGGATAGAATGTACGCATACCATACCTTTACTCCAGGGTGAGGTAAAGAGGTTGTTTCCGATATACCCTCGGCTCAAAACAGTCCAGGATATAAAATCAATAAACAAAACAACAGATAATCACAAAACTATACTACAACAAAATAGTATAATAATCTAACTACACAAGGCACTAGCAAGTAGCCGGCGCAGATGAAACAAAAGGTACAAGCGTAGCCTTACAACTACTAAAAAGGCAACAAAACACCGCACTCCTTCTTACAAAGTAGCCAACCAACCTACTAACCTTCTACCCTAATCTGAGCCCTCCACACCTTCCTATCTAAGGTCATGTCCTCGGTAAGCTGCAAATGCACCAAATCCCGCCTAATCACCTCTCTCCAATATTTCTTAGGTCTACCACGGACTCTCTTAAACCCATCCATAGCCAGCCTCTCAAATAATAGGATGAAATAATTCTGAGATTAGCTGATACCTCAAACCAAACATGGGATAAAGGTAATCCCAAATTTTATTTTGGGATTGTTATCCTTATTGCACGTACCAAACGATAAGGTGAATTGGGTATGCTTGGTAAAACTTAAAATGTTTTTAATGAGAATATTTTATACGGTATGTAGATAGTAATTTGGTGATATTTTTGAGCACTAAAGGTTGAGATGATGTCGAAATATTGATGAAACAAGTAATATGGAGTAAGAGTTATGATATGTGAAAGAAAAATGACTTCTGCCCGTAGGTAATAGAAGTCATTTTTCCCGTTTTGGTAAAAGATTATCTCTTTATGAAAAGATTTTCTATAATGCAAGGTCAGGAAATACTGGAAAATGATATCACCATGAGAACATATTTTTCGCAACATTGAACAATAACTTTTAGGTGATCAGGCTGATGAGCCAATGACTTTAAAGGTTAAGTTTTTTCTCTCGTTTCTCTTTTCACGCTTTAGTTCTTTATCAAGGTAAGTTGTCCAAAAATGTTTGAGGAAAGTAAAATTCTTCCAAAATCAATTTTTTACTGGGCTATAACAGTTGATGTTGCATTACAATTTACAATAGTGCAGGAAGGTTGTAGTGGTGCTTCGTGATAATAACAAGTAATTAGAGGAAAATAATGTTTGATATATTGTTAGGAACTGTGATATGGAGAAGGATAGAATGATTTTCAGCAATCGAGCTAGCAGCTATATTGTTAGCTATAGTTCTATCGGAACATTATTCTGGTACCATCACCAGGCTTTGAGGATAAAGAAGTATAATTGCGTGAACTTCCATTCCAACTGTTAAAAAACAAAAATCAGAATTATTTTAGCCTTCTTAGCTAAGCCCTTCATTAACGTGCTCTATTCAGGTACAAGTGATAGATAAAATTTAGAGGTGAAAAGAGGTTCTTGACTTTGGCAACTTTTTCTGAAAGATATAATCATGTGTGAACCGGAATCTGATGCTGCTCGTGGGGTTCTTGGTTTTCTCGATGTGGACCAACTTTTTAGTTCCAATTATTACGGTGACGGTAGACAGCATGACATTGAAATCTGTCATGAACAATATGCCAGAGAAAACCCCTATCACCCATCATATTGCAACGTTGACAATGATGAGGTTATTGCTCATGCTCTACAAGAAGAATTGTTCATTGCAGAAGATGCTAAATCTTCACATGCGGATGAGCAGTACTTGCAAGTCTCCACTGGTGTACAACATTGGCATGGTCCTCCAAGGGAGTACTACGCTGGTATATTTCTTGTTTTCAGTTTCGGGATTGTCTCTTGAGTTTAAACATTCACTAATATGTATATATGATTCACAGGGCATGACACTGGCCTCGAAGCTGATGATGTGGGGCCTTCAAGTTCTTGCTCTAGTCCTGGAGACAGATCATACGATGGAGAAGAGTATACTTACACATTGGAAATACAAGATGAATTTGAGATTGATGGAGAAGTAGGGAAGAGAATAAACCAGCTGAGTGCCATTCCTGTAAGTGTTGCGTCTGTTTAGTAAATTGTCGAAGCTTTGATGAGCTTGATATTCCCCTCTTCTTTGGGACTTCCATAGTAACTTCTTGAGTGGCTGGTTTGTGTGAGTATCGAAACCACTAATTCACTTTGTGTACGAGGACATGTATGGTGCTCTGCACCTTTGACCATTTTCTTGGCACGGGTAAAAACTATAGGGCTAGCTTTGTTGAATTTAATATCATCAGAACATTAACCTCTTAAATCAGCAGCTACCCAATTATTTTTATTCATCTGGATACCGCAAGTATTACATTAAAGGATTTGATAAACCATATTCATCTTTCAAGAATAAGTACTTGATAAAGATAGAGAGGCTAGATGAAATTGCCTTTACAGTCGTATACAGAGATGTATCGTGTACATGGTATGTTGTGAATGCACTGAAATATAGGAAGCCTTTAGCTTGACCATGTAGGCTTTTTATGTGGATAAATGTTGCTTTAGTTTCTTATAACAATTTCTATTATTAACCTGTGCAGCATGTTCCTAGAATAAACGGAGACATACCTTCAGTCGATGAAGCAACGTCTGATCACCAAAGGCTGCTAGATAGGTATCTCCTGATCCCTCCGACTTGGGTTTTCAAGTAGACAAAATTTTTGTTTATGAACGGCTTATTGACATATTTTCTTATGGTAGCGCTTAGCTTAATTCTTTACCTCCAAAGTCCTGAGAACTTTTCAAGGTAGTGAAATATAGCTTCACTGCCGGAAATGTAAACCTTTCTTGTGATAGGTATCCTGCGTCTGCTGAAGCCTTTCTGTATTTCCTTTTCTTAGGTTTTCTCTTTCTTTATTAATGCCTTTTTAATTCCTGGTGGTTCTTATTCGAAAAGTAACACCTAACCCCTCAGGCATTTTGAGAAAAGAGAATCAAATAGGAGAGATGGGACTAGAGACGAGCACAGGAAATAATTCTTGTGGATTGAGCAAACTAGTGTTCTGTTTCTTTGTAAATAAACACTTACGAAGCACGTTCCAGTAGATATTGTGAACTCTTTGTTTCCGTAAAGTCATAGGACACAATGCATGTTTTTCTTTTTGCTGATTCAATTGAATGGTAATATTATTGCTGTAAGTTATTTTCGGCTAAGCATTCCATGCTCTGGCTTTTCTTGCTTCAGATTGCAATTATTTGACTTGGTGGAGCACAAAGTGCAAGGAGATGGAAATTGTCAGGTTACCCTCTTACCTGTTTGATTTGTGTTGTAGTAATGATATCAAACCGTCTAGATGAGCTTTCATGATTTGATTTTAAGTGGAAGCTAAATATTTGTATTTCCTTTTCTCAAACTACTTGTAGCATAGTTATTAATCATACACAAAATAAGGCACCACAATTGTTTAAGTTTGTATTGTGAAAAAATCTCAGTTGATAAAGGTGCTAGGCGATACCGAGGCATTGGCCTCTGGCTGATCTGGTATTCATAGAAGAAAGGAAAAAAACAATGCTTAATTCATAGAAGAAAGGGAAAAAAAACAATGTCTTTCTTTTTTACTTTTTAGCTAAGCTTGAAAACTTCTCGACTTTTTCATTTTCAGATTTGGCATTTTACTAGTTGATTCTTGCCTTTGGCCTTAGACAGTTGCAACACTGTTATTCATATTTCACATAAGTTAGTAGAGAATGTGAGAGATAAGTTTGATAAAGTACTCAGGAAAAGTCTGATAATGAGACTACATCATATCACAAGAAGTTCTATAAAGTACTCAGGGAAAGTCTTTTAACGAGACCATATCATACTAATTTCCTGGCAACACATCTCGTATGACTATTTAATTATGACATGTCGATCATCCTTTTTAACTAAAGCGTTCTGTTAATCAGGTGACCGGTGCACTTTTATTTGCCCAAGACAATTTCATTTAAATTGAATAATCAAATTTTGTTTGTCTAATTTATGACAGTTTGAAATACTACCTTATGTCCTTTATCCCATTTTGATTCTTACCTGAATTCTTCTTTTCCTGTAAATACCCTTACCCTTCCCTAGATCAATGTAAAAGTTTCTGCTCTTCTCTTATGGAATGAATACTTATAAGAAGATACAGTCGAAATTTGAGGTTGAATGTGAAAAATTGTATGGGAGATATTCACTGAGAAAAGCTGATCAATAATAATGTTGGTAAAATATAAATGAAGGGGTTAGAACATGGAAATGAATGTAGAATGAACAAGGAAATATGAGAAGTTGAGAGTTTTTGGAGTTTAGAAGGGTGTTGTGGGGGGATGGAAGTGGTTTCATGATAGGATGTTGGAGAAAAACTGGAATATGAGAATTGAGAACTCAAATGAGATTGTCGGGCTACTTTCCCTGTCAAATTATTATAAATAGTCGTGGAATTTCAATAGTTAGACAAACGGATAATTCAAATCTTCTTAACCTTATACTTTTAATGGGGTTTGGAAACTTGGCCCAGTTTTTTATTCTGTGGGACAAGTCTTCTCCTGGGAATCTAAACTTGTTGGGATAAGGTGGCATCCTATATGTTTCTTTTGCATATCTACTGACCTGTTCACTTTTGTTCCAGTTCCGTGCTTTATCAGATCAATTCTATCGTAGCCCAGAGCACCACAAATTTGTCAGACAGCAAGTAGTCAGTCAGGTGCTTGTCTAAGTGAATAAGATTGTCTTCTTTTTGATACTGTGGTTTCATAGTTGAATTATTTCGAATGCATCTTACTAAGTAGGTTTTGTAAAATCATTTGGTCTGATCAGCTTAAAGATCATCCAGAGATATATGAGGGGTATGTCCCAATGGCATATGACGAATACTTGAAGAGGATGTCCAAGTAATTACCTGACCTTTGTTTCTCCATGTTGCAACTCCTTTTCTCCTTTAATCTACATCTGCTTTTGTATTGGTTGAACCAGCAATGGGGAATGGGGTGATCATGTTACGTTGCAGGCTGCCGCTGACTCGGTATTGATTATTGCCCTTACTTTGCTTCCTTGTTTTTTGCTCTGCATTTGATTGCTGTCTTTTGGTTTGTTTCTTTACCTTGGAAATAAGAACTTTAAGCTATTGTTAACCTTTGAATGTCCTGGTATAGAGGCATTGGATATTCTAGTAGCTTGTTAATTGCAAATTGATGGGTACTGAGGAAGTAACATGCGTCTATATAATCTTTGCTTGTGGTCCTGTAGTTGTTCGTGACTATAATATTAACCATTTATTTTTAATGTGGAAGAAAATGCACGTTTATTCACCTCCGTCTTGCTATTTCTTTCTTGCACTTCCATTCTGTGTGATCTTGATGCATTTTTTTGTTGTAATGCTTCACTCCTTTTTGAAGATTTTGCTCGTGATGATATTAGATGAGAATGCATCGATGAATGAACCTATTTTGTGTTGCACATTGATTTTGTCTTTTTGCCTTGTGGGCAGTATGGCGTGAAAATTCTTGTTATAACATCATTCAAAGACACATGTTACATTGAGATCCTTCCGAAGAATCAAAAGTCAAATAGAGGTAACTAGCTCTCAAACTTAGAATTTCTTTTACATTTCTGTAATATCTCCTCTATTTTAAAGAATGTGATTGAACACGTACTTCAGTTTGCAGTTAAGGATGCTTTCCGCAACTGTAATTCGTTTTTCTTTTGGTTTCCCCAACTGTAATTCCACTAGAGAAGAAACCACTATAAAGTTCTTCAGATATTCTTTTATTGATTCTTTCTGAAATGCAGTTTTAGACTTGTAGACAATACCACAATATTTTTCCACGACCAAATTAAACAATTCGAACAATGGAGATGCACTAAACTAGTACTCCCCCATTGGTGTTTCAGACAACAGGAGCATGTGGAGATAAAGGAGATATCTTATTACACATATTGTACTAAAATAATAGTAGTAGAAAATTATAAAGTAGCTGATACTAGAGCACCCCGGTTTATTGGATGAATTTGATTCTTGAAACCTGTGGGAAAGCTAGTACAGCCTTTGTATCAAACCTTAAAGTCCTGAATCCGCTGACGAGTCTGATAAAGTAGGCCACTGGAGTTCATGACTATATATTCACCACTAATTTTTTGAAGACCACTGGAGTTGAAGAAACAACATAAGTTTATTATTTGAAGCATCACAGAAAAGATCAGTTTTGGGATCTTTCCTTTCTTTTAAAGATGCAAAGAAGATTGAGTCAAACTAATTCCAAAATGCCTCTCCGGATAATCACTGTTAATCAAACTATTCAATACATGCAGTTTTTAACTTATAAGAGCAACATAACTAGCATACTCTATGTTGGAGGTTACTTATCTAGAGTTTGGGAGGTCGGTTTATGTGAAAAATTCTCATTTTTCAACAATTTAGTATTCTCAGAGCTACTTATAAGACATGATAATTTCCCTGTATTGAACTTTGTGTGTATAGTTCAGCTAGACTTTTTGCTAGTCTGTTAGTGGAAATAATTATTTGTGGGGTCGAGGGGAGGGGGTCACAGGTCATGTGGAAAATTTGGACTGTAGAGTTAGAACCTGGGCTTGCCTTGATAAAGCGATATGTAAGGGTAGGGAGGAATGAAGAGAAACGATTTTACTGTTATTGAGATGACTATGAACCCTTATGGACAATCTTAAGAAAATTTGAACTCGTGTTTCCATGAAAAGGAGATTCCCAAGAGTTGCCGTGTTAGCTGTTTCTCTTCTAGAGACCTAAATTTGTGTACTTGAACATATTGAGACATAATGAGAAGGTTGAAAGTTTAATGAGTAGGGGAAACTTCATATTGGCTATGCATGCATGTCATTTATTCTATGCTATTGTATAATCATACCTCTACTACTAAGAAAATAGGTGTAGACATTTCAAAGCTATGGATAATGTAAATCTGGAGATTGCTCGGAAGAGTGCTCGGAAGAGGAATCGGAGTATGAGTATTTTTTTTTGTACACGTGCATTTTGTGGGGGTCTTGGTTGCTGCAAGCTAGATGAAATAGCGGTGTTTGATGTCTTGATATTGATTCCGTCACAGAAATTTAATTGCTTCTCTTGTTTTATCTCTTCATGCAGTCATATACTTGAGTTTCTGGGCGGAGGTGCACTACAACTCAATCTACCCTCAAGGAGGTTATTACTTTTGTACATTTATGTCCCCTTTCCATATGATTAGTCTTAGCATAGATAGCCTATAGGATGGAAGAAAATGAAGAACTTGAAAACGCGGAGGAGTGCATGCGCGTTTCCTGAATTAACATATACTCCCTTCGTTCCCGTTTATGTCACACTTTTCCTTTTTAGTCTATTCCAAAAGATTGACACAGTTCTATATCTAAAAACTACTAATGAGAAGCTTTTATAGGCACACAAATGTTATGGAATGTTCAAGGACACAAGTTTCAAAAGTTTATAGTCACACAAATGTTGTGACATGCTTTAAACCACGAGTTTTAGAAGTCTTCATTTCTTTCTTAAACTCCGTGTTGATTCAAAACTATGTCACATAAATTGGACGGAGGGAGTGTAGTTTATCGCGTATTTTAATGAGCGGTGCAGTGAACATTGGAAGTCCGACTGTTGAGTAGTTGATTTACTAATCCTGCTTCATTTATATTCCTTCATATTATCCTAATATTCCTTGAGCAGAGGGTCTATCGGAAACAATCTCTCTAGCTCTCAAGGTAGGGGGTAAGGTCTGGGTACACTCTACCCTCCCCGAGTCCTGGGATTACACGGGGTATGTTGTTGTATATTATCCTAATATACTGTTAGTTTAATGCATGCCACTCCAGACTTCTTGCCATGTGATGATTTTAAGAAGAAGAAGAAGAAGTGGAGTTTCAGCTGGAACAAGCATTAAGAGTTCATGACCCTATATATAATCAAGGCAAACACTACCTGCAATGGCATCATCCCCGATACGGTGCAGAGGTTCCGGTGCAGTACTTACTTTACGTTACAACAACAGCTATGCCTCAATCCCGAGCAAGTTGGGGTCAGCTAACTTTGCATTCTTTTTTCTTTATGACAAATAATACTTACTTTACATTCTTATAATTGTTCACATATAATTATTAAAGTATAGCATAGTCAATACTAGTTTGTTATAAGTTGGTATAATAAGATCATATTGTTATATAGATTATGCTCCACATGCACATTTCTCCAGTTAGCATAATGGTCTATACAAATTTTATGCATATACTAAGGTCTTGTAATTATATTTTTACTGGACTTGTAGTTTGTCACTTCTCATCAATATAATTTGAAAAATCCTAACTCCAAATGGGTCCAACCCGGCGCGAATCCAAATTAGTCGGATTTTAATGCGGGTACTGGACACTGAATGGAAAATCAATAAAATATATTAGGTCCGAGGGGGAGTTATATTGTTTGTATATGGTTAAAATTATTTTTTACGTATATATAGTAGACATTGAATCCCTTTTCATCTCTTCGTGTGTTTACTTTTTATATTTTGAACCCCCAAAATTCTAGCTTTGTCACTGCCAACAGTAAATGTTAAATACTACACCTAATTAATGACTCATTTGTGATACTCTCTATGTTTAATACTCCCCGTTTAAAAAAGAATGACCTGTTTTGATTTGACACAGAGTTTAAGAAAATAAAGAAGACTTTTGAATCTTGTGGTCTTAAATTAAAGATATGTTAAATGTGTCAAAATACCCTTTAATCTTGCGGTCTTAAACATCCCACGTGGAAAGTTGGAATTAAAGAGTTGCTAAAAAAGGAAATGATTATTCTTTTTTAAACAAACTAAAAAGAAAAGTATGTCATCTTTTTTGAAACGGAGGAGTAAATGATATTCTAACTATCATCTTGTTAAATTAACACACAAATTAAAAACATTAATCTCTTTTAAACTTACTACTTAGAAAAAGAAAGTAAAACACACAAATTAAAAATATTAATCTCTTTTAAACTTACTACTTAGAAAAAGAAAGTAAAACACACAAATTAAAACAGAGTAAGGATCATCTTTATATATTTATAATATTTCAATTTCTATGTTTTCATTATACTCTAATGAGATCTATAAGAATGACATGCTAAATATCTAATGCGTTTTTCGATTGAAGAAGTCATTTTTGGAGGAGAAAGTATCACCTTTATATATTTATAAGTTTTTAATTTTTATATTTTCATTATACCCTAATAACATCTATAAGAATGACACGTTGAATATCTAAGAGAAGTCATTTTTCAAGGAGAAAGTACAAACGTTTTTAGTTTCTATATTTTTGTTATACCCTAACCCTAATAACATCTATTTGAATGACACATTAAATATCCAACGACTTTCCCGATTAGAAAAGTCATTTTTGAAGGAGGAACTAGGCGTTTTTGTGATCTATGTGCTTCATGGTTAGAGCTTGTAAGAGTCCAAATCGGTTGGACTTGAGTCGTTGCCCTACTAATAAAAAAAAATCACTATTAAACTGCTCGCCTTATTAAATTATCAAAGTGTGCTCAGCCCGGCGACTATAAATAGATTTGTCTTTAAATTCAAGTGATGAGTCGGAAAGAGATAAGTAAGGCTTCTATTTACTATTCATAGCATAAATCGTAAACATTGTCAAAAAGTTAATGAACTTATCATGAATTAGGTTGTGATACCCGTGATTTTGGGATTTCGTAGAAAATGCTTTATTATAAATCCACAAAATTCAATAAATATTTTCGATACATTATATACTCTTTAATTTAAAAATATAAAATTTCTTCTCCATCAAACTAAGATAAAGAACAGTCTGACGCACTAAAACTCCTTCTGTGCACGAGATTCGACAAAAGGGCCAAAGCACAAAGATCTATTGTGCATAACCTTATCTTGCATCTTCATAAAAGATTATTTCCTCAATTTGAACCCGTAACCAACCTCCTGATCACATAAAAACAATTTTACCCGTTACTCCAAGATTCTCCTTCTTTCGTCAAACTAAGATAAACTATTAAAATGAGAGGGGAGGGAAATGGAACAAAGATTCAAAGAACATTACATCATTTTTGAGTAATGTAACATCTTCCTTATCCATAGACCATAATTTACATATACAATAACAAAAAGAGTTACTAATGGAAATATATATATCAAAAATTAACATTTTACCCCTTAATTAACAACTATTTTACTAAAAAACCCCAAAAAGTTGGACCCTTTTGATCCTTTCCAACTTTTAGATATACCAAAAAAAGCCCCCGGCAAAAGTCTAGAAACTGACACATTTAGTCCACAAAAATCTACTGTTTCCCATCTTCTCCGGCAACTTTTTCCTCGCCTTCATCGGCGTTCACCGGCTGCAAAAGCAACGCCGTAAACGGCATATTCCGGTACGCATTACCGGAAAATTCCAACGATGGCGGTTGGCACAAATCAAGCCTGCAACTCGGCTGATGCTGCTGTGTTTGTTGAGTGGTTATAGAGAAAAATCCCCCACTCATCGGAAAACTAGAAATCGGATTTATAGCAGCTCGTGTTAACGGAGCCATAACCGACTGAGATAACAACGGTGTGCTAGTCGCCGCAGCAGCAGTAGTGGTGACTTGAGTGGCAGGAATCGTACCTGTACCAGTAGCAGCAATGATTGATGGCTCAGCGTTACGTAACAGCCACTCAATTGTTTCTCCGTCAGTCCGGTGACCTAGTTCCTTTGTAAGCTGGAACACACGCGCCGCGCATAACGCAGGCATTCTCACGCGCCGCCCTCTTCCGTTTACCTTTGTGTGTCTGTCTTTATTAGAGGTGGTGGTAACAGATAACGAATGCTTCTTCTTCGGAACTACAACAAGGGTATTTTTGTCATTTGGTTCTGAGGTAACGACGTTGATGGCACCGGCGGCGGCGGGGAATTGGCGGTGAACAGCTATTTCTGAACCCATTAAGGAAAAAAAAGGGGCAAAAAGGAGAGATTTTTATTAGGGTTTTTTTTTTTTTGAATTTGGGCTGACCCCACTGAATATGGGAAAGGGTTTTTATAGTGATGTGAGGGTTTTTTTTTGGGTTAGATTTTGTGGATTACTGACATCTGTGTATTTTTCTTGGGAAGTGTGTGTGGACTTTGAAGGGCCCATTAATTTTTTGGGCCCAATACTGTTTTGTAGGTCCTACTTTAGACAATTGTTCTTGTTCTATTTTATAAAATAGAAAAAACAAATTGGGTTTTTTATCTGTACTGCGGAGGGGAGGAGGGAAAGAACGCATATATGAAGATTCTGTATGTCGAAGGTTCGAGAATTTCTGAAATGATATTTAAGGTTAAGGTTAAGAAGGAAAGAAAATGCATTATTAAGAGAAACGATGATCTCGCTTTGCTTGTTGGGGAAGAGAAGAAGATTTTGGATCATCTTTTCTTACTAAATGGTGAGCAATCGCTTAATAATAAACACTAATTGAAAGTGGTCGGAAATGAATACCTATCCCTTACAATTGAATTTGCGTCTCTGACATGAAAAGGTTGTGTCCATCAAGAAGAGGTTAGTTGCATATTTTCAGTTGCACTAATGGATTGAATAACTTTTTTCAGTGCCAATAAAGTGCATGTGTTTTGGTTAATAAAGACACAAATATAAGTTGGAGGACTGATATTATTAGATACTTGCTTTGAAGCTCGATCAATTTGGATGAGAGATGGAATATCTCACTATAAAGGGAGGAGAGAAAGAACGCATACATGCAGATTCTGTATGTCGGAAGTTCGAGAATTTGTGGAAAAAGGAATATTGGAGGATAAAGTTACAAAGTAAGGAAAATTCATTACTAAGAGAAATGGTGGTCTCATCTTGTTTGTTGGGAAAGAAGAAAATCTAGTCAAATCGCGAGTGATCACTCAACAATAAATATTAATTGAAAGTGGTCAAAAATAAATACTCATCCCTGATAATCAAACTTGTGTTTTCGCCATGAAAAGACTATTCCAATTCAAAAGAGGCTAGATATGCATCTTTTGTTGCACTAGTGGATTAAATAACTTTTTTTTTAGTATCAACAAAGTGCATGCATTTTGGTTAATTAAAATACAAGTATAAATTAGAAGTTGATATTATTCGATATTCGTTTTGAGACTCAATTCATTTGAATGACCGCCAAAAAAATTCCACCGTCCTAATAGGGTTCTCTACTAAAAAAGATTTTATTCTCAAAGCTTAAACTTAATAATTACTAATATGAATTAGTTACTCTTATAATTTATAAGAAAAGACGATTAAACAATGTACTCTAGTTGTCAGATCTTTTCTAAAAATACACATGTCAAGATATTTGTGATTTTAAAAAATAAGAAAGATTTAACTTTTTTTCTCAATTTTACTTTACTTTAATAATTGTGGAGAACGATTAATATCATAAAAATAAGAAGTAAGTATTAATAAATTGAGATCTAAGAAAAAATAAAGATAAATGTAACTTTCATTTTTTTGGGGGGCAAAGGATAGAGCAAACGAGATTAATTAGCAGTACTATTATCTAGTGAATGTGGATTAACTAAATTCTTGATTGGAATAAGAGAAATTGAAGAGTTATTTTGGTAATTGTTTGCCTTAAATCGGTGATTTAGAGTAATAATTGAATTTATTAATGTGATTTACGTTTTAGAACAGCAGAATTAAGTAAGTTTGAGAGCTTTTGGTTACAAAGCTTGAGAGTGGTTGCCGGTGAGCAGTGAAATTGCGATAATACAAGTAAGGGGAAGGGATATATTTAAAGTTAAACCCTAAAAAATATTTTGCATGAATTTTACCCTTATGGTGATCCACAATATTTACACATTATTTTCGTTACATGTCGATGTAGGGTTATATAATTGTTGAAGAGAATCTCGATTTATTTGGACGGTTTCACCAGGATGTCCTTGACCTTGTAGCTCCGAGACCAAACGAACAAGAATTGTAAGTTTGGTCCTTCAAAGGATGTGTATAACTATACCGAATCGGATAAGCTCGTGTGTTGAGACAAATATCACTTTTTATTGAGTCATATTTGATTTGTTTTCAATTTTTATGTGTAACTGTTCGATACATCCAACTATCAATTTCAAATTTTGACCCATACAATAACAATGTATGTTTTTTGTTAACATTATATAAACTTGACTTGACAAAAGCTACTTCCCCTACATGAATAAATATTTTGTTACTTCAATTGCACTAGTGAATTCAATAACTTTTTTTTAGTGTTAACGCAAAGTGCATGTGTTCTTGATTGACAAAAATATAAGTATAGACCGGAGGATTAATACTATTTGGTACTCATTTTGAGGCTCAATCAATTTAGATGAGCACTAGACAATTTCACTGTGAGGTAAGGTTCTCTACCAAAAGAGATTTCATTCTGATCAAGACTTAAACTAAAGACTTATAATTAAGAATGAAAAAATATTTATCACTTTATTATCGTGATGGTAATAATATGAATGTATAGTTACTCCTATAACTTATAAGGAAAGACGATTAAACAATGTACTCTCCTTATTAATTGCATTTTACTTTTCAGTTTTTTTAATAAAAATAAATAAATGTGATTTAAGAACACACAGATTGAGATAATCAAATAATAAAATTGATAATACTAATTAAACTGCCTAAACGCAATTAGAACAATGAATGAAAGTAATTAATGAACAATGAAATAGTTGTCAAGATGAAAACGACAAATAATGTTAGCATGTTCTTTGACGTGACTGTTCAACAACGTCACCAGGAAGGAAGAATTAAGTAAGCTAGAGAGTTTGACATCGGTTAAGATGCGGGAAGCGAGGTTGAGATGGTACGGACATGTGATGAGGAGGGGTACGGATGCATGCTCCAGTACGGAGGTGTGAGAGGTTGGCTATGGATGGTTTCAGGCGTAGCAGAGGTAGACTGGAGAAGTATTGGGGGGAGGTGATTGACATGACATGGAGTGTTACAGCTTACCGAGGACATGACCCTAGATAGGAAGGTGTGGAGGATGCTGATTAGGATAAAATGTTAGTAGGTAGGGATACGGTCTTGCCAGTAGGGGTAGTGCTTGGGTTTGTGGCCCGGGTTAGTAGTCGTAGTGCTACACTGGTAGTGTCTTGCTTTGGAGTTTTGGTGATGTTTCTGTTGCCGGTAGATCGATTGTAGTAGCATTTGGTGGTAGTCTTGTTTCTGTCACTTTCAGTCGTTTTGATACTGCCTATTGTTTAATTTCTTGTTCTTATATCATGCCCTTTTTTCTAGATTATTTGTGTTTTGAGCTGGGGGTCTATCGAAACAGCCTCTCTACCTGATCACTTTTGAGGTAGTGGTACGGATGGCTTACACTCTACCCTCCTCGGATACCACTTTGTAAGAATATACTGGGTATGTTATTGTTGTCGTTGTAGAAAGCTTGAGAGCTTTTGGTTACTTAACTTGAAAGTAATAGCTAGCGAGAAGTGAAATTGCAATAAAATACAAGTAAGGAAAACAAAATATTTAAAGCTAAACCCTAAAAAAAAATTGCATGAATTTTACCCTCATGGTGATCCATAATATTTGCACGTTATTTTCGTTACGTATAGGGTTGTATAACTGCTAAAGAGAATCCTAATTTCTTCGAAAATGGTTTCACCTAGATGCCATCGACCTCGTAGCTTCGGGACAAAATGAACAAGCTATTGTAGCTCCTATCCTTAAGGGGATTGATGTGTATAACTTTGTCGGACAAACTCATGTGTTGAGACAAATATCATTTTTTGTTGAGTCACGTCTGATCTGTCTTCAAATTTTATGTGATATCGTTCGATACGTCCAGCTGTCAATTCCAGATTTTTGACCCAAACAATAACAATGTATGTTTTTTGTTAATATTTTATAAACTTGACTTGACAAAAGGTACTTCCCCTACCTGAATAAATAAACAACGTCCAAATTAGTCATTCAAATACTTTGGTTTAATTTAATTATAAGAAATCAGATTTTAAGAAGTTTTTGGAACTTAATTTAGGAGAGAATATGTGTTTGGATTACTTTTGAGAAAAAAAATATATGTGAAGAATATTTGTGGTAGTTTTCTAAAAAATATCTAGTAGGGATTTTTATTCTATTTAAAATATCTTAACTTGATTCTTGCAAAATGGCTAACTTAATTATCTAGTACATAATGAGAAATATATAATGGCAAGCTTAGTATATAATTATAAACTAATAAACAATATCATTAGATATCCTCTTCGTTTTAATTTATTTATCTGATTTAAATTAATACAAAATTTAAAAATGTAAATTCTTTTTTAAAATTTTACATTTTAAATTAAAGATATATATATACAAGGTACCAAAATATCTTTAACTACCAATAACAATATCAATATATCCTGTGAAGAAAATTAAAAGATATATATAATGTATCACAATATCTTTTAAATTTGTTATCTTAAATATGTCACGTGCAAAATTGGAATTAAAGAGTTGCCAAAAATTGAAACGAGGGAGCATTATGACAGTGGCATTTTCCAGAAATAAGTAAAAGATACAGGGGTATTATAGTAAACACAAGATAAAAAATCTCATCCTGTTTGGGATTTATCAAATTCTTGAGGCAAAGAACACAGTTCAAACTTTTTGCAAAAAAGCTATCACTTCCATTCATCTTCAATCTTCAAAAATGAATCTTTTTTAATTCAAGAAAACACTCATGCTGACACTATAACCCCTCTTAATTCTGAAAAAAGTTATCTTTTTTACACCCCACATACCAGAAAAATAGTTATAGTGAAGAATTCACAAGATAGCTTAGCTTAGCTATGGAGGCTGCTGGAAGAAATCTTCTTTCTTCACCACCAACTTTTTCTCAGAAAACCCAACTCAGGAATTGTCCTTCTTCAATTTCTTCTTCAGGTAAATTCTTGAATTATTGGGTGAAATTTGTCCAAATGGAATATAGTACTCTTTTGTTTCAATTTGTCTGTCTGAATTTGATTTGGCACGGAGTTTAAGAACGTAAAGGAAACGTGTCATGTGGAATATTTGCAATTGAAGAGTTGCCAGAAAAGTAAAGATATGTTTTTTTTTGAACGGACTGAAAAGGAAAGTAAGACAAATACATTTGAAACGGAGGGAGTAATAGAATAGTGAGGATTCATATAGCATAATTCAACTAGTTTGGATGAGGGTAAATTGTTGTTATAAATGCATTGAGTTCCTACTGTTTCTGCATTCTTGTTTTTTATAGCATAGTAGCATTCCCATTTATTGATATTTGTGGCTTTAGTTTTGTTAGAGTGAGTTAGAGTCCCATATTAGTTGGGAAATGGACGGGTGGTTTGCTTATATGAACTCGGACAATCCTCCCCTCATGAGCTAGCTTTTGAGGTTGAGTTAGGCCCACGTGCCATATCTTTACAAGTTTTATAAAGTTGATTCCTTTAGTAAAATGTGGCGCCGAAGTTGCTGAATTAGATATTTAATGTGCTTCCTAGTTACTAGAGTTACCAGCTTCAAAAAAAAAAAAGTGCTTCCTAGTTACTTCATTGGCATGATATTGATGCTAGATTGTTGAATTGTTGAAATGAAACTTGCCCAGATAGAGTAGATTTAATAATGAGGATCTTTTTTTGGTAAACTATGAAGTATTACCATTGACAAAAAAATTGATACACCTAAAGAGCACCTAGGAGCACAACCATCTTCTGGGAAGGGTGCTATTCTCATCTAGGCCTCAGGAATGGAAAATACCAACTAGTTACATATTCCGGAAATCAAAATTTGACATCCGTGGGCCCTCTTTTTACCTTGTATACCTTCTAATCTAGTTCTAGTCTCCTTTTGTATCTGTGTAATAGCAAAAATTGTATTTACACTGGTATTTCTGAAGAGCATCCAGTTCCTGGCCTGCCATGTGTAATAGACCATTTCACTCCATACAACAAAGATTATCTCCTTCTGAAGTTGCCTCCAATGCCTGCTCCTTATCCATTGTATGGTTTGCTTGACACCTTTCAGATGAAGCTGAATTCCTAGCCAATTGGAAAGACCATCTCTAACTGCTTTAGTCCACTCACATTCTGCAAATAAATGGAATAGTGAGGATTCATATAGTCCAATTCAACTAGTTTAGATTGAAGGGTAATTGTTGTGTTTTTGCCGCCTTGATTCTTCTAGCATTCCCATGTATCAATATTTGTAACTTTAGTTTTATAATGTTAATGGTAGTGGTACGGACTGCGTACACTCTACCCTCCCCAGACCCCACGCTGTGGGAATACACTGGGTATGTTGTTGTTGTAGTTTTATAATGTTAATGCATTTAGTAAAATGTGTTGAATTATTGGAATGGAACTTGTCCAAATGGAGCAGAAATGCAGAATAGATAATGAGGATTAATGTATAGCCGAATTCAGCTAGTTTAGATTGAGCATGATTGTTGTTGTAAATGCTTTGAATTCCCACTGTTTTTGCTTTCTTGGTTATTCTAGCATTCCTGTTTATCAAATTTGTAACTTTGATTTTATAAAGTTACTGCGTTTAGTGAAATGTGTTAAATTATTGGAATGGAACTTGTCCAAATGGAGCAGAAATGCAGAAGGGATAATGAGGATTCATGTGTCCGAATTCAGCTATTTTAAATTGAAGCATAAGTGTTGTTGTAGATGCATTGAATTTCCACTGTTTCAGATTCTTATTTCTTCTAGCATTCCCATTTATCAATGTTTGTGACTCTAGTCTGGAAAGCTAATGCGTTTAGTCAAATGTGGCATGAAGTTTCTGAATTGGCTATTTTAATGTGCTTCCTAGTTACTTCATTGACATGATATTGATGCTAGATTGTTGCCTGCTCAGTTAATGGTGGTTCATATTGCTTTTTTGCCTCTAAATGCAAATAATCCTATTTCTTAAGGACATATGTTTAATATTACATGATGAAACTTGCAGTTCTGATGCTTCATGAGCATACTGCTCCTGCGCTTACTTCAGTGCCACATGCTTATTTGGCTCGACATATTCCTGCATCAGTTATCAATCCGGAGCAGCAGTTTGAGAATCGGCTGCAAATGCACCTAGTAAAGGAAGAGAAAACATCCCTGGTGAGACTCTTGGAGTTTTTGACTTTAGATTTAGAAATATTCGTCGTTGTTTCATTGTATTATGGTTCTTAGGTAGGTGGTAGCGATATTGTATGCATACAACTTTCTGTCTTCCTGGTGAAACAGAAATTAAACTTAACAAGCTTAAGCAATATTCTTCTGATCATTAATTTAAAGTGGCTCTGATTTTTCTTGCTGAAGGCAACAATAGATAGGAGACTTGTGGAAGGTGCATCCTCAAAATTGGAAGAGAGTGACACTGTTGATTCGGAGCAAAACATAAAAGCTTTGCAAGTGCAGCTACTTCGCTGGCCTGGTCCATCATATTCGTAAGATGAAGTGATTACATCTGTTGATTTTAGTTGTGTACATAACATTCTTTCTCGTGCAGTCATTTCATTAGTTCGCTTTGTGGTTTTGCTGGTAGATTTCCCCCGTATTATATGAAGGGAAAAGGACCCGTATCTCTGGATAAGAAACCTCTTCACAGTAAGGGAGATAAATTAATGACGTTTGAACCACACAGCGTGGTTGCTCTTGCTAGAAAGGCGTTGTTGGCATCAAGAGAGGCAGTTTTATTAGCTGAAGACTCCAAATTACTTGGAACTAACTTTGATGACTCGAATATTCCAAAGTAAGTTCCTTGGCCTTCTTGAAAATATCCTTGTTAGTTTTCATATTCACAGTTATCTTCAATCTTCATAACTTTTCTCCTATCTGATTGATTTTCAGTTTCCTATCCACAAATTTGGCTGATGATAAACTGAAAGAGCAAAGAACAGTGAGGTCAACACGTCTTATAGAGAGGCAGTCTAGGAAAAGGGGAGCTCCAAAGCCGACTCATCAAGTCCAAGAGACAAATCGTTCAGGCAGGCCAGATGTGCGGAGAAAAGTGAATGAATCTATTGATCTAAATGATCCTCTTCGAATGTTCCTATGGGGTCCCGAAACTAAACAACTTTTAACCGTCAAAGAGGAGTCTGAATTGATTGTCAAGATACAGGTATCTTACCCTTCTTGTCTCTGCTCCTGTAGAAATTGTTTTTTCACAAAGCAAAAAGGAGTCAAATCAATATCCGGTTATGTTCCAGATTTCCATGAAATTACAAGAAGTGAAGCATCAGCTTCAGACTCAGTTTGCTCGTGAACCAACATTGGTTGAGTGGGCTGAAGCTGCAGGGCTTACTTCTCGAGAATTGAAATCACAACTTCTTTCTGGCAAGAGTAGCCGTGAGAAGTTAATCAATGCCAATTTGCGAATGGTGGTTCATATTGCTAAGCAATATCAAGGACGTGGTCTCAGCCTTCAGGATCTATTGCAGGTAAATGGAAATTGATGCACATAAGAAACATGCTGTTTGTCCACCATTCTGAGATATGTTTGTATAGCTAAGCAAAAACTCAGGGTGTGGTCTAGCCTTCAGGATCTTGCAGGTTTATGAACTTAAGATATACACGTTTTTTGTCCCATTTTTAAGATTGTTCCCCGATGCGTGTTAGAATCTGGCATTGGATAAACCGAGATAAGGTTTCTTGAGATGGTATGGTCATGTCTTGTGTCGAAGCCTAGATGCACTAGTCTGTAGATGTGAAACCATTGCGAGTGAAGGTGTTAAAAGAGGGAGGTAGACCTAAAATCACTTGGAAGGAAGATGTCTCAAAGGACCTACAATTTCTTCGGATTCATGCTCTAACTTGGCAAAAGATACGCAAAATGGAAGAAAAAAATCTATGCAGGAGATACCTATTAGTTGAGAATATGTTTTAATTGCGCTTAATTGCGCTTTTATTTAATATCCTATATTTTTCTAGGAGTTGTTTAGCCTTTCAGATATTCATATAGTTGACCCTAACTTAGTTAGGACTGACGCGTAGTAATTGTTATTGTTATATGAGTGTTAGAATCTCGAAGTGTTTGGTTACACCTTTGATTCTACAATGTAAGTGTCAGAGATATTTTTTGGGAAGGGGGGGGGGGGGAGGTTCTGTGCAGCTTGAATGCTTGATTAATCACTTCTAACATTAAGAACATGCAATTTTATTATATTTAGGATTGTCATTTCGTATTTACTTTACCAGCTGATGGACTGGGTTGTTGCAGGAGGGAAGCATGGGACTTATGAAAAGTGTCGAGAAGTTCAAGCCTCAAGCAGGTTGTCGATTTCCCACCTATGCATACTGGTGGATAAGGCAAGGAGTTAGGAAGGCCATATTTCAACATTCTAGGACAATCCGTTTGCCCGTAATGCCCTCTTATTGTAGCAAATTTTAACTTTCATTTGATGGTTTCTATACACATTTTGCGTAGAAGCTAAATTCCAACTTTCTTTTTCTTGATTTCGAAATTCTTTCTACAGTAAGCCTGAAATCGTTTATGATGACCATTATTCCATATTTGGATATCTAAGTAGCTGACCTGCACAAACTGGAATTGCAGGAAAATGTATATGCTCTTCTCTCGAAGGTAAAAGACGCCAAAAAGGAATGCATTCAACAAGGTAATCATCATCCAACAAATGAAGACATCGCGTCATGTGCTGGAATGAGTGTGGAAAAGTTGCAGAATCTGCTTTCAAGCGTTAGATCACCTCTTTCAATGCAACAGTCAGTGTGGTCAGATCAAGATACTACTTTCCAGGTGAACTTTCGTTGTGCCACTATATGCTTTTGAGCTATGTTGCTCGGACTCTCCAAAATTGTTGCCGTACCCGTGTCGGATTCTCCAACATACATGCACCCATTGACATTTTTGAAGAGTCCGAGCAACATAGATTTTGAGGAACTTACCAAGTAAATGCCAATGTACAAAACAAGAAAACTCCAATATTTTTCTCCAATTCATAGGAAAATCTAGAAAAGCAAGATACTTTCTGTATAAGAACTAGCAAGTGACTTCCATGTTTATGACTTTCTTTGCTTTCAGCAACCCTTCATTGGACACTTTTCCCTAGAATTTCTTCAGGCTTTTGACTATGTTCTGTTAGGATGTCTGATTGTGTGTTAAATCCTATATTGTTCGGACACTTCAAAGTTGTCATCCTGTGTGTGTTGGATCCTCCAATAGTAGTGTATTTTTGGAGGATCCGGCATGGGTGCGGCAACATTTTTAGAGAGTCGGACCAACATAGGTTAGATCTTTCGAGAGAATACTTTCGACGTGTATGCAAGATTTAGGTATCCGTCTCAAATAATTGGCTCCTATGATTGTCTAAGTCGAAAAATTCCTATCTTGTTTTGACACTTGCTGAAAAGAGGATGTCATTTTTTTGCCAATTCAGGAAATTACTGCTGACAATGCAATTGAAGCACCAGAACTGAGTGTGTCAAAGCAACTAATGAGGCGACACATACGCGGCCTCCTAAATGTCCTGAGTCCAAAGGAGAGGAAAATAATCCGTCTTAGATTTGGCATAGGAGATGGCAAACGGAAGTCACTGTCCGAAATAGGCACTGTTTTTGGACTGTCAAAGGAAAGAGTTCGACAGCTAGAAACCCGGGCACTATACAAGCTAAAGCAGAATCTTAGCAAACACGGGCTCGATGCATATTCCGATTTGCTCTTTTAGATCAGAGTCGGTAGAGAACCTGTCTCCGATAGACCCTCAACTCAAAACAGATGAAAAAGACGACAGTAGCAACAAGCAGGAACAACAAGAAGAAAATACAACAATCGAGGCTGAAGAATCAACCGAATTTCTCTCTTCAATTAGCGAGATTCGAGGTGGAACTGTGGCTTGATGCAGAATCAACAGTACATACAAGTTGCTCACATCCTTGTAAGTATGGAGCAAATGTTTAGCTGTTTTTGTTTTGCTTTACAAACATTTGTGAACATGCTATTCTTTTTCTTACCCTTTTTATCTTGTAAAGTATCAAGTTGTAAATCTTTTCTTTCTTCATCCTGACATTTATCCAAAATGAATTTTTTTCGAAAAGTTACACGGCGAATGGAAATGATGTTGGGTGCGTGAACAAAAGTCCTACATTAGTAGTTGACGAGAAACCGAGGCTACATGGAAGTGTAGTTGCACTCTTAAATAGTATGAGGCTTTTTGAGAAAAACGTGCAATAAGAGTTCATTTGCGACTTCTGAGTTGACATAGCCTAATAAGTGGTGTTAAGAGTATCGAGCCAATGATTCGGATAGACAAGTATTAGAGTCTCACTCAGTGTGTGGCGGGGAGGCGTTAGGCGAGATGTTTTACTTAATATGGAGCAAGGCATATATATAAGTTCCGAGATGTTTTACCTAACATGAAGTGAAGTGTAAGTTTTGAAAAGTTATTCCGGGATTAGCTAATACCTCAAACTAAGCATAAAATAAAGATAATTTTAAAATAATTATTCTTATTTCATGTATCAAACGATCCCTAAAAATTATTATTAATCATGAAAAAGGACAAAAAGAACTTCTAAAAAATTAGGGAACTATGGGGTCGTTTCGTGCGCAGGATAAGGTGGGATATCTCATGGTTAAGTTTGGTACTAAATTTATACCATATTTGATTGACGGTATAAATTTATCTCGGGACTAATTTATACCATCAACCAAATATGGTATAAATCTGATACCAAATTTAGTCTTGAGATATCTCATCTTATCTTATCCAACATGGGATTATTTTATACCACTTATCGTGTGATTTAAATTAGTTTATGAATTATAATCACAGAGTTATAATTCCGAAATAATTTAATTCATCTACCAAACGATCCCTAATACCTCAAAGCACTAACAATAGTGTTTATTTTTTTTAATCATTAATGTAATCAGACTGTTGAACACAATTTTGTTTTATAGTGGAAGGATAATGGAGTATTCAAAACAACCTTTCACATCACAATAATAGACATACTAATCTTATCATAATAGTTTTTGGGGAAAAGGACAAATATAGCCACAACTATTCAAAATAAATTAATTTTATAATTCATTACGCTTTTTGCTCAAAAATATTCTTCAACTAGCAAATTAATTTTAAAATATTTTTTTTATTAACGATTGTTCCAAAACAATAAAAAATAAGCCATTTTACTCTTAAACTACTTGAAATAGGACAATTTTCTTCTTGTATATTTCATTTTATATTTATAAATACTCTATCTAAAACTCAACAACAATAACTTGTGGTGTAGTCACATGTAATACAGGATAGTTAGTCAAACACTCTTAATTAAAAAAGTTATGCTATATAGAAAATTATGTTTCGTATAGAGGTCAAAAATTATTTTTTATATGTATATATTAAATCTTGAACACCCTTAATAAAATTTCAAGCTTAGCCACTAACAATAATAATATATTTAGTGTAATCTCATAAAATGAAATCTAGAGAAAGTAAAGTATACGTAAACTTTATCTCTATTTCAAAAATAAAATAAAAAGACTATTTTCGATAGACTCTGAATTCAAGATAAAAATATCCATTTAAATTAAATCTTGACCAAACAAGGTTGATCTACCCACCAACTCTTCTTCAAAGATAGATAAATATAAACATCTAGCTAGATGAGTCAAACTTCACCAAAATTAAAGCACCAAACTAACAAAGCAAAACTTCAAAAATGGCAAAAATTAGTGACCAAAATCTCCTTCATCATCATGCTTTAGTAATTCCATGCCCATATCAAGGCCATATAAACCCATCAATCCACCTTTCCCTAAAACTTGCCTCACAAGGTTTCATCATCACTTTCATCAACACACAATTCATTCATTCCCAAATAACAAAAGCCCATTCATCAGGGCCCGGGTTCGAGCCCGGGCCCGACAATATCTTCTGTAAAGCCCGTGAATCCGGGCTTGACATACGATACGTAACTATTGCCGATGGTTTTGCGTTAGATTTCGATCGGAATATGAATTCGTTGCCCTTTTTGGAAGGACTTATAAATGGATTATTTTCAAGTCATGTTGATGAAATTGTTGGGAAATTAGTGGAAAATGATCATTCGATTAGTTGTTTGGTTGCTGATACTTTTTTTGTTTGGCCATCAATTATTGCAAAGAAATATGACATTGTTCATATTTCATTTTTCACCGAACCAGCTCTGGTTTTTGCATTGTATTATCATTTGGATTTGCTCGAGGAAAATGGACACTTTGGCTCCGACGACGGTGCGTTTCCCTTCGAAAAGAATGTCTCTTTCCCTTTTTAGCAACTCTTCAATTTTAACTTTTCACATGACATGTTTAAGATCACAAGATTAAAGGGCATTTTGGTACATTTGACATATCTTTAATTTCTTAAATTCTGTGTCAAATCAAAATAAGTCAAACAAATTGAAACGGATGGGGTAACTCTTTATATGCACACGTATATATTGTTTCATACTATTTGAAATCGGTGTTAGTGGTAAAGTCTACGTACATTCTATCTTCCCGAATTTTACTTGTGAGATTCGCTTGGGTATGTTGTTGTTACAGTTTGATCGGTGTCAATTTTATATGATATTCTCTCGTTCATTTTTACTTGTTCAGTATACTAAATATAATTGTTCAACTTTACAATTTAAAAAAAACAAGAGATAATTTATCATTTTAAATAATTAAAAAACAAACTAAAAGCTGAAATTCCCCCTCCCCTCCTCCTCCAGCTTTTTACTTTTAACTTAAAATTCTTTTTAAGCTAAAATCAATACATTTACCTTTTTATTTTTTATAATTTTCTCTAATTTCAACACTACGCTCACTTTTTAGCCTTCATCTTTTCTTTTTTCCTACAATAAAAAAATATTTAACAATACTTATTTATCAAACACATTAATTTTTCTTTTTCAATTTCAATACTTTTTATTCAAACACTTATTTACTTATTTATAAATATTTACTTTCAGCTTTAATCACATTACTTAAAAGCTATTTTTTTTAAAGCAAATTCAAACAAACTCATGATATCGCTTTCAAAATAGAAGCAAATTACTAGTAAACCTCTACATTTGGTATATTTTCTAATAATAATGCATTTCTTGATACTTATATTATAGTATTAATTAATATAAAATAAGTTGTATGCTACTCTCTTTTTACTGTCTCAACAATTTATGTGACACACTTTTTTTTTAATCAATTTTAAAAAGAATGATACATTTATATATTTAGTAATAATTTAATTTTAAAATGCTCATTTCATTTTTATAACTACATAAACATCTATGACTTATTTTAGAATATAAATTTTAATTTTTTTTCTTAAGCTCCGTGTCAAGTCAAACAACGATTTTATCATATATACACGTGTCACTTTGTTGCATCATGAGTGACGTGCTCTCACAAATCTCGTTTATTTTTCAACGGCATTAATCTCATCTAGAAGTTGCCAAATTCTATATTTTAATGCACTTTTAAGTTTTATGTATTGATACAAATTGAAGTTGAATATTCATGATTAAATATTAATTAAATAAAATAAAAAAAGTTATTCCAAAAAAAAAAGTAAAAGGATTTTATGACCAAACGGGACCTTAGTTCTATAATTATTTTATGTAAAGTTATTGCCAAAAATCATTTATATTAGCACTATTAATCTGACATTTTCATCATTTTTTTAACAGAAAATTGCAAAGATGTTGTTGATTATATTCCTGGAGTTAAATCAATCAAATCAAGTGACTTGCCATCCTTGTTCCAAAATTCAGTTGTGCACCAATTAATCTACAAGGCATTTCAAGATGTTCGAAAAGCCGATATAATAATAGCCAACACTGTCCAGGAACTCGAACCTGAAACCATCACATCACTTCAAGAAAATCACAAGTTCTACCCCATTGGTCCTATTGTGTCCGCAAATTTCACTGAACTGACTATCCCGAGTAGCTTGTGGTCCGAGCACGATTGCACCCAGTGGCTCGACACAAAGCCCCGTGGCTCGGTCTTGTATGTCTCGTTTGGGAGTGTGGCTCTTGTTAACAAAGGAGATATTCTTGAGCTAGCCCATGGACTTATGCTTAGTGAAGTTAATTTCATTTGGGTACTTAGGTTTAATGTTTTAGGTCAAGATGAAAAAAGTATATTGCCCGTTGGATACGAAGAAAAGGTGAAGGATCGAGGGTTGATCGTGCCATGGTGCAACCAAACGAGGGTGATTTCACATTCAGCAATAGGAGGTTTCTTGAGTCACTGTGGATGGAATTCCGTAGTGGAGAGCATTTGGTGTGGAGTGCCCTTGATTTGTTCTCCACTAGTCACCGATCAATTGGCTAATCGAAAATTAGTGGTTTATGATTGGAAAGTCGGAATCAATCTTCGTGATGGGGAATCGATCACGAGAGAGGAAGTATGCGACAAGATTAAATATTTGATGAACGAAGAGACTTCGAGTGATTTAAGGAAGACTGTTGCACACGTGAAAGAGACATTTCATAACGCGTTGGCTACGAATGGATCGTCGAATGTTAATTTTAACAAGTTTGTTGAAGAATTGAAGATGAAGATTAGTTCAGCCTGAGAGCACTGAGTTCACGTGAACTCAATAGCTTTTGTTTAAGTCGTGTATTTGTACTAAAAAAATCATTAACTATCTATTAATATTGAACTGTAAGCTCAATTGTTATTGGATATTAATTTGATTTCGTCTCCAAATTTCAAATTTTGAATTCACCTTTAACCGTATATCGGAAACTAATAATTGGCATCTTAAGCTTTTAGGCTCCTGAGTTGGGCTGGGCCGTGATGATCCAGGATGGTTTAGAGGGGAGGCCTGGTTCAAAATATGGCCCACTGGTCTTTGGATTTATTTTTGTTTTTGTTTTTGTTTTTTTCCTTTTTATTTCAAAAAAAAAAAATATTCATTTTGAAATCACTTTCAAATTGAAAATTGTTTTACTAGAAAAATATTTTTAATTTTTTTTGACAAATCAAACATGAAAAAATATATTTTTATCTATACCGAACACACCCCTAGAGTAAGTACATTTTGAATTAGTATATAATCTTGTTATTTGTGTATATATTTTTTTTAAATAAATTTGCATACATACATTATTCGAGATCGGAGGTTGTGAGTTCAGTTAGATGAGCGGAATCTGTTCTAAGTACAATAATAACATATCTAATGTAATTTCAAAGTGGAATATAAAAAAAGTAGAGTGTACGCAAACCTTACTCCTAGCTTTGGAAGTAAGAAGGTTATTTCCGATAAACTCTCAATGTTTTGGAACTTAAAAAGTACTACTTCGATGTACTTTCCTTTTTACTCTTTCTCAAAAAAGAATGACAACATTTTTGTAATTAGAAATAACGTTACTATAAAATTTCTCTTTCATTCCAAATAAAAAAGGAAAAAGTCAGGATAGGATTCACCCCGGTCTCCTACAGAGAAAGCGGCTAGCTACCTGCAAATTCTGACCTGGACAAAAAAGAGGAAGAGAGGGAAAGGTCCCACGCGGTTAAGAAGCTGAAAGGGGGGGGGGGCAGCCGAAAAGGATAGTTCCTGAGGTTCTAGAAAATAATAAAATGATTTATAATCACAAATATTTAAGATTTACTAAAGGGATACAATTTAACATGAGTGATTCTCTTCACTCTTTTCCCAGGTGGGGCTTATATCTACACATAGCATGCCTCGCGAGTAGTCGAATAAATGAGAGGTTGTCGATGAAAGATCAAAGGTTGCGCGTGTGATAATCCCAAGGTTGCATAAGACCCTTTCAATCTTGCCCTTGCGTTAGCTTGCTCGCACTATCCCTCACCTGACTGACCTACTCTCTGGCTAGCTTCTGTATAGCAAACGCTATCTTTACCTAATGAGCGCTACATCTTGCTAACACCGTCTGAATTGCCTTGCAAGCATCTCGATCTATTTCTATCTTTTGACATCTCATATTTATAATAGAGATAATAATGGGTGGGTTTGGACCACAAATTTCAAAAACTTTTTTTTAACTATATGTCTTGTTAAACGGTATCACATAAATTAGGACGAAGAGAATTTTAATATTAAATATAGGGGGGGGGGGGGGTACACATGGATTTTAAAATAGATAGCCCATACTCCTACTATCATTGGTCACACAGTCCAAGTCTCAACATTCTGAGACTCTGATGAAGCCCATAGGGAAAGGTTAACAAAAGAGATTTTTTAGCAAAAAAAATAAGAAAAAAGATTTTCATCCTTCAACTTGTTATTATTTCAATTATTTCATATTGCTTGATACTCTTTTCCACCTAATTTATGTGGAGGCATTTGAATTTCGAGAGTCAATTTTTTTTAATTGTAATTTTTTATGTCTTTTAAATATTTTAAATTAGTAATTATTGTAATTTTTAATATTTTTTTACTCAGCTTTTGAATCTGTAAATTTTATTTTAAAAGAACTTAAAGATATCTCTTAAGAATAAGGGAAAATCTCTTATTTCTATTTATAGATGAGACAATTATCTATTCTTGATCCATCAGAAAGAAATTGATATGCATTTGATGGAGTCTATATCGTACTTAATTACAGCGCCCAAGCGCTTTTTAGGCCAACTCAGTTCTCTTATCCATCGGTCCAATGCACTGGACTCATCTCATAGAGGGAAAAGTCAAAATGTAGTTGTCTTGTTCGTCACCTCGACGCATTCCCTTCTCTCTCTGGCATCATCCCACACAAAAAGAAAGAGCATAGAGCCCCGGCCCGACCTGTAGGTCCGCTAACGTAAAGTGAGGAGTTGAGCCTGAATTGGCGAACCGAAGTCACTTTCAGAACCATACTTCCTACAACTAACATGTGTCCAGTGCAGCGAAAACACGCAGTGTAAACAAACCTGAGCGTTGCTATACCAAATCTCTCGCTGGCCATCGAGAATCGAGTGGTAAGGCCATGATTCTATATATGAATTTATGATCAAAATTAAGAAATTGATTCTAAAAAATTGAACTATGATATATAAATATAGAAAGATGAATAATTTTGTTTAAAAATATAATCATTGGGTATTCGAAATTCAGTAATATGATTGATTCAAATTTGCACTATATAAGATTCATTTAAAGGCAATACACACCCAATCCGAAATTTTCATTATTCGAATGTGAGATCTTTAATTAATGATAAAAATATTTTATCCATTCTATCACATTCTTTAGTGATAGGATGAACTACACTTTCTTTGTTGGAGATCATAGCTAGTTGAAGGAGACGAACACTCCGCCTTGATATTTGACATTTTTCTTGTTTCATTTATGAACGCGTTCAGCATAAAGATTTATAATTTTTTTCATATTTGATCGATTAAAATTCTTTTTGCTGATGAAAATAAGAAAAATAAATTTGACAAATGACATTCATCATCAAAGTATTCTCTCCACCCATGTACCCTCCATCCTCATCACCCCCCCCCCCCCAAATCCCTCCCATAGTCTCACTATATAGTTACGTATGAATTTTTATACTATATAATTGCCACTTTTATTCATTTGGTTGCACGTTCTCTTCCTAATAATTGTATCCAACTTGGTTAATATTACTCTATAGTTTCTTTTTCACGATGGACTAATGCATACACTTTATTTTTACTATATTAAATAAATATTCTTGTATCCTAGACCTTAGTTGTAGCCTTGTAGGCCCCAACATTATATATATTAATGTTGATTTTTTTTTTTATATATATATATATTACGCTCTTAATAAATATTCTGACTTCGCATTTCATATTTTTCTATTTTAATTCCTTGAAGAAACCACCATATAAATAGTTGCTCGATCTCTCATATTTTATTTTTTTTGGCAGATCAATCATTTCTGTCAAAGGCATGTGCAATTTGTTATTTCATAGTTTTAATATATGCGGAGATGTGTTAGTTAAGTGGTTTTTTTATTATAAAATAAAGTTTAATAACTTTATGAGATAATTATCATTAATTGTGTATTTTTTGTGTTACAAAATAAAATTGAATGTCTTTCTAAAATAAAAGTTATTAATTACGCCATCGTCTGAAAAATTAACTCACTATTAACATTAATAATCCTCCATATTCTTGCAACAGAAGTGGATATACAATTACGGCTACGATCGAACTTAATAATTTTGATCTAATCTTTATATTTATTTTTTAAAATTAATTAAATATGTATAAATTATAAATTTAAAACCTAATAATTCGAATGAGCTAAAATTTCAAATTTTAAATTTAACCCAGCCTACAAAGTGATAAAAGTATATTCAAATGTATTAACGATAAGAATGTTTTGTTACATGTCGTTATCATTTCAAGTTCTACTCTATTTGTTACCCTCCGGTTCACTTTACGTGTTCACTATACTTAAAATAGATATTTATTTTTATTTATTTAATTTAAAATATTAAGAGATAATTTATTATTTAAGTTCTAATTTACCCTTATTATTAACTATACATAGTTATTTCTCAATGTATTTTTCAAAGCATGTAACTTATTATATTCAAAAAATAATATACTCTCTCTTACAATTATCATTCTATTTATTGCTCTTTAAAGAATGTGCTAACTGCTAAGTCAATAATAAAAAAGTAAAAATGGACGACAAGAAGCAAGGGCGTAGCAGCTGAGCGAAGTTGCGCGGAGAGGTACTAGAATTTGGTCACTAATTTTGAAGTTGGAACTCAAAACTAGAAAAGTTGAGTTTTAAGAATTGTGACTTTTGAAACTTGAAGTTGTGTTTCGATATGCATGGAAAAAATTTAAACTTGTGTGAGTGAAACTTAAATTTTTCTCCCAAAACTAGATTTTGAAACTTTAAAAAAAAATTCACACAGATTTTTAAAATTAGATTAAAAATCTATGGTCAAATAAATATTTAAAAATAAATCTATAAAATTTAATTCAAAATTTATAACTAAAAATAAGAAGTTTCCTATTATTAAGCACAAAAAAACTTCCTAATCACAAATTTAGGGGTTGACTACAAAGACTTATCCAACTTGTTCAAATGGGATAATGTTGATAAGGTCAAAAAGTAAAGTTAACTCTAACGAGTTTAAGTAATATATATTGTTAGTATATATAATTTTTACATTAGGTCATTTTTACTTTTTAAAATAAATAATATATTTTATTTTAAAAGTTTAAATTTTTTTATGTTTTATTTTTAGTATTAATTATTTATTTTTTAAAAATTTAATACTAAATATTAATTAATATGAGTATTATGAGAAATATACTATCGATTATTAGCGTATAATTTTTAAAGTGGATAAATAAAAATAAACTGAGAAAATATTTGTAAAACTTGTCTCCCCTCATCTCACCTCACCAAACATCATATGGTCCACTTCATCTAAGCCACCAATTCCTTCCTTTCTTAGGTCACTTCAAAAATTTGATTTGATTTAATTACTTTTCAATTAATGCTTTATGTATGCATATTCTGAGATGCCAATTCTAAACCACTAAGATCCACCTAAATTTATTAAAACACACTAAATTTAAGTGCAACAACCTTTACTTTTCTTGTAGAATTTCAAAAAGGGTATCATAAAATTTTAAAATGCTAACATGGGAAACCTATTTGTATATGTTTTCCATTAATGCTTTATATATGATCGGCTCCCTCATCTTGTCCATCACGGGGTCACTTCCACCTCGTCCTGAATATTTTCGTTCTTAATCTTATTTCTTTTAGTATGCTCACATATTTATTTCAACATTTTCTTTTCCGCTATTTTCTTCTTTTAGACATACGAGTACTTGATCGGCCAACACTCTGCTTTATCCAACATAGCTGGCCTGATGAAAGTGAACTTACCCTTTAAATTTTGGTGACATGTTCTTATTATCCAAAACACCGGATATGAGCTTCTATTTCATCTACCACGCTCCAATACGATGTGTAATAGCATCACATATCTCTTCATTTCCTTAAATTATTGACCCAATATACTTGAAACTTTCTCTTTTGAAAATGACTTGAGTATCACTTTTCATTTCTACATCTGTCACGTGAGTTTTGTCACTAAATCTGCACTCTACGTACTGTCTTAGTCCCGCTTAACCTAAACCCTTTAAACTTCAAAGTCTCTTACCAACCGCCATACAATTTATTTCATATTAATATAGTACTAGATAAATGTAATATTTTAAATTTAAACATCTCAATCTTAATTAAAGTCTTAGAGAATGACAACAGAGAATGACAACTAAAAAAAAAAGAAAAAGAAGAGATACTATCACATTTAAAATATGAGAAAAATCAAATAACTCCAATTGATGAACTTGTTTGGTGCTTAAAAGTTAAAAGAGGACATCCAAACTATGGTCCATTTTGCCCTTACCTACATACAAAGAAAATAAATTAAGCTAAGTTTGTTTTCTCAAATTACAATTTCACAAAACTTAATTCCCTTTCCTTGAGTTTTCTTCCCCTCCTTTAAATTCATTTCCCCTCCTTTCTTTTCCCTTCAATTATGGAGCACAAATATATGGCCACTTGAGAAAACTACTCACAAGTCATAACACCCCAAATTCATCATTCTCTTCTCCAAAAAAAAAAATCTTCAAAAAAAAAAAAAATCCCCAAAAAAAAAATTCAAAAATAAATAAATCATCATCATCATCATCAACATCAACAATGGCAAATCATCACCAAAAACCTCATGCTATTATGATTCCATATCCATATCAAGGTCACATCACACCATTTGTTCATCTAGCTATAAAATTAGCTTCACATGGCTTTACAATCACGTTCATCAATACACATTACATCCATTCCAAAATCTCGAATTCTCAAATGAACAAGGGAAACAAAGGCAACAAAGACGATCTATTTGCCAGAGCCCGTGAATCCGGGCTCGACATTCGTTATGGTACGGTTAACGATGGGTTTCCATTAGGGTTCGATAGGTCATTGAATCATGACCAATTTGTTGAAGGTTTGCTGCACGTTTTCGAGGCGCATTTGGATGAATTGATTGGGGATTTGATGGCGAAATCGGATCCACCGGTGAATTGTTTGATCGCTGATACGTTTTATGTCTGGCCGGCGATGATTGCTGACAAGTATAATTTGGTTTATGTTTCGTTTTGGACTGAACCTGCGTTGGTTTTTAATTTGTATTATCATATGGAATTATTGAAGAAAAATGGACATTTTGCTTCTCAAGGTTAGTGCCCTCTTCTTCTTCTTTTTTTCTTGGTTTTCGTGCGATCGGTAGGTTACGGGTTTTGAGCTGGAAAGTTTGTATTAGGATAGACGCGGGTGCCCCTTTTTCTTCAACCTTTTTCCTTTTTTTCGTGTTACTTATAGGTCACGAGTTTGAACAGTGGGAGCAGTCATTAATGCTTGCATTAGGATAGGTTATCTACATTTCTTCCTGCTTTGTGCACCATACTATCTTATTTTGCTCATATTTTTAATAAATCAGATTGAGTACGTGTCAAATCCTCGAGAAACTGTCATAATTTTAGGTCACGATTTGAGCTAGGAAGTTACTGTAGTTATTAATGTTTATATTAGAATAGATTGTCTACATTTTATTTCTCAAGGTTGGTGCCCCTTTTCCTCTTTTTTTTTGTATGGCCTATAAGTCACTAATTACAAAAGTGGTCAACATGTTTCCTTTGGAGTGTGGTCTTTCTCGATTTTGCGTGAATGTGAGATGCTTTCCTGATTATAAAAGTTGAAAAGTACATTAACTATTAACATATTTTTCTTTTTAGTCTGTTTTAAAATGATGATCACGTTTCTAATATTAGAAATAACTCTTTTATTCAAATTTTAAAAATTTATTTTCGAAAATTTGTTTGACCATGAAATATGATATTTTCAAGTTTTCAAAAATTAGTTTGTTTTTTGAAATTTCCACCCACAAAACTTCAATTTTCTTTCTATAAGGAAAATGCATATCCAAACACAATTTCAAAAATCCAAAAATCATAACTTCAAAAACTCAAAATTTTCAAATTTCAGCTTTAAAATTTATGACAAAACGAAAGCTTATATTCACACACGTATCTAATATTTAATATTCAGAGTTTGCATCGATGTAGTATCGCTCTCACGTTCCTCACAGAAATCATTTGTATATATTAATAATATATTTTCTAAAAATATAATAATGCGGCCGACACCCAGCTTTAAATATAACCCGGAATAAATATCAATATCAATCAGAAAGTGAAGTCTAGTCTTTTTTTTTTATATATATATATATATATAATCATGGTATTCAAGGCCAGCTTGTACACATCTCGATTAATTTCACATGTATCTGTTATCTCCTGCACATGTATGAAACTCTATTCACCGGCTTGGACAAAAAAAAAGGGCAGCCCGATGCACTAAAGCTCTCGCTATGCACAGAGTCCCGGGAAGGGCCCGACCACAAGGGTCTATTATACGTAGCCTTACCTTACATTTATGCCAGAGGCTGTTTTCAAGGCTTGAACCCGTGACCTTCTGGTCACATGACATCAACTTTGTGTTATTGCTCTCGTTGAAATTTGAATCTGTAATCTTATGATTCTCGACTCACTTCACTGATCACCACTAGAAACACAACCAACACTTGAAAATTGGATTGTGACCATGGACCAACACAAATGCTGGGTAGGCCAGTGGGTCTCTCCTTCTTTCTTTTTGTATTTGTCCTGTTTTAGGTTGGTGGGATCCATGAAAGTTTGGTGGTGATAATGGTGGTTAGTTGAGATGGGATCCATGATAGTATTTGATTTTCAGAACAAACAATTTATTTTCTATAAATAGTTTATGTCTTAAAACTAGACATGTTTTTGTTTTGTTTTGTGAAAACATTAATGTTTGTTAGGTTGAGAAAATACCAACAAAAAAAGTTTTTGTATTCCCTTTGTTTCTAAATAAGTAAAATTTTTAGCTTTAACATACTTTTTAAGAAACTACTCATTCACAGAAGCCAAAGAGTGTTTTTACTAACTTACCCTTAATAAATATCTTGAAAAAGACGTAACTCTTTAGTAGTTTTTTGATAATGTAAAACTTTCTTTTATGTAAAGAAAGGTAAAATTAGAATAACATCATTAATATCTTCTTGATTATCTAATATATAACTTATTTAGGAACAAAATAAAAAGACTAAAACGCTATTTGTTTAGAAACGAAAGCACTATGAAACAAGAGTCTTTCACATTATCAGATAAATCAGTCAAATTGGTCTAGTGGTGTCTTTAATTTGATCTCGTCTGTTATTGCATGTGGACATTATAATAAAATAGGTGTTCACACTTGGAAATATCTTAGAATTAAAAAATAAGGAATTTTTACACTGCACAACAGCTCTACAACATGATAAAAAATAAATCATAATCTTTTTCTTTTATAAGTTTTAACTTGTATACAATATATAACTGATGTATACTTACTGTATAAAATGTGTTTACATTGATTATGGTGGAAGGTCAGTAGATAGTTGTGTGTTGCGTAGTTTTCTGTTCATACCAATAGTAATAGTATTTACTCTCGTAGGCTCTTGTCCTTTAATTTTTGTTACTATTTGTTGTTTTTTTGTACTTTGATTATTTTTTTATTTTTTTATAGATACTGTTCATTTCTTTTCAGCATACTTTGTCATGCTTTCCTTTTTTTTTGTTATGGCTTCTTCGCTTCCTATTTTTTTTTTCGAACTGCTTTGAAATATTTTTCTTAAGTCGAGGGTCTATTGAAAACAACCTTTCTACCTCCCAAAATAGGGATAAGGTCTGTTGCATACACTTTATCCTCTCCAGATGTCACTCGTAGGATTACGCTGAATATATTATAATTATTGTACATTAATGACTACAAACTATTAGACTAAAAAGATTTAGCTAGCTAAAAATATTAAGATCCCTAAAAAAATACCTAGCATGTGCATATTTGGTGGACTAAAGATTTTCATTTTAAATATTTGAATAGCTGCCTTCTTTGACCTCCTAACATGGCCTTGACCCCCACTTAGTTGTCACATTTGTATTTCAGTAGGAAAAAAGGTTTATTACTAATAAGTTTGTTCACTTTAATTTTTTTAAATTTGGACTATAGGGTTAGAGCATAAATTTTTAATTTTACATTTAAAAAGGTAGGTAATCATTCTTATATTGAGAATCTAGCATTGATTCCTTTACTAACTAATTATTGGTCATGAGTGGGATTGGTAAGTCTACTTGAAATTATTTGATGTTAATGATGTGACATTTCAACTTATTAGTAGGCCTCTGTCTCAATATGTGCTACAAGTAGTCAAGTACCACACCAACCCATTATATTTTGGAGTTTTTTGCCTTTTCTTTTCATTACAACAACAACAACAACAACCCAGTATAGTCCCAAAAGCGGGGTCTGGGGAAGGTAGAGTGTACGCAAACCTTATCACTACCTCGAGAAGGTAGAGAAGCTGTTTCCGGAAGACATTCAGCTCGAGTAACGAACATCAGAGCAGTTTCTTTTTGTTAATATCTATTAAGAGACTGACTGATCAAGAGGTCACATTGAGTGATCGGAACCTGTTCTTGACCAGCTCGTAAGTAGCATCTCGATGTTGGTCGACCCCTTCCTCTTAAATATTATTCTGGTCACTCTTTTGATGTGATGCCATTGTGGTGGCACGAGAACTACTGAACGGGGACAATTTTCATCTAATTGCTTGGATGCACTAGTCTTTCACACGCCTGCAATGAGATGAAAATTGTCCCCGTTCAATAGTTCTCGTGCCACCACAATGTCATTACATCAAAAGAGTGACTAGAACTTGCCTCTAACCAGCTCGTAAGTAGCATCCGTTGTTGGTCAGCACATCGGGGCATCAAGAACACGTCTTTTTCTTTCGATTGGTGATTAGTCCAAATCCATACCATTCTAATCAACAAAATACATCTAATATTATGTTTTATTTCCAGACTAGTTGGGGTCGACTTGTAAATTTTCAAAACACATATCAATCCACACGATCCTTGAGTCGAGGGTCTATCGGGAACAACCTCTCTACCTCTAAGATAGGGGTAAGGTCTGCGTACATTCTACCCTCCCCAGACCTCACTTTGTGGTACTACACGGGGTATATTATTGTTGTATATCACTTTGTTATTTGTTTATTGTTTGATTAAATTATGTTTTTATTTATCAGATAATCGAAAGGATACGATAGACTACATACCAGGAGTTGAAGCTATTGAACCAAGAGACTTGATGTCATATCTCCAAGCAACTGATATTTGGACTTGTGTCCATAGGGTACTCTACAAGGCATTTACAGATATTAAAAAGGCTGATATCATCATTTGTAACACAGTTCAAGAACTTGAATTTGATACCCTTTCAGCCCTAAACAAGAACCAGCCTACATATGCTATTGGCCCCATTTTCCCATCTGGAAATCTCACTAAGTCTCCGTTCAGTATTAGCCTATGGTCCGAGTCTGATTGCTCTCAATGGCTCAACAACAAGCCGGATGCATCGGTCTTGTATGTCTCATTTGGCAGCTATGCTCATACTAGTAAAGAAGATTTGTTGGAGATAGCACAAGGGCTTCAACTTAGTGGTGTTAACTTCATTTGGGTACTAAGGCCTGATATCGTTAGCTCAGATGAGACAGATTTCCTGCCTGTTGGGTTCGAGGAAAGTATTAAAGATCGAGGGCTGATCGTGCCATGGTGTAGACAGATTGAAGTTATCTCCCACCCTGCGACAGGTGGATTCTTGACTCACTGTGGATGGAACTCGACATTGGAAAGCATATGGTGTGGTATACCGTTGATATGTTTTCCCTTGCTGACTGATCAATTCACTAACCGGAAACTAGTTGTGAATGATTGGAAGATCGGGATTAATCTGTGTGACAAAGAACGCGTTACACACGAGGAAGTAGCTGAAAAGGTTAGCCATTTCATGTGTGGGAATAGTACTCAAGAGTTGAGAAAGGCAGTGAAGGAAGTGAGGAAGACATTAGAGAATGCATTAGGAAAAGATGGATCATCTGAGAAGAATTTTCACCAATTCATGGAGGGCATAAAGGTCAATGCAAGGAAACGGGCCGGGCTTTCAAATGGGCATGTACACCAAAATGGTAATGGGCTGATCCATTGAATCTTTGAAATCTAAATGTTAATTGTAAGCATATGGGCTAAAAGGGCCTAAAGTTGTAGGATTAGCACTACTAGCCACTTTTCGACCCTGTCTTTTTGAAAAATAGTCATTGCTACAGAGTTTCAAATCCCACAAGTAAAACTTCAGGATATTTATCGTGAAGTTCTCGTTGTGCATTTTAAAAATCTGGGGATATTGACTGTTTTTCAATTACAGAGACTGAAAAAGTGGCTATTTTTTGAATTTTACCTAGCCTATGTTAGGTGTAGGAGTTAGGACCATTTTGTGGGTATGGTTCTCTCTTTATCTTTTTTGGCAATGTCTTTTTTTTTAACCTTGGAATTTAATTTTTCTTAGATAAATTCAAGCCCTTGAATGTAAAAATTGTTTGTTCAATAAATAATTTAGTTTAGTTTATTTTGAAATTTTAAGATTATATGAAGAAAGGTCCTTATATTTTTATATTTTGACAATGTTATGAAATTATTCAAATAAATGTAATAATTATTACTACTTGCAAAGGCTCGATGAAACAGAAAGTTTCAGCATGTTGAAAATGAGATTAGCAATGAACCCGAAAATTTCTTAATAATTTAAACAGATAGTTCTGTTCACATCAAGGGAAGCTCTTCTTTAACTGAGAAGCTCATTGGCTCGCGTTTGATTGTAGTCTCTCATTTAACTCGCTACTTCGTCTACTCATTTTTGAATGAATATTCATAGTCGAGTCTACTAAAAGAGAGACCAGCCTCGTCGTGGTGATTAGAGGATACCTTTGATCGTTCACCTCTAATATGACATATTTGCTCTATCTTGTTTTATGGTATACAATTTTTATAATTGTCTTCCAACATATTCTAATTGCTCTTTTAAGAAATAGAAATATTAATTTTCAGTCAAAAAATGTAATGAAAAACCTTTTTAACAATTAAAGAAAAATACAGGTATATTGTGTTGACATAATAATTGGATTAAAGCATAAGGTAAAGAGACAAAAAATATTATTATAGATTTAACAAAAAGACGTGCTAATCCTAGTTATTTTAAGTTCCTTTTATTATTTGTGGTTAAGGGTTTGCTTCATCATTAAAGTATAACCTATACCATCAAAGAATGTGATGCAGCGAATGAGGCGAGTCCTGGATATAAAAAAAAAATTTAATAGGAAGCATTTTTTTCGAATGGATCCTACACAGTGAGAATTCCAATTAGTCGCGTTATAATACGAGTTACCGAATATCGAATAGAAAACAAAAAAAAGAAGATATAACCTACACTCATAAAACAAAAAGGGCAAAAAAATATCCCAAAATTATCGTGAATAAATATCAATAATTCCCTTTGTTTGTTCTTTGGTTTCAAAAATGCTCTCGAAGCGATATGTCGTTGAACTATTAATATATTTATTTTTTGGCACAAAAATATTTTTACCGTTAATCAAGTGAAGCGTACATACTTCTTTCCACATCAAATATAAATTAGCATAAAATAATTTTCTTTTTTTGGATGAGTTGGAAATTCAAGTTACCAAAAAATATATAGTAACAATACAACACAATTAACCAAAATAATAATCTAATTAACAAATAACAATATAACACAATTAGTCATTCAAGTAGCCAAAAAAAGCAGTCTGGTGTATTAAAACTTTTGCTATGTTAAAACTTTCGCTATGCACGGTGTTTGAGGAAAGGTCCGTGCGTTTCTGCAAGAGGATGTTTACACAGCTTGAACACGTGACCTCCAAAAGGTATAAAGGGTATAAGTGACAAATGAAAAACATATGGGACATTAGTGATATAGAATTTTCTTTTGATGCAGTCAAAATTAGCTAAAAAGAGAGGCTAAAACCCTTTGGAAAGAGCCTAAAACCCCAGAAAACACAGTTTTTTTTTTTGTTTCACTTCTTTTTAATCCATCTTTTTTGATAAAGTTTTCATCTTTCTCATTCTTGGTGCTGAAAATTTGGAGAAAATGGCACTGGGTTTGTTACTGGGGATAGGGAGGACTTTCAGAAAGAAGAGCACTGCTTCTCTTGACATTCTTACTGCTAAAAGGGGTCCAAGAAATTACTACAAAGGAAAAAATTGCAAACCCACTGGTTTCCATACTCGTAAAGGTATTCTTTTGACACCCTTTTTGAGTTTATACAGTATGTAAAGGTATTCTTTTGACACCCTTTTAGAGTTTGTACAGTCTTTTCAGTGTTTGAGGACTTTGAGTTATTGAAATTGGGGCTAAGAAATGTGTCTTTTGATTGGTTTTAGAGCCCTCTTTTGACCTTTATATTGATTTTGGGGAGCTGCTTCATTTGAGCTGAGGGTGTAACAGAAATAGCCTCTCTACCTTTATGAGGTAGGGTAGGGGTAAGGTTGCGTATACACCACCATCCCTAGACCCCCACTTGTAGGATCACATTGGATATGTTGTTGTATTGATCTCGGGAAGCTGCTTCACTTGAGCTGAGGGTGTATCAGAAATAGCCTCTCTATCTTTACAAGGTAGGGTAGGGGTAAGGTTGCGTACACACCACTGTTCCCATACCTCGCTTGTGGGATCACACCGGATATGTTGTTGTTGTATTGATTTTGGGGAGCTGCTTCACTTGAGCTGAGGTTCTATCGAAAATAGTCTCTCTAACTTTACAAGGTTGGGTAGGGGTAAGGTTGCGTACACACCACCGTCCCCAGACCATACTTGTGGGATCACACTGGATATGTTGTTGTTGTATTGATTTTAGGGAGCTATAGGGCTGATTATTTGTTTGGTTTATTGTTGTTTCAGTGTTTGAGGACTAGTACTTTGGGTTATTGAAATTGGGGGCTGAGAAATGTGAGTCTTTTGATTGGTTTTAGAGCCCTTTTTGTCCTTTATATTGATTGTGGGGAGCTGCTTCACTTGAGCCGAGGGTCTATTGGAAACAACCTATCCATCTTTACAAGGTAAGGTAGGGTAGGGGTAAGGTTGCGTATACACCACCGTCCCCAGACCATACTTGTGGGATCACACTAGATATGTTGTTGTTGTATTGATTTTGGGGAGTTATAGGGCTGATGATTTTTTGGGTTTATACTGTCTTTTCAGTGTTTGAGGACTAGTACTTTGAGTTATTGAAATTGGGGCTAAGAAATTGAAGTTTTTTGATTGGTTTTAGAGCCCCCTTTTGTCCTTTATATTGATTTTGGGGAGCTGCTTCACTTGAGCTGTCGGAAACAACCTCTCTACCTTCACAAGGTAAGGTAGGGTAGGGGTAAGGTTGCGTATACACCACCGTCCCCAGACCCCACTTGTGGGATCACACTAGATATGTTGTTGTTGTATTGATTTTGGGGAGCTATAGGGCTGATGATTTTTTGGGTTTATACCGTCTTTTACCACTTTGAGTTATTGAAATTTGGCTAAGAAATGTGAGTCTTTTGATTGGATTTACAACACCTTTTGTCCTTTATATGATTTGTGGAGCTATAAGGCTGATGATTTTTTAGGATTATACCGTCCTTTCAGTTTTTGAAAACTAGTACTTTGAGTTATTGAAATTGGGGCTGAGAAATGTGAGTCTTTTGATTGGATTTTGAACTCCTTTTGTCCTTTATATTGGTTTTGGGAAGCTATCGGGCTGATGATTTTTGGGTTTATACTGTCTTTTCAGTGTTTGAAGACTAGCACTTTGCGTTTTTGAAATTGGGGTTAGATATGTGAGTCTTTTGATTGGATTTAGACCCCCTTTGTCCTTTATATTGATTTTGGGAGCTATAAGGCTGATGATTTTTGGGTTTATATTGTCTTCTCAGTGCTTGAGGACTACCACTTTGAGTTATTGAAATTGGTGTTAGAAATGTGAGTTATGATTTTTGGGCTTATAGTGTCTTTTCAGCTATGTTGCTCAGACTCTCCAAAAATATTGTCACACCCGTGTCAGATCCTCCAAAAATGCACTATGAAAGCTTAGAAGCCTTATTGTCCTTTACACTTATTTTGGGGAGCTATAGGGCTGATGGTTTTTTATTTATGTTCATTGCTGAGCTATTAGTAAAGGATTCCTCTTGTTATGATCATCTTTATGTTAGCTGCATCATTCCATCTTTTTTGGGCTTGGAATGGGCTATGAGAGCTTACAAATTATTTTGTATTGAAGCGAAATGGATCACAATTGGGCAGCATGTATATAGAGGATTTTTTTTTTAACACAAATGATCGTTGATCAAAAAACGACGTTAGAAGGATACTGAGGATCTTGTAACCACCCCGACTAGTTTGAGATTGAGGATAGTTGATTGATTGATAGCTCAGCTCTTGATTTAGCTTAAGATGTTTATTGTCTCCTTATAATGCTGGTAAAAACCATTTCTTCCAAATCATTTCACTTGTTTAGTTGCATTTGAAAAAAAACACTATTTTTAGGAATTCAACCTATCCAACTTCAACTAGCTTGGAATTGAAAAATAGTTGTCGGAGGATATCCGGCCGTTGAAATGCATTTGGAATTTTGAATGGCTAGAAATAAATTTGGAGGTTTAGAAGTTCTATATTTGGATATCCATGAGACTTGCAGGTTACTGAGTTCTCTTGTATTTTCTGCAGGTGGTTATGTTCTTGTGCAAGAAAAACTACCAAATTATATTGTTCCAGAATTGACAGGTTTTCAGGTACTGAAGTTTCTTTTTGGAAGTTGTGTTTTAGCTCTCTTTTTTGGATTAAAATCAGAAATTCCAACAGAAAAAAAGAGAAAATGTGGAAACTTTAATAGCCTGTCAATTTTCCACTGACTAGCTTATGGATCAGCTACCAAGAACGTTGGTCTTTCTTTGGAGATATAGTCACAAGAGTTGGTCGCATAGAATTTTCTAGTTTCTGTAATCTTAAAACCTGTTAAGCATGTAATGACATGTGTGATTTTATTCAAATATGTTGTAACAAGTTGCCGTTTGAGTCGCTGTTTTTCTGTGCTCTTAAAGTTGGTTGTGGCTTAGCTGCAGTAACGGAATTTGGTGTGATTTCCTGACTTAAAGTTTCTCTTGGATCAGAAAGTAAAATGATAAAAGAGATCAAACTATGTTTGCTAAGAGCTAAAAGAAGAGGCAAATACTTTTAGTTTGATTTTGTTTCGCTTGTTTATTTTTATTTTCAAAGATAATAGGATAACTCTGTGAACTGTCCTCTCTATGTGGTTCGGGACTTAGAAAAAGGGGATATTGTTGATTTGGTATTTGATCTCTTAATTAGTTATGTGCTAGTATATAGGCTGAGTTGAGATCAAAGAGTAGGACACGTCAATTCCTATTCATCTAGAGTCAGTCTCTGGGAGACAGTGCCGAAGATACCTAAGATCGTAAAGCTTCCCAAAAACAAATTTTCAGGAAATTCTTCCTCTTTTGAGCATGTTTGATTGAGAGTGTGAAATAGTGGTCTTTGCCAGCGTCAGTCTTCGGCACGTCTATTCCAGATCCAGCACTGGTCAGGCAAGGGCTTCTTTGAAAGACATGGACTCTAACTTCCTTGATTCTATGAAGAAGTATGCGCCTTTCTTACTAGTCAACACTTTTGAGAATATGCCACTTTACAATTGTTGGAGTGAGTGGTACCAACTACCAAGATGGATGAAAGCTAGAGAAGGAGTCGATCCCCATAATGCTTTTCCCTCACCAGATCTAGGTGTTGTATTGGCGCGTGTAAATTAGTTACTGGAAAAGGACTAATAGCATAATTGGAAAATTGAATGGACTGCTATGCATAATGGTAGAGGAGACTTCATGGAATCTAAATACGCCGACTTCTTCAATACGTGAGCTTCTTGTGCTTTCACTTAATTCGTTCACAACTCCAAACACTTCAACGCAAGGCCTGTGGCCTCGTATTTCATACCTCTCAACCATAAAATCTCTGAGTGCAATACCTTGTTATGCCTTTAACAAATCCAAAAGTATCGAATAATACAATTCACGTGCCTTGCCACGCAACAAGTCCTCCCAGCTTGTTCGTATCTGTCCTACTCCATCTCGGCTATCTAGCCAGCAACACGCCAACATAGTCTACTATCACGGACATAGTCTTACCTCGAAATTTTGACTTCAATTTCCAGAATGTAGAGAATTGCAATATTCGACTGGTGCCATCACGCTTAGTTTCAGAGGTGGTGACCAGATCTTGAAGAGTAACTTCGATTGGAGCTAGATTGTTTCTCAAAGAAAGATTAAGGATATTATGTGGCTTACCAATTATTACTGTTCTATTCCCTTTACATTGTGCTTGGAGTTATTCATGCTCTTGATAGCTCGTTCTCGTATGATTTATCTTTGTTATTTTTTTGTTTGCAGCTGAAGCCATATGTATCTCAGAGTGCAACAGAAAGTAGAACTACAGAGGCTGCAGTTTGAGAAACTAAACGGAATGTGCTTTGCTCAAACAACCATTGCTAACGTTCCTTTTGTGCTTCGGATATTCAATATGCACCTAGTTTTCGTAAGGCAATTTCCCGTTTTATATACTCATTCCTTCTTAGATTTGAACGTTGATGTTACTTGCCCTGATTAGAGAGAAATTCCCTCGCATTTGCATAAAATGTTGCATTAAGATGGTGTCATTAGTACCAGCCAACTCCTTGCTCACTGTGCAATGAAATGATAATTGTTTCTTCATCCCTTCTTGTTTATATTATGTGAGAACTTGAAATGGCACAGGTGCTATACGAGAACAATTAGCCGATAATTATTATAGAGAATTCGTTAGTAGAACGGGAAGAATTGGTGGAAGAAGGGCACGCGGGGAATGAATGGGAAGATCGAAAAGTTGGAAGAAGAAAGGACTTTTAATGTAGTTAGTAAAGGTGTTCATGTATATGTATGGATCCTTTTGTTATGTAAGTTTCAAGCCTTCATATTTTTCATCTATGTTCCTTTTTAGTTTAGTTGGTAGGGTGTTTTTCCCCCCTTGAAATGTCTTTCTTAGATTAGAATTTGATCAGGTGCGCGTAAACTGATCTGAACACCACCACAACAACAACGACAATTACTACTACGCTTTAGTCCTAAACAAGTTGGGATCATCTATATGAACCTCCACTTCTTCATAAGTTCATTTTAGCACGGTTATTTAAAAAATCTTTCTTGTAAACCTATTAGAATTAGATCAGGTGCGCTTGCTTAAGCAGATCTGAACACCACCACCACAATAACGATAGTGACTATGCTTCAGTTCTAAACAAGTCAACATTGACTATATGAACCTCCACTTCTTCATTTAAGTTCATTTATCATAGTTATTAAAAAAAAAAAAAAACTTTCTTGTAACCCTACTAGAATTAGATCAGGTGCACTACTTAAGCTGATCTGAACACCACCATCACAACAACAATAACCATGCTATAGTTCCAAACAAGTCGGAATTGACTATATTGACTATATGAACGTCTACTTCTTTATTTAAGTTCATTTCATATCACAATTACTAAAAAGAAGAAAAGAAAAAACTTTCTTGTAAACCTACTATAGAGTTCCAACTACCTAACTTGGGTAAAGAGTTGTAAAAAGTACTAGGTGGTTGTTAAGACTTTATAATATGATGATTCCAAGAAGATAATAACACTTGAAAGTAATAGGGGCAATATCTACCAAGCTATGCAATACAAGCAAAGGTCCCTTTAATTCTTTAACTTAGGTTCCAAAACAATAAAATAATTGACAAATCATTTATAAGTATAGAGTTGGGAAATTTTTTATTTGCACTCGATATTTACTCCCAACTCTTCTTTTGAGTTGAGAAATTATTAGAAACAACTTCTCTATCTCACGAGGGTAGAGATAAAGTTTGTGTACATCTTACCTTTTTCAGATTTTACTCGTAGAATTATACGGAATATGTTATTGTATTTACTCTATCTCGATGAGTGAAAAAGACACATTTGTCACTTTATTAAGGTTACATTCTAACTTGAATTTCTATTTGCTATGATAAAATTAAAATTGTTAAAATTAATAAATTGGGACTCTAGAATTGTCTGGAATGTTCTAGAATTTGAAGGAGGTTTTGGATTAGCTTAATTTTTAGATAGGACGGATTAGTGAAGAGTCATTCAACTAGGATATAATTGCTTATCTGATTAGAAGCATAATTAAACCAAATTATTGACAAATTTGGAGATTGAAGTTTTTTAAACGAGTTGGTAAACTCAGCTTTGACGTTTTTATTGATTAATTTATTGTTATTCATAAACATTAAAGTGTTTGTTTGAACTATTTAAAAAGATTTTAATTTCTGAAAAAAATTGAGTTTAGAACTCAATATTTTTTAAATTTTGTTTTTGAAAAACAACTCAAACAAACATGTGAATTTGGCATAAAGAAATAATCCTCAAAAAGATAATTTAAAAGTGGGACATGTTTGGTGAACAAATAAGGGAATGCCACGATAGCAAAATGTTGACATGGCATATTATAATTGGTTTATTATTCCCTCAAAACGTATTGAAAATAAATCCAAATAAAAACCAAAACAAGGAAAAATAATTCTTGAAAAATAACATCAACATCAATTATAACTCCATATGTTATTTTTACTTGTTCACTTTGAACTCTCACGTCTCTTAAAAAATAATAATTAATATAAATATTTTACATTAATTAATGTTAAAAGTAAAATATGAAGAAAAAAAAAACATCAGCATCAATTATGCTCTCTCTATTTATTTTTACTTATCCATTTTAAATTTTGCACCTTTTAAAAAAAATAAAAATTAGTATGAATATTTTACCTCAATACTCGTGTTAATTGATGTGTATTCTTATGTCTCGAGAAATAATTTGAAGAATAAATAATTAATGTTGAAAGTAAAACATGAAAAAAATAACATCAACAACAATTATACTTCTTATGTTTATTTTTACTTGTCCACTTTGAACTTTTCACGTTTCTTAAGAAATAATAATTAATATGAATATTTTACCATAATATTCATATTAATTGATGTATATTCTTACGTCTTGAGAACTAATTTGAGAAATTAGTAATTAATGTTGAAGATAAAATATGAAAAAAAATATATTATATTTTTATGATACATTAAGATGAAAAATTTATTTTTGAAATAATGGACGAGTAAACATGACGAGAAAAAGAAATCATTTTTTGGATACTACAAAGTATTTCTTTCCTAACAAGAAACGAACTACTATAAACATTAAACACTATATAAACAACCCTTTGCAATTCAACCAAACCAAAAAAAACCTCTGAAAACTCTTTGAACTCTGCAAAAAATAACCCAAAAAAAATCATGAGTAACAAAGCTGAATCATCAGATTCGTAAGTACCCATTATCAAATTTTTGTATAAAAATATGTTGGTGTACTTGTATTTTGATTCTTGATTATTAAAGTTGATTTTTTTATTTTTTTTTTATGTTTGTAGGAAGGGGACTAAGAGGGATTATAGTACAGCAATTTTGGAGAGGAAGAAGTCACCAAATAGGCTTGTTGTTGATGAAGCAGTGAATGATGATAATTCTGTTGTTTCTATACACCCTGATACTATGGAAAAGCTTCAGCTTTTCCGTGGTGATACAATCTTGATAAAGGTTTGATTTTTATTTATGTTTTGTTAAAAGTTTTCTTGAAATTTGCTGTGTTTTTGGTTAGGTGTAGTTTTGGTAGCTTATGGGGGGCTCTTATGAGTTGAGGGTTTTTCGGGAACAGTCTCTCTGCCTCAGAAAGGCGGGGTAAGGTCTGCATACATCCTACGCGGGATATGTTGTTGTTTGGTAGCTTATGTGGGGGGGGGGGGGGTTAAATCTCACCTGTGGGACAAGGGTTGCAATGGGGTTGTGATTACGGATTAATGTTTAACAGAGGCGCAACCATGATTTGAAGTTTGTGTTTTTGGTAGGTGTAGTTTGTAATTTTGGTAGCTTATGGTGTCGTGTGTGTGTGTGTAAAATCTCACCTATGGGACGAGTTGTAATGAGGTTGTGTTTACTTGTTAGTGTTTAGCAGAGACACAATCGGGATTTGAAGTTTATGGGTTCAAACTTGCCACCGAACAGATAGCCCATCTTAGTTGTTGGGTTTGCATAGGTGTAATTTGTAATTTTGGTAGCTTATGGTGGGGTGGGATTGGGGGTGTTAAATCTCACCTATGGGACAAGGGTTGTAATGGGGTTGTGAGTACTGGTTAGTGTTTAGCAGAGGCGCCACCGGGATTTGAAGTTTATGGGTTCAGAATTTGCAACCGAACCAATAGCTCATCGTAGTTGCTACTTTGGCAATAAATAGGACTAACCCATAACTAATGCTCTACCTCCGCCCCTAGTGTTTAGGAGAATGTGGATAAATTGAGAATTCTAAATCAGGTAGGTGGGAATTTACTTGGAAACCTGAATTGAGGGTTCTTGGATTTCCGAAATCTGAATGGTCTTCAATTTTCTACTGAAGGTTGGTGTTTTTATCCCTTGCTTGTGCTTGGGTATATGGGTTTATAGGATTAAGGATGCAGAAAGCAAGGTACCGCTTTACATGATACATGGGTACTGGAGTACTTTAGATATTTTAGCTATATGGGAAAGTTTGCTTCCCCTGCTCCTTCTTGCTGGAAATCGGTTGTGCAAGTGAAATAAGCTCAAGGACAATGAGTTTTGTGATATACAAGTGAAAAGGCCGGTTCTTTATTCTTAAAGACCTCAGCTTTGTGTTGTTCTGTGTCTATTTGTCTCACTCGAAGATATTGTAGTGCCTAATGAAACCATGAAGAATGGTGATACGTGTTTGGTGTCCTTTGTTGGTCTACTTTATTTGTAACTTTTCTTTTAATCTTAAGCTGTGTTTAGTTTGGAAATAAGGAGTAGGTTTAGTTAGTTCTAATGACTGTACCTTGTTTGCAAAATGTTGTTGCAAGCTTTGAGAAATTGGTATGAGCTGTAGCTTCCTCACATTATGGTGATGTAAGAAGTGTGATGAAATGCTAACATACACACACACACACACATGTATATATAGTGTATGTTGGTGACGGTCAGTTCTTAACTTTGTATTTTGTTTTATAGGGAAAGAAAAGAAAAGATACAATCTGCATTGCCCTTGCTGACGACACATGTGATGTGCCAAAGATTAGGATGAACAAGGTTGTCAGAAATAACCTTAGGGTTCGTCTTGGTGATGTTGTCTCTGTGCATCAATGTCCTGATGTCAAATATGGTAAACGTGTGCACATACTTCCCATTGACGACACCATTGAAGGGGTTACTGGAAATCTATTTGATGCTTACTTGAAACGTAAGTGTTCTACTATCAATTTGCTTATTGCTTGTTAAAATTTTTGGAATACGTGATATTATTCATTGTTCCTTCTGTTAGAGTTTAGGTTTTCCTTAGCTGATGGTATTCTTATGATAAGCATTATTGAATCTGCAAACGTTTGTAGTGAAGTGAGAGCCTTGGATAACCGTTGTCACTCTTATTGTCAAAGAGATGATGTATTTGAACGTAATTGTTTATGCAATTACTGATCCTTCTTGTCTCCCTTGTGTTATTTGTCTGCAGCCTATTTCCTTGAAGCATATCGACCAGTGAGGAAGGGTGATCTATTTCTTGTAAGAGGAGGAATGAGAAGTGTAGAATTCAAGGTTATTGAGACTGATCCTGCTGAATATTGTGTTGTTTCCCCAGATACTGAAATATTCTGTGAGGGTGAACCTGTGAACAGAGAAGATGAGAATCGGCTGGATGAGGTTGGTTATGATGATGTTGGTGGCGTGCGGAAACAAATGGCTCAGATCCGCGAGCTTGTTGAGCTTCCGTTGAGGCATCCACAACTCTTTAAATCTATTGGTGTGAAACCTCCCAAAGGAATTCTCTTGTTTGGACCTCCTGGATCAGGGAAGACATTGATAGCTCGGGCAGTTGCTAATGAGACTGGTGCGTTCTTCTTTTGTATTAATGGGCCAGAGATCATGTCCAAATTGGCAGGAGAAAGTGAAAGCAATCTCAGGAAAGCATTTGAGGAAGCTGAGAAGAATGCACCTTCAATTATTTTTATTGATGAAATTGATTCAATAGCTCCTAAACGTGAGAAGACACATGGAGAGGTCGAGAGGAGGATTGTTTCTCAGCTCTTGACTCTCATGGATGGTCTCAAATCACGTGCCCACGTAATTGTCATGGGTGCCACTAATCGCCCTAATAGTATTGATCCCGCCCTAAGAAGGTTTGGCAGATTCGATAGGGAGATAGATATTGGTGTCCCGGATGAAGTCGGGCGCCTTGAGGTGCTTCGTATCCATACAAAGAACATGAAGCTCGCCGAAGATGTAATTTCATATCTTCAAAGTTTTTAGTATTCTGACTTTTAAAAGATTTGCAGTTTGGTAATATGTTGATCTTTGTTTGCAGGTTGATTTGGAAAGAATTGGCAAAGACACCCATGGTTATGTTGGTGCGGATTTGGCAGCTTTGTGTACTGAGGCTGCACTTCAGTGCATCAGAGAGAAGATGGATGTGATTGATTTGGAAGATGAAACTATCGATGCAGAAATATTGAACTCCATGGCTGTTACTAATGAGCACTTCTCAACTGCTCTTGGGACAAGCAATCCATCTGCCCTGCGTGAAACTGTAAGTTTTCTTTACATTCTCGGCCTCTGCTACCTGCTACATTTCTTCCGTTTGATTCCTAATTATGATGTTTGGGTGACCAGGTTGTTGAAGTTCCTAATGTCTCCTGGGAGGACATTGGAGGCCTCGAGACTGTCAAGCGTGAGCTCCAAGAGGTATATATACACTAAACATATAATGATGAATATTAGGATCTGATCTGTTAACCATATTGATTTACTTGGCCTATTATCTGTTGTTTATTTTGTAGACTGTTCAATATCCAGTGGAACATCCCGAGAAGTTCGAGAAGTTTGGTATGTCTCCCTCAAAGGGTGTTCTCTTCTATGGACCACCTGGATGTGGGAAAACATTGCTGGCGAAGGCTATTGCAAATGAATGCCAAGCCAATTTTATTAGTATCAAGGGTCCAGAATTGCTTACCATGTGGTTTGGAGAGAGTGAAGCCAACGTTAGAGAAATATTCGACAAGGCTCGAGCGTCTGCTCCTTGTGTCCTGTTTTTTGATGAGTTGGACTCAATTGCTACTCAGGTGCTGTTCCTTGTTCTCATGTTCCCATTGAACTTTAACTACACGGATTTACCGTTCTTTTCAGATTATTTGCTTCTTTTGCTGAATATGACTCTCTTTTGCAGAGAGGAGGTAAACTTGGAGATGCCGGAGGAGCTGCTGATAGAGTTTTGAATCAACTCCTCACTGAAATGGATGGTATGAATGCCAAGAAGACTGTTTTCATCATCGGCGCCACTAACAGGCCTGACATTATTGATTCTGCACTTCTACGTCCCGGTCGTCTTGACCAATTGATTTACATTCCTCTCCCTGACGAGGATTCTCGCCATCAAATATTCAAGGCATGCCTGCGGAAATCACCCCTTTCTAAGAATATAGATCTAAGAGCTCTTGCAAAACATACGCAAGGGTTCAGCGGAGCTGACATTACAGAGATCTGTCAACGTTCATGCAAATATGCTATCCGAGAGAACATTGAGAAAGTAAGTTTTTATCTCCATTTCTTGTCAGTTTGATAATTTTTTAGGCAATAGATATTAGTTGCTACACTCTTAGACTAAGAGATGGGTTCGGGATTTTAATCCTTTTGAGTTACTTCTAAATAAATGGATTTTTTAAGACAAGTACAATGTTTGAACCAAAATTACTGGATTCTGCCGAACCTGCTTCCTACATACTAATGTTGCATTGTGTGTTTGCAGGATATTGAGAGGGAGAGAAGGAGAAGTGACAATCCGGAAGCCATGGAGGAAGACGTTGATGAGGTATCCGAGATCAAACCCGCTCACTTTGAGGAATCAATGAAGTATGCTAGGAGGAGTGTCAGTGATGCTGATATCCGCAAGTACCAGGCGTTTTCTCAGACGTTGCAGCAGTCCCGAGGTTTTGGTACTGAGTTCCGTTTTGCGGAGGCCAGCACGGGTGCCACCACCGGAACTGCTGATCCCTTTGCAACATCTGCTGGTGGTGCAGACGAAGATGATCTGTATAGCTAGATTGTCAAAACTTATTTTTCATATTGGCTAATTATTTTTGAAGAAACTTTGGAAGTTAGTAAAATTCAGTATTTCCATTCATTGCCCAGAGTTATATTATTTTGATCTTTCTCAGCTTTACATAACAATTTTTGTAGCTAGCTATTATTTTGATTACTTAAAAGCACTAGATTTTTATAGAAAAAGAGTGTCCCTGAGTTTTCACAAGACATTTTGCTACATGTTTGATTTAGGAAGAGAAACAAAACTTGTATTGCTGCATATACTTTTTTTCTTTGGGTTTTCCGCTCGATGTTCAGTATCTATATTGGGGTCCGATGATTTGCGCCGGAAAGTCTCACACTAGTACCTTTGGATTCTCCTTGAGGCACTGTGTTGAGTAGGGATTTAAATAGAAACTCTATTTTGGAGCTTAATGTTGCTAGACACTTGATTATTATTTTTTCAAACGAAGACTCTTCTTTTTAGGTAGACTATTCCCGACCATTCTTCGAAGCTGATTTGAGAACAAGACATTTGTTCCATGATGTGAGGCTCCAAAATCATATTCGGCAATTGAAGCATGGAGGAGAAGAGCGGGAAATGGGAAATCTATTAAGCATTGTTCGAACTTGAAATCTCTAGTTAAAGATGGATGAGTACCGCAACCCTTATGGGTAAATTCTTGTTAATTGTTACACATTGAACATCAATCTTTATAGATTGTACAAGTACTGAAAGGGGACCCTTGAGGTGAACCAAAGGAAGGGTAGATCCCCGATAAGTTCACGTAAACTTAATAACTTTTATTCAGACTTTGTATACGTATTAAAAATTCACCATATATCCATAAATATTTGATTATTGAACCAAATTATTATCATATGTTAACTTAATATATTTATAAGGACTTATAAACTTCAAATTCTAAATTCACCTCTGAACCAAAATCCAAATCATACACATGGTATACAGTAAATACTTATCAGTACAACGTGAGTTCTATGATTAAGTGATTTAATATCGTGAAAATATGTAGAGAAATATATATACAAATACATGTCATGTATCTATTAATTTGATGTAAACGCTCGATACGAATAAGTTTTTACTGAATTTATAGTTAAATCAATGCCCAAAAAGGGGTACCACATAGGTGTACTTGGGTGCTTCTAGGCCATTCTTTTAGAAGCAAAATTCTTACCTTCTTTCTTTTTTATTGAGGGAACAATGATATGATGGATCTAACAACAAATGCTACATATCATTGTCAAGCTCAAATTATTAAAATTCCACTATTTAATTTACTCCTTTTCTCCTTCTATTTTTACAATTTACTACTTATAGTCTATAGTTATAAATTAACGAATCTTTGATCGGATTCTTTTATCAATCTCCTGGCTCTTGTTTTATTCCTTGTTCTGTAAATCGATCAATAGTGGATTTGATCGGGTCCCGAACACATAAGAGCCCAACCAGGGAGGAGTGCGTGATTTTTGGGGAACACTTTTCTAATATGACTTTTAAGGCTATATTTAGGTGCCTTCTTGACCTATCCTCCGATGTTATAATATAACCTTTCGATTCTATGATTTTCCCTGGCTATGAAACCTCATATGGGTAGAGTTTGATATTCCTTTGATCGTACGACAAACACTTATTAGAAATAAGTTATCTTAAATTTATTTTCGTAGTAATTTATGATAAATCTAATATTTTCAGCAATTCTAGGTATTTGAATAAACTCATTAATTATGGTACAATATGATATAATCAAACCAAATGAAAAGAATGTTTTTAAATAATAACAATTAATAAGAATGTTTTTAAATAATAAAATTTATTCAAATATTATTTTCATAAAAAAAAATTACATAGTACAATATGAAATGACTTAATTAAGGCTTGTGAGTCCATGTGCCTAATATCAATATTCAGGTACGTACTATATAATATTATTTGGTTATCCACTTACCAATATATATTAATTTTACAAGACTTCATTAGTAGGTTTTGACCCTAATTATATTAGTGAAGTACTAATTCTATCGTGATTTCAAAAAATAATTATTTTAAATTAGTACTTAATTTAAAAGTTTAAGATAAAATTAATTATTTTTTCTTATTTTATTCATAGTAGTAATTGTTTATGAAGATTACAAACACCTCTATAGAGTAAATATTTAATAACGAGTGACTATATCTTAAGATATAAATAAGGGTAAAATAGTCAAAAATCTCTCATAGTTAATATATTTCTAAAAGAGATGTAAAAGAGAAACACGACAGATAATTTGAAACGGAGAGAGACTAGAAAAGTAGAAATGCAGGAGGAACATGAGTCATGTTCCTTAAAACTAAGGCAAAGCATGGATGTCTCATTTAAATGTGTTGGGAAAAAATACTACCAAAACAAAACAAAAATAAAATATAATAAGAATTAACTACAAAATTTATCGTTAATTAGATTCATGGACCCAATTTAATTCGATAAGATCCCTTTATTCACAATCTTTTCCACGAAGAACGTTTTCTAAAATTCTTTGACCCCTGAATTTCGTTCTTCTAAAATTCTTTGATCCCTGAATTTTGGTGTATTCTACTTTCACGCAATCCATTTGTCGCCAAATAGCCCGTAACTATTAGGATCTTCAGATATTTCATCGCTAATTTGTCGTTAAACAGGATTAATGATAGATTTTTTTATTGTTTAGAAACTGAAGTTATCCGTCGCTAATTTCTATTAAAATTTTTTAAGTGAAAATAGCATAGAGCAAGCAAGTCCACATGAATATGCTAGAGATAATTAGTATGTCCTAGTTAGATGAAATTTTTAGCCCTTTTTCTGTTCATATATTGACCTATTTTTTCTGACTACCTCTCATGGGATTTTCTCCCACTTTCATCATATATAATGGTGTCAAATCTAATCAAGAAAACTTTATAATTTTTCATGAGGAAAAAAAAAAGAAAAGAAATTAATGTTGTACTATATATATAGCTAGCACCAACCATGTTACACTTGGTCTTGACATGATGTGATGCAGTAATTGAAGTATAGTACATATATATGTATATATAGTTATATTGAATTTAATATATACAATATAATTTTTTGATGAAGGGTATTTGACGACCGACCACCTTTCAGCGTATGTAATTATGTTCGTGTTATCAGAAGCCAATCTAAGACAAGTTTGTGCATTCAAGTCATAGAATTAAAATCCATTCAGGAGGACTGCACCTAAGAAGGGAAGAGTGGCCGAGTAGTCAAAAGCGGCAGACTACAAATTTGTTGAAGGTTTTCTATGTAGGTTCGAATCCTGCCTCTCTCACTTATGCCTTAAAATGAAATTGTCTTTTGACTGTATGATGTTGCTGAAATTCCTTTTTGGATGTAAAATAGCACGTATTATATTGCTAAGGATCTCATTATCAGGACGAGCAAGTATAAGCAATTAACGATAAGCTATAGTTTTCCCTTTGCCTCAAATAACTGCTTTAAAGTCAATTTTGATACAGCTACAAACACCTACTCCTATCAATAGAAAAACAACAATGAACTCAACATTTTTTTGCTCAAACTATGTATACATGTGCAAAAACGTTTAAATTAAAATATGCGTATATAATAAAATCACACTCACTCTGAATCCTAAAAGTCGCCTCTGGGTCGTGCATGTACTCTTCGACTATGAATCAAAGGTCAATACAATGGTCCATCATAAAGTTCATTAGGTTATTCAAAATCGTATTCCAAGCGGATTGATATTTTGTCGATGCTAACGAATTGGCTATCAACCATCAAAGTTGCAACAATTTGATAGGTAGGGCAACCTGAGACAACACATTGCCCATTTTATCAAAACTTGCAACAAAGTTGATACACATGGTCATTTTCTTGTCAAGCAGTTTGTCCGCTCATTGAAAGGAAATGCACGTCTTTATAGCAACAAGAACAATATATTTAGTGTAATTCACAAGTGACTTCTGGAGAAGGTGATGTATACTCAGCTTTATCCTTACTTTGACACAAAGATAGAGAGATTATATTGTTTCCAATAGACAGTACCCTTGGCTCAGGTAAAGCATATAAAAAAAACAAGTATGTAAAGCAATTACATTAGTGAAGAAGTCATGCTGAGAACAGTAGCGATAACAACATGTAATACTAAAATTGAAGAATAAGATAATAGGCGAGTAATAATAACAATACTGAAAAGGGAACTAGACAATGTTCGACTTCATATTAACCTTCTACCCTAATCCTCGACCTCCATATCTCCCAATCTAGGATGATCATATCCTCGATAAACTGCAAATGAGCTATATGTCTTATCTAATCACCTCTCTCCAATACTTCTTCAGTGCCCTACCTAGGAAATGCATGCCTTTGATTGGTAATTTTGTAACACATGTTGATCACAATAAGTTATATTGGCTTGCAAGCACATGAATGGAAGAACCTATAAAGGTATTTACAGTTACAAAAACATCAAATCAAAATGGGCTTAGCTATATAGGGTTTATGTTCAAGGAAAAGGAAGAGAGACACAGCCTGGGCCTTGACATAAACATCCATCATGTCTAAAGGGTGCACCTTCTGCCCTACCACACTATCCCTTCTGCCACTTTGCCTCTGATCATGCATGTTAAATAACCCATTAAACCTAAAAAAAACAAAAAAAAAAAAAAACAGTCTGGTGCACTAAAGCTTTCGCTATGCATATGCAGAGTGGGGAAGGATCCGACCACAAGGGTCTATTTTATGCAGCCTTATCTTACATTTCTGCAAGAGGCTGTTTCCAAGGCTTGAACCTGTGACCTTCTGATCAAATGGCAGCAGGTTTACAATTACTCCAAGGCTTCCCTTCAAATAACCCATTCAACTTCCATCTACATATTCCTAAATTCAAGTTAAAACTATACTGATAATATATAAAAAATTTATACTATCAGTGTATGTGTGTATATACTCAAATGCGACGACATACATAAATTTTTTGGTACGTCTACGTACGTTGATTATTATAGAGCATATCTTTTGTATCGATCATTATTGGTTATGCTTTTCTTAGACCAAAAATAGTGTATTGGAGCTATTCATGAACCTCGGATCGTTGGTGAGGAATATTACGAAATTATACTATTAGTGTATATACTCAAGTGCAACATACATAAATTTTTTGGTATGTCTACATACGTTGATTATTATAGAGCATATCCTTTGTATCGATCATTAATGATTTATGCTTCTTTGGACCAAAAATATTGTATTGAAGCAATTCAACCTCGAATCGTTGGTGAGGAATATTATGAAACTACCCCCGATCCAAACTTTACAACGTTAGAAAGAACTACAAAACATAATTTAATAAAAGAGTTAAAGGGTCAAAAACACACCCAAAGTATCTCAATTTTTTGAGTTCATATCTGAACTATTAGGAGTGTAAGTTTTCTACCTGAACTATCACCTCGACTAATATATGATGGTGTGTGTACTACACTCTCTAATTGCAAAATATGTCTCCAAAGGTGAAATATACTTTTTATGTACAATCAATTATTCAGAAAATAATAAGCAAAAAAATAAAATAAAATAAAAATGAGAATTAAAAAAAATCGAGAAAGAATTAATGGAATGGATCACCATGCATGTTAATTTATTTTTTTTCTGACTGATATAAAAGAAGCCTTCGTGCGTAGAGTCAGAGAAAGTGCAATAATTTCTACAACCAGTGAGATCAAGAAAATCCAGATTTGTATGGGACATCCACCTGACAATTTTTTATGGTAAAAAACTATGTGGCAAAATTGTATTTTAATTTTTTCTTCAGGGATATAATTAAAGAGTTTAAATTTATGTACGGATGGTGTGAAAAATATTTACACGATCCAGAGTAGTAGTGAGACATCAGAACGAAATTGGTGAACGATAGATATAGACTAGGTTAAAAAACGGATTTGGTCCCTTCTATTTTCTTCATTTTGACACCTTACACTTTAGCTGAATCTAACGAAGTTTGAGCGTGGAACTTTCCCCGATTGACGTGATTATGCGAAATAGAAGACCGTAAAAGTTTTGGTCACTTTATTATTAATCTTGATTTCTCTATGCTCAACAAGATTCTTTTAAAATTAACTATGAGTAATTCTTTTTTTTTAAACCTCCAGAAAATTCGTAATCACTATTTTATAGGTATGTTTTTATTTCTCACTCTCGTATAATTAACTTGGTTCGTTCCATTCTTAGGGAAGGGTCCAATGAAAGATTGGAGTAGTATCTTCATTAGCTGGAAGAATTAAATTAGTCTCCACTAACGTCATTCAAAGAAAGAACGAACAAAAAAAGGATTACATTCTAGGATAAATGCATTAGCTAAACCTGCTTTTGTGCAATAGATTTTAAACTATACAGAAGTTAGAGGTAAATCACATTAAACAAACTCGACTGAAAAAATACTGACATAAGAAATTGATTAGTAATTTCTCTTATGATATATCATCTATTGTACCAACTCATCTTCGAGAGTAGTGTATAATATTTCAACTTACAAGGTTAAAAAGGTACAAGTACTTTTTTTCTTACTTTGTGTGCTTACATGCATTTCCACGTAGAAGTCATTACATAAAAAGCATATAGCAAATCAACCAAACTGAATTTCAAACTTGTCAGACATTTTCACGTGCAAAAGTATTTTAATTTTACCATATGATATAGTATTATTCTACATTTTACCAATTCTCCCTTGGACTTTGACCTTCCAACAACTACCAATATATAGTTGTGGGGATGTAGAGGGATATGTACAATTTCTTAATATATATTATTTTTAGTTACGTTTTTTATTAGGGGTTTGATTTTTGTATTATGATCTCGATTAATTTGACTTTATACTTTGTATAACACATTAAAAGGAAAAACACACTTTCTATCAGAATTTTAGAGGTTTAAAGATCAAAAATTAAGATAGAAAATTAGTAGACAATCAAATGTTATAATCTACCTAATTAAATCATGTAGAGGCAACTAATTAATTGGTTGTAAAGTTTTGTGCTGAAAATGGTTTCACTATATATGAGGATGGACGACCAGTTAAAATTGCAAGAAGTACACCTTTGAGGAGCAGATTTAGGATTTTGGGTAGTAATTTTCGAGAATTCAATAATTTTTGCACATATTCAGTATTTATAAAGAGAAATTTATTAAATATATAAGAAAAATATGTTGAGATCCAATAACAATATAGATTCTTAGGGGTCGTTTGATAGAGTGCATTAGAAGAAATAATGTATGCATTAGTTTTGTATTGCTATTATTGCTATTACCTTGTTTAATTGATGCACTTTGTAACCGTATGTATACACTTTATTTGGTATTAAGGTGTATAGCTAATACATGGAAATCCATGATATTAGTAATGCAATGAGTTCTAATGCATGCATTAGGATGATTAAAGACACAATTGCCCCTCAAAACATTTTCCATATTCTTTTCACCATATTTGTGGAGGGTGTCTTTGTAAATAATTTTCTTTTTATATAAAAATTATTATCATGCATATTATTTTTAATACATCAAATCAAATGTTGCATAAGAAAAATCACACAATAATTAATGCAAACATAACTAATATTAGCATTATTAATACATTATATTTTACATTATTCTTATGCACCCTACTAAATGATCCCTTAATTTAATAACATAAATGCAGAGGCGTCTCGTCTAGTAGGCCACTAAGACAATTGCCTAGGGCCCCATATTTTTATATATACTTATTTATACTAAAAGAAATTACTACAATCTTTTAACGAAAACAGCCCATATTTTTCAAAAAAAAAAAAGAAGAAAAACTTTAGAGTTTTACGTGGAATCTTCCTTTGCATAAAAGGGGAACAACTCATTTATTAAGTTAAGGCCCCTTGTTAGAATTCGACTTTAGGCCTCCAATATGATTGAGACGCCCCTGTATAAATAAAATCTACTTAAATTTTATTACCGTTCTACTTAATGAGGGTTCGATTTTCCTCCTCGGGTCTAACTCTAAAAAATGGACATAAAAAGGAGGGAGGGGCCGCACGGGTGGGCGAGACTTTGTTGTGCTGTGTCTTTTCTTGCTGCTGCACACTGCTCATGACGGTCCCTCCCCACCCACCAAGCCTCCTCCCAACCCCGAAGTCAGAATTTTAATTATATGAGTTTTAGATTTCAAAATAATAATTTTTAAGTGATAATATATGTTATGCTGATCTATTTATTAAAAATAATTAAATTTTAAATCTAATATCTATATTTATTTGATAAATTTTTATATATATATTATGTTCAAGTAGGGATTAGGTTCTATCGATACTGGGCTTCTAACTTCGCCCCTATTAGCTATTACTGCAAAAAGTTTGTCTCGCATATGATATTTATGTTAAATTATATTAATGAAATATATATGCATAGAAAATAGGAGTAGTTATTTTATATTTATTGATTTAACTTAAATACTCATGAGTATAAAACAAGTTTTTACCTACACAATCAACTAGTCTATATATCTATCTTTCAGAATTTTCTGTTATTTTCTTTACTTCGGTCATCAAAATATTTGTTGTTGTTATTGATTTATTCTCCATTATTTTTAACATGACCTTTTTATCACTATATTTTCTTTTCATATCTGATTTGTTATGTTTTTCTTGAATCAAAGATCTTTCAAAAATAACTTTTTACTCTTCTAAAGGGTAAAATCTGCATACATATCATCGATTCTTCTCGAACGTCATATACAAATTATACTGAATATGTTATTATTGTTATTGATCCCCATAGGCACGTTCCTCTAAGGATTCTTGATGTCGCCTCACTCTCACACCTCTAGTTTTTCACATCTTCTATTCTCATAAATATTCATACTACATACCAAAAAAAAAAAAAAAAAAAAATCATGTAGCACTTTCATGATATAGCATAATTTTTTATTTAAGTACTTTTTAAAAAAAAAAAAATTTCAAAAAAAGTATACCAGAGATCGAGGAATTAAGTATTACATTGGAATAATGGTTTGTTCAAAAATAAATAAATAAGTGAAGTATGATAGTGGAGAATAATAAGTACTAAGAAAGTAAGAATCACCTTAAACGATACTGTTTTTAAAATTGCTCAAAATAATAGCTTAGGAAATTTACGGATTTCTCCTTTGCGATAGCTATTATGCACTAATTATGATTCGTGTCCTCAATCATTGAGAATTTTCACAAATCGAATGAATTTGAGAACAATCTAAATATCCTCTAGGAAATGCATAGCGTATTTTGTGTTAACTCTAACCGTCATACTAATAAGTAGGATTTACAAGGAAGACAAACTAATGAACTAACATATTAATTAATTAGCACCCGCATGGATACACCTGACACAATAACTATTTCCAACATTATTAACAATGCAATAGTGTAAGGATGAAAATATTTTTTTTCCTTTATTACTATCACCTTTTATGGTTTAGTGATCAATAAAATGGAGAAAAACCATAAGGTCTTACAGTCAAAATATATTAGATGATTTTTTCTTAGCTGCTCAATATTTGATGAGCATAATTACCCGATATATATGTTAATGAGAGATAACAAATATAGAAAAGAATCTTAATAGCTTAATTGATTGATTACCTGAACTTTCATCTAGTTGATAACATCGTAATTTCTTTTTTGGTAAGGATGAGGATTAGTCTTTCAAAAGATATGGAGTAAAAAAGGTAAAGAAGAAAGATACACTTTCCAATTGATTTAGACACCAAATAATGCCAATTATTTCCACGTCATACTCGTGTGTCTGTAAAAGAGAATATTGTGAACATAAAATAAACTTTTATATTCCCTAAAAGGGGAATATTGTTGGTTTCAAAATAAGTATGGTTTTAGTAAAAATAAAATTCCTGAAATAATTGTCGTTTTAGAATTAGTTCAAGATAAGAAATATTTTTTTTTGTTTCTTTTTAGTTGTCATGATAAGATTTTGCATAACCCTTGAGAAAAAATTAATTAGGAGTATAATTTGATTCACATATCCCTTATTCATTCTTTAATCCTTGTCTATTTACTTGCATTTTACTTCTAGAATAATTAATGCTAAGGGTAGAGCTGGAAAAAAAAATTCTCTTGATTTTTTAAATTGATAAATATTTAGGAACAACTATTTTTAGTATACATGACAATTAAAAAGGAATGGAGGGAGTAGTAGTAATTGTTTTTAATTATACCTTTGTATTAAAGAATTTTTTTTTAATAGTACTCAATTCTAAAAAAAATCCAATAAATTGGGATAACTCAGCAAATTATATTTTGTATTTTTTTTAATGGACGTGAAATGAATTAAAACGACACTTATCTTGGGAGGAGGGAGTAAGGATCAAATTTTCACATATTCTTTCATGGAGAATTATTTTTAAAATGAAATAACCTCCATATTTTATTTTTAAAAGAATTTGGCCCTCATATAGATAATAATGGGAATTGAAAAGACATGAGGCATTATTGATTTGCTTTTTATTGTTTACAAAAAATTAAAGATGGAGAAAAGAAGCAAATATATTGTGGGACAGACAATCTAAAGAAAATAGTTTAAATGATTCTTTGGGCCTGTCTAGTTTTATGTTAACAATGATTCAAGATTGATAATTAGAATGTCTGAATTGCAAAAACATTTTTAGTTGGTGTTTGGGAAACAACATTTTTAAAGCTATACAAAAATCATCACAATAATTGTTTTACACAAGCTAATTAATATTTTGTTTTATAGAATCCTCTTATTAAACCAATGGTTAAGTACCCTATTAAATATAGTGAAACTAGGGGTGTGCAAAAACCGGTTTAACCGATAAACCGAACCGATAAAAATATTATTGGTTTATTGGTATTGGGTTATTGGGTTAACGATTTTTAAACGGTTTTGTAAAAAAAATTATTGGGCTATCGGTTCAGTATCGGTTTTAAGGTTTTAGTTAATGGTTAAACCGATAACCCAATAAGATTATATTTAGATTATATTTTTATTCATAATTGTATAATAATGGCTTTAGATTTTAAATATATACCCTATTATTTTTTGCATTTTATAGTTGTTGTCTTAGTGTTGTTGTTTTCTTTCTAAAGTCATTGGTTTGATAGCATTCTACCTATCAGTGTTGCTTTTCTTTTTGAGAAATTGCTACCGTTGCTACTGTATTCAAGTTTTCTACTTAATAAGAAAGAAAATAAGTTTATTTTAGTAATAACGTATTTGAATTTGCTTATGCTTGTAATTTGTATAGATGTTTATGCATGAAAGTAGTCTATATATGAAGAAGAAAATAAGAGAAATCAAAAATATTATAGGAGCCTTTTCTTATCGGTTAAACCGATAACCGAACCGTTAAGGACCAAAAACCGATTAACCGAAAATCGATAACGAATATCTTATTGGTTTGGTTATCGGTTTTGCATGTTTACAAACCGATAACCAATAAACCAAACCGATAATATACAAAACCGAACCGAACCGACCGATGCACACCCCTAAGTGAAACACATGTTAATTGATTATCCAAGAAGAAGAAGAAGAAGAGGGGTTCATCAAATGTTTAAGGAAATGTGAAGCAATATGATGAGAAGGACAGTTCAGTGCACGAAGTATCTCACATTCATATAGGGTTCGAGGAAGAGTCGCATACCACAAATGAGTGTGAAGTAACATAATATATAATATACGCTGACACAAGTATCAATGGCTGATTTCACGGCTCGAATTCTTGACCTATAAATTATACGGAGACGACTTTACCTTGAAGAAACAATGATGAACATATGCCAAAAACCACCCCCAAAAGGAAATAAAGAAAGGGGAATGTGAAGCAATATGATGAGAAGGACAGTTCAGCGCACGAAACATCTCACATTCATGTAGGGTTCGAGGGAAAGTCGTATACCACAAATGAGTGTGAAGTAGACAATATACGCTGACACAAGAATCAATTATTGATTCTACGGCTCGAATCCTTGACCTATCGATCATACGGAGACAACATTACCTTGAAGCAACAATGATGAACATATGCCAAAAAACACCCCCCAAAAGGAAAGAAAGAAAGGGGAATGTGAAGCAATACGATGAGAAGGACAGTTCAACGCACGAAGTATCTCACATTCAAGTAGGGTTCGAGGGAAAGCCGTATACCACAAATGAGTGTGAAGTAGACAGTATACGCTGACACAAGTATCAATTGCTGATTTCACGGCTCGAATCCTTAACCTATAGATCACACGGAGACAACTTTACCTTGAAGCAATAATGATGAACATATGCCAAAATCCACCCCCAAAGAAAGAAAAACCAAATCAAGAATCCAAGATTGAAGAGTACACTAAAGTAAAAAAACAAGAAGGCTTCATCATCAATATTGTAATCAAGCAAGAAATACAAATAAAAAAGAATGAGCTATATAAAGTTCAACTTTTTTTGAGGAAAAATAATATATATCAACATACTCTCAAATAATGATCTCTAAGTACACCCTTCTCTACAAATCTTCAAATCTTCATATCTTCGAATCTTCAAACGATCATTCTTTCCTCTCATGCCAACACACAAGCATAGCAATGCATCTTCTTACAATATAAAACTTTGCCCTTTGCTTCTTTGCTATATGACTACACTTCTTTCCAAATGATTTTGATGAGTTATTCTCTGAGGAATTATTGTTGTTGTGCTCTTCACTTTCTCTAATTGGTTCCATATGAATATATGAAACAAAAAAAAGAAGAAAAACTATTTATATATAGTAGTGGTACTACTACTACTACTTCTGCAAACTGCAGTTTTACAGCTTGTGGCAGTGGATCTATATATATATATATATATATATATATATATATATATATATATATATAGTTAATGCTTAAGGTTACTTTATTTTATACTTTGAGTTACCTTGTTTTTGTCTTTTACTAGCTAGTACATTTGGTTGATCCACAATATGTACAAATTTACCATTGCAATATGCTAGATAAAAATGGTTCTTTTGATTTTCCTATTATATATTCTCTTAGTCGCATTTTATGTGACGGTGTTTAACTTGACATAAAATTTAAGAAAGAATGATTTGACTTTTGAAACTCATTCCATCAAATCATGTAGCTAAGGGTAAGGTCGGAAACTTAGAGTTAAATTGTTTTCTAGCGTTAATAACATTTTTGATCCCTCGGTTATGGTAAATTCGGATTTTAGTTCTTGTAATATTTGTCTAATTAAGCATATTTAACTTTCAATTACTTGAAATGTGCATTTCTTCACAAATTTTCAGAAATATTAATTGTTCTGCTATTTAACTACTCATGAGTTATGTTAATGCTACTATCCCTTGTTTCTAAACATAGAAATGTATTTTTTTTTTACTATAAAAGAAATTATGAGTCGAGGATCTATAAAAAACACTCTTTCTATCTTCACAAGATAAGAGTAAGGTTGCACTCACACCACCCTCGCCAAACTCTATTTATGAGATTACACAGGGTATGTTTGTTAACGACTATATAAGAAAGTATATTACATAAAAAGGAGGGAGTATTATTTTGAATTTTGGTGGTATCTATTTTTGGTCTAAGTTTCTTGAAGTCTACCTTTTCACACATGATGAGTTATATTGAATGGTTATTATGTCCTTTGATATAGCAAGGCCCAAAGGAGGGGTAGGTAAATAGGACTATAGGGTTAATTAGTACCATTACATTCAGAAACAGACAACATTTGTAAACAGTACTAGGAGTACCCCATTTTGACTGAATTAATTTATATACTATATGGTTTTGCCCATTGCTCTAAAAATTGATGCCAAAGCTGCAACTTGCAAAGCTTTTTGTTCATTACTACCTACTCTTTTTTTTCATGGTCTTTTAACTGTTAACTACTACGTATATATGTGTGTGTTGGAAGATTCACCAATGTTTATTTCCTTTTGAAGTATGTTTAGATTACATTTAGGAAAGACATTTGACCGGCCTATAAAGGTATGTCGTGAGATGGATAGAATTCATTCGCCTTTAACTAGAGCCTTGAGAATGTAGATATTTTCGATAGGGATCCTTATGTATTAACTGGTCTAGTGAATTCCGAATACTAGATGATTAGCCTCCCCCTCCCCCCTAAAAAGGGCTCTATGTTGCTCAATACGTACTAATTGAGTTCGGAAATCCTGAGAATGAAAAAATTCTTGGTGGAGAGCATTTCATCCTTAATGTGTCCTATGCTACGCAAACCAAAAAAGGAGGTGAAACCTCGTGTTAAAAGAACATTAATATGTTTTAAGTGTTATAAATAAGATAGAAAAATACAGTTCACAATTTAATAATATTTTTATATAATTGAACAAGTACTTGTCATATTTAAATATATAGAGAGAGAAAATTTTAATCAATAAAAACTTTGTAACAGAAGTCCTTTTCAAGCTTCAAAATGTGTTTGTCGACGGTGGTGGAGTCGGAATTTTATTAAGAAAGTACAAAATAATGAAGAAGTAAATACACAAAAAAAATCAAGGAGATATAACTTTTACTATACATACATAACAATAATCTTCACCTTTTATATGACAAGAGGGAGTTGCTCGCATGGTAAGTACTCCGTACTTTCAACTCGAAGGTTGTGGGAGCTTTTAGTAAGGGATAAAAAAAATCACCTTATATATATAGTGTAATTTTTCGTTTGGCTTGGCTTTTTTTTTCACCTTATATTTATAGTATAATTTTTCGTTTGGCTTGGCTCTGCCCCTAGTCATTGATGACCTGAGTAAATTTTGAACGAATTAAATTATAACTCTGTTGAAGAGTCCCATTTTCGGATGAAAAAAGAGATGGATGGTCTCCTTATATCGACGTGGACAATTCTCTCCTCATGAGCTAGTTTTTCTGATAGAGTTAAGCTCAAGATTCATTTTTTTACATGATATCAAAGTAAAAGGCCTCCATATCAACTGCACACGCATCATATGTCCAATCATGAATGCGAGATGGAGCATTAAAGAGTTTCACATCAAATAAAACTTTCAAAATTGAGTTAGACGCAAAATTCATTTCTTTACCCTCATTTATTAAAATAACCATTACAAAATTCTTGAAGTAGGGGCAATTATAGTAAGTCCCAAGAATAAATAAGAGGCATGTTCACGTGTACCATCAGTAACACCATGTTAAGTACCTTTCCTTTTTTGTTGACCAAATTAATGACATTTCAAATTTCACATTGCACATGCTTATTTTTCTTTTTCATAATTGTGATGTTCGGATCAATTACATCTCGATTAATTTTATGAGATACTTTATCCTGCTACCTTGTTATAATTCTTATAATCGTAGTGTCTGAAATTAGTTTGCATCTCGATTGATTTCACAAGATACTTGATACCTGCTACATTCCACTAGCAACAAGTAATATTATTTTGTCCATTAAGACTTCGACAGATGAGAAAAAATCACCTAGTATTTTTGTCTCGACTAATTCACGAGATACTTGATACATGTTACCTTATTATGTACTTTTATAATTGTGATGTCCAAATCAACTTGTACCTCGACTAATTTTACGAGATACTTCACAGCTGTTATACCTTTCACTAACAACAAGTAACATTACTATGCAAAAAAGTTTAAAGGATGAGATTTGAAAAGATTCTGTCAAGAAAAACAACTTTCAAGAATACTGCTGTCTACTGTGGGAGTGGGGATTTGTCCACCAAATTAGCCTTCAGTGGCGAACGTAGAATTTTCACTTAAAAAAATTCAAAATACAAAAAAGGAATCACGTGAAAAAAGTCAGGAAAAAAATCAATATTTACAATATATACATAAAAAAATAATTTTAACTATACATAAATAATGTAAAAAAAATTACCGAAAAAAATTCGACTGAACTCCCTCGACTCTATCTGGCTCCGCCCCTTCCTCCATGCGTCCAATTTTTCTGTCCTAATTAACATAAAAGGAGATAGCTCTTGTTACTATCTGTTGTTTGCTTGTACTTTGATTGTGATTTTGTTTTGTTCTAGCTCCTGTTCTGACATTATTTGTTATTTCTGTTTTGTTTGTCATATTTTGTACTTCTGTTATTCCTCTTTGGGACTGCTTTGGACTATTTGAGCCGATGGTCTACCGGCAATAGCCTCTCTACCTTTTTCTGAGATAGTGGTAAGGTCTGCGTACACTTTACCCTCTTCAGACCCTACTTTATGAGAATATACTAAGTATGTTGTTGTTGTTGAGGAAATAGGAAAAAGAAAAAGAGGCAAAGTCCATAAATAACCATTTTTTACGACTTTGACACACAATGGTTTATCTAGCGTTCTACGTATTCAATCTTTAAGATTTTTAGCATCGAATTCATTATATGTTTAAAGTTATAGATTTATCTACTATTTCTTATAATTTTAATAGATTTTTATATATAAATTTATGTTCCGCGTTGAAATACTGGGCTCAGATGAATTTGGTTTAAAACTGCAAAATGCAAATTCATGTCCAAGAGCAAAGTCCACATCTGACAAATATATATTGGGCTAGAAAAAGTTGGACACAGAAACAGTAAAAGGCTTTACGGCCCAAGCCCAATTTTGGAAATAACGAGAATATCTTTTTAAACTAATTATTTAGATTTAATATTTATTTTTAAAAATTACGCGGAAACAAATTTTGAAACTCACAAAATCTTATGAGAAAATATTAGATCATGATCTAGCATTCACAAATTTTTTGATTGTGGTCTAATGTTTCCTCATAAGATTTTCAATTTGCTCAAAAATGATTTTTAGAACGTGATTTAAAAGATAATTTATTAAACAATTACCTCAAATAACATAACCGGCAAAAGTTTCAAGATAATATGAGCCTAATTGATACACGAAGATCGATAAATATTTATTAGTATTGGGCGTTTACACTAAATTAATGCAACTTACTATAGTTAAGTGAGTTAAAAAAAAGTGATCAATATATAGATTAATTAAGGCTTAATGCATCGATAGCCACTTAAATTTATCAGTAAATTTCATTTAGACAATCGAACTACGACTTATCAGTAAATTAAGCACTTGATATAGATTTTTATTTATGTAGGTCATGTCAATTGACCGAAACCATGTTATATTATTTTCTTTTGATATATTTAATTTATGGTCGTTCAAAGTTTGCAATTATTATCTACTGCAGCATGACGCATTTCGACTTCGAATCAAACACCTATATTTTTATACATTCTATGCCCGCCTCTGCTCTGATGTTCCAACCCTGAAGTCACTTCCTTTAGAGCTTGCCTAATTGAACATAGAGAATGTTGGTTGTCTTACATACACACTGGTGGAATTTCATTTTATTCCGCTTTTCAAAATAGTAAGAGGGGAATTGAGGTGGAATTTTGGAAGAAGGACCATTACTTAAAAATTACTATTTTCCCACTGAAAAGTGTTCAGTGTGACTACTTTCATAAATATTTTAATTGAATCGGTGGAAAAAGAAAAAATAGAAATTTTTATACGAAAAGATTAGGAAGTTTCCCACTAGTTTAGTGGGAATCTGTTTTTCATCATACATTTTCCCAGAGAATTGGCGTTCAGTGAGAAATGAGTGGGAAAATCATCTTCTATAGCATAAATTTTTCACTGATTCGCGATAGGAAAAACCTTTATTTCTAATAATAGATAAGTTAATAAATTAATAATAGGACAACTTTCAGAAATAGCCTAACTATAGGCAAAAATAGGCTAACATAGCAACACTTTCAATAATTACAATCTGTAGCCCGCTATATTCGTTTTCGCTGGTACCCACTGTATGCAATTTATTATATTTGATAAAAAATACAAATACAGTATCTAATTACTAATTGTATTCCTCTTGTATCTTATATTTTCACATCTATGTCTCTCCTTCAAATGTATCAAACTTATCATTTGTATTTTGTATTTTCACATTTCTATCTCTCCTTCAAATGTATCAAATTTATCAGTTGTATTTGTATATAAACAAGAATATGCATCGTTTGTATTTTTTAGTCTATGATATACAAATACAAATGTATCATTTATATCATTTGTATTTGAATTGTTCAAGTTGTATCAACGAATACAAGTGTACAATTCATATCAATAAATACAAGTGTATGAACGAATACAATTTGTATTAACAGATACAAGTGTATTAACGAATACAATTGTATACAAATGTATCTTTTGTATTTGGATGATGCAAGTTGTATTAACAAATACAATTTAGATTAACGAATACAAAAAATAAGCATAAAAAATTGTGGCAGCAGCAGCGGCACAGATCGGAGCAGTGGCAGCAATGGCGAAGCTGGGACAGCACGGCGGAGCAGTGGCAGCAACGGCGGAGCTGGGACAGCACGGCGGAGCAGTGGCAGCAACGGCGGAGCTGGGGCAGCACGGCGGAGCAGTGGCTGCACGGCGGAGCAGTGACAGCACGGCGGAGCAGTGGATGCACGGTGGAGCAACGGCTGCACAGATGGGAGCAGTGAAGCTCTGAGGATGGTGACGAGAGAGAGGGAGAGGGGGAGAGAGACGAGCAGATGAGGTTTTTTTCAAAGTATTGCTATCTGACCATGATTTGTAATTAATATAAACTTAGGCTATGTTAACTAATTAAGGCCTTAAGTATGCCTATATGTGTAATTTTTCCTTAATAATAAGCTTATTAGCACCTCTCATGAATAAACCCGACCCAATACTTATATGTCATTGTTACTCCATGGGCCATAAGCAAGAAACCAAACTTATTAGGTGAAGAGTCAAAAACAATTATTTGAGGCCAATTATTGCAAACAAATGAACTGTAAAGAATAGGACTAATAATTAAAGACACTTTGAAAATGAAAAATATATAGAGTTTGATTATTTTTGGTTATATCACTAAGAAGAAGAAGATGATAAATCAATGAACTCAAAGTGCCTCTCTTCTACAAATACTCTTAAATAAGGTGACAATTTCTTTAATTAGTTATTGTTTATTTTGCTTCGATTACTGTATTATTTGTTTTTGTTAATGTTCTCTCTTTTTTCTGTTTTAGCATAATTTCTTCATTATAGTATTTATTTTCTATAACTTGCTTTCGAAATGCTTTATTTGAGTTTGAGGGTCTATCGATCGAAAATAATTTATCTACCTTCATAAAAATAGAGGTAAAGTTGCATATACATCATCCTTCCCAGACCCTACTTATTAATTTACACTAGGACATATTATTATTGTTGTTTATATGATAATCCATCTATAGAGTTCAACTTTACGGGTGTGCAAATAGATAGAGGATCTTCCCGTCGTCGAATAAGAAATTAAGCATAGTTTGGTTGTCGTATTAGATGCTTCATTGAATGTGTCGTTGAGGATATAAATATGACTATGAAAAAAAAAAGTAACTGTCTAGAGAGTGAATATTAGTTATTATAATAAAAATAATAAATTAGGAAAACTTCTATCTCGTCAAGAGTATACTTTTCCTCGCCCTTCTTTGTTTTGTATGTGAAATCGTGAATACATCTATAGAGTTTAACTTTACGAACATGCTAATAGATAGAGGAATTTTTCGTCCTAGAATAAGAAAACAACTTGTCTATCGTACTAGCGACTTCATTGAGTATGTCATAGAGGATATAAATATGAATATTAAAATAAATAATTTATTTAGTCAATGAGAAAATTTTAATTTCTTCCCTAGAAAAATAGATAGCCAATTACTAGATATTAAAATCAATAAATCATAGGGAATCTGGTGTTATGGGGAAAAAGAGAGGATATTTTCGATTTTCATTTTTCTATGGGAATTTTCTAAGTCCCTTCTGAAATGGATAATGAAAAGGATTATTTTATCATGGTGCATATTTAATTCATAATTAAGTATTAATTGTTTGAGTCAATGTTTGGTTGTTCAAAAATTATTATATGATCTTTCCATATTTGTTGCCAATTTTGAAAGATATTGTATTGCTATGCAAATCTCAATCTGGATTTTGCTTCTTTTTAAAGATATAATCAAATTAATATATTCTCTAATAGTTTAAATTTTTAAATATATATCAAATTAAATAGAAGTTTTTCGAGTTTCACAAATACTCATTTAATCAGTAAAAAAAAATTAGGTCTTAAAAGGACATGTTTAAAACATAATTAAGTAAATAAAAGTGTATTCTATCACACCTATATTAACTATCACACAATGAAAAACAATTCATTCTCTGATGATTAAAAATGTTTTTTTTTTTAACTTTTCCTAATCGAGTCGGGTCAGCTAGCAATCAAATTTGACTCGATCTAAATTAACCAACGTACAATTTTTAATTAAAAAAAATGAAGTAAGATTGCAATTTTTTTTTAAAAAAAGTAAATTAAAGAAGATGCTTCACGCATTGTATTTCAATAAAACAATTTGTCGTTTTGGTCAATGAGACAAAAATATTTATGTTAAAGTATTATTATTTAACTAATGTTTTCTTCTCAATATTTGTCATTTCTTCCTTATCCAAAACGTAACCAATAATTCAAATTTGTTGGCCAACTACTAAAACAATAAATTAAGCCAATAGTCTTTTTTCTTGATATTTCGCATTCGATATTCGTATTGAAATTCGATTAAATTTGATTTTACTTATAAATTTGATTTCGCTTATTGCGAGACCCATTTCAGGGAGAGGTATTCTCAATAAGATTTTCTCATTTTAGAGGGGTGAAACTCTAAAATGGCGTTTGTTGAACTTTTCGGCCCTCACTTTGAAAAATAACCACTAGGATATAGTTTCTAATTTCACAAATGCAATTTCATGATAATATCCCGTGGTTTTACTTGTGGAAATTAAAATTCCGTGACAATAGTTGAGTCAATTACATTCGCTGAAAAATAATTTTTTTGTGAATTTTACCCCTCTTTCAATGGTGAGAGATCTTTAGTGAAAACCGTACAAACTTGACCTAAAACACAATATTATACCATCTTTAAGAGTATTTTAGCAACAACCAAACAATAGTAAAATGTTGTGATTAAATTAATATGCTTATTTCAACAACAAAAACAGGCACTAATCTTGTTTATAAATCTATGACATACAGATAGCTTTGTTTGTTTATCCAAGCAAAAAAAAAAAAAAAAAAACTAAAGTCAACAAAAAATTTCTCCAAATTAGTTATTTTCCTAACATAACAAAAAGTCACATGAAGTTGAATAAAAGCGTAGGGATACTTTTAATGGTGCGAGATTTTACTGTTTGGACTTGACTTAAAGCTGACAATATTAAACGCTAAAATAGGATCCACCAGTTACTTTTTGACTTTATCTTCAAAAAATAGCCACTATTGTGAATTTCAATTTCCACAAATAAAACTCTCGAATATTGTCTTATAGTTTTAGCCAAAAAGTTGTTATTAGACGTAAATTTTACCCCTCTTTTAATTGTGAGAAATCTTTAGTGAAAATTATGTGAATTTGATCCAAAAAGAACAATATCACACCATGTTAAAAACGTCTTTGGACTCACTTAGCCCAACATATTCTCATCTTTTATATACATAACTTATGCATATAGTATTATACTACTATTATTTATGTGGATAACAAAAAAAAAAACCAAACAAGAGTTTTATATGGTGATTAAATATGCTTAATCCACCAACCAAACAAGCTCTAATCTTGTTGATATATATCTTTTCCATACAGGTAGTCTTGTTCATCTATCCAACCAAACAAAATATCCAAAACTATAAAAGTCAACAATATCCTCTCCAAAAAAAAAAATTCCCCAAGATGATTACAATGGCAACAGAGCAAAAAGTCATAGTAAAAGTTGAATCTCCAACATCTGAATTTCTAGTTGAAGTGAAAGGAAGTGACAAAGTTGAAGAGTTAATCAAGATTGTGAAAAAGGCATGGGGAAGTGATTATATGTTATTAAGGCATAATTCTGTTGAAATGAAAGTTGATGAGAGTTTATCTACATATGATGTTAAAGATGGTTCTATTATCAGAGTCAACGTCTTTGCTGAAGCTCCTTGAAAAAAAAAATTATACGTAATTTGTAAGTGATACGTAAGATTTGTTTTAATTTGTGGGATGTTAATAATCATATGTTGTTATAAGATGATTTGAAGAAATTGTGATGTGAAGTACTTGTGGATTCAATGGGTTAAACTCATTGCTTTTAGCTCGATCGGTAAGTACATAGGTATGTAAAAGAAAGAGTTTATGTTTGTGTAAATATGTTTATTGGAATTGTTCTGATTTACTAATTATAAATCTTTGTTTCGTCTATGTGTTGGTTGAAAGTTTTATATTGTAATCATGTTATATGCATAGATAAATTCAAGATTTTAAAGTTTATTGAATTCTAAGTTAATAATTCATACATAATAAATAGATTTTAAAACAAACAAAAAGTTTTAGCCAAAATTATTGAACAAATATATGTTATTAAGGCACAATTCTGTTGAAATGAAAGTGGATGAGAATTTATCTACATATGTTAAAGATGATTCTATTATCAAAGTCAAAGCCTTTGCTGAAGCTCCTTGAAAAATTATAATCCGTAAGTTATACTTAATATGTAAGTACTTGTGGATTTAATGGGTTAAATTCATTACTTTTAGCTCGATATGTAAGTATAGATGTATCTAAAGAAAAACTTATGTTTGTGTATATATATTTATTGGACTCATTTCAAATTTACTAGTTATCAATTTTCGATAGACCTTTATGTGTTGATTGAGAATTTTATGTTGTAATAATGTTATGCATAGATCGATTCAAAAAAATTTATTTTATTAGTTGTGGATTCTAACTTTATCTGCATTTATTAGTTGTGGATTCTAATTTTATCTATTAAGATGTTAAAGATGATTTTATACTTTTATGATCAAAGTCAAAGTCCTTGCTAAAGTTTCTTGAATAATTATAATTAATAAGTTATATATATAATTTATTTAATTTTAGGGGTTTAATTTGTGTATGGAGTGTGAATGATATATGTTGTTGGAAGATGATTTGAGAAAATGTGATTTAAAAGTATATGTGAGTTCAATGAGTTAAATTTATTACTTTTGGCTCGATCTATAAATATGTATATGATAAAAATGAACTTATTATGTGTATTTATGTTTATTGGATTTATTCTGAATTCACTAATTATAAACTCTTGATTTGTCTTTATATGTTAATGAAAAGTTTTATATTGTAATTGTGTTATATGAATTGATAAGTTCAGAATATGAAGTAAGTTTATGAGTTATGAATTTTAATTTTTGAAGTTATATAATTTTTAATTTTTAATTTGTATATATCAAATAATTTTTAAAAGATAAATATAAATCTGGTTTGGATCTTTGGTATTGTCCATGATGTTGTTTATGTTGAGTGTGTGAACAATTACTTTATTGATATTTGAATATGACAGTGGTCCATCTTATTTTCACTACGTTGAAATTATTTATTGCTTATTATATTTTAGAGAAATTTTTTGCTTTATAAATAAAGAAAATTCTAACTGATTTTTTTACAAATAATTGTAAGAAGTGCACAAATATTTTGAGGTCGTCTTTTAATTTATATTCAGAATTAAAAAAAATTAAGTTTATTCGCTTTAGAAATAATTTCAGATGTATGCAATTGAAACTGAAAATTAGCGTATGATTTCAGATACTTTTGTCTAAAGTATAATCTTGTTAAAGTGAAATATCAAATATTTTCGCCTGAAGTTTAATATGAATTACAACCCATAATTTGATCCCCAAAAATGAAGTTTCGAAAGCCTTTGTTTAATGGATGAAAGGTTAAATATGTCAAATTTCAAGAGCAAAGTCTAATTTTAATTATTATTTTTTAATTATTGAAGTTGTGATCTTGGTTAGGTTAAACTTTAGACATTTTCGTATGAGCTTAGAGTACTTATTTCATTAAACTTCAAATGTTTTAGCATGAAGTTAGGTAAACAGATTTTTGTTCAGAATCAGCAATTTATTTTTTGAATTTAAACAATCAAACACATAATTCAATATCCAAATCAATTTTAAATAAGCTCAAATTTGAAACATAAAAATTCTACATATTATAGAGAATAAACTTCAATTATCAATTTGCCAAAACAAAGTAACAACAAATCTATTTTGTAATAATAATAATTTGCCATTATTTTCAAGTTTTTCCAATAACAGTTATTTATTTTCAAACTTTTCAACCATCATAAACTTTTTTTTTCATGTAAAACAAAGCAAAGTCAATTCAACTGAATCAATAAATAAAAATATTCAATGATCTCAAATCTCAGATAAGAGAAAAAAAAAGAATCAGGTCAGAGCAATCTTTTATCTAAAGTCATCTAATAGTATATAACAATCAAATGTCCACTATTCATCTATCAATCTCGTTTATAAATACTATAATGATTAGTCATAGTCGAAACTCTTTCGTCCGAGAACTAGACAAGCACCTACATGTAAATTCTCAGGCCCTAGCCCGCCTTCTTGTCCCGGAGACTCTCCAATCGGGAAGAGATTTGTTATCGTAGCTTTTTTAAAGAAATTAGATACATGTTAATTAATTTAACTCGTAATTTACTCTTTAACCCCATATTCAATAGCCCGATCAATCAATTGTGATTATATTCATAAGTAAAACTTCTTTCCTTTTGTAATATTTCCTTTTTCCTCTGAATTTTCAGTTTCTTAATTTCTGCACAAAAGTATAGGGGCCTTTTTAATTTCCACCATGTTAATTACATGTGCAAGAAAGTCAACTACCTAATACTAGTGACCATTCAAGTCACACCATACTGTAGGCTACTTTTTAAAAGAAAAAACCTCAAATAAATATTTCATTCGTTTCAAAAAGAATAATATAATTTAATTAAAATAAAATAAAAATTATATAATTTTAAATTAAAATTATATCAAATATATCAAAATATTATTTAATTTTATGATATTAAATATATCACATAAAAAATTAAAATATTATTAAAAATAAAAAATAATTTTTTTTAAACAAATAAAAAAGAAAAATAAGTCATTCTTTCTAAAATGGAGAGAGTACTTCATTATTTCCTTTCCATACTATATATATATCAATGAAGATTTTCTTGCATATATAAAAAAATTAATGAGTAGTCTTACATGTAAAAATATTTGTCTAAATTATTTTTAAAAATCTCAATTAATTAATATTACAAAAGTAATAATGTTGTGTTTAAGACGATCAAAATGTTGACTAGGTTATTTATTGTCATTTTCAAGACAATTAAAATATCGAATGGAGGTAGATTATAATAAAAGATCAGAAGTAATATTTAGTATTGTAACAATTATAAGGATATAAAGTTGATAAGCCACATTATGAAAATTTAGGAGAGGATAATGGAAATGAAGGTGAGGAGGGATGTGTCTATTTTTGAGAACTGGTTCGAATTATGTCGGAACATTAAATTACATAAGTCATTCATTTTGTACGGAGACGGATAAAGCAGTATAAAAAGAGATAAAGAGACTTACACATGGTATTTATCGACCTAGAAAATGTATACGACACAGTCCCAAGGAGGTTCTATAAAAATGTCTAGAGGCTAGAGGTGTATATATGTCATACACTAGAGCGATTAAAGACATGTATGATAGAGCCAAGACTCGAGTAAGAATAGTTGGAGGAGCTCGGAGCATTTTTCGGTTGTAATGAGATTGCACTAGGGATCAACTTTTAACTTGTTTTTATTTGCTTTCATGATGGATGATTTGACGCGATAAATTCAATCAAACACGTATAAATTGAAATATATATGGTATTCTCCCATCTTAATTTATGTGATTCACTTTTCTCTTTAGTCTGTTAAAAAAGATATCTTTCTATATTTTAAAATAATTTAATTTTTTTATTTTTCTATTTTACACCTATAGGAGTATCTTATAGCCATAAATATCTATGAGACTATGACATATCTGAGATCACAAAAATCTCAAAAAGTCATTTTTCAATTATAAACTTAGTACCTAGCTAAAAACCCACGAATCAAAATTAATTTTTTTAAAAAAATTTCCACCTGTTATTATGTACCAATTTTAGATTTTGATTAATCCAAATTCACATTAAAAAAAAAAATCTACTTAAAAAAGTAAAACAACTTTCTAAAAAAGACGAGTTCATATACGGAACTCGTATCCGAGACCTTTCCTAAATTGAGACTAGTGAATCCTCCATCTCACTTTACGTAACATACTTGATATAGCACGATATTTAAAAAAAAATGAAATTTATGGTCTAAAATAATCGTTAAATATTTTTGTGATGGTAAATCATTTCATTAAGAATTAAAAAAAAATTCAAAGTTAATTTTTTTTTAATTATAGAAAAGTAACATTCTTTCTGAGACGAACTATAAAGAAAAGTGTGTCACAAAGATAGTAATATTAAAGTAACCTAACTCAAAAGGACTTAGGAGTATTTATGAAAGGAGAGATAAGTTAGGTAATAACCAAAAAAAATAAAAAATGTTTCCTCTTTCTTCTTCTTCTTCTTCTTCATTAACAAATCCATCTCTAAGGGTAAAAATTCCGGCGACCGGAGAAGGAAAAATGACAATAAACATAAAGTCTCCGACGTCGGAGATGTATACAGAGGTGAAAGAAGCAGATAAAGTGAAAGATTTAGAGAAATTGATTAAAAAAGCATGGGGAGATAATCATAATAATAATGATAATTGTTATATGCTACTTTATTATAAATCAATTCAATTGAAAAGTGATGAGTATTTATCTTCTTATAATTTGAGAGATGGTTCTGTTGTTAGAGTTTCTCTTCTTGCTGAACCACCAACAACAACAACTCAGCATCATCGTCGTGGGCATCTTCATCATCAATCGGTATGTTTTTTTTAAAATTTTTCTTTTCTCTCGAACTCACTTTTTTTTCATTTTTGGGTAATTGCGTATTTAGTCCCTTGATTAATGTAAATATTAATTTTAGTCCTTGAGGAAACACATTTGGTGTTCAATTAATTAAAATATACTATTTTTTCCGTTTTAATTTGTTTGACTTATTTTCTTTTTAGTCCGTTTTAAAAAGAATGTCTCTTTTTTATTTAGCAACTCGTTAATTTTAACTTTCCACATGGCATGTTTAAGACCACAAAATTAAAGGATATTTTCGTGTCAAGTCAAAATATGTCAAACAAATTAAAATGAAAGGAGTATGTTTTTTCGTTGTTTTGGCTTAATTTCTGTTACTATTTGTTGTTTTTTTGTGTTTAAGTTATTGTTCTTTATTTTATCTGACTGTTGTGTGATGTTTTCTCTATTATTTATATATTTTATTTTATTTTTGTAAAAAAAATTCAAATTAATTTAATATGTATTATTTGAGTCGAGAGTCTTTTGTAAACAACTTCTTTATCTTCACGAGTTAGAGATAATGTCTGCATACACTTTTATATTCTTCAGTCTTTTATTGATAGATTACACTTGATATGTCATTGTTGTTATTATTGTTTCTAGTTATTTTATGTAGGAAGTATATTATATTTGGACTGTTATTAGATGTATTACTACAAAATATGCAGTAACACTATAAATTTAACATAACATATGAGTAATTAAGTAATGAAATCATTAATAATTATGATGAATTTATGAATACATATTTCAATTAATTGAAAAGTTAAATATACTTAATCATGTTTTCTTCTTTTCGTTTTACCTTGTCATATTTCGTTTTACGAGATTAATATAATTAATTTTTGGAGTTAAATTGAATTAGAATAACTTAATATTTTAAATTTTAAATTTAAACATATAAAAAAATATATGATAAATTATAATTCTTCTTATATTAATATAATAAAAGAAAAATATCGATCAAAATGACGCAGTTTGATTCTCAAAAAGCAAAATGTGACAAGTAAAAAAAATCGAAGGGAGTATATCACGATAACTAAAAACATAATTTATGAGTAATTGAGGGACTAAAAAATGTTATTAACCCCTTTTTTTCCTTTTAATAATTCAGAAATTAATTGATGGAATTCAAAAGATAAGCTGACAGCTGCAGTATGTGGGCCCACTTATCGTTATCTTATCCATTTAATTACTTGACTTTTTCTTTTTCTTATTTTGTCTTCACATATGTTATTTTCCAATATATAATTTTTTTAATTTCTAAAAGTTCAAATTATCTTGATTTTTGATATGACTTATATTTGATTGAAATAATGAGAAATTTTATTTTTCATAGCATGACCAAAAAAAAATAATCAAAAAGCAAGAATCCTAAGTAGATTATATACAAAAAGTATCTCTATATAATTTCGATAAATACTATGAGAAATGAGGCAGGGTTAAAGGGTGCGCGGTGATGGGGGTGGGGTTATGGGGGTAAGGGTGAAGATTAGGTGGAGAGGACACCATCAACGTAGATTATCATTTGTGAAATTTATTTTTCTTACTTCAATTAAGAAAGTCATTTTTCTCATTTTTAAGAATTTATTTTTCTAAAGAGAATGTTTTTTAAAACTTTGACTAATCGAATATGAAAAAAGAAAATATTTTCCTTTATACTGAATACACCCTTAATGAATATCGATATGTTTTAATTATTGTATCATATGTTTATGTTGCTTGGACTCTTAAAATATCATCATGAATGTGTCGACTATTTTAGAATTAATATATTTTTTGATAATTTATCACAAATATAATAATATTTTTGAAAAATCCGAACTATATAATCATACACCAATGAACCTCCACATGGTTGCAATTTTTAATTGAGAAATACTTATCTTGTTTAGGGGTTAAATTTTAAATTTCTCAACTTTGGAATTTGGAAACTTGACCAAATGTACTTTGACTGAATCTAACTCTTTGGAAATCACTCCTTTCGTTTATTTTTATTTGTCCACTTTAAATTTTATAATTTTTAAAATATATATTTTTGATATAACAAATAAGTAAAAGTGAACAGAAGGAGTATTATAGTATTGCTTTCTTTGTTTCATAATAAGTATCGTTTTAGTTTATTTCACGCTTAATAAAAATAAAAATAAATAGAAAATATAATTTACTAAGTTATCCCTATTTATTATAAGTTTCTTGAGAATTGAGTACTATTACTAAAAACTAAGTAGTTTTTTTAATATGAGTGTATACTTTCTCCATTCCTAAATTAAGTGATCATTTTATCCTTTTATTTTGTTCTTAAATAAGTGATCATTTAAATTTTTAAGAATAAATTGATCATATTCTTTTAAATTTGTCTTTTTTTACATAACCAAAAATTATTAATTTTAAAAATTACATTAAATGTACAGTAAAATTTAGTTAGGAATAAGGTAGTAAAAATACCTTTTATTTTTTAGAAATGAGCAATTTCTTAAGGGGTGTGCTCAACCTAAAATGATCACTTATTTAATTACTAGTACTACTTTTTGTCTTGAATTCTTAAAAATGACATTTATTATGTGAATTCTTTTTTGTCGCTAAATCAACACTTATTTTGAAACGAAAACAGTATCATATGTTGATTTTTTTAAAATTTCTTTCTTTAATCTTGATTTCTTGGAAATGCAGAAATCTTCATGTGAAACAAAGAAAAATGCCAAATTACAACATGAAACAAGCAGTAGCTCCAATGGTGAAAATGGTTGTGGCAGCTTTTTGTTTCATATGGCTAAGATGTTTTCTCAATTTTGTTCTTCCATATTTTCAAGCCATTAATTAATAATAATTAATGTATCTGGGAGAAGCGGAAGGAGTTAGGAGGACGAATCGTTTTTTGTCATAAGATATATAGACGACTTTAATATCAAAGTCGTTAATAAAATTGAGCTAATATATCATTATTATTGACATTAACTAAACACCATGAGATTTTAGGATTAATCTTTTTTTCAATTTTGAAAGAAACTTGTACTCCAATAAGATCTATTAGTCTACTTTTGGATTTTTTGGCTTCTTTTTTTTCAAAAATAAAATTTTTAAGCACAATGAGTGTGTGAGATAATTTAATTATTGTACCATTATTAGTATTTAGTTGGTGGGTACCAAATGGTACTAGACATTTTATAATTCAAAGTTGCTTGGTAAAAGTTTGGTGAAATGTATTCTTATATTTTCCCATTTTGATTAATTCTTCTACCCTTTTGATTTGGAGTCTTAACATATAGTAACTGTAAAATTTTATTTTAGCTAGATAATATAATTTTTTGATGATGGTATATCATTTGACATCCTTAGTATAAGGTGGCTTCGCCGCTGACTGATACTCTAGTTCCGCCTTTGAATTTATGCTACTATTAATATGTTGGCATATAAAATTTCTTTACTTATATTTAAAAACTTTATTATAAGTGCTCAAGCGAAATCAAATTCTCATAGGATTAAGCAGGTTTCATTTCTGCCACCAGATCAAAACTCTGCTTTGTTACTAGGTTCACAATATATATAATTTGTATATATTTAATGAATTTTATACATAATTTTTGCAAAAATTGAATCATAACCTTCCCCAATAAATATAAAATTCGTCGAATATGAATTCGTGAGCAAAGCTGATCAAAAAGTGAATTTTCGAGAACCCATACCCGATATTCTGAATTCTTCCTTGTTATAAATAAATAAAAATACTTTGGCACATACAAAAAGTATTCATTAAATTTGTGAATTTTAAATATATCATAGTAATATTTATGTAGCTCTAAGAATAACTCATTAACATTAAAAGTAAAATGACAAATTTAAAATTAAAGATTTTCCTAATATAAAGAAGCCATGTAATATAAAATTAGTTCTAAAGAAGACCTATTTTTGTTTTGGCCATTACATCTTCAATAAACAAGTCAAAGTTTTTCTCTGAACTTCCATTGGCTAATAATGCAATTTCCATAGTCTTTTTCACTTCTTTGACAACCTTTCTCAACCCTTTTGAATTTTCTTCACTCATCAAAAAATTAATCTTTTTTGCTACATTTTCCTTTGTGATTGGTTTTTTATTATTATTATTATTATTATTATTATCACAAAGATTTATCCCAACTTTCCAATCATCAACCACCAACTTTCTATTACTTTGTTGATCAACACCCATAGGATGACATATCATTGGTACACTTGCCCACAAGCTCTCCAGAATCGAATTCCATCCACAGTGCGTCAGAAAGCCTCCGATCGCCGGATGCGACAGTACGACTCGTTGATCGCACCACGGTACGACCAACCCTCGATCCACATTTTCTTTGAATCCAACTGGTAAATAATTATCTGTTTCGTCCGTAATCGCGGAATTATTAGGTCTAAGTACCCAAATAAAATATTCCACTTTGCTAAGCATTAATCCTTGAGCAAATTCCATAACATCTTCTTTGCTTAGACTAAATAAGCTACCAAGTGAGAAGTATAACACTGAGGATTTAGGTTTAGTGTTTAGCCATTCCAAACACTTTGACTCTGGCCATAAACTTTTGGAAATTTTGACATTTTTTGATGAGTTGATCACTTGATCATGAAAAATTGGACCAATAGCATAAAAGGGTTTTTTTGTCTTTTCTTGGAATGTTGAAATTACTTTGGATTCTAGTTCTTGTATTGTGTTACAAATTATAATGTCTGATTTCTTGGCATCTTCAAAACCTTTGTAGATAGTTTGATGAAGAATAGTTGATGTCTCTTTTGTTTGGAAATATGAAGGCAAGTCACTTGGCTCAATTGTTGAAATTCCTGGTATATAATCAATGGTATCCTTTCTATTATCTATGAAAAAAAAAGTAGAAAAAGTTAGCATATAATCTACACAATGATGAAGTTTACTTAAAAACAAATAATAGAAAGTTTTTCTTTTTATAACTATCTGGTATTCAGAAAGTTCTCGACTAATCTAGATTATGCCGCGTTGAGCTTTATTAAAGGGGAAAGCACTCCCTGTCAAGGATTTTTCCATGCGCAGGGTCGAATCCGTGACGTGTGATTAAGAGGGGAGCAATCTCATCCATCACATCACGTTCCTTGATGGTGTAAAGTATTTTTATACTATCAATGTATTTTAACATGTTATAAGTTAGATGATCATACAAGTAATTAACTCTACATTCCATATCAGTTATGTTGCTCAGACTCTAAAATAATATTAAAAGATGTGTGTCGAATCCTTCACAAGCATTTCATTATAGAGGATCAGACACGAATACGATAACATTTTTGGAGAGTCCGTGCAACATAGATTGTCAATGTATATAAGTTTAATCCTATTTGTCAAGAAAACAAAAAAAAAAAGGGGGGGGGGGGGGGAGGGACTTACCATTTGAACCAAAATGACCATTTTTCAGCAGAAGGTCAAGATGATAGTCTATAGTAAACACCAAAGCAGGTTGAGTGAAGAATGAAACACTAACAAGTCCATACTTGTTAGCAATTGCTGTCCCCCAAGCATAGAAAGTGTCAACAATCAAACATGTTGGCCTAGGATTTTCCAATTCTACTAACTTCCCAACAATTTCATCAACATGAATAGGGTAATTTAGTAAAAATCCTTCCCAAAACTCCCCGGTATTCGACCCCGAAAATCGATCGAATTCTAAGGGAAAACCATCACTAACTGTTTGATAATGTATGTCAAGACCAAATTCTTGAAACTTTGCAAATATGTCATGAGTTGTTGTTGTTGTTGTTGTTGTTGTTGTTGTTGTTGAGTTTTGGTCTAATTGTTGTGATTTGGTAATTTGGGCATGGATGTACTCTGTGTTGATAAATGTTATGGCAAAACCTTTTGTTGCAAGTTTTAGTGAAAGGTAAATACTAGGATTTATGTGGCCTTGAAATGGGCATGGAATTATTATTGCATGAGGTTTTTGGTTACTTTTTGCCATTGTTGTTTTTTTGCTTCTTGTTGATAGGGGGGACTTTTATATGAGGGGAAAAAATGGGTAGATATATATAATATCTCTCTTCATTGTGGTCCACAAATAATGATGGTGTAGGTGGATGTAGCTAATTAACTACCGGTTCAATCGAATTCAGTATTTTCGATATAAAACATAAATATATTTACGCACATTCGATATAAAACATAAATATATTTGTGCATGTGCGTGTAAGTGAAAAACACTATAGTTTATCACAAGAAATATGATGGAATGGATGAGATATTCCCTTTACCTTAACTAAAGGTCTACAGTTCGAACCCTAGAATGGATCTCGGTCATGATTTTCTTGCCCTAGAGGAAAAAGCACTTCCCTTTCGAATCGGTTGTGGACGAGGAGGGATTCGAAGCCTCGACATCATTGGTTCATAACCACGTGCTCTAATCCTCTGAGTTATCGACCCCACCTCGTTTCCACTAGATTTGTGTTCCCGAGGGTACCCTAAAAAAAAAAGAACCACAATTGCTGATAAGGGGTGATTTCCCCTTTAACTAATCTTACGATTTACAAATTTAGATTAATTGGGTCAGTTGATTCTAAATATAAGATGATTAAACAAAAAAAAACATGAAAACTTTAACAAGTATTATATTTTGAATTCATAATTTTAAAAGTATAATAAATTTAGCGTTACGAGCTGTAAAAAAAAAAAAGAACTACATTAAATTTAAATTATGAATCCGTCTCCAATAATGCACAAGTTGTACTACTTTTTATTTTTATAGTTGCACTAGTTGATTTTAGTAGTAGTAACTAGTAAGTAATATGACAAAGAAATGTTACTTTATAGTAGTAATATTTAATTGACCCCTAGCCGGCTCATTTTTGTATTTTATTATTTCAGACCAATTATGCTTAGCCGGCTAAACATTATCTCAATATTAAATTTATTAAATGATTGTTATCGTGTTTTGTCGAAAAAGTCACAATTTATTCAATCAATTGATTAAATTTCTTTTTCACTGGCTATTACGTAATCGGGCCAATCTACTACATGCTAATAATGATCTTTTGGATTTTCTTCAGATGTATCAATTGAGCAAATATGTCTGTAATAACTAGGATGAATATCTCGTATCCAAAAACTAGCAGTGCAACCTGTCAAAAAAAGTATTAGTGCCTTTACGAAAATGTCACAACCAAAATGTGAACAAGTGTAATTCAATTAACATCCTTTCTCCTGGTATTTTTCGGAATTTTACTAAGCTAAACGAAATCCAAATTAAACAAAACTTGAATTTCCCCCAAGAACACAATATGGAATTTTTTTTAAGAGTAAGAAGCAACATATACTATCACAAAATCAGATTCGATATTTCAGTGGAAATATATATATATATATATATATATATATATATATATATATATATATATATATATATTTGTAATAATAGTCTTGGAGTAATGGTTAAGTTGTCTTTGTGTGATCTATAGGTTACGGGTTTGAGCCGTGAAAGCAGTCACCAAATGCTTGCAGAAGGGTAAGTATCTACATCACACCTCTTGAGGTGTTGCCCTTTCAATCTCGCGAACGCGAAATGCTTTGTGCATTGAACTGCTGTTTAATACTTTAAAATTTTGTCAAGTATATCATATCTGTTAAAAATAAATTTAGTTGTTCTTAAAAAAACACTTAAAATTGGACTCTCTTTTTCAGTTAAAAATTAAAATAATGTTATCATAAGAGTTGAAAGGAGGACAACTTGCCTTTACATTTTTGTAGGTTTCTTACTAACCCTACCTTGCTAATTGTATTGTATATTCCAAAGTCATATCCCATCATTAAACCAAATTATTTTAAATTACAATAACTTAGGTTGTTTGAACTCTCCAAAATTGCAACTCTCACACATATTGGATCCTCCAAAATGCGCTACTTTTGAAGTATCTGACATGCACTTATGGAAATTTTTGAAAAGTCCGAGCAACATAGACAACAACAACAACAACAATAACATACTCAGTGTAATTGCACAACTGGAATCTAGAAAATAATAAAGTGTACACAAACTTTACCCCTATCTTGAAAGATAAAAAAGTTATTTCCGATAAAAAATATTTTAAATTAAAAATGGGAAAATTGCAAGATATGTGAATTATTGAATATAGAAACAAAAATGAAAAGGTAGAAAGAAGGGTTTTTGTGGGATTAGAACCTTTCACCTAACTGATATTCAAAATATCATCATTTTTGTCATTTTAATCGGATAACTACTCCCTCCGTCCCAAGTTATGTGACATGATATTTATGAAAGAAAGAAAAAAAAAATTTGTTGAAATTTTAATTATTTTTTACATAAATATTCAGTATCGAAAATGTTCGATACAGTTAAAACCTATTGATCCTATGTTCCATGCACCTATGGCCAAATGGCTTGGGCAAGATGGTGACATGAGGCTCTATGCTGGGGTGGTTACGGGTTCGGATGAACACAATAACTTTTACTTAAATCTTGTATTTATATTAAAAAATTTCATAAAAATATGTATGTTGCAAACTCAGTAACTATGATGATTCAATAATAAATTCAAGACTTATAAACTCTAAATTCTAGCTCCGCCTCTCACTCTGTGTCCCGATGAAGCCGGATTAGAGGAAGGTAAATGTCCTTGTATATCTAGCAACGAGTGACATCCATGGTTTTGTAAAATAACTAGTGCAACGACAAGATACCTAGCATAATCCCACAAGTGAGCTCTGAGAAAGGTAATGAAGAAGGTAAAAATATACGCAAACTTTAACCCTACCTTCATGAGGTAGCGGATTTGTTTCTGATAGTTCGACTCAAAAGAGAAGATATTCAAAGCAGGATTACAAGAAAATAATGACAGAAAATTGAAGCATGGGAAAAGAGTGAATATTTTGAGATGTTTGGTCTCCCCATGTCCACTTATAAATTTCACCTTCTTTTTTGTTATCCATTATGTAATTATCAATATCAACCTTGTTCTGCCAATTTCACATGCTGCACATCCAGAATTTGCAACATCTATCAGTCGAAAAAACAAAAACAAAAAAATGGCATTTTCACATGCTGCACATAAATTCTACACAATGTACAGATCCACAGAAGGGTGAAGCTCGAGTAGGTTATTTTTGAGTGACCTTCATGGCGGGTGTTCCGGTGTTGACAAGTTCGGAAAGAAGGTCAAGGATGAACAGTAGACAAAGACCACCTGAAATATTCTCAAAAGTTATATTTTGTACATTGAAGAGAACCTTTGTCCCATTTCAACCCTTTTCTCTCTTCAAGAGCCATGCTTACTCGCGGACTTGAGATTGTTGTGGCACCCCTGTATAAGTTAGCCGAACTAAGTTTTAACAAATAACCGCGCTTACTCCAGTTCTAGAGTCGAGAAGCTGAGACTTCAGCACCGATCTTTAAATCTGAAGTCTTTACAGCTTCAACAGTAGATGATCCAGGCTCTTTCTTGTCCAACCCGAAGAAGGAGCAATTTTGAAATGCATCCAGACTGTTAACTATGAGGCGGTTCAAGCCACCAAAACTATCACTCAGAGTTATGTCTTCACTATGATATCTACATGAAGGCGCGTCCAATTCTAGCGGTCCTAAAGAGTCTGTCTGCAGAGTTGAAACAGAGGAATTTGGTAAATACATGCCTCAAAGCCGACATACTAGATGGTTGTATTATCTTAAACACCTCTATTCAAGAGTATAAGCGGGACAAGTAAGAAAAGATTTACCCAATATATGCCAGAGAGACAATTAAGATCCTTTGCAGAACCATCCAAAGCTTGTGCATCGGATTGACACTCATCCATTGGGTTTTCATGAGCAGATTCACCGGTAAAGGTTTCCATGTTCCCAGGCAAATCCTGCAAAAGAAAATAAAAATGATGTATATGCTCCATCTCTAACTAGCACAAAGTGATGCTTGATAAGATTCTCATCGACATAAACCTTGATTCCTGCATCTAATACTAGGGAAGATGACTGAGCAATCCGCTGGGAATTCTCTGCACCAACATTGCTGGATGAACGCTGCGCTTTGTCACTGAAAGCAACACTTTTCTTAAATGCAAAAGCATCACATGTATCTTCAGCATTCCAAATGGAAGATGCTTGAGGTGGAAGAGCCGTCTGAGAATCAGCTTTGCTATGATGTTTATATATATGAGCAGCAATCGCAGCATCAAACGAGTCGCAGCTTAATGGCATCTGTTGGATAAAATGAGAGCTTCCGCGCAGAGTTGAATCAATGCAGTCTGCTTCGTCATCATCAGGTGAATCAAAGAGAAAATCTCCAACACTTATGTTGGTAAAGCTATCTTCCCAATCCCCTGCTGGCAAAGCACTGGCCTTGCTTCCCTGCATATCATGCTAATATGAAGCAAGTAAAAATTCAGGAATAGAATAACGAACAACTTGCAACTTATTCATTGATATGCAATCCAACATTGTTTTAAAGCAAAAATGACTCCCTTTAACACACATACACGCACAACAAAAATAATAATAATGATAATAATAAAACAGGGAGAACCTCAAAATCCATTTGCTTCAACTTGAACATCTGATGATAAAACTTCAGTTTCTCCCCAGCAAGTAAAAACATGTTTTACACAATCATTGTATTGGCATGAATTGGAAACTGATAGCTTTATTACCTACAAACAAGTGCTAAGTGAAAAATGTATTACAATATCTCTCAAGTTTCCCTAGCTCGGGTACCGAGTACTCACTTCTTTAATAGCTTATCTAAAGAGGATATTTTTTATTGTCTAATTTTGTTCCTTCTGCGTGTGGGTAATTTTACAGTCAGGATTTTACTGATCATTTTAGAGATATCGGATCAACTACTCAGGCTTTTAGCCTTTGGACAATCTTTCGACAAAATTAGACTGTAAAAAATTAACTCATAAATATTTCAAAGGAAAAACTTCTCAAAACAGCAGCAGAGGATCGGCCCAGTCTAAATTGGGAATAACACTTAATCCCTAGATCCCCTCAATCACTCTCTCTTGAGCAGTAAGGTTAAAGTAAGCTGGTTCCCTACTTGGGCCAATTTTGTCAATAATTGCTCCCTGATTCATATCAACACATTTTCATGATCAGTGCCCTCCTTTAAAAATGATTTGTCCAGGGATGCAACTTCAAATAGGCAGTTTCTTTCTATGAAAGTCCTTATCCCCTTTGACATGCTTTACCAACAGATTTTACTTTGATTCCTACCTTAGACCAAAACCCAATCCTAACCATCTTGTTAAAAATTTGTACCTAAAATTGTTTTCTTAATAAGCTATTGCATCATCAAGATTAGGCGGTCTTCAACATTCTCACCTAGAGCAAAATCCGCATACTAGTAAATAGAAATAGCCCGTATAAAGCTGACAAACCAAGTTTGCTGAAGTTCACCATGTAATATGATAACTTAGTAAGTTACAGAAAAGGTATGCTATGAGTGCCTATGACTATTCATCACACAAAAATTAGACAACAAAAGCAAAAACAAGGATAAGCTGAATGTGATAGAGCCAAAAGGAATTCAACTGAATTGCCAGTTCTCTGAGTTTCTATAAAGCAAATCAAGCCAGAAAGATAATGAGAATGAAAATAAAGGAAAAAATACCATCTCAGTTTGTTCCACTGTGGTTGCATCCCTGTTCTCCCTTCTATGTGATGGCAGAGTTTCATCATGATCAGAAGTGTAGGTATTCAGACCCATGCTAGCTTGCAAGTTTGACTCACCAAACAGCTTGATTGAGGAGGATGTCACAGTCATTCTTGGGTTAGAAGCTAGTGGTTCTTTAGAAAATCGTACAAGTTTACCATGGGATGATGCTAGTAATTCTGCATTATTTTCTTTTGTTATATTAATGTTAGTATTTTGCATAAACGGAATGGTAGATGACAATGGTTCTTGAGACGTTCCAAGCTCAGCATTTGGAAACCAACCATATCTAAAAGAAGGAAGATAAATCAGTCCCACAACCACTGTAGAGATAACTTCTGAAGGATACAAAAAGAAAACGTAAAACACAGACCTGAGACGGAAAACTGGAGGGCTTCCAATCAGATTATGCACATCTGCCGCACTTTGTGTAGTATCTTTGGTCCATCTCAGGGATTGCACCAGGCTTTCCATCTGTACATGGTAAGGAAAAAGCACCAGTTCTCCAGTTGCTATGCTCGAACTTCCCCATTTACGATTGAGATGTTCCAAAACGGATGACATCTTTTTTCGGTTACTTAGAGTGAGTTCCAAGTACGGGTTATGATTATCCTGACACAGAATCAAAAAGAAAAGTGAGAGCAAATAAATTTTACATCAAATGTTGTAACCAGTTAATCACAGAACAGCAAAGAGATTTATTACTTAACCTACCATTTCCAGGGCTCTTCTAGTTCCTTCATCAACAGGAAACAGCTGGAGCTTGAGTTTCATACAACTCTGTAAATTGGTCTCCTTTAACAGATTTTGTGATAAAGTCGCCAAAGAATGAACATCTTTGCCAACATGTTCGAAAGCATTTATACCTGCAAGTTATTCATATAAGGGATGGCTAGAAGTTATATGCATTTGATGGAATCAACAACCCTCAATGGAAACAAGAAAGCTTCAACTAACTACTCACCCTGTGAATTCTGGACCAGTCCGACATCTTTATCAATAGTTGCCCGTTCCAAATGCTCGGCAGCATCAGCTACCAATGAAACTCCAGCAATTGCAGCCTTCTCCCACCTTTTATATGCAGCTGTTGATGCAGAACCTGCCACCCAGAGACAAAACAACCGAGAGTTGAGCTCAGACACAGCTTTGTTATTTAGGAAAATGAAAAGCAAAAGAACACAAAAAGAAAAAAGTCAAAGCAGTAGGCAGACTATATCAGTCATAGGAATATCACTATTAACACTCCTCTGAACAATGTCAGTTAAGGTCTGGAGGGTGGGAGAAAGACAATGTTTTGGCTTGTCACTGCAATGACATGTGCAGCGCGGTCAGATATTTTTGTGATGCCATATTGCCATCTGGAAGTAGTGTAAGAAGAACAAAACAAATATTTCCATATAAAAGTAAACACATATACTCATAGTTATATAATAGTCCATACCAAGAATAATTCTTACTATATGTAAGAGAATCTGAGCAACCAACTCAAAACATACGGAACGGGAGGAGTAGCCGAAGACCTTTATAAACCACTTATACTCTTAACATATCCAATATGAAGCAATGTATATCTCTAACATATGCTTTGCAAAAAGATGCAGGGAAAGCATAAAAGCCAAAGAAGCAACAAATGCAATTCATTCATGAGCTTTATAGATAACAAACCTGTCCTTCGGCGATGTCTAGCATTTTTCACAGAAGAGTCTACTTTTGCATTGCTTCTATTAACACCAATAGTGACCTGGCGTTTTAGAGAAGAGCCTTTTCCAGATCCAATTTTTTGTACGTCCTGGTTGTCAAGAAGAACCACTTTAACTGTCCGACTATCATTAGTTGACACTCTGCCATGACTTGAAGGAGACGCAGCAGCTGTAGAACTATTTTCTCCTTGAGAAGGACGCCTTCTTACATTCTTTTTCCGGTCTTTCAACAGCTGACTCTCCTTTATGACAATAATGTAGTTCAGTCCAGCTAAGAATAAAAGAAATCATGCTGAAACATGGAGCGTTATAAAGAAAAAAAGTTGATGCTCTTGACTGACCAAAGTTTCAATAAATATTTTAAATCTCCGTGGTTTCAAATGAAGCTTTGAAGCTTTACAGCTATACTTTTCCAGTAAAGACCACCTACAGACAAAGCAGTGAAAGTTAGTTATGTCATCAGAAGTAGCTATTTAACATGTACAAGTGTCAAAGTAAGCTACATTTGGCTCCAAGTTAAAATAATAGATTTTGTTGTGAATAGGACAAAGTCCGTGGTTTACATCATAGCTATTTAACACATATTGCTGGTTTACTTCACCATGGGAAAGACATACAAGTGTAGCATGCCTCTAATGCATAATTATCACAGCAATAATACTACATTTTAAAAGCTTTTAAAAAAGGATAGCATTGATCCCATAAACTTCATTTCTTACTACACAACACCATTCTTACATTTAATGCACAGCATACTTCTATGTCATAAAAAATGGAAGAAAAGAGGATCATGCTGCTAACGAAATGGCACAAAAAATTCAGGCCAATAGTTTCATCAGTTTGAAACAACTGGGAGAGGGATGAATGACTAGGTAATGGCTCCCACATACCATCGCAGCATTGCAGCATTAGTCTCCTTGGAATTTTTGGCATCAAGACAAAGTTCTGGACCCAGCAACTTGTTCATACGCCTCACAAGACGATAATAATAATGTCTGACCTGCCAGATCAAAGGAATAGAAGTGTTCAGAAAAAGGAAAAGATAACTGAAGCAAAAAAGCATAGAAGAAAAGATATGTGGATAATTAAACAAATAAATGTCACCATATATCACCTGATCCTTGTTTTTACTCTGCACGCGACTAGTAATTCTCTCAAAATTCTGAAAAAGAAAGTGCCACAGCACAGTAATTATTGATCCCACGAGAAAAACAAAAACAAAAGAGAAGGCCAGCTATATGCCTATATATACACCAAAACAGTGAATTACCTTCCCGACTTGTCGCAGTGCAGAGAAAAAGCTTTCTTCCTCCTGCCGTGTCCATGCAGCCCATTGACGTGTCGGTCTTTTGGCTGCAATAGTAATTAATATCCCAGCAGCAAAAAGGACAAGTTAACCTTCCATAACTAGAGAACAATTAAGTGTAAGACAGCTAAGATAAAGCATATATTTCCATGGTGTACCTGGCTTCTGTAGCATAACCTGGTCTTGGGAGGATGGTACCAGCTGTGTCACCACCGCATAATCATGTGTCAGCACAGACTGCTGTGAAGCAGGATGATCTTTTGAGGGTATCCCTGGCAGTGCTGCTGCAGGATGTTGTGTTGCACCAGAAAACCCATCCTTGCACATAAAAGTCTCGGGATGGAGGCATGTGTCACACTCTAAGGAGACCTGTTGCACCATTTGCATGTTGAAGTCATTCGAGTACTAGCTTTGCATTCTTTTTCAACTGCAAACACCAGAAGATACTTCTCAAACCTCCAACAGATAAAATGTGCAGGCAAAAGTACATAAAAGACCACTCAACATTCACAGAGAAATTTAATATTGATTAAGTCACGTATAGTCAGACTTGCAGAAAAAGGAAGTAACATCGATCTCTGTATATATCAAAATACTACTCTGTATAGATCCATGCATTAGCACATGCTCACAATATCTCAATTTACTTAACCCCACCATTATTCCAAACATGTCCCTTCGAGACCCATTTTCCTACCTCGCTATAAGATCAGGTATGCACAAAGTTCAAGGTGCAAAAAGGAAGAGGCGGAAACAAGGAATGAAAAAGAAAAAAAATTAGAAGAACTAAATGGTATAACAGTTTCATTATAACCTCAGCTGTTAAAGCAAGCAGGAATACATGTGGAAGAAAAGACAGTTCAGCTCATTCTCAAACTATATTTGTTAGGAAGGATCATATAGAAAAGCCTTAGAAGGGAATGGTTTCAGTGGATCTCAAGATTCATCAATGGAACTGAAAATGTAATAAGCTATAGCCAAATTCCAATAAGAAGTGGTTTAGTACAAAGTATGGGTGCCTTTTTTAATGATAATAAGTCCTCAAAACCATAATCCCCTGCAAGTAGGATACAATATTTTAGTCAACCTCCAATAGTTTTAAAAGAACACCAAGATATTTAATATGCTAAAGCAACAAATATACAAGTATCTCCAAACTATCTGAGTGAATGTCATATGGTAGAAAAAATTAAGTTCAAAGTATGACTCTAAATTCATTTTTTTTAATCATAATTGTGACTCTAAATTCATTTTTTTTAATCATAATTGTGACTCTAAATTCATGTCAACCGAGAAACTGGAAAAGTAACTATTAAAGAACCTGAAGCAACTAAAATAAATAAGGAAAATACAATATTACAGAGACCTACAAAAGTTTATCATGCATGAAAATAGAGTATCAAATGACAATTACCCACAAAGTGAACAGCTTATTTTTCTTTTTCAATTGTCCTCAATCATACATATTGAATACTTCAACCACCTTTCATAAGTGTTTCTTAAAATATTCAAGCAAAGGTTTTAAAGCAGTAAAATTGATAACTAAATATTCACAAATCTACAATGCACACTGGGACAACTTGCAACAAAGTTTAAATCATGTTGGTTCATGACCAAAATTTTATACATGTGTGAATGCGCATATGTGTGAATGCACACAGAAAAAGATCTCTAAAGAAGATCAATTTTTCTTTTTGAGAAGGTAACGTTTGTATGTATCAACTGCAACAGTACATGGGTTGCATTGAAACCATATTTACAACATATCAAAAGTAAGGAAACACTGACTCAAAATCCTAACAAGACGCTAGGATGTCTATAATTGACTCAGTATCCTCTAAGTATATTTGTTTGCACCAAAAACAAAACAATCTAATGCAGTTTAGTTTGATCGTCTCTAGATCACAAATTTTGCTCTCAAAACATCTGGAATTCCTTTCTTTCCAGATTGTCCACCAGATACAAGCTGGGACAATCCTCCATCTGTCTCTGTTTGCAGCTCCTGCTCCTGCCTCCTCCCAACTATATACTAGATGAGTGATTTTGTTAGGCATGACCCAATTAATACCCCTGAGAATAAGAAAAATCCTCCACAGTTGTGTAGTTATCCTGCATTGTAGAAACAGATGACTGACTGTCTCACCCTCTTCACCACAGAGGTAACATCTGGAGCAAAGGGAAAATTTCCTCTTCTTAAGATTTTCTTGAGTCAAAACAGCTTCTCTTGCCAATAACCAGGTAAAACAGGCAACTTTGAAAGGGATTTTCACCTTCCATATATGCTTCCATGGCCATTGTTGTGCCTGTTGGTTTCCCTGGTTCAAAAACTTATAGGCAGAACTCACCTTGAAAATACCTTTATTGTCTAAACTCCACCATAACTTGTCTGCTTCTTCACTTGTACCTTTAAAATCCTCCCAACACTTTGAAAAACTCAGTCACTGTGTCTATTTCCCAGTCATTGAAATTCCTCCTGAATTGTATGTTCCACCCTTGTTGTGTCCATATGTCAGCTAACTTCATGTTCTGCTGCACTGCCAACCCAAACATCTCAGGGAATAAATCTTTTAAGCTGTCTGGGCCCAACCATTTATCCTCCCAGAAGGAGGTCTTGTAACCATTTCCTACATTAACAGTTGTGTGGTTCTTCATAAAAGGCCAAAGAGTTCTAATGGATCTCCACAAACTGACACCATAAGGAGTATTACCTCCTTGGTTATCCACTTATTTTCCTCACCATATTTTACTTTGATAATCCTACTCCAATATGCTTGAGGTTCTTGGGAGTATCTCCAAAGCCATTTCAATTTAGAGCCTTGCTCTGCAGCTTCAGGTTCCTTGTGCCTAGACCCCCCTGTTTTTTTTCCCATAGAACTTTGTTCCATTTCACAAAGTGAAATACAGTGGAGTCATTTTCTTTGTTCCCTTTCCAAAGGAAATCCCTTCTAATCTTGTTCAATCTCTGTATGATGCCATCGGGAATGGGGAAAATAGACATCATGTAAGTTGGAAGAGCATCCAACACTGAGTTTATGAGAGTGACTCTGCCTCCTAGGGAGAAATATTGTGATTTCCATCTAGTTAGCTTCTTCTGACACTTTTCAATCTCGGAGCTCCAAATATTCATGGACTTTGATTTTGCCCCTAAAGGCATTCCAAGATAGGTAGTAGGCAGAGATCCTACTTCCCCACCCACCCACCCAGGATCCTAGACAACTCCTCCATGTTGGAAACCTCATTGATAGGGAACAAACTACTCTTTCTCCAGTTGACATGTAGGCCAGACACTCCTTCAAATAGCACTAAGATTGATCTCAAAATAAGCAATTGACCTTCGTCAGTATCACAAAAAATTAGAGTGTCATCTGCATACTAGAGATGTGTGACTTCCATGGTGGGATTTGAGTTAGAGTTTGAGTTTGTTGCCACGGCAAAGCCTCTAAGACAGTCATTACTTCTCGCCACCTTGATCATATTATTCAAACCCTCCATAGCAATGATAAATAGGAAAGGAGACAAGGGATCACCCTGCCTCAAGCCTCTTCATGTTGGAAAGAATCCTTCAGGAAAAATTAGAGTGTCATCTGCATACTAGAGATGTGTGACTTCCATGGTGGGATTTGAGTTAGAGTTTGAGTTTGTTGCCACGGCAAAGCCTCTAAGACAGTCATTACTTCTCGCCACCTTGATCATATTATTCAAACCCTCCATAGCAATGATAAATAGGAAAGGAGACAAGGGATCACCCTGCCTCAAGCCTCTTCATGTTGGAAAGAATCCTTCAGGTGACCCATTAATCAGGACAGAGAATCTGACAGTTGAGATGCAGAATCTCACCCATTTGATCCATTTCCTCCCAAATCCCATACATGAAAGCATTTTCAGTAGATATTCCCAATTCACATGGTCGTATGCCTTCTCAATATCCAGCTTATATAATATTCCTGGCTTCCTTTGAATGATTCTAGAATCTACCACTTCATTAGCGATCAAGATGGCATCCATTATTTGTCTGTTTTTAATGAAAGCCATCGGTTGAACATCCACCAACTTGTCTACTACCCTCTTCAACCTTTCTGTTAGCACCTTGGATATCAACTTGTAGACACTGCCTATGAGACTAATTGGTCTAAAATCTCTCAACTCCTTAGTTCCTGTCTTCTGTGGAATTAGAGCAATATATGTGGCATTAAAGCTTCTCTCAAAAACACCATGAGAATGGAAATTCTTGAAAGTTTCCATGATATCCTTTTTTAGAACCTCCCAGCATTTAATGAAAAATCCCATTATAAAGCCATCTGGACCAGGTGCTTTGTCCATGGCACACTAGTTCATTAATTTATGCAAATAAAAGCTTGAATGCATAAAGGACTAGAAGGAGCGGTAGCAATAAAGTAACAAATTATTATTATTATTATTATTATTATTTTATTCCTAGTAAAGTCACAAATTATTTATGGACACTATCAAATATAGAGAGAGGAGCCATTCAATATGTAAATGTTTTAAAACTTGCAGAATTAATGTCTTAATTTACATCATAATTCTACTGTGCATAAACTATGGGTTTTTCCTATTAAGAATAAAGTAAGCATGTAACATTACCTTTCTCGACAATAAAAAAAAAATAAAGCAAGCATGTACGAAATAAATACATGTGGTAGGTCCCTGATTCAAAAAATGTTAGGAATTAATAAGGTCAATTAAAGCATCTACATTGTTAACATATTTACACCTACAACAGAAGGCAAGAGTCAGTAAACACGTTGACTTTAATATGAGCAGAAATTGATATGCCATCAAAACATCTAATTTTTCTCCCTCCACAAAAATCCACAAGATGATGCTGGGAATAGTATACATTTTGTGTCTTCCTCCCAAACCAACTCAACCCTCCACAAAATCCACAAGATGATGCTGGGAATAGTATAGATTTTGTGTCTTCCTCCCAAACCAACTCAAATATGCATATTGCCCAATGGATCCCTAATAGGTTTAAGAACATATACCACAGCTCCCTTGCTACTCACAATGCAGGACCACATTTCCTTTTTCTTTTACAATTTGAAAGTATCGACTTATAAATATGCACCAAGATGAAGCCAAAAGGTTACATTGTAAAACATATACTGTTGACTGGTACCACAGTGTAACAATACATGATTAGGATCTGTGGTGAACCAGAAGCCAGAACCCCCTCTTCCTAAAAAATATCTCTTGCGAGGCATGCTTCATTAGCTCTCCACCTAACGCTAGAGACTTTGCCGGGGAGACAGCTTTGTCTTTCAAAAGAAATAGCAACACCATGGTCTCTTTGTTCTGCCAGAACATGCCTTCAAAGAAAAAAAATCCCTTTACCATTACTTTTCCACCTCATGGGATGAAGCTTTGCAACCCATTTCTCCTCCCAGTTTCCTCAACAGATGAATCAAGCTCTCATTCTTCCACCCTTAACAATTTCTTTGATGTCCAACAATGGTTATTTTGCACTGTGCTACATTAGCTTCAGATAAAGTAAAGTTGAAGGGATTAGGAACTATTCCCTCAAACGAGTGAGACCAAGCTATTGATGGTGCAAAAAATTATCTTCAGACCATCCCCATATCAACATATATGATTCTTTTAATTTCCTCCAAGAACATTTAAAATCTCTTTCCAATGCTCCCCTCCATAATAGAGAAGCAATTTTTTTTTTTGAGAAAGGTAACTTGTATTAGAACAGAGGAATACACAAAGGGTATTCCAGTAATACTTACAACCAAAATCACAGAAGTGTAAAAAAACTCCTATGAACTCATAAGTAATCTAAAATGTTAGGAATATCCTCTTCTTCTTGAGGATACTCATGTTTACACCAAAAATAGAAAAGGATCTGACAATTCATCTTCATTTTCTGCATAGAGCTGGTCTTCTTTCCAAAACATCTCTGGTTCCTTTCGAACCAGATAGTCCACCATATGCAAGTTGGGACAATATTCCATCCCTCCCTGTGCCCTGACTGATTCTTATCTCTGTTCGAACAAGCTAAAGCTTCCTTTGTATTCCTTGGCACCAATGATCTTCTATGAACCTTTCCCCACAAAACAATCTTCTTAGTGGTTAGACCTCTATAGCCATTTCTATAGAAGACTTCTATTTTGAATCTTCATATACATGATCCTTCATTACAAATGCCTCCTTTTTAAAATATCTTACCACTTCATCCCCTTTATCAAATGGTATTAATGTTGCCTGCTATTGACTTCTCCAAGTTCCTTCAATTTTGTCTAACTGCTTCGTGACACTACAGCAGTGGACAAATTATCTTTCCTCATGAGCTAAAAAGTTTTGGATCATTTTCCTTCATTTTTGAAGCCTATGTGTCATGCTTTGTTTTGTCTAAGTAAGATATTGTTGATTAAATGCACTAAGAAGGTACTGGTAAGATTTACAAAGGTACCGCATTCCCCTACAGTTCATGAAAAGATTGCAGGAACCAGTGGTGTTAAAGGACCATTTAAGCTGCTTGAGTTCTGAAGCTAGGTGAAGTTTAGGTTGTGCGCTTCACTTTTCTTAGCCAGCCTAAGTCTAGGTATCAAGGCGCTAGGGTCTAACGCGTACGCATCATCACCTGGGTCTCTATTCTAGAAGGGTGGCAATGTGGCAAGAAAGGAACACAAGATGTTTCGAAGAGAAGTAGATGCTATACGGAAGATCAAACATGGCTTTTGGTGCAACCTTTTATAAAAGATATTCAGTTGTTGTACCGTAAGTTCTATTCACTCCTAGATGATACAAGGAATGAATCTCAGCAGGGTCCCATCAGCCCTTCTTTGAATAGAGAAGAAAGATATGCAGCTTGCTTACGGCTTTTAAAGGGATCTTTCCTTCCTTCTCTACCTACTTCTCAATACTCTCTGCCCCTTGAAAAAGACCCCGAGACACCTCTTTACCAATAAAAAAATGGATAGAAAGAATGGGTTGGCTTAATACATGATTTGGTGTGGGGGGAGAGAGCTTTTCCAAAGGAACCATTTGGTGGCTTCTCTCTTCCTTATGATTTCGGGAAGTCTTCATTCGGTGAGGCTCTTGATTGTCCCGTCGCTCTTTCATCGATTGGTTATTCCTCTCCGTTCGTATCTCTTTTTCCAATTTCGATCTCGATTAGTTCACAAGATTGAATGGTCAATTCTCCTCCGAACCCTCGATTCGATTATTCAAAAAACAACAAATATAATTGGAAAATAGAATAATTGTTAAGGGAACATTATTAATGAATTTCCTACTTTTTAGGACAAAGAATTTAACGATCAATACTAGTCATTTAAATTGAATTAGAAACGTGACTTAATCTGCAAGATCTTTACTTCATTAGTTTCACTTGAATATGATTTAGTTACTTTTTTTTAAGAAGTTTTTTAGGTACTTGTTGTTGGGTATGTTGTTGTTTAGGTACTTGATTTTTTCCCTTTTTTAATGATGGCGATGTACGAAGCAGCATGCGTGCACCTTGAAATTCTACCAGGTACCTATTTCCTCCGACCAGCACCAGAACCGACCATATGTGCAGTTCAGCCAATTGTCTGACATTGACATCGGTGGAGGGATGAGTTGTTTGTCTCCTTATACTCACCTTATGAGCTAACTTTTGGGTTGGATCACCGAACACATGTAGGATGGCACTATGATCAATAAGGCTTTAAGCTTCTCATAACTAATTCCTCCGTTATATACTCTCTCCGTTTCATTTTATGTAAAGGTGATTGACTAGGCATAGAGTTTAAGAAAGAAAAACTGACTTTTGGAACTTGTCTTTTTTTTGCTAAGGTAAATGTATTTCATTTATAAACATGGCCAAGTTGGTAGTATACTTTGGAGTTTGTTGTCTTAAACATGCCATGACACTTATGTGACTATAAAGTCGTGTCACTAAGCCTAAAATGAAAAGTTCAAAACTAAATTGCTTCTAAAAATAAAAAAGTATCATCCAATATGAAACAAACTAAAAAAGAAAGAATGTCACGCAAAATGGAATAAAGGGAGTAATTGCTTTTAGCCTTCTACATTACAAGATTGTGAAGCTATTATTCTTTTATGTGTCTTGATTCATTACTCAATTAGACAAGATTTCAGTCCCACTAAACATTATAAAGGAATTATTACCGAGAGAAGCAAGGCAAAAGGATAGTGGAGACGTGGAGTTATGACTCTAATCCCAAGCTTAATTCACGAGATTCATGGGGACATATCACATAGCTATTACTTTCTCGTGCTCGGGTGTGATATGTAGCTTTTCGGTTGGATCACCGAACGTATGCAGGGTGGCACTGTGATCAATAAGGCGTTAAGCTTCTCATAACTAATTCCTTCATTATGTACTCCCTCTGTTTCATTTTATGTGAAGGTGATTGACTAGGCACAAAGTTTAAGAAAGAAAAATTGACTTTTGGAATTGTCTTAAACATGCCATGACACTTATGTGGCTGTAAAATCGTGTCATCAAGTGTAAAATGAGAAGTTCTAAACTAAATTGTTTCTAAAATTGAAAAAGTATCATCTTATATAGAACAAACTAAAAAAAGAAAGAATGTCACGTAAAATGGAACAAAGGGAGTAATTGTTTTTAGCCTTCAACATTACAAGATTGTAAAGCTATTGTTCTTTTATATGTCTTGATTCATTACTCAATTACACAAGATTTCAATCCCACTAGACGTTATAAAGGGATTGGTACCGATAAAATCTGAGGCAAAGGATGGTGGAGACGTGGAGTTATGACTCTAATCCCAAGCTTAATTCATGAGATTCAAGGGGAGATATCACATAGCTACTACTTTCTTGTGCTCGGGTTTAAGTGAAATTAAAGCTCCATGATATTCTCATCATATCTCATGTTTATAGCTCTCTAATCACACACTTCCCTAATAGGTGTTCGTCCAAAAAATTAAAGCTTGGTGACATATTCAGTTTAATTTAGTCTTTTTGATGCTTACAATAACTAGATTTATTGGTTTTTCTATTACATTGTAGTCTCAGTTATATCCATCAGAAATCAAGCAAATTTTATCAAAACCACATCAGAAAAGGAATGGATACACAATAAACAAAAAAACAACAAATACTTGAATTACTAAAATTAACCACACAAAAAATTAATATGATGCTTCAATTACAAAAATTGACATACAAAATGTCCAAAATCACAAATTATTTCAATTTCAAAAATTTCAATGGACCACATACAAGTTTCCTGAGGAAGAATGTACTATATAATTCCATATCTATAGTAATTAGTAATCAGCAACAAAAATCAAACTAAACCTCTTTAATCTAAACAATAACCAAATAAAACAGGAAAAGATAGAGAAAAATTCGCGAAATTCAAGTCGGTTTCGAAATACGAAGAGTTAGCCATTACCGTCAATCACAGTTATGATCCTACTGCAAGGTATGGGACTTGAGTCCCACATCGGTTAAATGGGGAGCTGATGTGGGATTTATATAGCCTTGGGCTCTCCCACCTTAATAGCTAGCTTTTGGGGTGTGGTTCTCCTAAGGTTGTATCAATCACCCGGAGAAGTTGACGAAATATACAAAATTCGAATTTCTATGGACTACATACATACAAGTTTCCTGATAAAAAATGTACTATATAATTCTATATCCATAGTAATCAGCAAGAAAAATCAAATTAAACCTCTTTAATCTAACCAATAAGCAAATAAAACAGGAAAAAATAGAGAAAATTCGAAAAATTCAAGTCGGTTTCAGAATACGAAGAGTTAAACAGCCACCGTAAGTCACCCGCAGAAGTTGACGAAATATAGAAAATGTATAAAATCACCAATTTCGAATTTCTATGAACCACATACATACAAGTTACCTGATGAAAAATGTACTATATAATTCCATATCCAAAGTAATCAGCAACAAAAAATCAAACTAAACTTCTTTAATCAAAATATACGCAAATAAAACAGGAAATTTTACAGAAAATTCGCAAAATTCAAGTCGGTTTCGGAGTACGAAGAATTAGAGAGTTTCCGTAAATCAACCGCAGAAGTTGACGAAATATACAAAATGTCTAAAATCACCAATTATTTCAATTTCAAAAAATTCTATGGACCACATACAAGTTTCCTAATGAAAAATGTACTATATAATTCAATATCCATAGTAATCAGCAACAAAATATAACTAAACCTCTTTAATCTAAATAATAAGCAAATAAAACAGGAAAAATTACAGAAAAATCACGAAATTCAAGTCTCACGAAATTCAAGTCGGTTTATGAGTACGACGAGTTAGACAGCTACAGTAAATCATTCGGAGAAGTTGAACAAATATAGAAAATGTCTAAAATCACCAATTACAAGTTTCCTGAGGAAGAATGTACTATATAAGTCCATAATTATAGTAATCAGCAATAAAAAATCAAACTAAACCTCTTTAATCAAAATAATAAGCAAAAAAAAACAGGAAAAATTACAGAAAAATCGCGAAATTCAAGTCGGTTTCGGAGTACAAATAGTTAGATAGTTAACGTGAATATTAAAAATGTCTAAAATCACCAATTACAAGTTTCCTGATGAAAAATGTACTACATAATTCCATATTTATAGTAATCAGCAACAAAAAATTCAAACTAAACCTCTTTAATCAAATTATATGCAAATAAAGAAAAATTACAGAAAAATTCGCGAACTTCATGTCGGTTTCAGAGTACGAATAGTTACACAGTTACCGTAAATATAGAAAATGTCTAAAGTCACAAATTTCAAAAACTCTATGAACCACATACAAGTTACCTGATGCAAAATGTACTATATAATTCCATATTCATAGTAATCAGCAACAAAAAAATCAAACTAAACCTCTTTAATCTAAATAATAAGCAAATAAAACAGGTAAAATTAGATACAAATTAGTGAAATTCAAGTCGTTTCGGAGTACGAAAATGTACTATATAATTCTATATCCATAGTATTCAGCAGCAAAGAATCAAACTAAACCACTTTAATCTAAATAGTAAGCAAATAAAACAGAAAAAAATAGAGAAACTGTCTAAAATCACCGATTACAAGTTACCTGATGAAAAATGTACTATATTATTCCATATTTATAGTAATCAGCAACAAAAAAATTCAAACTAAACCTATTTAATCTGAATAATGAGCAAATAAAACAGGAAAAATTAGATAAAAATTCGCCAAAATTCAAGTCGGTTTCGGAGTACGAAGAGTTAGACAGTTACCGGTAATCGGCCGGAGAAGTTGACGGAGAAAACGCCGGCGGGAATCCAAGCGGCAAGTCGGCACCGGCAGAAAAAGAGCAGGTGGAAAGAGGAAAGTTATAGATTGGAATTACGAATATGGGATTCGATTGGTTTTTTAGAGAGGAAATTGAAAAGGAAAGGAAAAGGAGAGGAAAAAAAGTACACATGAAAATCTCCCCCTTTGAAAATTTTTTTCCCTTTAAAACTATAATTAGAAAGGGGCAAATTTGTCAATTAATTTTATACAACGTAATCCCACAAAGTAGTTTTTGAGGAGGTAGAGTATATGCGAAATTTATCACTGCCTTAGATGTAGAAATGTTATTTTCGATAGACCATCAGCTCAAGAAAAAATAGTTCAAAGCAGTATAGAAAAAGAATTAACGGAAATGAAGACAAACATGGCAATATACTATAGACAACTTGACAAATCATCTCAAACAGTAGTCATAACAAGATACAACAATAATTAAATTGTGGGGAAAAATCAGAAATAATAACCAAACCCAACAGACAAGAAACTACAAGAGTAATACTACGACTAATAATAGAGAAGATAAGCGAGACAATGCTCAACTATTAACTAACCTCCTACTCAAGTCTGTGTCCTCTATAATCTCCTATCTAAGGTCATGTCCTCGGCAAGCTGAAGTTGCGTCATGTCCTGTCTAATTACTTTTACCCAATACTTTTTTGGTCTACCTCTACCTCTCGTGAAATCATCCATAGTCAACCTCTAGTACCTTCGCACTAGGCACCCATACAATTCCTTTGCACATGTCCGCACCATCTCAGTCTCATTTTCCACATCTTTTACACCTTATGTCTGATACCTGTATTAGAATTCGACTAACTTCAAATTCACGTTAGGACGTAACTTAACCTTAATAGCATCACATTTTACTTTAATATTTGTATTAGAGTTCGACTCTAATTTTAAGTTGGGATTTAATTTTACCTCAATATAGTATTAACATTTGAGCGAGTTTATGTTTATTGGAAATGTGATGATCACTAAATCATGACCCTAAGTTCTAATTAGAATATTGAATTATATAAGATTATTTATCATTTTAAAATGGAAGTTTATTGATTTCTAGTGTATTAGAATAACATTATTTTGGTTATAATTAGTCTTAGATTGTGCGCTTTGCGTGTGTATCTTGTTTTGATAAATAATAACAATAACATATTTAGTATAGTTCCACAAGTTAGGTTTTGGAGAGGGTAACGTGTACGCAAACCTTATCTTTGTCTTGTCCGATGAAGAAGTTGTTTTCGAAAGACCCTCGGCTAAAAAAAAAAGTAAAAGCACAACATTCAAGATATAAGCAATAGCATGACTGTAAGAAAGTAAATGCATACGAGACAATAAGTAAAAATAGATAAATAACAAAAATACAAAAAATAGTAACTGATAAAATAATAAAAATAGTATGTAATACTACTAACTGGATAAACCAAACGCAAAACTAACTACTACTAGCCTTCTACCTGAATTCTCACCCGCCACATCTTTCTATCAAGAGTCATGTTCTCGGTAAGTTGAAAGCTTGCCATGTCATGCCTGATTATATCTCCCTGATACTTCTTCGGTCTACCCCTATTTCTCCTAAACCCCTCCACGATCAACCTCTCACACCTTTTTACTGGGGCATGTATGCATTATTAGAGAAAAGGCATAAGTACCCCCTTGAACTATGACCGAAATCTCAGGGACATACTCAATCTTTACATGGGGTCCTATTACCCCCTGAACTATTTTACAGTGTAATAAATACACCCTTAGGTGCTGATGTGGCACAGAGAGTATGCTCACTCTCTTGCAAGCAAGTGAGACACGAACTATATGAAAAAAACTAATCAATATTTGACACTTGTCCTTTTTTAATTGGACATTTTACAATTCATTAATACACATAATTATTAACATTAAAACTTATATATTTTTTAATTATTTTCTTGTGAAATATTTATTTTACTCCTCACTTTTAACCCTTTTTTTTATTTTTCTTCTCTTTCATTAATTTCTTATTTTTTCACTTTAAATTAATTTGAAAAATTACATGTATTTTTTTAAAAGAATAATTAAAAATAAATAAATTAAAGTGTCCTTTACTTTTAAAGCTTGAATCTTTTTATTTGATTTCCTTCACTTTCTTTTGGCATCCATTCAAAATCAACTTATTTTAAATACAAAGCATTGTAATTAAATTTGAAATCAAATCCAATGGTAAGGCAAAAAAAATAAAAAGAATAAATAAAAGTAATAGAAAAAATAAAAAACATTGAAAGAAGGTTAAAAAAAATAAGAAAAAAGAAAAATATTTGTGTATTTGAGAAAATTTTAAATACAAGGCAAAAAATAAAGTAAAAATTATGTTTATTAATTTATTTTAAATACAAGGCAAAGAAAATAAGAAAAAAAAAACTAAAAAAAACTAATAAAAAATTATACACGTGGCGGTGTGTGTATATCACCACATCTAATAGAATTGAGTTTTGGCGCCAAGTAAGCACGTAAGGTGCAAATAAATACAAAAAAAATAGTTTAAGGGGATAATAAAACCCTCGTAAAGATAAAGTGTATCGCTGAGATTTTGATCATAGTTCAAGGAGGTACTTATGCGTTATCTCAATTTATTGAGATTAAGAAGTTTGAAGTTAAATATACATTTGTAAATTTAAAATGAAGACATTTGAATACACATGTCAATGTACAAGTCTATTAATATTTGAATATTAAATATTTAAAATTGTTTGTTTTCTTAGAATGTAAAGAACTTGTTTTAATTTTTTTTGGTAAGACAATACCATTAACCAATAAAACTGTACACCTAAAAAGTACTCATCACCTTAACAACCTTTTAGGAAGGGTGTGAAGGAAAAGTGAGCCTCCAACAACAACCAATACTAGTTACCTCTTTGGCAAAACTGGATCTAAATACAAAGTATATGCCTTCTTTGAAGAATTTAACATTTCTTTGTACAATTCTCTTTAATGTGTCAGAATTATTTGTGAACCTGTATAATCCTTCTTTGAAAATTCATACTGATAATAAATTAAAAATTGCTAAAATTTTTATGGTGATAGGTGGTGACAACACAAACAATGTTGGTTATTTTATATGTTTGGGTTTGATTATATTTTGATTCGTCTTGTTACATTTATTTCACGAATTTTAATTCAATAATTTAATGTGTCATTTTAAATTCAACTCAGTAAATTAATTCAACAAACGATCCAATTCAATAACGGAAAAAGTGAAAATGAAAGGCAAACCAAACTTTTAACTAGAAAAAAGGTCAAAACATATAAATAAAATGTCTAGGAAAACAAAGAATTAGGCCAATGTAGAAAGCAAGAATCAAACATGTAACATTAAATAAAATAATATTGAATTAGGAAAGTGCAATATTTACTAGTACTAATTTTAAAATTCAGAGTATTTAACCTCAAAAGTCTGCCAATGAGACTTAAAATGTCAAAATTCAAAATCATTTATTTTCAAAATTATTGGGCGTAATTTCAATTTTATATACGATGTCAATGGAAATATGGACTTAGTAAAAAAAAGATAAATTCCTTCGTTTGGTATGTTAATAGCATTCACACAACTCTTTTGTAAAGAAAATATGAGTTATATTATGCTTAAATTTTGCATTTTCATTTTAACTCTTAAGCACTCTCTTTATTTTTTATTACTATATTTTCTACTACATAGTAAATCAAATAATTTTTTAAAATTTAAAAAATATCTTGTTATGGAGTGATAAATATTCTTGTATTTTTAATTAGATGTATGAGATTCTTTATTAGTTAGTTGTGTTCTAGCACATAATGGACACCATCTTAAAAACAAAAACAATTTTTTTTCCCATTTACTAAAAATCAAACAATTTACGAAAATATGAGCTTGGGAAAAGACAAATTCCTTCAATTGGTATGTTAATAGCACTCGTATAACTCTTTATAAAGAAAATGTGAAATATATTATGTTTAAATTTTTGCGTATCCGTTTTAAGCAATCTCATTGTCTTTTATTACTATATTTATTATTACATAGTAAATCAAATAAATTTCAAAAATAAAAAAATATTTTATAATGGAGTGATAAATATTTCTTTATTCTTAATTAAATATGAAGATTTTTTATTAATTAATCGAGTTCCAATAAGTATCAGACACCAAATTAATAATAAAAACAAAATCATTTGTTTCCCTTTGACCAAAAATTAAATAATTTTAATCACACAAAAATTATAATATATAACTTCTAATGTTATTCTTAACACATCATTTTTTTAATTACAAATTTACCTTTCTTGAAAACAAGAACTTGCTGGAGGAGGGGAGTGAAAATACAATTAGGCTTGCGGCTCCTTATGGATTCAACTCTTCATCTATATATAGAATTGTTGTTCAAAATAGTGTAAAAATTCCCCCCTTTTGCTTGCAAAAATAGACATTAACAAGTGTGTTGGAACTAATATTGAGTAGAGGCAATACAACAGAACGGGTGGCCTAAAGCCAAAATTTAGAAAAAAGACTTTATATTTGTTTAATAAATTTTTATATATTTTAATCTCATTACTTCTTAAAATACATTATAGTTAATTATAATTTGATAATTAATTTTTTTATTTTTTCTTAAGTGACGGTATAACATTTTTTATAATATTTTGTAAGACACAAATAGGTATATATTGCATAACACCACAAATGTTTAGATCTTCGGTAAATTCTTATTGATAATAATTTTGAAAACTTTTTCAGTTAAGTCAGTTATTACACAAACTATCAAAATTATTTTATAAGTAATAAAAATATTTAAAAATATAATTAAAATTTTACCTGATTGATTATACCACTAGAGTATTATTTTGACTTGTATAATATTTTTATTACTCTTAATAACAAAAATAGGCCTAAACAAATATTGTAGTTATTATTACGCTATAGAAAATATTCAAAGTTAAAGTGAAAATAAAAGGTAAACCATACTTTTAATTAATAAAAGGGTCAAAACATACCAAAAAGATGTCAAGAAAACAAAGAATTAGGCTAATGTAGGAAGCAAGAATCAAACATGTAACATTAAATAAAATAAACTTGAATTAGAAAATACAGTAATTACTAGTTACTATTTTTTTTGTCTCAATTTATGTGACACAACTTGAATTTTAAGAGTCAAACTTTTAAATTTTAATCGTGAATTCGGGCACGAAATTTTTATTTTTTTTGAAATGAAATTTACATATTTGAAAACTATGTAAAAAGTACTATAAGTCATAATAAATGACAATTCAAAATATTTAAAAGACATTAAAAAATTATGATAAAAAAAGAGTCATTTGAATCTCAAAATCTGAAAGATGCCATATAAATTGAACCGGAGAAAATACTAATTATAGTTTATCCTACATACATAGTGTACAATTAGAAATACAAGAGATAAAACTTGGAGTATAACATGTATAAGAGATAAAACTTGGAGTATAACCTTAAAAGTTTGTCAATGAGACTTAAGGTCAAAATTCATAATCACATATTTTTAAGATTATTAGGCGTAATTTTTAATTTTATATATAGAAATATGGGCTTGAATAGGAAGATAAATTTCCTCAGTTGGTATGTTAATAACACTCGTATAACTTTTTTCTAAAGAAAATATAAAATATATTATGCTTAATTTTTTGCGTTTCTATTTTAGCTTTTAAGCATACTCTCTTGTCTTCTCTTACTAATATATTTACTACTACATAGTAAATTCAACAAAAATTTAAAATAAAAAATATTTTATTGTGGAGTGATACGTATTCCTTCCTTCTTAATTAAATATTTGAATTTTTTTAATTAGTTAGTCGGGTTCTATCATGTATCGAACACCAAGTTAAAAACAAAAAAGATCTTCTCTTTCCCATTGAATAAAAACCAAATAATTTACAAAAATATAAGCTTAAAAAAAGATAAATCCCTTCAATTGATATGTTAATAGCACTCGTATAACTTCTTTCTAAAAAAAGTGAAATATATTATGCTTAAATTTTTAAGTTTCCGTTTTAAGCACTTTTTTTGTCTTTTATTACTATATTTACTACTACTTAGTAAATCAAATAAAAAATATATTATTCTTGAGTGATAAATATTTCGTCATTCTTAATTAGATATTTGAGATTCTTTATTAGCTGGTTGGATTCTAACATGTATTGAATACCGAGTTGAAAACAAAACAAAAATCTTTTTCCCATTGACTAAAAATTAAATAATTTACAGAAATATGAACTTGAAAAAAAGAAGATAAATCCCTTCAATTGACATGTTAATAACACTCGTATACTCCTTTCTAAAAATAAAATAAAATATATTATGCTTAAATTTTTGCATCTCTATTTTAAGCACTCTCTTTGTTTTCTATAGATTTACTACTACATAATAAATCAAATAAATTTCAAAAATAAAAAATTATTTTGTGGTGGAGTGATAAATATCTTTTTATACTTAATAAAATATTCAAGATGCTTTATTAGTTAGTCGGATTTCGACACGTATTGGAAACTGAATTAAAAACAAAAAACAAAAAACAAAAAACAAATTTATTTTTTTTCCTTTGACCAAAAATCAAATAATTTTAATCATACAAAATTATAAGATATAATTTTTATGTTATTTTTTAATACATAAATTTTGTTTTTAATTAAAAAAATTAAAAATTTACCGTTCTTGAAAACTGACCTGGGAGTAGAGGGGTGTTGGCGCTTGGGAGTGAAAATATAATTAGGCTTGAAAATAGTTAGTGAACAAAGTACAAATCTCGAGACATGCCTTCGATGGCGGCTAACAATTTTTCAAGAAACACTCATCAACATCAAGCAAAAGGGGATTTTTTTGCCAGGTATTTTTACTTTTTAGCATACCCCATTAGTTTAATTTGCTTTTATTCCTTGTTGGTTCAATCCAAGTAGCTAAATTCTTCCTTTTGTGGGTATTTAACTATGTATATGTACATGTTTATGTTCAAAGGTTTGATTTTTTGGCCAGGTTTCTACTTTTAAGCATACCCGATTTGTTTAATTTACTTTTATCCTTTGTTTGAGCCGGGAGTCTATTGAAAACAACCTCTCTAACTCACTTCTAAGGTAGTGGTACGGACTGCGTACACTCTACCCTCCCCAGATCGCACTTTGTGGGAATATACCGGATATGTTGTTGTTGTTGTTGTACTTTTATCTTTTGTTAGTTCAATCCAAGAAACTAAATGCTTCCTTTTGTGGGTATTTAACTATGTATTTTATAACCTTATGTTCAAAGGTTTGATCTTCTTTGCCAGGTTTCTACAATTTTAGCATACCCCATTTGTTTAATCTACTTTTATCCCGTGTTGATTCAATCTAAGAAGCTAAATGCTTCCTTTTGTGGGTTTTTAACTATGTATATGTACATGTTTATGTTCAAAGGTTTGATCTTTTTTGCCAGGTTTCTACTTTTTAGCATACCCCATTTGTTTAATTTACTTTTATCCCTTGTTGGTTCAATCCAAGAGCTAAATCATTCCTTTTGTGGGTATTTAACTATGTATATGTACATGTTTATGTTCAAAGGTTTGATCTTTTTTGCCAGGTTCCTACTTTTTAGCATATCCCATTTGTTTAATTTACGTTTATCTCTTGTTGGTTCAGTCCCAAAAGCTAAACGAACGCTTCCTTTAGTGGGTATATAACTATGTATATGCACGCCTTTATGTTCAAAGGTTTGATTTTTCTTGGTCTGAAATTGTTGGCAGGAAGCAAAAGATTGAGCAACAGAGAAAAAATTTACCAATTGCTGCAGGTATTGTTTTAGTTATTTAATTTTAACCCCCTAGTCTAATGTCTGCTCTTTTCCACCCTGTTCTGAGTATTTCAGTGTAAGCTGATTTTCAGTTTACTGATTGTTTTATAATAAAGTTTTCGTTGGAGTTGGCATTTTTAATTCAAGTAAATGTATGGCCTGTGGGATTTTATTTTTTCTGGCAGTCATAGCCTCTCTACCTTCCAAGGCGGGTAAGGTCTGCCTAAACACTACCCTCCCCAGACCCCAACTTGTGGGATTACACTGGGTATGTTGTTGTTGTTGGCGGCGGTTACAGCCAATTTTATAGAGATTCTAGGGTGCTGTGAACCTGTGGTTGCTCTGCCTGTGTGAGCTTCTTCACATTGCCGGTACGAACCCCGGAAAAAGAGGAGGGTTACGGTAGGCTGGCAGCCAGCATAAACTTTCCAATTCATGATGAATCATCATAAATCCCCAACTTGTTTGGACTGAGACATAGTTGTTGTTGCTGTTGTAGTCTAGGGTGTTGTGGTGCTCTTTAATGAAACAGGCATGAATGCTGTGTGTAATTGCTTGAGAAGACAGTGCTTGAATTATTTTTCATTTTAATGCTATTCTGTTATTTCGTTTCATCTGTTCTGGGTTTTGGTTTGCTGTATTGTGTAGATTCCCATCTTACACGTGTTATTTGATTAATTCTAGTTGAAAGGAGACTCGTGGAGGAGGTGCGGAACAATGACACTCTGATAATTGTTGGAGAAACTGGAAGTGGAAAGACAACTCGTAAGTACTTCGCTACACGTCCTCTAAGACTCACTGGCATGCATCTGAAGCAGAATCATTTGCACTACAGTACTTTATATAATACTTCAATGATGGTGGTCATTTATGATGCCGCATAGTGTCAGTTTTAAGGCCTTCCACGTCTTCATTTAGTAAAAAGGATAAAAGATTTACGCATATTGCATCTTTCTTCTTTATCTTTGCTTGTCGGTTGGGTTTATTTGTGGTTTATCAGTCCTTACTGAGGTGTATAAAGGTGTCTTTCTGTCTGTTTGTGCAAGTCAATAGAATTAGTGGAATTTTGAAGATCGATGACATAATTGATTCATTAGGTGAACATGTTACGAATGATGTACGTGTGGATTTAGTAATCACAACACTGAATAGTTTCCTAGTGTCTTTTTCTTTTATAGTGAGGGGTTGAGGTGGCTGTTAAAATGAGGTATAGCTTGAAAAGGGATAGTCGATCTGGAAACTTTTACTTTTCACAATTGCAAGCTGAGGTTGAATCCAACCCTCTATTTTTTCACGTTTGCTTATTATTTTTGTTTTCGATTCTTGTTAGAAAAATTAGGGGATTTCTCACCTTTTGGTTGATGAGTGTGTTTGAGGATGAGAGATATGCGGGGATTGACAGATGGAAGGATGATGAATTAGTACGGGAGACCATACTCTTAAGGAAGTTTCAGTTAAATCCAAGTAACCCTCACTAACTTGGTCTAGCCATAAACTGAGGAACTCTTGTGGTGGTTAGTGAACGTTTGTGATTGGTCGTAACTGCTTGAGTTGTGCACCTGAAAGTATTGGCTGAATTGTCGTCAGACAGCTCACTCTGTTTTGTCGGTTCCATATTTTGAGTGTGTCCTAATTATACATCCTGATAATGAACTTATATGTATTGTCCTATGAATTTTGAGATTATTCTTGGATACTCTCTTTTGCTAGAATACTCTAAAAAATGTGTCTTTCGTATTATTCATTAGATACAAATAGGTATGTGTTGCATGGTTTAGCTGCTATCTTGACATTCCTCGGGTTTATCCTGTTGTGGCCTATATCTTTGCAGAACTACCTCAGTATCTTTTTAAAGGGGGATTTTGCCGTGATGGTGGTATCATTGGGATAACTCAACCTAGACGTGTGGCTGCTATCACTGTTGCTAAACGTGTTGCTGAGGAATGTGGAGTTCCATTGGGTCAAAGGGTTGGATATGCTATTAGATTTGAAGATGTAACTTCTGTCCAAACAAAGATCAAATATATGACAGATGGTTTGCTTCTGAGGTAATAAGGAAAAAAAGGTTTGATGCATAACATGTATGAGTCTCACTTTTCTGAAAGAAAAAAAGAGAGTAATATACCCATGACTATGGACTTAAATGTTGTATATACGGGCATGTGTGGAGAGATTGTTCATGTTCCACGTAGAGTTTTCTTCACATCACATGATAGAGCTATTTATGATTATCTAAAGCTGTATCTGGAAAAATCAATTTACAAATGGTGAATGACATGTCACTGTTACAGGGAAGCATTATTGGATCCATACCTCTCCAAATATTCTGTTATTATTGTTGATGAGGCGCACGAGCGAACTATCCACACTGATGTATTGCTTGGCTTGTTAAAGAATGTACAGAAAGCAAGGTCAAAATCTATTAACGGAGTGGTAAATACTGATCATAATAATTCTAATAACGGGCATGCCTTGGAGGAAAGGATTGACAATCAGAATGGCGGTATTTTGAAGCCATGTCAAGCGAAAAAGCACAACCCGTTGAAATTGATCATCATGTCTGCCAGTCTGGATGCACGAGTTTTCTCAGAGTACTATGGTGGTGCAAGAGCTGTTCATGTTCAGGGACGGCAGTTTCCTGTTGATATATTCTACACCCATAAGCCTGAGACAGATTGCATAGATGCAGCTTTAATTACTATATTCCAGGTTTTTACATTGATCTTGTTGCTTCATAAATTAGAGTTTGAACTGATCGATAGTGTCATTAAATTTTCACAAAGGCACAGCAGCTTTGTGCCTTTGTTGTTGCTTTCTCACTGTCTTATTTATCAGCTCATAGCTTGATCTGTTACTAAATTGGCCTTTTTATATAGCTAAGTTTAATGTTTCATGTAGCATTGGGGGTTCAATTAGTCAAGATTATAGTTTGTGATGTCGCTGAATGTCTTATTTTCTGTTTATTTCCTTCCAACTTGTTTTGCTAGATACATCTAGAGGAGGGTCCTGGTGATGTACTTGTATTCCTTACTGGTCAAGAAGAGATTGAGTCTGTTGAGAGGCTTATCCATGAACGTCTCCGACAATTACCTGAATGCAGTAGGAAGCTCTTAACTTTTCCCATATTCTCATCACTTCCCTCTGAGAAGCAAATGAAGGTTTTCATGCCTTCACCACCTGGATATCGTAAGGTTGATTTGTTTCTTTGGATAGCTTATTTTTTGAATTTTGAGATGGATCTATATCTGGGGTTGCATTTAGGTTTGGAAAAAAAAATTACTCTAAACTTTGAAATCATCTTGCATCTATCTGTCGGAAAAATCAAAATTGAATTGCAGTCTTAAAGGAATAAGCCACTTGCCAAAATATTGTCTATACTGAATTGAAACGATACTTGAAAACAAGATTCATACACTCCATTTCATGAAAGAAAACAAGGTTCATGCATTCCACTTCATGCAACTTTAATATGCTTTAATTGATATACCACCGATTGTTTTATGAATTCCTTCCATTACTTTTACATAAACATAGTACACATGAGTATCATTGTCCTAGAAACATCTGCGTTTCACGTAGATGCCATGGTTTGACTTGTGCGGTTATATCGAACGGGTGTCACTTTGGTGTGTGGGTATTTCGTGTGGATTCTTCAAATACACCACAAAAACTGCAAGAATCCTTGCCGAGGAGCCGGATACTTGCACTTGTATTCGAGTCAGTGTAACATCTATTAAGGGGATATATATGTCAGTTGGGGATAAACATATAGGTCAATTTATTTTCTCCAGGATAGGTGCGTATGGGTGGTCAGTTATTAGTGTTTCCAATGTTTTCTTTGTTTGGTTGAACTTATACCGGTGCATTCCTTTGTGTACTAATTTGATAAACTTCTATCTACTCAATAAAAGTATATGAAATTAGTACCTGACTTAAAGAAGCATTCATTTGGTTAACTCCATCATAAGGGAAATAAAGTTTGGTTATTGCTGGCTTGTAGCCTTGTACTCGTTGCAATATGGGCTTAGCATTGTGAATGTGCATTTATTATTATTTGGCTGTGTTTAGTAATAATGCTAACAAGTTTTTGATTCAATTTCTCTGGTATGTTTGATGTTGACCCGTTTGGCCATGAAAACCATTTTTTTTTTTTCACTTTTTTGGAATTTTCAAAGTTGGAGTTGGAGTTGGAGTTGTGTTTGGTCATAATTTTTGCAATAATTATCTAGAATTTAAATATATTTTCTAAAAAAACATAAAATATGATTTAAAAATAAAATATAATTTAAATGAGGTTATTTTATGAAAATAAAAAAATTAGGATTTTTTTCAAAAAAAAAATAAAAAAAAATAAAAAAAGTGAAAAAAGTAAAAGTGAAAATAGTGAAAACAGGTATTGGGCTGTTTTCACTTTTCCAAATACAACTTCAAATTGTATTTGGAATTTTTTTGGCCAAACACCAATTTTGGAATAAAGTGAAATAATTTTCCGGAAAAAAGTGAAAATTTCTTATGGCCAAACGCCCACGAAGTTTTCAAGGCCGAATATTTGGTATTTGCTCTGAGTTGGCAAACTATGTCCACTAAAACCAGATTATAATTCTTTCATTTGGTGTTTAGGTGATACTGGCAACAAATATTGCTGAGACATCTGTGACAATACCTGGAATTAGGTATGTTGTTGATCCTGGACTGGTAAAAGCACGGACATATGATCCTAAGATGGGAGTTGATTCATTGATCATTGTCACAACATCTAAAGCTCAAGCTCTGCAAAGGAGGTAGGGTGCTTGCAAATGCCTTTAAATCTCAATACACATTGACTCAAAATCACCTCCTTTCCCTCCTCTAACTTTATTCAGAAGCATTTTTTGTCCAGCTTTTATAAAATATGGTGGTGGTTTGAACCATAATTCCCTTCTTACTTGGCATTGTTCAAGGAAGCCCATATACCAATAAGACCTTACATGCATGTCGTATTCATATTCGGCATGTGGGATAGGCTAAGGATATGAACGGGATGTACTTATGCTTCGAAGATTTTTTTTTATCTTGGATCTTCATCTACCACTTAGGTACAGAAGATATCCTTCAAAGGGCCAACATAATATTGATGAGATCAACATAGGAAGTAGGAGGATTGTAATTGTAAGCGTATTTTTTTTCGAAGCAGAGGATTTCTTTTTCTTTTTCTGGTAACATATAGAAGCTTAAAATTTTAAAACTGCAATAAATAGAAGTAGCATATTCTTTCCATCTGCCTAATATTTGATGGGCAGGATTATCCGGTACTTGTATTGGTGGGAAGTAAGAGGTACCCCGTGGAATAATCTAGGTGTGCGCAATAAAAAAACAGACAAAGTTAAACTTAAAAATTTCTGGGTGCAGTCTCTGAAGTAAAATCCACCGGAGGATGGTGATCGAGAAGTTGAACCAATGCAGTAGGATTTATATATACAGGAGTGAAACGGATAACGGACCTTTGCTCTATTTTGGTTATATTGTCTGTTAAATATCATTTCAAGGGCTAATTTCATGAATTTTTATAGTGGACGTGCAGGACGTGATGGACCTGGGAAATGCTATCGTTTGTATCAAGAAAGTTTCTTTGAGAAACTTACAGATTCTACATTACCCGAGATCAAGAGATGTGACCTCTCGAATGTTGTATTGCAGCTCAAGGCTCTAGGCATTGATGATGTCATCAACTTTGACTTCATTGAAAAACCAGACAGGTGATTACCCCAATGAGCGCGACAAGTTTTTCAGTGCATTTTGCAAGTATATTTGGCTATCAGCATATATGATGCCTTTTCTTTGAATCCTTAATCCCCAAGATTGTCCTATAGTCTGGTACTAATATTTCTTTTACTTCATTTGCATGACTTAAGTTTGTGTGGCACGCGTTTGACCATTAATTGGCATCTATCTCTAGCGTGCTGGTACTATATCATTTCACTACACATATGTTACTTAGTTTTGCCATGTTTTATGTATAAAAACCATGTCATGTTTTGTTAAATTAATGAAGCACAAGGGAGAACATCCCTTCTATTTACTTGATCTGTATAACTGGAAAACCTGCATTTTCCTTGTGAAACTGATTGAAGCATCATCAACATCGTTGAAATCTGCTCTATTTGCTGGAAAATCCTTGCTTCTTCTTATAAAGCTATCTTATGAAATACCCCTCCACTAAGTGATCCCACTGTATAAGATGGGAAAAAACTAGTAATACACTCGACAGCAGCCTAACATTTGTGCTGCCCCTTACTTTATGGAGCAGAACGTTGCACCACCTACATGCGTTATCACATTACAATCATTCAGTGCTTGGAAGTTGTCGTGCAATTATTGTTTTCATCCTTGAGACCTTGACTATAATTTCTTCCTGGGTTTTCTTTGAACAGGACTGCCGTAGTCAACTCATTGTGGTCTCTCTACTTGTTGGGTGCTGTAACAGATGATAATAAACTTTCAGATGTTGGACATCAAATGGCCAGGCTACCCCTTGATCCTGTCTATTCTAAGGCTCTCATTGTTGCTAGCCAATTCGGCTGCTTGAAAGAAATGTTGATCTGTGTTGCAATGCTTTCTGTGGAATCTATTTTCTATGCACCACGTGAAAAGTTGGAAGAGGTAGTCCTTTGTGCTGCTAGTTGTTATTCATACTCTCCCCCCCCCCCCCCCCCCCCAATTATTTGATGAAAACGATTAGCTTATTAGTAGGTAAGTATGATTTTTTGCGAACTTGTGTGCAAAGCTTTTCTTTTGCCTCAAAAATCTTTATCAACCTGCTGTTACGAGTCTATCAGCAGCTTCAGAAAATGCATTAGGCTTTAATTAGGAAGTGAATGTGACATGTACTGCATCCATCCAGAGCTTATTGATCAACCAACAAATAATCAGGAGAGACCTTTGGTTTCTTGGCTTAGAAGATGATAATCTAATAATATAACCAAAGTAGGCGGTTAATCTTTCATCTTCTCGGTGGCAAGTTCAGATTCATGCTCCAACATTCAAATATGGATTTTTTCAGGTAAAGGCTTTCAATGAGTTTGTCTAGTTGATAAATAGGGTGTAGAGCTTAAAATTCGCCCCCCTTTTAAAATTTGTGCGAGACATTTCCCTTTGGAGGTCTGACTTATAATGTTGATTTTGGCCATGAATCTAAAAGAATTACCTTCACTATTTTGAATACCTAATCATTGGAGTAGATAAAAAATTGTTCATGTCGTTTTAACTGTTCTAGTTCCATTTTTCTTTTAATTTCTAAATCTGCTTTTTAAGTTCAAGTAGATCGTGTTGCATGAAATGGGAAATGGACTGTAGAAGAATTTTTTATGCAGTTTTAGCAAATGTTGCCGTCAAGTATTATCTTGTTCCCGTGTTATTGACTTTTCTCTTTTCCTGTGTTATCTTTCAACTTAGCATTCACCTCGACTTTGTTGATGTGTTACACACTAATTTTGGCATCTAATATAAATAGAAAGCACACTGAACAATTTTACCTGTTTTCACCAGTCACGAAATGCGTTGAAAAGCTTTGCAAGTCCAGAGGGAGATCATTTGACATTGCTTAATGTATACCGCGCTGCTGATGAGTTCTTTCAGAAGAACAAGATGGTAAACAGTGAAGAAAAAGCTGAAAAGAATCTTAGAAAATGGTGCAAGGATAATTATATTAACAGTCGCTCTCTAAAACATGCTCGCGATATCCACAGGTAGGCATTATGTACTTCAACATTCAAGGAAAAGTTATTGAAATTTTATTCTGCTATATGATTTTTCCACCTCCATAGTTTTTTTGATATGCGTTATATTCTTATGCCCATGCTTGTCGTATTTCACTGTCATACAATGTATTTACTTCTCATTTGCCCGGGTCCTTATGTTGCAGTCAAATTGTGAGGAATGTTGAACAAATGGGTCTTGCCGTCACTTCTTGTGAAGATGATTTGCTTCTCCTCCGCAGATGCCTTGCTTCCTCGTTTTTCCTTAAAGCAGCTATGAAGCAGCCTGATGGTGCATACAGGTAGAGATTTGTGGTTTTATCTGTCCAGCATCAATCAGTGACATATTATCTATTCTTTCCATTCACTTGGTATCTGACATTCATTTTAACTATCTACTGGCAGGGTCACATTAAGTGGTTTGATAGTGCAAATACACCCGTCTTCTGTCTTGTTCCGAGCCAAGCCAGAGTGTATAGTTTTTAACGAACTAATCCATACTAATCATAGTTATGTCCGTAATGTTTCTAGAATCGATTACTTGTGGCTCGTTGAGCTGGCTCCCAACTTGTACGCCGTGCAAGACTAAAAATGTGTTCACTGCCATAATGCTATTTATATTGGTAAGAGATCCCTTCATTGTTCATATATGGTTTTACCAATTCCCCAGTTTTCGTCATTTGTTTGTTGTGAAATCGTTTTTGTAGTAAATGCTTTTTTGCTTCTCTCTGGAGGGATGCTATCCAGACGTGTGTCGAAAACAGGGTTAGAAAAGGTCTCGCTTTTGTTTACTCAGACGCCTCTTTCTTATCGAAGACTCTGACAGTAGGAACTCATCGACAACTCCTCTTACCACTGCAACCTAGGCACCAAGGTTTTGAGCTGATCTGTTAGTCTACCGTTACCACAAACCTCTATTTTGAAGTGAAGCGACTTCGTTCAACCCCGAGGGCCGAGTCGATAATTACTAGACAATGGAACTTCAGTAATGGCACATCAGCTTTACTAAGCATTCATTCATGAACTTCACAAGTAACAAGAAGACATTTCATCTTGACAAGGATGGTTCTTAGAGGAAAAAAATCCTTCTTTTTACCCTGCCTGGCGCCATCCATCTCCAAATAGTAAATGTGTGTTTTCCCCTTAGTAGGTTGGAACTTTGGATTAGTCGGGTCAGTAGATTTCAGATACCCGGTGTCCATGAAAATGTGAACGTCAAAGATAAGACGAAAAAAACTATAGACCATACTGTTTGCTAAAAGCACCAAACCATCACATGAACCCCAGACATCGTAATGTCCTAAACTTTTTAGTTAGAGTCTCGTTCAATTGGGGACTTTCAGGGTCTCTAAACACGAAATCATCACATCTATATCGTTGTAGGAACATTTTTTCACGGCCCAATGCTTTGGATTGATCACGGTGAGCCTTTTTAAATTCTTTGTCGGATATTATAGCTTTCCATGACTCAGAAATGGTTCGAAAATGTAACAAAGATTTAATAGGAAGGCTACTAAAGATGAAAAACAAAATATCACATGGAAGAAGAGACGTATCAAAGGACTTTTTGGAATTCTAGCTTGATATACAACAACAATTAAATATTTATACAAGTAGAGGCTTGAGTTAGAATTTGAAGTTTACGGGTTCTGAACTTGCCATCGAATCCCTAGCTTGTTTTAGTTACTGGGTTCACAATTAAATATTTGCACAAGTTCTAACCAAAAGCTATTGGGTTCGTCTGAACTTGTATCTAATATTGTAGCTCCGTCCCTGATTGCTGGTAAAATTGAGTAGCCTCAGTATTGGCATCCATCTTACTGTCCACATCTTCTGCTACACTCAGATCACTGCAATATACTGAGCAAAGCCTGCTATTATAAATTAGTTTAAGGGTTTGTTTAGACTTTTGTTGCGTTGATTTCTCAGATGATTACTTAACTAATCGTTATTATCTCAGAAAGTCGCCTTTGTTAAGAGATGACTTTCTGAGATAATAACTATTAGTTGAGTGACCATCTGAGAAATCAACTCGACTTTTGTCTGAACAGAAATAATAAAAAATGAACTCAATCATGTTAACAGAAGAAGATGGTGAAATGAATCTCCTACTGCTTTCTGTTTCCCTACCTGAACTCTCACTTTGGTGGTACCCGTGGGTAGTTTTGGTACTGTTTTTCAGCTCCCGTTCTTATCAGCACGCCCTCCGTTCAAACAACACGACCATCTGTTTGGTAACCAAAACGCTAACTGGCAAAATGGACAGGAGTTCCGAACAATATTCGTCTACAAATACAGAGATAGACATCTTCATCGATATATCCAATGAAAATTAAGAGCACATTAGATAATCTTTCATTCCAAATTTAAATACCTTATCTTTACTCATAAGATTAGGGTAGAAGGTCAGTAGGTAGCAGTGCATTGTCTTGCAGTCAGTCTATACTAGTAGTCGTAGTATTGCTCCTATAGTTTCTTGTCCTTCGATTTCTGTTACTATCTGCTGTTTTTTGTACTCCGACTATCGTATTACTAATGTTTGCATTAAGGATGCGGTCCTCGCAAGGACCCTATGTGAATGCGGGATACTTTGTACACCGGGCTGCTCTTTACTAGAGGGTACACTATTTAGACAAGCTGAATTGCATAGCACACAGGAAAGAATAATGCTTCTAGTAGTCATTTTGTACCCATAAAAGAAATAGAAAATATACCATGACAACCAAAAGCACAAGAAAACTACACATTCTGAAAGACAACGTGTTTTCGACAATGGTAGCTTAAATCGCATGATAGAAGAGATGTCATTAAGAAAATAAATATTGTTACCTCGGAGAGAGAAGAATAGCCACAACCAGAGTTTGGTCTGTAGGTGTCCTTCTAAGAATGATTTTGTTCGTGAATAATCCACCTTGTTTGCAACTACTTCAACCAGAAGGCGAAGATTTCACTAGCAGTAATCTGTACATAGGAGCTCCACGTTCTATAACATGTTGCTCCCAATCTGATCGAATGCCAAAGGGATTTTTCTTCAACCACCCATCTCGGTGACTTGTGCTATCTTCCAAATCATGCACTACTGTGAGCTTGCCCTTGCCATATTTCATAAATTCTTTTTTCATTCTCACTGCAACTTCTTTTACATCAGATTGGAGAAATACCTGTGCTTAAGAGAACAGATGTGAATTAACACTCTTCGCTCATGTATTTTTTGTCCGTCTCACGCAAAACATATCAGCCCAAGCCACTTTTGGGTATCTGATGAAGAATATGAATGTTTGCACCTTACACCAAACCATTAAAGGACAAAACAAGAAAAAAGAGAAGGTGAATTCAGGTAGTCTTGTCTTTGTCTCAGGTTCAAATCTCAGCAGGACCAAAACACTAGGTGATTTCTTCCCATCATGGACAGAGTTACCTCGTACATGTTGCTGGTGGGAAGTGGCAGGTATCCCGTGGAATTAGTCGAGGTGCGCACAAACTGGCCCGGACACCATGGTTATAAAAAAAAGAAAAAGAAAAGAAAAGAATTCAGGGAGTCTTTGTTGGTTGATTGCACCCCCTTCAAGATTTTCTTTGTTCAAGTAAAATGAATAGACACATTCTCTTGATATTCTAATAAATTTCTCACCTTCAATGAGCTAACTTTTGGGGTTGAGTTAGACTTAAGGTCCAGTCACTTAACAAGGTACCAAAACCAAACTCATCCTTGTTGTTGTGTTTCCGAATGGGTCTTTAGACATTTATAGCCTGTTTGGCCGAACTTTTGGGAGGCCAAAGTGCTTATTTTGAAAAAGTAAGGTGTTTGACCAAGCTTTTGGGAAAAAATAGGTGTCTTAGGGGAGTAGCAGAAGCTGTTTTTCAGAAGCTAAAAAAAGTAGTTTTTTCCCAAAAGTATTTTTTTGAAAAACACTTTTGAGAAAAATACACTTAGAAGCACTTTGAAAAAGCTTGGCCAAATACTAATTGTTGTTCAAAAGTGATTTTTAATTTATTGGTTGCTTCGCATCAAAAGTACTTTTTTGAAAAACACTTTTCAAAATAAGTTGATTTTAGAAACTCGACCAAACAGGCTATTAGCCCTGAGCGTGCAGGGGCTGAGAGTGTTAAGAGTGTCCCACATTGATTGAGGGAATGTGTTGTCTTTTATATGATCTTTGATCAATCCTCACCCCGTGAACTAATTTTTAGGATTGGGTCTAAACCCAAGGTCCACTTTCTTAACAATATCGAATCATTTATGTTACTACTTGAATCACGTCAAAGTTTTGTTGCTTGTTCAATCACACAGAGAATAACAATACAATAAGAGACACAAATGCATATCAGAGACGCATAGCACCAAAGAGCTGCATTTACTATACCTTCCCATCAGAAGCCAGCAAGTATGCTATCGCTTCAACTAATGATCTCTGCACCATCCTCCATCGGTGTTCTGTTTTATTGAAATCTGGATTTGGACACTGCAGTTGCAAGGAAGGTTGCATTAGTGGTAAACACATTTTATTTTTTCCTTTCCGTCTTTAATGTAGCCCCGCAGGAGATAAGAATAGTATAATACCAAGTTGTCATAATTGCATGGTCAAAGGAGCAATTATTTCATACTTGAGAGCAAAGTAGGTTTCTCAGATAGCAAAGCCTTGCTGGGTGGATAGGGAATTATCTAAAGTAGCAACAAGCCGGAGCAAGGTACGGATTGAACGGGATTTCCAAAAAAAAAAAAAAAAACTCTTCATATTTTGATAAAAGAATTTATGCATAATCTTGAATAATCATAAAAATACAGTATAATGTTTGAATATAAAATTAATTCCTTTTGTAAGAAATGAATAGGAACTCTCATAATTTGAACTTTGTTGAATGTTGCACCCTCTTGAGGTAATATCATAATATACTTAAAAATCAGTTAGTTATCGAGAAGACAACAAAGAACAGATGCAACGAAATTAAAGGAACAAAATATATGCCAAATTTAATTGTACCTTGTTAGTTGCTAGTATAACATATAAACGATTACATGGCCAACCTTGACCATGGCATTTTGATATGTATCTTAGATTCTATTCAAAAGAAGCAACAAAATGCTACCTACCTGAATTGACACAAGAACAAGATCACCAGGGTAACTGGAAACAATGGACCGGAATGTTGATGTGGCATTTGTTGCTATGAAGTATCTAAGGACAAACACAAAAGAAGAAAACAGAAAATCAGAACACATAAAATACAGGACTATCTGCTGTTATAATACGAGTGCAATGGTTAGTGCACACGCTTTTAAGGCAGCTACTTTGACATTCTTAAACAGCATATTTTAAGAGACTAATGGACCTGAATTCATATTTCGTTATTGTTCATTACGTACTTTATTCCCCCTTTCTGTCTGCTACTAATATACGTGTTTGGCCTCTTATTTAGTCAGTTGCTTTAGTTTATCATTCATATTTGCAGGCGGCATAAGGGGATGGGCTTTGTTCCTGTCAGCTGAACTTGGTTTGAGTTTAATATTTGATCAGAAGCTTTTATTGACTGAGGAAGCAAAAGGAAGCTTATCCCAGTTGATTATGCTCGAGAGGATTATATAGAAGAATACAAGTACTCACGGAATTAATCATTGGGTTCATGAATAGACACTATGTATTTACAGCAAGATAACAGTGGCTATTCTTTTCCTCCTCCTGTTCATTCAATCTCAAACTATAATGTGAAAAAGTTCTAGTAGACATATTCGGCAATCATAAATCATATTCTAGAAAGTGCTGCTACCAAAGTATAAAAGCTTAATATTCCACGATGAGAAAGAGTGCAAAGAATAAAAGCCATGATAGAGTACAAGGTATAACAAGTTGCTAGGTTTTCTTATCTTATGATGCTATGAAATCAACACCCTTATGATCCCCAAAAACGTAACTTCAAATCTTAGTAATTTTTTACATATTGAAAGAAAGCAGTCAGCACATGAATTTGTATGAGAATATGTAATACAGTTACATAAAGAATGTAGGAAAAAAGATAACACTACCACAAAATGACATGTGAGATCATTTTAAAGCAATTAGAATATAAAAGAAATAAGGTCGCCAACTATGAAACACCACCAGCTAGCTCAAGATATTGGAGAATGTTACGTCCTTCAGAAACATAACAATTTCAAAAAATGTTTATGCAGCACCTTTTGACAAGTAGCATGCATTTTAAACCTCAAATCAGCAAATATGTTCCAACCTTTGGCGCCTCCAAATCACACCCGTCTCTTGTTTTACATCCTTATTAAGTCATGATAAGATGGTTTACTGAAAAAATTCAAAGTTATTTGTGGTCTTTGTAGTTCACATGCTTATCGCCAATTAGTAGAGGTGGTATGAAGCATGAAGAAGAGGCAAGCTGTCAGTGATAAGAGTGAAAATCCTGGGGAGAAAAATGTAAGATTCCCGCAAATTAATCTCTTGAAAGGAAGACTACATAAGTCAGTTGGAAACAGAAGTATATGCCAAACTGTTTTACGTTGTCAGTGGGGCAATATATATTTGGAACACGACAACTTAAAAGAGTTGCCTTATATTGGGAACAGTTTGGAACACAAATTTCAGCTCTTTGAGAAAATTCTGATGCATATCTTATAAGAAATTACGTAGGGAGGACAACACATACTCATTTGTCATGCCAGATTGAGAAACATGATCAAGACAACGGCTCACCAACTGGAAAAATGCAAAGCCAAAATTGTTAAACTTAGAACAGGAAGAAACAGAAGAAACATTCTGCATAAGACTAAACCTTTTCATTTATCTCCATCCCAAGAAAGTTCCAATCCTTCCTCATCTTTGCCATTCTGAATAGAAATAGGCCGTTGCCTGTAATTTTATGATTTCAACTGTGAGAACTAAGAACTAATTGTGTCGTTCAATGCTGCACAACAGCGTGGATTTCGATATGTTAGCTAAAGCTAAGGAAATGGAAAAATAAAACTAAAAGTTTATTTATTAACATAAGGTGGTTGTGTCCCTCTCACTATATGTCGGACTTTTTTTTTACCATACAAAAATCAATCAAGCAAGAAAGGATATATGTCTATAACAAGTTTTAACATATACTCTCCACATTTTTCAGTGAAATGAAAGTTCTATGAAATGGTTGTAAGGCCAGCAATGTTACATAGGAGCAAAAAATGGCTTCTAAGGCCCAATATATCCGCAAAATGAGTGTTGTAGAAATGCAGATTTAAGATGATTGAGGTCATATAAGTGATAAATTCAGAGGATTCATCATTCAGGAGTTTAGGAAGAGGAGAAGGATGAAGGAATTGAGAGTTGTGAAAAATAGAGAGAGAAATATCTCATTCACCTCATGCTCAATTGAGCTCAACAGTACAGAAGCTAGCTATTTATCTAACAACTCTAACCGCCTAATCATAGATTAGTAATGACAGCTGTACATGCCTCTAACCGACCTAACTGACTCTCTAACAACCTAACTGATTACACGTCAGCATCTGCTTAGCTTAACACCCTTCCTCAAGCTGATGGTTGAAATATGTCTTTCAACCCAAGCTTGGACATTAAGTGGCAGTGTGGTTGCTTTCCAAGGCTCTTGGTAAGTAAATCTGCTAGCTGCTCCTTGGTAGGTAAGTGATGTGTCTTGATCAGACCTTGAACAATCTTTTCTCAAACAAAATGACAATCAATGTCAATATGCTTTGTCCTTTCATGAAATATGGGATTAGCAGCAATTTGGATTGCTGCTTTACTGTCACAGAACAAATGTATTGGTGTCTTGACATGTACTCCAAGTTCTTTATACAGACCTACTAGCCATGTGAGCTCTGCAACTGTGGAGACCATGCTCCTGAACTCTGCTTCAGCTGAGCTTCTTGCCACAGTTTCTTGTTTTTTGGACTTCCATGAGACCAGAGCTCCTCCAAGTTTTACTAAGTAGCCTGTGACAGATCTTCTGGTTTGTAAGCACCCACCCCAGTCTGAGTCACAGAAGGCTTCTAGTGTAAGGGAGTTATCTGATGGCATTAGCAACCCAAGACCTGGATTTCCCTTTATATACTTCACTACTCTTAGTGCAGCATCTAAGTGTGACTGTTTAGGCTTGTGCATGAATTGGCTGAGAACCTGAACAACAAAAGAGATGTCTACCCTGGTCATGGTTAAGTATAATAACCTCCCCACCAGCCTCTGATACTGGCCCACATCTGTAAGGAGCAAGTCAGGGGAAGATGTAGAAGAGTCCTGATGAATAAAGGAATCATAATCAGCAGAAGTCAGCTTGAGGTTGACATCAAGTGGTGTAGGGGCAGGTCTAGCACCACCAAGTCCCATTTCAGCTACTAGTTCAAGTGCATACTTCTTTTGGCTCATGACAATACCCTTTTTGGACCTGGCAAATTCTATGCCTAGGAAGAACTTAAGCTCACCCAGGTCTTTCATCTTAAACATAAGTTTAAGATCATTTCTAGTCTGCACAATTAGCTTGAGACAGCTCCCAGTAACAAGGAGATCATCCACATAAACTGATACAACCACTAGCTCCTTCCCAACCACTTTAGTAAATAGAGAATAGTCAAAGTGGCTCTGAGCAAAGCCAAGGTGAAGAAGGGCCTCAGTCAGCTTCCTATTCCACTGTCTAGGGGCCTGCTTGAGCCCATAAAGAGACTTATGGAGTCTGCACACCTTTTTACCACCTGATGGAGTCCCAAAGCCTTGAGGAATATCCATGTACACTTCTTCTAGAAGATCACCTTGTAGAAAGGCATTGTGCACATCCATTTGGAAGATGTGCCAATGCTTAGCTGCTGAGAGGGCAATTACAGACCTAACAGTGACCATCTTGGCCACTGGAGAGAAGGTCTCTGTGTAATCAAGGCCTTCCTGTTGGCTGTATCCCTTGGCCACCAGCCGGGCCTTGTACCTTTCAACAGCACCTGATGAGGTATACTTCACTTTAAAGATCCATTTGCAGCCAATAGGCACCTTGCCAGGAGTGAGATCCACAATACTCCAGGTGTGGTTCTCTTCTAGTGCAGTAATCTCAGACTGCATGGCTTCCACCCATTGGGGATGTTGAACTGCTTCTTGATACTTGGAAGGTTCATGAATGCTGGAGTAAGAGGCCAAGGCTTGACCAAACACAGGAGACACATTGGCTAGACTCACATAGTTAGAGATAGGATAAGGGCAGGATGTACCTCCTGAAGAACCTCCCTTGCCCTTAGTGATGAAGTCCTGCAACCAAGTAGGAGGTTTGCTGAGTCTGGTGGACCTTCTGCATGCTACAGGATCACCAGAGGAAGGCAAGTCCACTGCAGGTGGTGGAGCAAGTACATCCTCAACACTAGGTGGCTCAAGTGTAGCAGGAGGAGCTGCTGTTGTAGGCTCCACCTGAACCTCAGTGAGAGGTGAGTCTGGAGAGGCACCAATCTCAGCACCAGGAGTAGTGACGGGTAGGATCACAGTCTGCGACATAAGTAGTGGACAGATCTGGAACAGGAAATAAGGATGAGGTGGGAGTAGATAAGTGAGTGAATGGAAAAACAGTCTCCTTGAATAGAACATCCCTGCTAGTGACAAGCTCCTTGGAGTGAATAAGATGCATCTTATATCCCTTTTGTGTTGCAGAATATCCAAGGAAAACAGCTGGCATGGCTCTAGGTGAGAATTTGTCCCCTTTCCTCACAGTAGTGACATAGCCTAAACAACCAAACACCTTGAGATGATCATATGAAGGAGACCTCCCATGCAAAAATTCAAAGGGAGTTCTCCCAGCAAGAACTGATGTAGGGAGTCTGTTGATGAGAAATACAGCTGTGACAACACATTCACCCCAAAACCTCAGGGGTACAGATCCTTGGAACCTAAGTGCTCTGGCAATGTTCAAAATATGTCTATGTCTCCTCTCAGCAATGCCATTTTGCTGGGGAGTATAGACACATGAGCTTTGATGTACAATGCCTAGAGACTGAAGTAATGAAGACATTTGTGAATTGAAGAATTCACATCCATTATCTGTCCTAAGGATCTTAACAGAAGAAGCATACACATTTTTAACCATAAGTAGAAAATTTCTGAGAGCAACTATCACATCAGATTTAGAGGGTAATAGAAACAACCAGGTGAATCTAGACTTATCATCAACTAGTGTTAGAAAGTATCTCTTCCCATCATGAGTGGGAATCCTGTAGGGACCCCAAACATCACCATGCAAAGTATGAAGTCTTGGGTCTAACTCACACCCCAAAAGCTAGCTCAAAGAGAGGAGGATTGCCCAAGCCTTATAAGGAGACCAATTACCCATTCCATATCCGATGTGGGACATTTAACACTCCCCCGCACGCCCAGACCTAGTTAACTGGAGCGTGAACAATATAATATGGGAGCCCAACATCGGTGAACAAAGAATTGAAATGGGTCTGGCTCTGATACCATGATAAATTCAGAGGATTCATCATTCAGGAGTTTAGGAAGAGGAGAAGGATGAAGGAATTGAGAGTTGTGAAAAATAGAGAGAGAAATATCTCATTCACCTCATGCTCAATTGAGCTCAACAGTACAGAAGCTAGCTATTTATCTAGCAACTCTAACCGCCTAATCATAGATTAGTAATGACAGTTGTACATGCCTCTAACCGACCTAACTGACTCTCTAACAACCTAACTGATTACACCTCAGCATCTGCTTAGCTTAACAATAAGATCAGAAATGATCACATCCAATAGAAAGTGCAAATAGCAAGCACAGAGGATAACATGTTGATGTCCTCCGCAGACCTCCAAATTCACCCACCCGTAGTTGTGAAACCACGATGATTGAAGGTGTTAAAAAGGAATAAACTAGACCTGAAATCATGTAAAAAAAGATTGCTTCAAAAAACCTACAATTTCTCGAAAATAGGAGATACGAAATATATAAATAAAGGAAGAAAAAGATCCATATAAACGACACCAACTAGTTAGGATTAAGGCTTAGTCATATTAGTTCGTTTACATTATGTGCAATGTTTGCTAGAGATTTGTATCTCAGTAGAAAATTAAAACTTCTCCGTATAGAGTACCCTAACTTTTATTTAGTGAATGAAACAGGTCCAAATGGAGTGAAATGAACATTGAGGATTTATACAGCCAACCCCAACTAGGTTGAGATTGAAGTATAGTTTTTTTTTTTTGATAATCATGTGTATGGGCCAGCTTGCGCGCACCACGGAGTGAAATGAACATTGAGGATCTATATAACCAACCCCAACTAACCTAAAATTGAAGTATACTTGTTCGTGTTGTTGAAAGTCTAGCACAAACATTGCGTGTAATAAACTACAAGGCTGATTTGCAGATATATAAAATAGAGAAACTAGGGGGTTTAAGCTTCCTTTACGAGTATGGGGAAACCAGTGGATTCATCGCTCACAAATAGGAGCCTATAATATAGTATTTGAAAGACTAAATTAGAGTCCCTCCAGACAAACTCCCTCAGAAGAATTTTCATGTTTCATTGTAAATATGGAGTTGTTATTGGCGTAATCAAATGACTACACACATTCAACCCAAATATTTTGATAGATTTATAGAAAGATTGAATATGGGAAAAGAGAATTTACCACTTCCTACGTCAACAACAAGAGGTAGGGTCGTATTGGCATATATAGCATCCCAATTCAACTCAAACGGGTATGCCTGCACAAACGCAAAACACTCAAGTTAGTTCTGAAGCTAACACAAATCTATTGGTAAGCATACTTCATATATTAGTAGGCGTGTTCAAAGTCAAGTTCCATGTGAATGATTAGCAGCACTTCAATCGGGTATTGAAGTACTTAGAAGGCAGGAAAAGGAAAAAAAATGTGCAAGGTATGTCATGCAGTTATACAAAAAAGGAAACGGGGTGGGGGCAAGTAGGTTAATAGATCCTTCATGAGGAATTAAGAATCTGACCCCTTGCATTACTACTCTACTCTAAGTAAATATTTCCCAACATATATGATTCTGCCGCCCCAGCTGGTACACTCCACTTCACAAAAGAATAGTGATGATTGTTTCATTACATAACATGTGGCCAATGTTGCAAAATTGGTCAATATGTGAATGGGAGGGGCTATTGATAACAACAACATACCCAGTGTAATCCCAAAAGTGGAGTTTGGGAAGGGTAGAGTGTACGTAGACCTTACCCTACCTCATAGAGATAGAGAGGCTATTCCCGATAGACCCTCGGCTTATAAAGCATAGCAAAGCAGTTCGAAAAAGGGAAGGGAGGGGCTATTGATGAGCTTATTTATTCTTGTATCATTTCCTATTGAATGAAATCTCTGTCCTTATCCATGTATCTACCTCCTTTTCTCTATTATACGATTTCCTTTTTTCTATCTAGACAACTTGAGGAAGCTGGATCCACGACAAGTGGGATGATTGTTAACGATGTGTTTCAGGATTTTAACACAGCATGTTGAGTTAGAAAAGGCTTACTCTATCTAGTGCCAAGAGCCCATGAAGCTTTCTCCCTTTCAGAAACTCCCAGACAATGGAAGCATTTTCAATCATATCAGCTGTTACATGGCTTGATTTCCCAACAAATGTCTCACATGCCTGTTTGCCGACCACAATAAGATCACACTTCTTTTGACTAAGATTAAAAAGCATTGTAGCCAATTTGGATGCTCCAGCAGATTCTTGGTTTGATGAGCTGAACTTTACAGCTCCAATCCACAAAATTTTCTGGAAAAACAATGAAAGCATACTTCACTGAGCATATGTTGTTTCCACAGAATAGATTGTACAAAAAATAAAACCATCATCTTATTGAGTGAGAGCAACTCTGCAATAATTGCATCAAGTTACATGAGAAGATCACAGAAATTCTCATAGCCTGTGGAAAAATACTGAGCATGTAAATTTCAAATATTTCCATTCTATGTTACTGGCACATGAAGTATTTGTAGGAAATGAAGATTTGATACCTTCTACCGAAATCTAAGCTACTAGTTATCTTTTAAATTCAGCTTCTAGAGAAAGAATATGAAAGGAAAAGATAGGTAAATGTAAAACCAAGAATAGCAGTAGGACATCTACACTGTTGCGACATGGTAACTACAGCATCACCCACAAAGATATTTGTAGGAAAGAAGGCTTCGTAAGGGGAAAAAGGAATGAATAGACGCTATAAATGAACCCTAAAGAATAGGAAAATATAGCATGCTAATTAGTTTTGGCACCAGTTTCGTAGATGCAAAGCATCGTCCAACCTACCATTGCAATCATGACGAGATATCCTATGAACTCTCATGGAACTAATCAAAGAACACCAAATGATGACCTCAAAATTGAGCAAGCACTTTAATTCTAGCTTTCAGCAGAAGGAACTTCAGAGATTACCTTGCATCTTGAAAGCATGGAGTTCATTTCCTCCAATGTGTTGGGTCCAATGTCAACAGATTTCCATCCTAAGAAAAAACATTGAAATCCTTAAATATCTTAGAAACTATCATCCCAACGGTAAAACTAGCAAGATATTCTCAAACTTTCAGAAATGAAAGTAGCTTGAGCTCACACAAAAGGAGTTCCCTAAATAAGGACCAAAATTGTCAAAGAGGACTCAGAATTTATCATTCACCAATGTACAACAAACGGGTATTTCAATGATGAATGATAGCTATGTTGGACAGAAACCATCACCCAACAGAACTGTGTAGCCTTCTTTCTTTCTGGTAAGGTTATTTTCAGGTGATTGATAGTCTCATTTCCAAGAAGAAGACAAAAAGAGAGCAAGAAAAATGGCATGGTTCAAAATGCTTCAAAATTTTCAGTTGTTAGATCAAAAATCAGTGACAAAAATAGTGACCTTCACATTTGGTGGCCAACCTTGGCTATATAATGAAATTTTTTATTATGCATCTCATACGCCATATGAGGCATGTATTATTTTGACAAATGGACTACTTGGGTCCCACTTGTCATAGCAATTCTTTTTTCTCTTTCCATCGGCCAACTTTTTCATTGTCATTAACTTTTTTCTTTTGAGAAATTATTTTTTGGGTTACTTTTTTATCTTTTTTTTTTTAATTTCTTTGCCTTTTTTTCATATTGTTCTTTTCGTTCTCCTATTACTAAGTAAATTAAAGGGGATTTTCTTTCCTCCTAGCTTTTATTTGTAGGTAATGTAAGCAAATTAAATTTATATAATATTTTTTTTATTTGAATTTATTTGTTTTTTTACTCTGTTTTAAAAAAATGTCTCTTTCAATTTTTGTTATTTTTTAATTTTAATTTTTCACGTGACATGTTTAAAACTACAAAGATAAAATAATATTTTGATATATTCTACATATTTTTAATTTAAGATCACAAATAGGCATCAAATACTCCCTTCAATTTATTTGTCTTATTTTTTATTTGGCACGGGTTTAAGAAAGTAATTTTTTTTGTTTTTAATTTTGTGATTTATGTAGAATATATCAAAATATTCTTTTATCTTTGTAGTTTTAAACATGTCAAGTGAAAAATTAAAATTAAAAAATATCAAGAATTGAAAGAGACATTCTTTTTGAAACAGACTAAAAAAAATAAAATAAAAAATTAAAATAGAGAAAATATTATATAAATTTAATTTGCTTACAAATACCTACAAATAAAAATTAGGACGAAAGAAAACCCCCTTTAATTTACTTAGTATTAGGAGAACAAAAAGAATAATATGAAAAAAAGGCAAAGAAATTAAAAAAAAGGATAAAAAGTAACCCAAAAAATAATTTCTCAAAAGAAAAAAGTTAATGACAATGAAAAAGTTGGCAGATGGAAAGAGAAAAAAGAATTGCTATGACAAGTGGGACCCAAATAGTCCATTTGTCAAAATAATACATGCCTCATATAAGTATGACATGGCGTATGAGATGCATAATAAAAATTTTCAACAAGTGGGACCCAAATAGTCCATTTGTCAAAATAATACATGCCTCATATAAGTATGACATGGCGTATGAGATGCATAATAAAATTTTTCATATATAATGGAGCAAATAGGATTGAGACGGTCCAATAGCCAGAAAATAAAGTTTGTTACTCCCTCCATTTCAATTTGTTTGTCCTACTTTCCTTTTTAGTCCGTCTCAAAAAGAATGTCTCTTTCCTTTTTTTGGCAACTCTTTAATTCTAACTTTCCACATGACATGTTTAAGACTACAAGATTAAAGGGCATTTTGGTACATTCTACATATCTTTAATTTAAGACAACAAGATTCAAAAGTCTTCTTTACTTTCTTAAACTCCGTGCCAAGTCAAAACCAGACAAACAAATTATAACGGAGGGAGTATATATTCACTTTTTTGAATTGTTCAGCAATCTAGCAAATGAAACAATGCAGACCTTGGGGCTAGGTTGAAGATTAAGAGATTCAACTTTACCATCCATGATATGATTAGCAGGAAAAATCTTCAACTGCGACGGATAATTATCATTGAGGCACCAAAAGTCTTTTGGTAGTACGATTTGTACTCCTCTTGTCTTTGCAGCCTCGACTAGCATATGGGCTGCCTCTAGTGATTCTTGTTCCACCAATTCCGCAGGAACAGGTAATCCAAAAGCATGCAGTATTTGAAATGCAGCATCTCCAACAAACACTAAGCCCTCACATCTAGATGCCAAAAATTGCAAGGCTGCTGCTTTCCCAGCGAGATTAACTCCACCAATCTGCATTGCATCTTAAATTATCACTTACAATATGTGAACCAAAAAGTCCCTTTCTCATTTGAATCAGGAACCTGAAAAAACTTGAAAAAGATTCACGGATGCATACTATTGCAAAATAGGGCTTTTTGTTCATCTCGATTATCTTCTTCAGTTGAGACATTCCCTCGTCAAAGTGAAATCCAGCAATGGAGGCATAGCAGAAGCCAGTAATACCAACATTTGATGCAAGAATCTTATGTGATTGGAAAAATGCTTCATTAACAAAGATATCCACGCCAGATGATAGGCGCCGTGCAAACTCTGAACAATTGGCTTGCTCCTGCTTAAACTGAGAAAGGTTCTCAAGAAGAAGGATGTCAGATTTATGTCTGTCTTCCCTCTGGGACTTCTCAAATCCAGCACCAAGCTCCACTGGTATGACTTTTAGTTCAAGTTCTGACGACAGAAATTCTGAAGAACACATTATCCGGATCAACTGAACGCCATTTAAAACATGTTTTGTGAACATAAAAATAAAAATAAAAACTAGAAGAAGAAGTGTATCAAAACATCACTGCCTAGAATGTTGTGCCTACATAGTTTTTTCATACTCTGGCAGTGTTGTCAAAGGCGCGCTTAAGCCCTGAAGCAAGGCTCAAAATGCGTTGAGCGCTTCGCCTCGCTTAATGTGCGCTTCAGTGTCATCATCAAGGTTCTACGGCATACTTTTCCTTGCCAATGAACCTCTTCTGAACAAGCGACACTAAACAACTGATATTTCACTTTATCATATTTTTTTCAAATTCTTTGTGATTTGTCATTCATGCTTATAATTATTAGTCTTGAACTAAACATATATGTTTGTATTTTTTCACCCTTTGCTCCTTTTTTCATTAAAGCCCACGCTTTATTTGCACTTAAATCCCCAATGGACGTTAGAGATTTTTTGCGCTTTTTGCTTTTGATAATACACTGGAAGTTAAGCCTATGTTCACAAATGGGGAGAAGCAGCATGGGAAAAAAGTGAAAAGTAAGAAATTTGTAAACCTGCAACATATTCCAATTTGAGAAGCTGCGAGTCAGCTTTCAGACTCCAGCTACTTATTAGAATTAATTTTGCCCCAGCTTTGTGTAGATACTTGATGGTTGAAATTATACGAGCTGCTGGACACTGCTGTTTCTTCTGCTCCCTTAGCAGGATGATCAAATCCAATCTGACCATGACAACTTTTCCAATTAGCTCCTCCACCGGGAAGTTTCTAAGGGTTTGCACATGAGGTAAGATATCTGAATCTCTCCAATCACGAGCTTCAGCCTAAAATTGAATTCTTGTCTGGGTAAGAAGAACAGACAGTATACTGAATGACACACGAAAAAACAATAAATATTGTCACGTTATCTTTTATATGTTTCTTATGCTTTTTGCATTCCCAATAAAATTTTCAAACAAGCTGGTAGAATTTAAGCTATCAGATCAAATTATACATCAATTTCTAGTCTAAGGAGCTTTCAGAAAGAGAATTATATACAGAAGAGATATCAGCTGTATGACCATCCTGTTGCTTTTAATTTAGAGTTAATGGTCAAAAACACACCTGTACTATCACTTTTTCGCGAGTTTCAACTCCAACTATCAGATGTTCATGTTCCCTTTTCCTACCTGAACTACCACCATCTATATATTAAAACACCATGAACTATCAGTTGTTCCCTTTTTCTACCTCAATTATCACCATCGTTCAGGTAGGAAAAGGGAATAACGGATAGTTGAGGTAGCTTTTTAATACACAATTGGAGTTTATGGATTCTGAATTTCCGAACTCCCAACTTTTTTTCTTTAATGGGTTCTCCATTTAATATTTAAACGTAATTAATGGAGTTCCTAATACAAATATAGGGTCTAAGCAGAAACTACTGGGTTATGTATCTGTTAACTTAGATACACGAACAGCAGTCGAGTATTTTCATTAAATGTAAGGAAAGTAAAGTTACTGAACTTACCTCAATTGGAAATGAATGGAAATCAGCATTATCAACCAGCTCCAAATTTAAAGCTGAAAAAGAAAAAGTTGATAATACCATCCATTTATAACAGGATAACAAGATTTTGGACTTCTTTCTATCACTTGGGACAACAAGTTTAGTACTAACCTTTTGATAAAAATTGAAACTTTTTACATTTTTGGACATCACAAGATTTCCCATAAGATAAACATGGTCTAATTTGTGGCAAATCTTGAAATTTTGTATAACCATTGTGGAAATCTGATATTCTTGGTAAAGAGTATCCTAAGAAGAAATCAAGAACCTGACTCATCCTTTCTTGTTCACTGTGAATCAATTTGGAACTACAAGCTGCAAAATAATAATAACAATATCAAATTGGATAGAAAAAAATAAAAGAGACACAGAACCCAATGTTAATTGTACCAAACATAACTAAACAATGAAGCAAAAATTGCATAAACTTTACTAAGTTTCTTATGTTACCTGAAATTGCTGACAAAAGTGACAGTTTAGTTTGAGAGGGAGGGAAGGAAGATAATATTATGTTGATGAGGAATTAAAAGAAAAGAAATAATTGCACTAACATCCTTTTTAGTCTAAGACAATTTTGAACTACACTCTCCTCCCTCAAAAGAAGCTCTTTTTTTTTAAATAACCATGGTATTCGGACCAGCTTCCGCACACCTTAACTAATTTCATGAAATAGCTGTCACCTTCTATCAACAGCAAGTACTAGATAACTCTGTCCACTAAGACCAGAACAAATTGGAAATTAAGCATTTACATCTATATATATAATAGGATTAATAGTGTTTGGTCACATTTTTCAAAAATAAAATATAAAAAAATTCTGGTTTTGAAAAAAATAAATAGTAATAGCTTATAGTAGAAAGTTGAGGTGTTCAGAAGCTTTTAGAAAGAAAAAAATAAGTGTTTCACTATAGAGTGAAGTCAAATCATACACTAAATGATAAAAAAAAAAGTGTTTTCCCGATTAGAGATAGACAGACGGTAAGAGATTCAGTTATGATAGCTTGACCAAGTATAATTGTTGCTCTACTATTAGCAAAATTATTTTTCAAATTGATTAGACAAACGCAAATCACTACTTTTGAGAAATACTTTTCAAAATAAAATAAATTTTAAAAAATTAACCAAACAGACTATAATTAAAAAAATAGCATAATCACCTAAGCTAATACCGTGAAGAGTTGTCAAATACATAAATGAACTATCATTTTTTTAATGAATTTCACACTCTAATTATTAGTAGTTGTTTTTTTTTTCTACCTGAACTATCATTACTTATGTATTAAAACACCCATTAATTATCAGTTATTCTCTTTTCCTATCTGAACGAAAGTGATAGTTTAGATAGAAAAATGAAATAATCATAATTAGGGTACATTTTATTACATAAATGATGATAGTTCATCAGATAAAATAAGTGATAGCTGAGGTAAGAAACTCGTGAAAAAACGATTAATTAGGTGTGATTCTGATCATTAACTCGTAAATAGAAAACATGACTTGATTGATAAATCATCAAAAAAAATACAGGGTCTAATGTTGCAATAAAGTGTCGTTTCAATTGAATACTCCCTCCGTTCCAATTTATGTGACACTTTTTACTTTTCGAGAGTTAAACAGTTTAAGTTTGACCATAAATTTGGGCATGAAATCTTCAAGTTTTTCGAAATAAAATTTATACATTTGAAAACTACGTAAAGTACTATAAGTACTATAAGTCACGATAATTGACAATTCAAAATATTTAAAAGATATATGAAAAAATTATGTCCAAAGATAGACTTGTTTGAATCTCGAAATCCGAAAGGTGCGCCACATAAATTGAGACGGATGGAGTATTTTATTTATACCCGACCCGAATACAAAATACGGATCCAACACTGCTAAATCTTCAAAGTACAACCAACTAAGCCCAAAAATACATCAAAATTTAGCTCTCACTTCACTTTTAATCTCCGCCGTCAAAAAATCTTCTTCGCCGGCCGCCGATCAATTCTCCGATCAAGATGGGTGCCGGATTCCTCGTTGGCCTCATCGGCGTTCTAATTCTATCTCATGCTACTTATTCAACAATCCAATGTAAATCCCCTTAGTTTTTTTTTCTTTTTTGAGAATTTAAAGATTCAATTTTTTTTTGAAAATTTAAAGATTCATTTTTTTTTTTGGATTTCAGATAGGGCTTTGCTGAAGATTACTGAAGAAGAGTTTTCTGGACCACCCATTGATGTAAATTATCATTTTATTACCTTTTTTTTTTGGTTGAATCTATAGAGTTATTATAGTTGATAAAAAGTTGAATTTTTTATGTGTGTGATGTGATGTGGTAGTGATTGATCTCTTCTTAATTGTTTGTTGTTCAATTGTTTCTTTGCTACTGTATTTGTTTTACATACTTACTTTTTGATATGTTTGTTTTGCTTTGCGTACTTGATTTTTGATATGTTTGTTTTGCTTTGCGTACTTGATTTTTGATATGTTTGTTCGAGTCGAGGGTCTATCGGAAACAACCTCTCTACTTTCACAAGGTAGGGATAAGGTTGCGTACGCATCACCCTCTCCGGACCCCACTTGTGGGATTATACTAAGTATGTTGTTGTTGTGATGTTGTAATGATTGATCTCTTCTTAATTGTTTGTTGTTCAATTAAGAAGTAAGCTTTTGTTGTTCACTTGTTGTGGCTACTTGTTTCTTCGCTACTGTATTTGCTTTACATACTTGATTTTTGATATGTTTGCTCGAGCCAAAGGTCTATCGGAAACAACGGCTGCATACACATCACCTTTCCTAGACCCCACTTATGGGATTATACTGGGTATGTTGTTGTGATGATGTAATGATTGATCTCTTCTTAATTGTGTTGTTCAGTTAAGAAGTAAATTTTTGTTGTTCAACTGTGTTATTTGTTGTTGCTACTTGTTCTCTTCTTAATTATTTTTAACATGGCTTCTTGGCTACTGTATTTGCTTTACGTACTTGATTTTTGAGCAAGCCGAAGGTCTATCGAAAACAGCCTCTCTACCTTCACAAGGTAGGGGTAAGGTTGCGTACACATCACTCTCCCCCGACCCCACTTGTGAGATTATACTGGGTATATTGTTGTTGTTCTTGTTGTGATATTGATCTAAGTATTGGGTAATGTGCAGGTTGTAATCGAATTGATAGTTAGTTTAGTGTTATGCTTGTGGGCTGCAATGGCTGCCCCTGGAAAATTCAAGTCAATCCATCCTCAATCTGAGGAAAACAGGTACTTAATTCATTTTTTAAAATTGGGGTTTATGTATTTTTATTATTTGACATTGTTTTGTAGTAATAAAAAGTTTTCTTCACTGTCGTTTTTCCTTTTCATTACTACTTTAATTTGCTTCACTTGAGCCAAGTGTTTTTCGGAGACGGCCTCTCTACCTCCATGAATCCACGAGGTAGGGGTAAGGTCTGCGTACACTCTACCCTCCTCAGACTCCACTTGGTGGGATTTCACTGGGTATGATGTTGTTTTTGTGTTGTAGTAATAGAAAATTTTGGAGCTCTAGGGACTTGTGGGAATATGGATGATTGGTGTAAACTCACAGTTATGGGAACATCTATTCTCACTATCTCACAGTTGTGAATGCTCACTTGCACATACGCTCCATGGATTATATTTTGAAATACATCCTGTTCTTCTTAAGCACTCACAAAGGACTTCTCCTGGCACTATATCATTTTCTTTCTCTAAGTCAATGAATAACTAGGGGTTACCTCGTGGGTGAAGTGCCCCTCGGCTAGTTTGGAGGTAGGGCTAGGCCAATGACTATCATGTGGAAATCCTCTTTCCTCTCCCTATATATGTTCATCTTTTTTTTTTTTTAATCCAAATTATAGCCTCTTTATAATTTCCATCAATTTTTTATGGAATAAGGCCTCCATCGTAACACAACATGCATAAATCCAAACTAGTTCTCTGACACCCTTGTAAGATCCCTAAATATTTTCTTTCTAGTTCTTTTCTAAAAGTTCGGACAACTTTGAATATCGCTCGACATCTTTCTTTGTTGTTGTTGCACTACTTAAAATAAAATTTTGTGGCTTGTGGAGTTATACTACTCTGACTTCTTTAAGGCACTTCCAAACCTCCAAGAGTGCCATTTGAACCACATGTTTTTCTCTCCCATTCATTGCATCCTTTACTTCAATGGACACGATGCTTCGAGTGAGATAATGTTTCATTTTGTCATGGATGTATGACTCTTTAAAGTTATCGTTCTGATTTCAATTGCGGAAGTATCAAACTAGCATCTCCATATTTCTTTGATCTCACTAACTCCTGTTATGACTTGTTTAGAATCGTCTTTAATACAACTTTGTTCAAGTCTTTACCTCTCATCCCTCTTAGCCTTGCTAGTTTATACATTACTTTCTCTCTTTTTGTGTTTGTAGCTTTTAGTACAAATCGTCTAAGGATGTATCATGGGCTTTGCTAGTCACCTTCTTATCTTCCCTCTTCACTCTTTTATGTTCTTCGAAGGGTTTCCGTATTCTGCTGCATCTTATCATTTTTCAGTGTCACAATTTACTGTGGTTGAGGTCTTAGACTTTTATTATAGCTAGACGCTCGCTACATTTTAATACAACTCTCATTTTCTTCAACTGGATAATTGTGTTAGCTTCTAACTCCGATGCTCCCTCCTTTAATAATTTGTCCTTAAATGCAATTTGGTTTCTACCATTTGGCATGCACCACAGAATTCTTGGGCTTGGGCTCTTCTTTTTTGCCCAACACTTCTTCTCATCTAGAGTCACTAGTCTTGGGTGGTTAGAGCTTCCCTTGGTACCTATTCCTCTTGTGGCCTGGGCATTTTCTTTTGGTAAGAATTAAGTCTGTTGGACTACAATAACTACTTTTAAATGTTATCAGGTGTAATCTCCTCTTTTTAAAGTAAGGGTTAACTAAACTAGACATAAGTTAGGGCAATCTCTAAAATGTCATTTTCATTTCTGTTACAGCAACTATTTTTATTAAAGGTGGCGTTGGGTACACACATCTCGACTATTCCACTGGGAACGTGCACTTAGTTCTATTAACAATCATATCTCATGTACTAGGTCGACACAATGATCTCCATCTATCAGATTTCCCCTAATAAAGATATGTTGGTCTTTTTTATCCTTGGACATACCTATATCTTTTGAAAATTTAGTACTAGTTTCCTTTTAATCCAGTTTTCGGAGTATAGACAATTGTCTTCAGTTTTCTCTTTTAATCCTAATTGATGAATATAGACACTAATGATGTTGATTGTTTACTTTTGCCACACTGGCTTAAATAAGATAATCCTATCATTAATTCTCTATATTCATTACTTTATCTTTAAGTCATAGTTTTGTGATTATTTTTTTCCCATTCCTACTTATATTTACCCCGGGATACTGCAAAGTATGACTTGTGTTGTTGAGCCCTCGACCTTTTTCCCTGTGCACTTAGTCTCAGGCGGACCAGACACGCAATATCTACTTTCTCCTCTTAAAGGTATTCACTAATTCTATAACTTCCCAGTGAACTAGTCTAACTCTAACATGTCTCTCTTGGTCTACCTTTTTATCCTTATCTTCTAAAAATGTCAGAATCCTTTCTATCTATCATCACCATGCTGATGTAGTAGGAATTAGGATTAACTTCTTTATCCACACTTGTGCATGGCGTGTAAACCATTGCTTATACTACCAACACCCAGGTGCAGAAGTTGTTTTTCTTTCACAATGATTAAATTCTTTGCTAGTGAATCAACAAAAGACTAGAATTTGCATAGGTTTGTTCTTAGTAATTTTGGGTTAAGCAATGTAGAGAAGAGAACTTGATGCCGAGAGAGATCATGGGAAGCATAGTTGATAATTAGAAAAAATAGTTGGATATTCGACTTGGTGGCTTGTGTTCTGGGGATAACATCCATTTTTTTAATTGTTTAGCATTCCTGCAGTGCAGTTTTCAAGTAGTGGACAAAAGGCTGACTTGGTTAAATTTTGAGAAATGGAAATAACAATAACGGGCTTTTTCATATTTTGCTATTATAAACCTTGATTAGCCACCAAAGGAACAATGTAAAAGTGACTCATTAAAAAACAATGGGGAAGTGTGAAATAGTTCTGTTGTATTGTTATACGGTTATGCACATTCCTTGCCTCCCACCATTTTATAATGAGAGATTGGGGATAAACAATTAGTACATAATTTGCAAATTCTTTGCCTCTCTGCAGTAGCCGGAAAGGGAACCAAAGAAAGAGGAGAGAGGGTAGAGGAATGTCTGGTCACTGTGATTGTTGCGTATTGGCTCTGGGTGATGGGTACCATTTGTTCAACGTCTCTGTGGTTGTAGGGCATCTATAGTATTATTTTGCCATGTCTCTGAATAACACGTCAGTGAAAGCTTTTATGTGCTTTTCCTGGTTTCTCCTGATTTGAGTTACATCAGTCCTTTAAATAGTAGGTAATAGTTCAGATCTTGAATATCGTTTTAGGGCATTTACTGAAGTAGAAAAGCCAAAGTTCAGTTGATTGGTCCCTGACGAGCAAGTACTCCTGCTTTCTGTTGTACTTGTATCTTTAGTTGCTACAGCTCATTTTTTTGATATCTTATGTATCTCTACGATGCAGGGTGGTCGCTTTGCCTGCCAATCTGGATTTTATGATCTTTAATCACCGCGGAAAAATATTTCCTCTGGAAACCGAGTTGAAGTTGAAGTGATGGTCTGGACTACTTCAGCATTCATGAACTCGACAAACTGCCATCCTCCAGACCAGCCCCATCTTTCGCGACTGTTCTTGAAGGGTTGTTTAAGATAGTTTTCGTATTACACTAATTCGATTACTTGAGCAGCACAAGTTGACCTCTAGCAGACGGAAAAAAAGATACTCAGTTTGCACATTTTCATTTTTGCTTGCTTAAATTTTCGTTTTGTATGTTAAGACTCAGATTTTCAGAACATATCTCATAGTGTTGTCTATTAGCATTTATTCTCCATCTATGCAAAACATGAACTTGGTCTATGAAAACGAATATTTAGCAGTGCAGCTGTGAAATTTCTGTTTAGAACATCTCTAATGCAGGATATGTATTACATCCAACAACAACATACCCGGTGTAATCGATGTGTACGCAAGATTTGTATGACATCTGTTATTCATAATTTCAATTTTGTGCCTTATTTTGGTTGAATGAAGGAGATAATCTGTTTGTCCCTTATTTTGTCATACAAAAGCAATCCATATAAACTGAAATTTTTGTGTATAGCCAGCATTGTCCATTATCCATGGTGAAATCTTTGAGCTCCAAAGACATCTTTTGACGAGAAGATAAAACAGATCTCAAGGGGTAATTCTACGTATGGTCATTCAACTTTCAGTTTATTATACTATTGTAACGGAATCAAAGGACTGCTTTTCCATGTAATTCATCGGTCAAATTAAATATTCTCTTCTCAAAGCAATAGAGAGTATTTATTATGAGTCGTGTTTGGAGTGTGCCAAATAACGTTAAGAGCGACAAAGTTACTAGGGATTTCTCTCCGGTGTCTGCTAAGATGCTCCGATCTTTGGTTGACGCTATTATGAGGAAAACACCCCAATTTTTTGCCCACATCACATGGATAAAATAAATGATAGTAGCTGCCTTTGAGTTTCATAAATAACTGACAACTTCCACTCAAAAGTCTATAACAATAGCTGGCCAATGAATGCAATTTACTGGAGTGTACAATTACAAAGAATCCATTACATAAAATGAATGCAATCCAATCTTCTAGCATGATGGGAATAACTAACATGAAGGGAAAAATACATAAAAAGAAACCTCCACAATGCTCCGTTTGCAATTTACACACCTAAACTATGACGTATATGTATTACAGTGAAGTAGCATGCAGCAGTGATAACAAAATGGTGACCATGACTAGAACAGAAAGGCTGAGGTATGACAGGGTTCACTAATCGGGATTCCCACTCATAGAAAGCCTGAAGTTCGTCCTCAACTGCTAACAGTTCCAAATGCCCAAACACACTGGAGATGATCTAGATATCTAGTGAATGTGGCCACTGGGAAACTATACAAAAAGAGAATTGCTAAATTGAATAACAAATAAGTAAACAAAGGGTACCCCTCTCCTACTTGGAAGTTGGAACAAAAACTATTTAGCTTTTTGTCTTGTGAAACAATAAAGAAAAACCACCTTGAGGATACCTTACCTATGAATGAAACGAGTTACAACACCACAAGGTTTTAAGTGAGCTCCAAAAACTGCTAATATGGACAACAAAACAGCAAGAAATAGATAACAAGATGTCAAAGAAAAAACATATGTTCAATCACTCAACTAATGAAACAATTTCTACCACAGATCATTATACTTTGATTTTGGTTTCATACTTTCATTTTAATCAATATAACAGATCCCCAAAACTTCCTGACTCTGTTTAAACAATCAAATCATCAAAGATTTTCAATCACTCAGTCAAGCTTATTCCAATCCAAAGAATGAAGCACCTAGCAGATTGTTACTTATCATGATGATCAAATGGCTGATGTTACATCAGTGGTAACTGGTGGCAAGTCATCAAAGAAGGAACTAAATATCACTGAATCAGCGAGAACTGCAATCACAATGTACACAAGGAGAAAAATTGGTAGTGATGGTAAGTAGAAGTTGGAAGCAATCACAACAAGCAGCATGGCCAATGACACTCACATTTTCTACTTACATCTTCTACTCAAGAATGTGAAGGAATATCATCTGAAAGCATAATGGAGGTAATTACAGTTATATGATCGCTGCTGCCAAGATTTGAACAGCAAATGAGTCAAAATTTTAGCTTTGCACAGAAGTTGCAAAATAATTGAATCACAGAGAATAGATTTGCAATCCCATTAAGGAAAAAGAGGACAGATATGAAATGATTCATCTGACATCAGGGAAGCTAAAATGAAGTCCTAAGCAAAAAAGACCCTTCTTCAAATTCGGCTCCTCGGCCATGTACAAGCCATATTGTAGACAGGACATTGCAAAAACTTGAATTATAGCTTGGTACTTATTTATTAGATAAGATGGATATAATAGTTAAATTTGGCTGTGGACATGGCCATGTAAGATTCTCATATAGCTTGAGTCTACTGTTAGTCCCTCAGTTACTGCACTCACAATAATAACTACTACCAATTTGTATGAAATGAAGAAAAAGAATGTAAAGGGGCCAATTTAGTCCTTTTTCTAGTTAGGAGAAACAACAACAACATACCCCCATGTAATCGGGGGTCTGCGGATTCCTAGTTAAGAGGAAACAACATAAAATATAATCGACATTACTCATCAATTGTCACATTTCATCCATCAACCCCCACTTTCAAACTTCAGCATTAAATACTGAATAATGAAAATTTCACAGCCACCAAAAGCAAATAGATGCATGATCAGCATCACAGTTATTCAAAAACTTGTGTTCCTACTCTGTTTCCTCCTTTTTCATTTGTTTAATCTTTTTGTTTGGGAGTGTGTGCGTGCGTTTTTCTTTCATTTTCCCTGTGTGTGTGTGTGGGGGGGGGGGGGGGAGAGGTGGAGTAAATAGAAGAAGAAACTTCATTTGCAGAAGAAAAATATTCTCACTGAAATAGATTCAGTGGAGAATGAACAATGACTAACCTCCAAAAAATGTTCTGCACTACTACATCTCGACATCCAAATAGACTCTGTGACATCCACAGAAGAATTACAGTATGACTGACTTTTACCTAAACCTAATCAATTGCTGCTGTTTTGAACAGGGAACGGAACTACGGAAGTACCCTATCAAGCTAACCAACTAATTTACAACTGGGTTAACTCCTGCTGATTTTCCCTAGATTGCCTCAGTATTAACTCAGCTCTCCTCTTCTTGTCATCTCTTTCTTCATCCCGCCTGAACAAGGAAGTGTTTCTCCCAGAACCCTTTTTCAAAAGCCTCAGATCCAAAGAATCACCTAAGGCCTTCTTTCCAGGCCTAAACTCTAAACAGACGGCAGGCCTCTTGTCCGGAAGTTTTTTCTCCTCGCCATCTACTGTTTCGGAAAGCCCATCCTTCATCGCCTCAATTGCAGGGGAGAACGTCTCCAACAAAGAAATGTGATTTTTGTTGTCTACCTCACTAGAAAGTTTCGCTGGAAGAGCCACTGGGTCCACATCCTTCTCACCAGCTTGAAAAGGTTTTGCAAGAAACGGATTTTCACTTTGACTAACACTTGAAGTGATACCAACATCATCTGGCTGCCTAGAAGTTGATGCCACTGCTGAACCATTGCACACCAATCGCTGCTGTAAATTTAATAAAGATCTTTCTGCCTTCCTTCGCTGTCTTGCTAATTCAATTTTATCAGCTCGAGGATCCGATGCCCTCTCATTCCACGTGGGGGTCCGTACATAAGTATGCGGATCAGGAAATGCAGGCAACCATGGAGGTACGTGCTTAAATGCCGGTGTTTCACCAATTTGTGAAAAACTGGGTATCATACTGGGATGTTTTACCACAGGAAAATGTGGAAGAGTTTGAGAAAATTGTATCTCTTCAGCAGATTCCACATACTCGACCATCTCGCTAACAATACCAGAATTTAACCCACAACGGTTCACCTCCGATGCTCGCTGAAAACCAGTGGAGGCACACATATCCTCTAATCCTTGAATAATATCAAACACGTTGCACTGTGTTCTTCCAGCTAAATTAGCACTACTACTAGCAGTCTTGCCTAGGTCACGTATATACTTAATTGCAATGTCTGCAAGTGATTCAAGAGCAGATTCATTGAAGATCTCAAACCCAATACTTTCACATATTTGCGCCACGGCAGTCCTCGATATTGCTCGCCCAAAATCGTCTGAACCAGTTCTTTCTTCCCCGGTATTATCAACAGTACTCTCTTTCTCCCTTTTATCCTCGGCGTTACCTCCAATGATCATATTCAGATTCCTAAAAGATTCAAGGCTTCTTTTACTCAAAAACCTTACCACTCAGCTCAAACTGTGTCTTTGACAGGAAAAGTTCACAACTTGGTAACATTACAAAATTTCCACAACTCAAATATGCAGTTCAAGATCTCTACACCCATTTGCAATTCATACAGACCCCAATTGCCCAAAGTACAAGTAGACATGAATTACTAAACCCCTAGCTTTCCCCAAAAAGAAAAAAAAAATCACAACTTGGTGATGTAAATGAGAACCCCAGAACCAAAAAATCAACCAAATGCTTCAATAAAACCAAATGGAAGCCTCAAGATTCCTCTACCCCACTTGGTAAGTCATAAAACCTCAAGTATTAAGCTGCATTAAGGAGTAAAAGAACAACCCTAATTGCCCAAAATACAAGTAGACACAAAAAAAATCACAACTTGGTGATGTAAATGGCAACCCCAGAACCGAAAAATCGACAAATTCTTCAAGAAAACCAAATCCAAACCTCAAGATTCCTCAACCCCACTTGGTAATTCATCAAACCTTCAAGTATTAAGGAGTAAAAGAACAACCCCAATTGCCCAAAATACAAGTAGACATGAAAAAAATCACAACTTGGTGATGTGAATGACAACCCCAGAACCCAAAAATCCAACAAATTCTTCAAGGAAACCAAATCCAAACCTCAAGATTCCTCAACCCCACTTGCTAATTCATCAAACCTTAACTATTAAGCTGCATTAACAACCAAAAGTACAACACCAAATGCGATACAAGAAAAACTTGCATAAGAGTGAATACTTACAGCTGATTTTTTAGGTTAATTGAACTTGGGTTACCGATTTCTTGATTAGTAAATTGAAATTGATTCAAAATTGAGAGAGCTAAAAAGGGTTTATGGAGATTTTTTTTTTGATAAACCCTAACGGTACACACCAAAGAAAGGGATTTGTAGATCGAGAGAGAGTAGAGGATCGAATAGTGGAGCGGGACCTTTTTTTTATAGAAAAAAATGTATTCTATTAATAGCATATGAGTACATATAGTTTATAAATATGACAAATTGACCCCTATACTATTTTTGTTTCACTCCATTAACAAAACCTTATTCCCCTGCACAAAAGCTTTTACTTTAATTTATGTGACACTATTCGAATTTCGAGAGTTAAGCAGTTTAAGTTTGATAGTAATTTTCAGTCCTTTCAGATGAAGAGAATCATAGAAATCTTAAAATTTGATATAACAATCAATCAATATTTTATAACAAGAAGAAGAACCCTATTTTTATTTTTATTTTTTTACAAAATCGATAACTAACCTGAAATCTACAATAAAATTAAAGCTTAATGGAAGAAAAACAAATTGGAGATAGCTGTTTAAATGCAAGAACAATAGTTAAAGGACGGTGTACCTATGTCTGCAAAGGAAAATGTTTGATGAGATTTTTACAAATGACTCGATTTGAATTTTTACCTGAAAATATTACCCCAGCCCTACCCCTTTTTTAGAGTAATAATTTTAGCTCAACATAAGTGAAAATATATATTCACGTGGAACGTCACTTGACACTCTTTTTAATAAAAAATAGAAGGTGTACACTACAATCATCAACTACTCAATTAGATATATTTTAATACACATATGATCATTCAATTACAAAAAGGAACCACTAATAATTGAACTAAAAAACTCGTAAAAAATAATAATTTAAATGTATTTTTAATCATTAAGTGTGTTTTTAAAGGAGTGTCCATATTTACTAAAAGCTTTTTACTATTCTTACTTGCATAATTTTCCACTGATGATTTTTTTCCCTATTGCAGCCAATTAAGTTCCTTTTATATATTCTTACTTCCTTTCTCTATTAATATAATGGGGTTAATAATATAAACCACATATAAATTATTTTATTTTTTTGCAAGATTCATGCTTTAATTATTCATTATTTTCTCTATTTGCCTAAATTATCACCTTCTTCATATTAAATCACACCTTGATATTGAGCTGATCAAATAGTTATTTTTAATCGATAACAGGCATGTGTATGTCAACTTAACATTGAGGTGTATTTATAAAGAGAATGATAATTGAGATATAAAACTAGCGAAAATGTGATAATTTAGATAGATAAACAGAATAATGGATAGCTAAGATATAAAACTCACAAAAATATGATAGTTTGGATGTGTTTCTTTTATATATCGTTAACTTAATGTAATATGACTAGCTAATACTTAACAATAATCATCACAAATAGAACGTTAGTAGCAAAACATTTTTAAAAGTCACCAACAAATTTTGTGATAGAGAGGTAAGTATTCTTTTCATCCCTCATCAAATATTTCAAATTCAAGCCTTATATACGAAGACGTCTTTAATAAGTATTTTATCTTCAATGTGAGGTCTCTAGTTCGATCCCTAGGTATAAAGACACTTTTATTAGGTAGCCTGTGAGGACCCAATTCCTGGGTATGGAGACATTTTTAGAGAGCATTTTACCTCCAGTGTGAGATCTCGGGTTCAAACCCTAGACATAGGTTCAAACCCTAGACATAGAGACGTCTTTATTACAGAGCATGTGAGGTCTTGAGTTCGAACTCTAAACATAAAAATGTCTTTATTAGAAAATGTTTTACCTTCAATATGAGTTTTTTTTGGGACACGAATTTAAATTTAATCGAGCCTCAATACAGTCGCACATTGAGTGGGATTTTTTTATTTTTTATTTTTTGAAAAGTCTGAGAAGTTGAAGGAGTAAAGTGTGGAACTCCAAAAGTTAAAAGAGCACATATATAGTTCTTCTATTGGAACACAAGATTATTACAAAACGTTTGAGGTTTCAAGTTCGAACTCTGAACATCAAATCGCCTTTATTATAGAGCCTTTTACCATTAGTATGAATTTTTTCAGCATAAATTTAAATTTAATCGAGCCCCAATACGGTACATGATTTGTTGAAAAGTATGAGAAGTTGAAGGGGGTAAAGTGTGTAACTAAAAAAGTTAAAGAGCACATATATAATTCTTCCTTTGTTAACACAAGATTTTCTCTATTTAGGATAAGCCAAAGAGAAACTCCTAGCCTTTGAGAAGAAGAAGAAGAATGGAGAAGTACTTTGGGAATGCATACAGGGGTGACCCGGGAGTGCCACATGCCGACCCGGACCGATTCGTGAACATATGGATCGGGTCTGCTGCTTTCTCTGCTCTCACATTTATCAATCCCTACATGTGGACTCTCTCCAATCAATACAAGTAAAACCTGCAAAACTCACTTTCAGTTCCTTTTTTTCAAGAATGTTTTTTTCTTCTTCATATTTGTTGTTAATTTGATAAAGGGTTAATCTTTATTTGGCTCAATTCTTGTTCTAGGTAGGGGTATGGTCTGCGTACACGTATGTTGTTGTTGTATAGTCTGCTTACAATTTTTTAGGAGTAGTATGGAATTATGGTGTTTGTGGTGCAAAGAGCTAATAAAGCAAGAGAGAGTGATAAAGGGGTTATCTTTGTTCGGCTAATTTCTTGTTCTAGGTAGGGGTAAGGTCTGCATACACGTATGTTGTTGTTGTTGTTGTATAGTCAGCTTACAATTTTTTAGGAGTAGTATGGACTTATGTTGTTTGTGGTGCAATGAGCTATTAAAGCAAGGGAGGGTGATAAAGGGGTTATCTTTATTTGGCTCAATTCTCGTTCTAGGTAGGGGAAAGTTCTGCGTACACGTATGTTGTTGTTGTTGTTGTATAGTCTGCTTACAATTTTGTAGGAGTAGTATGGACTTATGGTGTTTGTGGTGCAAAGAGCTATTAAAGCAAGAGTGTGGATGGTAAAGGGGTTATCTTTATTCGGCTCAATTCTTGTACTATGTAGTCTGCTTACAATATTTTAGTAGTAGTATCGACTTGTGGTGTTTGGGGTGCAAAGAGCCATTAAAACAAGAGAGAGTGGTAAAGGGGTTATGTTTATTCGGCTCAATTCTGTTCTGTATAGTGTGCGTGTAGTTTTGAGGAAGTGGTATCAACTTGTGGTGTTGGTGGTGCAAAGAGCTATTAAAGCAAGAGAGTGAGTGGTAAAGGTGTTATCTTTATTCGGTTCAATTCTTGTTTTATGTAGTCTGCGTATAATTTTTCAGTAGTAGTATCGACTTGTGGTGTTTGGTGTGCAAAGAGCTATTAAAGCAAGGGAGAATGATAAAGGGGTTATCTTTATTCGGCTCAATTCTTGTTCTATATAGTTTTCCTTACAATTTTTTAGAAGTAGTATCAACTTATGGTGTTTGTGGTTCAAAGAGCTATTAAAGCAAGAGAAAGAGTGATAAAGGGGTTATCTTTATTCGGCTCAATCCTTGTTCTATATAGTGTGCTTATAGTTTTGAGGAGTGGTATCAACTTGTGGCGTTGGTGGAGCAAAGAGCTATTAAAGCAAGAAAGAGAGAGAGAGAGAGAGAGAGTGTGTGGTTAAGGGGTTATGTTTATTCGGCTAATTTCTTGTTCTATATAGTGTGCTTGTAGTTTTGAGGAGTGGTATTAAAGCAAGAGAAAGAGAGACAGTGTGGTAAAGGGGTTATCTTTATTCTGCTTATAGTTTTGAGGAGTGGTATCAACTTGTGGCGTTGGTGGAGCAAAGAGCTATTAAAGCAAGAAAGAGAGAGAGAGAGAGAGAGAGTGTGTGGTTAAGGGGTTATGTTTATTCGGCTAATTTCTTGTTCTATATAGTGTGCTTGTAGTTTTGAGGAGTGGTATTAAAGCAAGAGAAAGAGAGACAGTGTGGTAAAGGGGTTATCTTTATTCAGCTCAATTCTTGTTCTATGTAGTGTGCTTATAGTTTTGAGGAAGTGGTATTAACTTGTGGTGTTGATGGTGCGAAGAGTTATTAAAGCAAGAGAAAGAGAGAGAGAGCTATTAAATGGGTTATCTTTATTCAGCTCAATTCTTGTTCTATTTAGTGTGCTTACAATTTTTTAGTAGTAGTATGGACTTATGGTGTTTGTGGTGCAAAGAGCTATTAAAGCTAGAGAGTGTGATAAAGGGGTTATCTTTATTTGGCTAATTCTTGTTCTATGTAGTGTGCTTATAATTTTGAGGAGTGGTATCAACTTGTGGTGTTTGTGGTGCAAAGAGCTATTAAAGCAAGAGAAAGAGAGAGAGAGAGAGTATGGTAAAGGGGTCATCTTTATTCAGCTAAATTCTTGTTCTATAGTGTGTGCTTATAGTTTTGATGACTGGTACCAACTTGTGGTGTTGGTGGTGCAAAGAGTTTATTAAAGCAAGAGAAAGAGTGTGTATGATGAAGGGGTTATCTTTATTCGGCTCAATTCGTGTTCCTTATAGTCTGCTTGCAATTATTTAGTAGTAGTAGACTTATGGTGTTTGTGGTGTAAAGAGCTATTAAAGCCAGAGAGAGGGGTAAAGGGGTTATATTTATTCGGCACAATTCTTGTTCTATATAGTGTATAGTCTGCTTACAATTTTTTAGTAGTAGTATCGACTTATGGTGTTTGTGGTGCAAAGAGCTATTAAAGCAAGAGAGTGTGATAAATGGGTTATCTTTATTTGGCTCAATTCTTGTTCTATATAGTGTGCTTGTAGTTTCGAGGAGTGGTATTAACTTGTGGTGTTGGTGGTGCAAAGAGCTATTGAAACAAGAGAAAGAGAGAGAGAGTGTGTGTGATAAAGGGGTTATCTTTGTTCGGCTCAATTCTTGTATAGTCTGCTTACAATATTTTTGTAGTAGTAGACTTATGGTTTTTGTGGTGCAAAGATCTATTAAAGCAAAAGACAGGGGTAAAGGGGTTATATTTATTTGGCTCAATTCTTGTTCTATATAGTGTGCTTGTAGTTTTGAGGAGCGTATCGACATATAGTGTCGGTGGTGCAAAGAGCTATTAAAGCTAAAAAGAGAATGGTATAGGAAGTTACTAACAATAGAAGATTGAGAAGCCTTTAAAGAGTATAAGAACTATGGAGCTCCTAGGGCTTTGGTCTAGTGGTAAGGGATAACATGTGATGTGTGGATTAGAGCACATCATGGGTTTGAACCTTCCACAGTCAAAAGCCTTTTATTTGAGTGAAAGAGGATAGATGGGCGGGTTTATTATAGACTGAGCTTCAAACCATGCGCCATTGGTCCTCAAAATTATTTTGGTCATCCCAAAAAGTTAATAATAGAGCTAAGAAGGTGATTCACATAGCCCGAGACAAAGCATTAGACAGCTTATACCAAAAGTTAGGAAGGCAGGAAAGGACGAAAGAAATGTAAATTAGCAAGATTGAGAGAAGAAAGGGAAGGGTTAAAATCTGAACAAAGTTAAATGTATTAAAGGAAATATCCTAAAAAGTTTTGACTATAGATGGTCATAGAGAGATGTAGATGGATGCTTTGTTAATCAGTTACTCAACATGAATATGAGGATGACGTAATATATTTTGGTACGTCTGTTATAGATAAAAACCTTAGCTTCACTTGTGAAATTAGCTCCACTAAGATGCACGAAAAATATGAAGGCCGAAGAAGTTTATGGAGATGGTATCCCTATAGACCGGAAGTGCCATGGAGAGTTCGAAGTAGTATGAATAACCAAGTAGTCAAGGATGTATTTTAAGGAGTAGAAAAAAGAGTAAATAAGTGGGAAGGAGTACATTGTTTTCGATATATATAAACAAAGAAGATATTCAAAGTTGTACCAACTGTTTTGGTATTAAATTTTAAAGGTCATATGATGAGATTTAAGGATCGAGTAATAGAGCATAGACTTAGGGACATTATAAGGGTAACAGAGAATGAGTTTGATTTTTGCATAGTAGATCTACTACAAAGGCTTATATTTTGTTAGAAAAATTTATGGAGATTCAAGGTCATAAAACATGAAGATTTACAAAAATAAAAAGATTAAGTATCTTCCCAGAGTATACATTAGCTCATACTACAGTGCCAAAGAAAAATAAATCCATAAAGTAGTTGAGAAGAGATGTATTCATATAGAATATATAAATATTTAAATATCTTAAAATCTGTATGAGAGTGGTTTCAAGTGGGAGAATAGTGGAAGGAGATTACGAGTTCTCCACAATTGTGGGCTGCACCAAGTATCTGCATTGAGCCCACAATTATTTTCTACAGTTATAGATGAGCTAATCAATAGTTTTAGGTATGAGTTTCAAAGAGCATACTATTTGCAGATGATATTGTGTTGGCTGACAAAACTAGCTAGATATGAGCTGAAAATAACGACACTTCAGGAATCAGTTTTAGGATAGAAAGAAGTAAGATATAATATATGCTCTGCAAATTTACCCATAAGAAGAATGAAGGTGAAGTTAGATTAGACGGGATTGAGGTGTTTAAATGGATAGTTTGAATATTTAGGTTAGTCAGTCAGGTGAGTGGCATAATAGATGGAAATTAACATATATAATTAACATAGGATGACTCTATGGAGAAGTGCTGCAGGTGTATTATGTTTTACGAAAATACCTAACAAAGTTCGATACAAGTTTTATAGAAACCAACAATGTGTATGGGTGTTTATATTGGATCTTTGTGGTCCAACATGTCCCTAAGACGAGCATTGTAAAAATGCAGATATTAAGATGGATGGAGTTGCTTTTGCCATATCTATATAGATAAACCTCCAAATGCATTGGTCTACACAAGAGACATTGATAATTGAAGAGACTAAAAGGAAACGAGGTAAACAAAGAATCACATAGAGGGAAATGACTTACAATATCTCAAAACAAAATGCAGTGGAAGCAAATGATTCATATAAGCGACATGAATTAGTTAGAGATTAGGGTTTAGTTATACTTTTATATTCCCTCAGCTGTTTTTATATGGTGGTATTTGTCCGGATACAAAGTTTAAAAAAGAATAACTTTTAATGCATAAGATAAATATGCATAACATATCAAACATACTTCTAGAATCTTGTAGTCTTTAACATGTCATGTCCTATTTGTAAGAGAAAATCATTATGGTTAAAATGGAAATTTTAAGAGTTAAGAAATTTCGAATATAGAAAGGTGTCAATCTTATTGGACTAGACTAAAACTGAAAAAGATTGTCATGAATATGAAACGGAAGGGAGCACCTTTCTTGGCTTTCAGGCTGAGGTAAACTGTTGTTACATTTAAAGTAGGCATGGTGCTTGTTAGGAGCCTTTGTAGTTTGGTTAGAAACTTGTACGTCTCTTCGGGGATGAGTGGGATGCTTGAAAAACCTCTAGTTTTAGAAAACTTCTACTTTGCCGTAAATGACTAATTTCTTGGTATTGGAATACAATAGGTCCGAATAGAACATAACTGATATAAAGGATTCATGTAGCTGCCAGCAAATAATTTTGGATAAAGACAGTTGATTAGTTGAGTGGTATATTAAATCATGATGTTAAGAATTGAAGTAGAGTTGATGTCCATTTGGTCTTGTAAAACTACAAGGGAGGTCTTTTTTCACCTTGCAAGTTCCTTTTTCTTTTTGGGTGGATAAGTAATTAACCTTCAAAGCTGTTCTTGGTCTTTATTATGATAAACTTAAGACTCTTCTCGATGTGATTATGATAGAGTTAAGGGCTGTTGACTTCACACTGACGGTTTCTCTTTACAGTTTAGAACTGAGTAAAAGATGTGGGGTCAGTCTATATCAAAAAAGATGAAGAGTCAATCTGTTTTTGATCAAAAGGGGTTGAGTAAGGGTTGTTTTGCTTGCTCAATTTGGCCCTTTCTCCATTCCCGTTCAGATGTCCAGAACATTGTCGATGTTTCCTTTTGACATGTTCCAAAATGGAAATATCGGTGAATATAGGTTTCTAAGAACCTTCTTCTATTTTAAAAAATTAATACATACACATCTCTGTAGTCTGTATTTTGTGTTCCGTTCTTCTCAAGTTCCCGCTTCCAGCTAAATGGCATCTGTTGGCATTTGAACAACAAAGGAGCAGTACATTCATGCTAAGTGGAACTCCTAATCCTTCTCAATATTTTTCTTCTGTTTCTCATTAAGAACAAAGCATTTGTTGATTACAAAAATGGATCATGATTCACCTTAAGTAACGCGAAAACTACAAGTTTTGAGGATATTTGACAATTGCCTTAAACATGGAAAATAGTCTTAGAGTTTGCACCACCTTGAAGAAAGGAAGATCACTCTCACCCAAACTTGGTCAGAGGTTTAAATCTTGGGAACTTCTTAAGTACTGCTTGTCCAAGACGACCAAATTAGAGCCATGAGACGCATCTCTGTAGAACAGTTCCATATTCACTAGAGAAAGACTTCAATACATGTTGGTTCAAAGTGGGTGGTTTACTGGGAGTCTGAGTGGACTGTAGGGGTAGTAAGGGTAATATGAGGCTTCCTTCTTTCTTTTCTTTCCCCTTTTTTCCGGATAAGCATGAGGCAGGATCCCTTCTGCGTAAGGGTAATATGAGGCTCCCTTCTCTCTTTTCTTTCCCCCTTTTTCGGAGGCACGAGGCTCCCTTCTGCATTCCAAGTTCACATTTGGAGTTTGATAGGTCATATTTGACGTAAATTAGGTCATTGCTATTTTTTCCTACACTTATCTGTTTATCACTTTATACTAACAATTTTAAAGGCTCATCTCTCGAGATCTGAAATACAAAGCAAGAATGATAATTGAGTAAAGCATAATCCATGCATATTTTTTTGAAATGGAGCCGCTTGATCATTTCGCTTAAACATGATTGAAATCTTCCGTGCATTCTTAATTTGTGATGGGGGGTCACTTGTTCCTTCTTGATCTCATTAGAACTATGCTTCTTGAGTTGTGGAATGCTAGTATAGCTCGAAACTTTAATTTGGTGTAGATGCACTCCGCTATGGCTAATTGCCAGTACTCTGTGCCCCAGCAAGTGATTACATTTTGCCATGTTGGGAACCGGCAGTAGCAAGTGTTGTCTCAACTCTCAACGACGACCATATTACTGCAAATTTTTGAGATTTCTAAAAAAGTTCCTTTTTGCTGTGTGTCTGACTTATTTGAATATGTTCTTATGTGCAGCTGGCATGACAAAGCCATGCTTTTTGAGCAACATCACTGGAAGAAAGCTCTCAAGAAAAATCAGGACTATGAATTCAAGGTACGCATGGTTCTTATGTTATGATTATGTTAACTCTTATGCGCCATAAAAGGACGACGAGGAGTTTTGTTCCGATGCTTTTAGTTTCAAACTAGGATGAAATTACTGCCTTTTTGTTGCTCATTTGTGTTTCATTCATTCATTGCAGTGGAACCAGTACATGGATAAAGAGACACGAGACTCGTACTACTTCAACTGGCCTGTTTACTTTCCATAAGTTTCTCCAATGTATCAGCATTCTGGTGTTTCCTTTTGAAATTTCTGTTGATACTATGAATTCAACCATATTTTAGCCCCGAAAAGTTTGGTGATATTTTCAAAGCGCTGCATGATTGCTTCCCTTAGTTTTCTCTAATTAATGGAATTGCTGTTCTTCCTATTTGAACTTGAGACGACCTAACTTGAACTGGATCTGTTATATAGGCTCGTACTACTGTGTCCTCGAGTTCTACGTGAACTTGAGATGACAAAAGAGGCGAACGATCCATGTCCACGGATTCAGTGTATTCTCTTAGTAAATGGTAGTGAGGATGCAAGAGCTGCAAAGATGTGCAGAAACAAAAGTATTCAGTGTGTTTCAACCCTACAAAGAATGGACAACTACACTGCAATTTGGTCCTGAAAGTAATTGCTACAAAGCAACCCAGCATTGGAATATGTTTCACAACAACAACAAACCCAATGTGGTCCCACAAGGTGGAGTCTGAGGAGGGTAGAGTGTACGCAGACTTTACCTCTATCTCATGGGCGAGTTAATTCAAAACTTCTACTCCGCCATCAATACTTCCCACCTTGTAATCGTTCGAAAATATTGCTACTGGGATAAGATCTCCGAGATCCTCGTCCTCGGGGAAAAAGATAATATAACCACCTTTTGGTCGGGTTACTCGAACGTGTATACTTACCCATTCACACTTGTACTCAAGCCGGGTATTGATCCGATATGGAGGGTTGTGGCCTGTCTCCGATTCCTAGCCCAAAAGGCTTTTGCATGACATAGCATACAGGACAAGGAGACAGTAACAACATCAAAGTAATGCGATAACCAAAATACGCGAAACAATTGGTAGCCACATAAATCACATGATAGGGAACTTGATGAAAAGCTTAATAAGTGTTAACCATGCTTCTGTAATTTCTTTTACCTTGTTCAATCTTTTTAAATGTTTTTCGATGGACTACAATCAAATTTTTCTATAACAACGTTTTACTATAAAAATTATGTTTTTTGTGGAAGCGATCTTACATTTCATGTTACGTTTCGCTATAGCAGTCAAAGAATATTGGAACAAACTACGATGTTATAGAGAAGTTTGACATATAGTCTTGGACAAGTGGATAATATAATCAGTTTAGTCTAGGGAGCAAATGAAGTTTCTAAGATGGTTCAAATATTTATTATGGTCCATCTCACCTGCAATTCATCATGTAATTAAATTACTTATATGACTTTTTCCACAATTATTTCAAGTCTTCTTAATTGTCATGTAGTGTCAAAATCAAGATGCACTCTTTAATCATCTTTGGAGATATTTTTGTAACAATTGAATTAAATTTTGTTTGAATTCAGATTAAGTTGACTAGTTCTTTGTTCTTCTGTCTCTGCCTAATTTTGGGTTTGGCCACCTTTTCACTAACGTGTTCTTCGTTTGCTAGAAAATCGGCACATTGATTTGCAACCCTCTAGACATGTCGAATTGTGGCTTTGTTGGCCGTTAATAAACATCGACAATCTTAATAGTGTATCGATCGAAAGGCAAGACGACATAGTCCCCTATCAAGGAAATGTGGTTACGTCCGGTATGTTCCCCTATCCCCCCTTATTCACAACTCATGCTATGTTATATGGAGTGGAGGGTAGGAGCAAGTCGAGTTCGTATTTTCAGAATAACAGTCACATCCATATCTGATCTATTTACTCGGCATCCGTCGCAATGTATATGGCATGGTGTATTGTCCTTGAAGAAAGTAAAATAAAATTGGACTACTATATATGTCTCAGTAACTCAAGGGTGTGACCTAGTGGTCAATGACGTGGGCTGAATATCATGAGGTCTTAGGTTTAGTTCCCAACGGAGACAAGATACTAGGTGATTTCTTCTCATCTGTTCTAACCTTGGGGGACAGAATTACCAAATACATGATGCTAGTGGAAGATAACAGGTATCACATGAAATTAGTCAAGGTGCGCAAGCTGGCTCAAACACCACCATTATGAATATATACGTGTGTGTGTATGTTAGTGTGACAATAGAAAAACACAAATAATTGTATTACTACTAGAGTATGTTTTTTTTTGTTTGTCCATTCTAATTAAGGAAAAGTAAGTAATAATTTCACCGCGGCAAAATTATATAAATTAATATTAGGTTAAAGGTTAAAAATTATCATCATATAAGTTAAATATTTATTCTTCATTGTGAAATCCAATTTCTTTTTCTGCACCTTCTCAGTCGTGGTCTCGTTTCAGTCGTGGCGTCGGTATCTCCCACATGGAGGAGAGAGTTTAGGGTTTTAAAAAAATCAATTGAAAAATATATTAGAAAAATAAATGAATGAATGAATAATGTCTCAGCTAATAGAGTCGTTATATATGCCATGTGGACGAAGATTTTATGGCCAAACGCGCTTAGAAGCGTTTGCAGACAAATATTTGGTCTGGTCATCGTCGAGGTGTTTTTTGCTTACCATTGGGTGATAGTTCAGGTAGGAAACTCACACTCTCAATAGTTTAGGTATGAAACTAAAAAAACTGAGATAATTTAGATGTATTTTTTAACCTTAACTCAAAAAAAAAAACATGTTTATGTCAGAGTCCCACATCGAGCTCTTACACTGGATGGGAGGTCTCTTTATATAGCTTCAGCGCGATTCTCACCTCTTGATCGACCAAATTTTAAGATTGAGTTAAGTTCAAAGTTCAATTTTTACCATGATATCAGAGTTCGACTCATCCCAATGCATTATTTATCCATTATTGGGCCCTCATCATCTAAGGGCATCCCACAAAGAAACAGAAAAATGGCCTAATTAAACAGATGGAACTCATGAATTTCCTCAATGATCTGGAATATGGCTGACCACATGATAGTGTCCATTGGAAGATATATGAATGAAGAATTGATAAAGATATATGATGAGGAAGTGTGTTACTTTTCTTGTATTGCATGGGCTGTTGATATTGATGTTACTTAGTATTTCCCTTTCCTCAACTTCCTTTAATTTCCTTTGAATGAGGAAGCCCCCCCCCCCCACCCCCACTAATATCATCTCATATGCAATCATTAATTATTGTTTCAATGACACAAATGGTGTATGTCTGTCGTTAGTTCGTATCGTAAGGTGTTGAGTTAAGTATCGCAATAAGCGCAACCTTCGTATTTAGTTGCCATTGTTAAGTTTGGAATCCTGAACAGACTGCTGATGATAAGTCGGAGGAAGATGAGGATGGCGTCAAGTCATCAGGTGGTGGAACTTGGTAAGAAACATTTTTTTGGCATGATGTATAAATGTGTCTTTTAATTTGGTATCAACTGACATCTACGCCTTTCAACTTTGAGTGTGTACAGATAGACACTTAAACTATTGTATAAAGTTGAACAAGTAGACACGCACGTCCTACGTGACAATTTGCATGAGATACACTCGAACTAATTTGTATTATGCCACGTTGGACGCTTGTGTCTACGTATTAACTTTATACAAGTTTACGTGTCTACTTGTGCACATCCAAAGTCAGAGAACATAGATGTCAGCTGAAGCCAAGTTAAAGAGCACGTTTATGTATTATGCCTATTTTTTTTTTGCAAACATCGAATAGACTGATCTGACTAATTTAAATTTGTGTCACATAAAGTTCATGACTTGAGGGGAAAGCACTATATGGTCATAATTAGGAATTTATCATCCTTAGAGCTCGAACCCAATACCTCTATGTAAAGGTGAAGGGACCACATATTATCTCTTTATATTTGAAACAAGTAAAAAACATAAACATAAATTAAAAAATAAATTAATTTATAAAAATAAGTTAAAATATGTTGATAGTATAATATCATATTCTTTTTGTGTTGTTATATATATATATATATATATATATATATATATATATATATATATATATATATATATATATATATACACACAATCAATTACTAAAAGAAAGAGTCATGCATCCCAAAATGGAATTGACTCGTGGTGCTTGATCGAAGTTCTAGTAGATAGTCATGACTTGATCAAATTAATTGTACATGAGTGCCTCATACTGCTCCACATCTGGCTTTTGTCAGGGACGTGCTTCCATTACTGATTAAAAAAAATATCAAATTCCCCTTTAAACGATTCAACTGTTAAATATTATAATAGTCTCAGTTTTCACCATTGGGCTTATAGACATCAACACATGATCCATAATAACCATGTTAAAGCATTTTTGGTCTTGATCACTAGGTGCATTATACTACTAGAAAACAAAGAATTGGCTACGAATAATATATATTTGCTTAATTATAAGTTTGCATAGTGCTTTTCCTATTTGTTTGTTTTCTCTTCTTCTGCCGAACTGAACGAAGACAGTTTCTCGTACCTCTCTATTGCACTAATATCTTCTCTTTCACTCTCTTTCTTCATTCAGGAAAGGTGAAGATTGAATCGGGAATCGAAAATGAAGCAGGAACAGACTTGTCCTTTGGTCGAGTTTGGCTGGCTTAAAAAGCGCTTGGGCGCTCTACATACGATGTAGACTCCATCAGATACATATGGTTCTGGATCCACTCGTCTGGCAAGTTGGCCAGCAAGCACTTCCTCCCTTCTTTCATAGCTAAACAACAAAAATCTCATGCTAATCTCATTTAGCTATATATTATATACAAACTATATTCAATTAGGTAGGAGCCTTTCAGCGATGTATTAGTTGGAAATATCGAAAAATTCCATAGCTAATTCTATGTTTTATATTAATGCAACCAATTGGAGAAATTTGTTCGGTAACAACAAATGATGCCTTCACAAGTTGGCATTCAAACCACCTTAACAGTAAGCAATCTGTCAAAAGTAATAAAAATAATCTTTGGTGAATCGGGCGAAAACTTGAACTATGCACATACATACTTCTCAAAAGGGCTCAACTTCGTGTCACATTATCTTGAACCTTGAAGTAAAAACTAGTTTGGAGACTTATGATAGCTCTCCTTGGCAGAAGCAAATGTCTGCATCAATCCAACTCAAATTATTGGTCGTTAGAAATAATCGTCACAAGACGAATGAACTCTCTTGTTTTCACAATCTAAAAATCTCTCAAAAACCTAGTCGTTCTATTATAATGGAAAAGTCACAACATAAAATTATTATTTTAATTATTACTTTTTTTATTTTTTCCTTGTGAAGATAAGGAAAAAAAGAGAATCTTAATAAAACTCCACTTTATTTATTATAAATTATAATAAAATGAAAGGTACTACATTAGTTCATTCTAATTAAGCAAACAATTACATGATCATCAACATTATATATATACTTTTAGACGATGTAACATTGTACTTAAACTAATTAAGTCTAATTGAACAATAACACAATCAATGTTCAACACCACTAGGCCAGCCGCACGATTTTTCCTGAAAGGCCTTACATGTATGTAGATTTATAATCTTTTCAGCTATCAACGTGGGATTTAGTTCGAACATCCAGTAGCAAGAACCTTGTGCAATTCCTCGGCGCGACAAGGGAATGCAAGAACACCTTGTTGTCTAAATCCATATTCATCTTCAGCTTGTTTCAATAATTTCAAGAATGATGGATGTGTTAACCAGTGCAATTCCACCACAAACCTTTGTGGTTCCTCTTCAGGATTCACTGATAAAACAACAAAGTGTCCTTCTTTAACGTCATTCGGCACCAATAACGTGTCTCCACGTGGCATTTCGTCATGATACTGATCAGTAGTACTAGTAGTAGCATTGTTATTTGACCTCTTTTTGGATAATTTGGGAATCAATTGATGAAGATATTGAGCCTTCAATAACTTCCCAATGATCTTGGAATTCACCATATTTTTTGAAATTTTGGTGTATACTTGTTGTATATTTGGAGTATATTATAGGATTTTGTTGTGGTTTTCCTATACGAGTTTTAGAAGGGGATTTATAGGATGGTACTTGGATGCAATTTCTAAGATGATGAGTTTAGTATTGGGTCCCCGTAGGCCATAACATGTGCATAATGCATCCTTTTTGGTCATATTTTGCAACCTTTGTGGTTATTTATTGCAACATATGATCCATCCTTTTCTATAATTAATTAAGCTCTTTTTATTATATTAAAAATTCTCTTTTGGATATTTATGCCTTTTTTCAAAAAAAAAACCAATGCACTTTTTCCGTAGGTATTTATGCCTTCTCCTTTTTGTTTGCTTCTCAATGCACTTTTTTCTTGTTCTATTAAGAAGAAGCTCCATGTACCTTATTCCGTACGAGTTTAAGTAGTTCGCACCGATATATTGTTAGTGTAAATAATTTTTATAATGTTAATTCATCTTTATTGTCATAACAGGTAACATATGTTCACTTGTTGTAACAGAAAATATACTTGTAGATATCCTTTAGATTTTTCTCAAAAAAGGAGGGATGCAACATAAGGGTTTCTCACGGAATCGCCTTTAGATGATTTGTAGTGTAATTTTTTTATTTTTACACTGATGGTATACAAAAATTAAGCTTATTTCGTACAATATGTATGACTATATGAAAAGTTTCTCTGTTAGAGGTTGTAAAAGGGTAAAAATTTATTTATACTCGATATTTATATCAATCTAATATATGCATAACACGTGTTTATATATATAGACTCGTAGAGCATAATCATAATCAATTAACTTGCAAATTTACCTCATTACCCATTTTTACCCTACTTATATCAACTTAAAGTAACTTCTGGACGTATCATTAATCGCTTATTTACCTACTTAGTTAAATCCACTCATTTGACACGCCTATCTTATGTTATTCCAACACTAATTAGTTGATGTTTCTTTCTCTCAAACGACCGATCCTGTGATTGGGGGTCCCTTATTTTTTGCTTTTTAGTCCCTCAGGATCATCAACTTGCCTTTTGGTTCCACAAGCTTTGTTTATTTACCATATAAGGCAAGTGACCTTTTTTGTCCTTGATCATATAAGCCCATGTTCCTGTTTTTTCATGCTAACGCGATATAAAGTCATACCAATTCGATAGATCTAGTTTGTGAAATGTGAGTTATCTAACGGGATAATTAGGTTGATGATCTATATATAGCTGTCATGATTTGCATGTCACCATTTTAAATAGCGTTAAAACTATACAAGAGAAATACTATCATAAGTGAAATGAAATAGGTAAATGAGAAAGGTATTATGAGTGAAATGAATAAATAACGGAAAGATAGAAAAGAAAAATGAAATAAGTTTAAATGAGATATCATGAGTGAAAACTAGAAAGATGATAATCCGATAACGTAAATGAAATAAGTTTATATGAAGAAATAGAAATGAAGATGAAGACAAAGATATGAGGAAGGGACCTTCTCTTCTAGTTAGCTACGTTTTCCTTTTTCTTGTATTGGATGTTGTGTTGATATTGATGCTACTTGCTTGATAAATCACTTTCTATCTTTGAATGGGGTCCTTTTTGTCTTCACAAATATGTCAAAAATGTAGTCAATAACTTGTTTCAATTTAAATACATGATATTCGGCTAAAAGTATATATTTATATTACGTTATCGTCTCATATTTTATGTATAAACGTGTTGTTACATCACTATCTTGGATATTATGAGCTTATACGAGTTTAATGAGTGTAGAAAATGTGTCGGATGAATACAAATTGAAAATAGGTGCATGATTTGAAGTATAGAGGAATGAAGATTGGAGAATAGCCGAGCTCGCTCGAGATATCCTAATTGCCACGCGATATAGCTAGGCGAGCCAAAAGACAAGAAAAAAAAAAGAAAAGTTTTGGCCGGGCTCGCCCGTGATCCTCGTGAAGCGTGAGCTGAGATGAGCCAGTCCCAACCGAGGTTGGACAGTCTTAAATAATTTCCTACAAACCCTAGGTCATATATAAACTTCTGTGCAAGAGAAATCATACAAAAATGATCGAATCTTCGGACTCCCCGAGAAACATCTTTCGAAGGGGGATACACTCTATGGAGGCAAGAACCACACGAGGAGCGAAGGCCGAGGGAATTCGGCGACGAGTTTCTTCCTTATTCCATTCTTTATTGTTGGTTATATTCGAGTAGTTTGTTTTTACTTATTATTATGAGTAGCTAAATTTTCTCTTTTGATTATATCTTGTATTGCTTGAGAAAGAATACAAGATTAGGTTTTAATTAGTTGAACAACTTCACTTCTAAATCCTTAAGAGACTAATAGCTTAGAATTAAAAACGGGATTAGAGATAAACAAAATTTTGACGTGATCTCGCGAGTAGTTTGAATTGCTAGCTCAAGTTAGTTCGAGAGAACAACTCTAGAAAATTACTTCAATTGATTGAGATATATTTGTGGTTAGAGAAGATGTACGATTGATATAATATATAGTTCGATGATAGATATTATAATTAACACATTGAGAATTGTATATATGAGACAATATATTAGGCATGTGCAATCCTCTTTTGGTTCATTGAAGATATTTCGGTGTAAGGTCTTTTCTACACAATATAAATATATGAAAAACACGATTTTGTTGAGGGGACTTTTGACCTATAAAAGATTAAGAGGACGATTAGAGCTAGGACCCACGAGGGTTCCAAGAGTTCCATCACCAATCAATTCAATACGATAGTTTGGATTGAGAAGTTGGTTGTAATGTTTTCTAGCTTTTAATTCCTCTTAATTGCAATGTACTTCTCTTCTATGGAGTAATTTTCTCATAGGGCATAGACATATATGGTGTAACGATTATCGCTTTCAGTTTTAACTCTTGATAAATGCTTAGGAGCTTATCGATGGATTTTTAATTGATATTTTGGAATTATCGTCGTTTCATTTTGATCGAAAGAGGAATTCAGGATTATCCCGGCTTAAAAAGTTCCACTTTATTGATATAAAAATTAAAGGTATTAAGTAGACAGTTCAATGATCAACATTATATATAGTACTTTAGAAGATGTAACATTGTCCTTAAGGTAATTAACTCTAATAGAACTAAACACAAATAAGTATCTAAATTAACTTAGATACATCACACACGTCTTTAATTTAAGGTCATTACTTGAACTTCGTAACTGGTCAAACTAAAATATATAAAATAAAACGGAGGTACTGTTACATCACTTTGATGTCTTTGTATATCAACTTGTTGATAATCTAGTTATTAAACTCCAAAAGCACTAGTGGCAAGCCCACACGATATTTCCCAAGTATATATATATATATATATATATATATATATATATATATATATATATAGCTTTTTCATCTTTTCAGCTATTAATGTGGGACTTTGTTCAAACATCCGACAACAAGAACCTTCTCCAATTCCTCAGAAAGACAAGGGAATTCAAGAACACCCTCTTTTCTAAATCCATATTCATCATCAACTTTTTTTCAACTGAGGCCAAGTTAAAGGGCACGTTTATTTATTATGCCAAAGTGTTTTGATGGTTATTTCACATTAAGGGTAAAATTTAAAGTTTAAACTTAAATTGTTCCTAAATTTAGAAAGATATCATTCTTTGTGAAATTGACTAAAAAAAGAAAGAACGGCATATAAATTGAGACAGAGGGAGTACTTTTTTTCATTTTCCCCAAATGAAGATGAGGGAAAAGAGAAGCTTAAAAAGTTCCACTTTATTTATATAAAATAAAAGGTACTAAGCAGACAGTTCAATCAATATTTATATAAAGTACTTTAGACGATGTAACATTGTCCTCAAAGTAATTAAGTCTAATTGAACTAAAACACAAATAATGTTTCTAAATTAATTACTTAGATACATCACAGACGTCTTTAATTTAAGGCCATTATTTTCTTAAACTTCGTAACTGGTCAAACTAAATCACACAAAATGAAACAGAGGTACGTAGTTGTACTGTTGCATCACTTTGATGTCTTTGTAGCAACTTGTTGATAATTTAGTTGAACTCCAAAAGCACTAGTGGCCGCAAGTCCGCACGATTTTTCCCAAAAAAAACCTTACATCTTATATGTATATGTAGCTTCTTCATTTTTTCGGATGTTAATGTGAGACTTTGTTCGAACATCCGACAGCAAGAACCTTCTCCAATTCCTCAGCAAGACAAGGGAATTCAAGAACACCTTTTTGTCTAAAACCATATTCATCTTCAGCTTTTTTCAATAATTTCAAGAAAGATGGATGAGTTAGCCAATGCAATTTCACTACAAACCTTTGTGGTTCCTCTTCAGGATTCACTGAAAAAACAGCAAAACATCCTTCTTTCACATCATTTGGCACCAATAGTGTCTTTCCACGTGGCGTTTCGTCGTGAAATTGATCAGTAGTAGTAGCATTATTTGGCCTCTTTTTGGAATTGGGATGAAGATATTGAGCTTTCAATAATTTCCCAATGATCTTGGACTTCATAATATTTTGATGAACTTAATGTTGATAGTATAGTGAGTTATATTTTTAGGATTTGTACTTTTGGTTTTCTTGAAGAGTTTGAGAAGGGTATTTATAAGATATGTTACAAAGATTGTTTAGATGAAATTTATAAGATTCTGAGTTTAGTATTAGGTCTAATCTGGAGAGACGGATTCAGAATTTAAACTCTATGACCTTCAACTTTGAGTGTGCACAAGTAGAAACTTAAATTTAATTTGTATAAAGTTGAACAAGTAGACACATACGTCCTACACGGCATTTATGTGGCAATTTACGTGATATTGTCATGTAGACGCCACGTAGATACCATGTAGGATGCGTGTGTCTACTTGTTTAATTTTATACAAGTTTAAGTGCCTACTTATATAAACCCAAAATTAGAGGACATAGATGCCAATTGAAGTAAGTTAAAGGGCATATTTGTGTATTATATGTTCATGTCTATTATTTATCACATTATATTAAAAAATTGTGCATATATTTGTGGTCTGCATAAAAAATTATGAATTCAATTGAACTCGTACCTAAAATGGTATATCCACCCCTTCCCATTTGCATGTGGTTTGGTACCATTTTGGTCATTTATTGCAAACATATGATCCATCTTTTTTCCTTTGTACGCTTTTCCAACCTTATGTGTTATTATTTCGTACTCGTTGGAAAAAGCTATAGGGTCGGGTCCAGTCATACGGGGTGTTAATTGGTCTGTTAGTTATTAGCTTAACCTTCTTCTAAATCTGACTATAATATATAAATACATCATTATGAATGTTAGGAAAATGGCAAATTTCCACATTAATATTATGAAAGAGAAAATTATTTGCATGTGCCTAAAGAGGATTTTTAGGTTGTGAAAACAAGTGAATCCGTCCCGACTAGCGACATAAGTCGTGGTTGTTATAGACCTGCTTCTGCAAAAGAGAAATCCATAAGTCTACTAAACAAGTATTTTCGATTAAAATACCACACTATATACTCGTTTGTTTAAATTTAAATTTATGTGTCATATTTTTTTTTTTGTCTGTCCTAAAGAGAAATGGTATACTTTCTTATGTAGAAACAACTCTTACATTAAAAATATTTTTCAATTTTTTCAGGTATGTTTGGTTATGTTTTTTGAAATCATTTTTTCTAGGAAAATAAGTTTCTTAAAATGAGGCAAATGACTTCTCTAATGAAAGTAGGAAAAACAAGTTTCACAAGTGGCGTTTCACATTGATTATGACCTTCCCACCCTCCAACGCACCTCATCTTCACTCAACCCCCGTAACTTCCATTCCCACCACCCCTTCACTCCATAGTATTTGTCTAAATTATATATAATGTTTTATGATAATATTTTTTGTTTATATACCGAACACAAAAAAAATATATAAAAAAACTCATTTATTTTTTTGAAAAAATAGTTTCCTTCGTATCGAACACATCCTAAAAGTATCCCTACACTTTATATGTAACCTTTTTTTGTTATAACTATTAACATAAGATTTTTTTATTTATTTTTTGTAACTATCAATATGAGACTTTTTTCATTCACTCACGCGAAAAAATTAAGGGTGTGTTTGGTTGAGTAGATAATCTCCCAAAAGTTTCTAAAAATATATATTTAAAAAAATTGCTAGACAGGGAGTTGGCAGATTTCAAATGATACTGCTGTATATTCCTCCTTTAAAGGGAACAGAAAATAACAAAGCAGAATTAAGGGAAAATGATGTTTGATATGTTGCTCACATGAAAATGTTAATAGTAGATTTAGATTTTCTATTTAGATTCATTAAATTATGGCCCACATATTATTAATTAATGGGTAAATTATATAAATTCCCGAATATTCTGCCTATATCTACTTATTTTTTACTATTTTAAATTAATTACATAATATCTCATAATAACCTCAAATACGCGGATAGATGTTGTAATCCTCGGATACTTACGGATACATGCTCTAACCTCTCAGATACATGCGAATACATGCAACTAAACTCAGATACATGCGATGTATTTGAAACTAAACCATGTATCCGGATACTTTAGCCATGTATCTGGACGCCTTAACATGTATCTGCATGTATCTGAAAAGTTACTTGTCTACAATGTATCCACAACTAATCATGTATTACAATTATGTAATACATGGTTATATAAGTATGTGTTTCCATTATACTAGATTATTCCCTTTTTCAGTATCAATCGTAAAATTTTGCGTTATTATCTACTATGCTAGCATATGATGGATGAAGACCTTTGTTAATTTTTCTTTCTTTTAGTGTTTTAGGTTTGCAAAGGTGAGTCTAGAGGTAACAATAATATTATTTCTGTGTGATTTATAGTTTGCGGATCTGAGTCGTGAAATCAATCATTAATACTTGTATCAGAATATGCTACCTACTTTATACCCTATTAGGGTGCGCCCTTCCTCGAACTTTGTTGCAGGATGTTTTATGCACCGAGCTACCCTTTGATATTCCAGGTTTACGATATTGGTACATCTTTTTTTGCACTTGGATCATTATGGTCGAAGATAACACTAAGCTAGTGTTTAGCCATTCAAACTGCTCGCAACAATCCAATGAGTTCTCTATTGGAAAAATAATTCTTATATCTCAAAAATAAGTTATAACATATTTTTGTCCTTTAATAGTGATGATTAATAATCATTAATCATCTTTATTATTAATTATAATATTATTCTTAATTAGTATTTTCATCACACCTTCAATGATCATTATGTTGTTTTAGTGACATAATGCTAATGAAGGACCATTATAATGATAAATATATTTTATTACAAATCTTACTAGAACGGCTCGTTTTTTAATCAGAAGCTTGTGATTTAGTTTTTAACTCGGCAAAGTAGGGGAAATCAATTCTTAAATCATTAGTACCAGAAATAAAGCAATTAATTTGGTCGAGTGAGTTGCAATAAGGGTCTGGTGTTATTATGCATTTTTTTGTCTTCATTGCAATTCGAACCTTAATCTCCCTTCGTTTTTACCCACTTCATTGATCACTAGGTCAATACCGTTCAGTACAATTACTTGAACATTTAATTATGAGTAAAGTTCACACATTCCATTCAAAGCAACTGGCTGCAAGTATGAGTGATAGCACCCATCATAAGTATCAGTCCATAACTTTCTTGAATTTTGCAGCATACTTTCCTTACAATTTTCTCGAGTCGAGGGTCTTTCGGGAACAATCTGTCTACCCCACAAAGTTAGGGGTGACGTCTGCGTACACCCCACCCTCGTCAGAACCTACTTGTGGGGCCACACTAGGTATGCTGTTTTTGTTGCTGCAGCATACTTTCCTGAGTATCAGTCCATAACTTTCTTGGATTTTGCGGAACATATTTTCCTGATGATTTTCTTGAGCCGAGGGTCTTTCGGAAACAACCTCTCTACCCCCACAAAGTTAGGGGTGACATCTGTGTACACCCTACCCTCGTCAAACCCCACTTGTGGAGCCACACTAGGTATGCTGTTATTGTTGTTGCAGCATACTTTCCAGAGTATCAGTCCATAACTTTATTGGATTTTGCAGAGCATATTTTCCTTATGATTTTCTTGAGCCGAGGGTCTTACGGAAACAACCTCTCTACCCCCACAAAGTTAGGGGTGACGTCTGTGCATACACCCCACCCTCGTCAAACCTCACTTGTGGGGCCACACTAGGTATGATGCTGTTATTGTTGTTGCAGCACATTTTCCTGAGTATCAGTCCACAACTTTCTTGGGTCTTGCAGCATACTTTCCTGAACTACCATCTGCTGCGTGATAAGAAAATGAACCTCGGACCTAACTCAACGCCCACAACTAGCTCATGAAGTGAAAATTGTCCAAGACCATATTAAAGTCCGAATTTATCATCCACAACTGATGTGGGAATACTGACACTACATAAAAGTAAATCTTACAGGATGTTTTAGCTGAGACAGAGTAAAGCTCCCAGTCAATCGTCGTCTTTGATTTGCTTGGCAAATTGCAAGCCTCGAGGATCGATGATTCACTGATGAAACATGCATAGTAATAATCCTAGTTTTCTATCCTAGACAAAGAAGCCAAGTCATTTTATCAGATTGAGGTTATTCGACAGAAATCTGAATGTCATAAGATAATAGATTCAGAAAGAGGAGACACCAGATGAGAAGAAATAATTAGGAAACATCCTATGAAACCATAACTCATGTCTTACCGTTCTTAGCTCGTTATACAAACGCCTTAGGATTGTTCATTAGCAAGCGGACAGGTAATACATTATTACATCTGGATTTTCGTATCTTATAAAGGTTCAAGTGAGCAAGTGAACAAGGGAGCCTCGAGGGCAATATAGGCACATGAGTACTTATACGTTGATAGTCACATATAAATGTCAATTGCACGTGAAATCAGTCTCGTAGTCTTTGTAGTACATGAGGCACAACAACAACAACATACCCAGTAAAATCCCACAAGTGAGGTCTAGGGAGGGTAGAGCATACGCAGACCTTACCACTACCTCGTGGAGATAGAGAGGTTGTTTCCGAAAGACCCTCGAAAAACAAGACAACACTCCACTAACTACTAACCCTCTACCCTAATACGTGTCTGCCACACCCTCCTATCTAAGGTCATGTCCTCGGTAACCTGAAGTTGCGTCATATCCTGTCTAATCACCTCACACAAGACAACCCAAAATGACCTCTCCTTAATTCAGGGCTCTAGTGTGGCTCATAGAAAATTCATAAGGTGAAAAAACTTGATAGAAAACTCATAAGGTGAAAAAAGATCGAGAATTTGCACGCACACACAACAACAACGATAACAACAGGAGGCAAGAGTGTTCTCTCCTACTGGATAGCATAACATACATGACACTTTCACATGCTATCATAGGAAGAACATACTTCTCGAATATGGAACAGATTAGCCACAGTTCTCTACGCACTCAGTCGGATGACATAGCAATGAAGCTGAAGATTTTAATAGGCAAAAACTAGAACATCTATCTAATTCTCTTCACTAGTTTCACAAAAGATATTATAGCTAATACCATTAGGATTATGTTCTCTTATAATTTATTTATTTTTTTGATGACCGTGGTGTCTGGGCCAGCTTTCGCGCACCTCGACTAAATCCACGGGATACCTGCCACCTCCCACCAGCAACAGGTACCAGGTAACTCTGTCCACCAAGGCTAGAACAGATGGGAAGAATCACCTAGTGTGATTGCCTCCGCTGGGATTTGAACCTGAGACCTCAGGCCTCATGGCTCTTTAACCCACTTCATTGACCACTAGGCCACACCCTTGGGTGCTTCTCTTATAATTCAATAGCACATTTCTGTGAAATTCACTGACGATCAAGTTTCCATAGAATTCATAAGAGTATTTCAAAACGACTCCTGAGAAAAAAAATTCCTTCCATGATTTCAAACCAAATCCCCGGATCTTTCTCGACACCATGGTTCATCTTCTCCATAAAGATCTGGAATTGCATTTGTCTTTAACATAGAAGGTGACATAAGTTAGCATACTTGGAGCAGAGCAAAAGTATAAGATAATCTCCCTTCTTGACCAGAGGCGGATCCTAGATTTAAGTTTTATGGGTTCGACCCTTTAAGGTTCTTTGCATTGAACCCATTATAGTTTTAAAGTTATGTATTCATATCTATTATTTGTTGCAATGTATTTAATTTTTACACATATAAAGGTTCAGATGAATCCGGTAACATTAAGCTACATACGCCCATGTTCTCAACACAGTAACTTTCACTGCATTTAATTTAAAAGTTCACCGAAGGTCCATTTGGATGAAAATTGGGATTTAATAGGGGATAACAAAATTTACACATCCAAAATATTGAGATTTCCAATGACAGGTTCAAGTGTCAGTAGTAACAGATCCAAAATAATGGCTAAAAGGAACTGTAATTTGAGTCTATAGTTTTAATTTCTTAGGTAACATGATTCATGAAGCAAAAAACACTACAGTATAGTGTCCAAATCTGTGTTTACTTACCAGTATAATTGTTTTTATGCTAGCATTATCTTATCCTTCGATTTTATTACTACTGTCATTTCATTTACTTTGGCTATACACTATTTTATTGTCGGTGCTTCTCTTTTTCATTATTTTCATCACTGCTTTTTACTCTTGCTCTTCTATCAAACATGTTCTTGAGTTGAGGATCTATCGGGAAGACGGGAACAACCTCTCTACCCCTCACGGATAGGCGTAAGGTCTACGTACACCCCACCCTCCCCAGACCCCACATGTGGGACTACAGGTATGTTGTTGTTCTAGTATATTGGCCAAATATCTCCGTCCACGTGGGCCTGAAAAGATGTGTAAACAGTTGTGGAACCTTTGCCATATGAAATGGTCTTAAGTAAGAGGTTTCAGCACCTCCCAAAGCCACAAACCTCACCCCATCAGTTACCTAAGTTGCTCGGACTCAGGTGTGGGTATTAGTATTGCCAAAGGCGGGCTTTAAGCGCGCTTAAGCCCTGAAGCGAGGCTCAAAACGTGTTGAGCGCTTTCCCTCGCTTAATGTGCGCTTCAGTGTCTTCATCAAGGTTCTAAGGCATACCTTCCCTTGCCAATGAGCCTCTTCTGAAGAGGCAACACTAAACAATTGATATTTCACTTTATCGTTTTTTTTTTTCAATTTCTTTGTTCATATATTTGTCCTAATAATTATTAGTCTTGGACTAAACATATATATTTGTATAATTTTTCCTCCCTTTGCGCCTATTTTCATTAAAGTGCACGCTCTATTTGCGCTTTGCGCTTAAAGCCCCAACGGACCTTAGAGCTTTTTTGCACTTTTTGCTTTTCATAACACTGGCAGGTATCCGACACGTGTAAGGATCCAAGGCTCGGATTCGGCAAAATTTAAATTTTAAGATTCAAGGGTACGATTCCAGGTATGAATTTCGGCAGGTATGGATATGAGTGCTGGAATTCGGCTAAAAAACATTCAAAATTATAAAACTAAAGCTATAAAGAAATTCTAAATTCTGAGAGATACTCTGCGGATATAATATTGAGACAAACATGACTACAATATTGAAGGTATGCCATTTCCCATGTCTTAAATTTGATCTTTTACTTTGAGAAATCAAAATCTCAATCCCAACCCCCCAAAATTGTCCACGAATTTTGGTCAAAGTATCCGATGTGGATTGACCGCATACCACACGAATCCCGCAACCCGCACTAGTGTCGTGTTGACACGGGTTCGGCAGCAAAAATGAAGAGTCTGCGCAACTTAGTCAGTTACTCTAGTAAATGTATATGGTAAGATAATGCTTAATTCAAAAGGCAATTAACAAAAGCACAAGCACACACTAATGAATCAATGTATGAAAGCATAACATCAATAAGAGCGTTTAACAATAAAATCCTTAACATTTCAAAGACCTTGTGTGTACAAATATGCTATAGCCTATACTTATTACCACTTAAACATGTAGCAAGATCAAGTTAGAGAAAAAGGAAAATTGTTCAGATTAGTCTTTACCAACAGGCTAGCCTATATGATCAAGCAGTTTGTTTGCGTTCAAACCCAGTTCCAGGGTCATCATCACAGGGGAAGACATCTAGTCCAGTGACAATAGCAGATGGTGGACCTCTCCGACACCTCTGCTCCATTTCTTGAACTTTTTCCGGGCTTCCAGAAAACAACGCCTCCACTGATCCATCCCTCCGATTTCTAACCCAACCCTTCAACCCCAATTCCTTAGCATTCTCCACAGTCCAGTCCCTGTAAAACACCCCTTGCACTCTCCCCTTAATCACAGCTCTAACCTGCAGCCACAAACACATAAGTAACCAAAATGCAGAAAATTTTCGACACCCATTACTGAAAAAGCAACTTAAAGTCTCTTTTCAAAGAATCTTAACTGAAAATCACAGCTAACTTGCAGCCACAACACACAACTACCAAAAATGAAATAATCAAACAGCCATAAACAACAAGTATCTTAAAGTCTCATCTTTTAAAAAGTTTCAACAGAAACCACAGCAAACCTGCAGCAGCAGCACAAAATAGACAATAAATAATCCGACAATCGTTTGGATGGTTGTTACCTATTGTATTGTATTGTCTTGTTAGTTTAAATACAATGTTTGTTTTGATTGTTACTTAAAATTTATTGTATTGTATCGTTAAATCCATCGTTAGGTAACAACGGAAAAAGTCCCATTTTGTGTAACGACCGATTTGGTGTGATCACGTTGTTACCTTTTTGTTTTTTCATTTTGTCTTTACTTATTATTTAATAATCTTAATTTATCCAATATCCTACCTTTTTATAGTAGCTTTACCCGGTACCCTATTTTTCTTGAAGATTTATCCTTCAAATTGTTGATTTGTGACAGTATGTGACGACTGAAAACGATACAATCTATCTGTATTCATTGAAACAACACAGAAAGTTCAAATTCTTATTGCCACTACTTAGCATACATTGGTTAAAAGGTTAAATCAGCGGATTCAGAGTGATCGGGTGAAGCCCTCCTTCTCGTTGGCACGGATTAATCAGTTACATTTTGTTCCTACTACTACCGAGTAGGTTAGAATACAATACATTATAAAAATAATATATAACAACCCCTCCAAACTGAGTGTTAATACAAACACCCAAACCCCAGAAATAATCAAACACCAATTTCACAATTAATGCTCAAAACTACATTTTTCTCTTAAGAATTTCAGTTGAAAATAACAAGAACCTCAAAATCTCATCTTATTAAATAAAAATTCACAGCTAAGCTTTAGCAATAGCACATAAACGTCGAAAACTCAGAAACAATCAAACACCCATTTCCCAAAAGAAGCTCAAAATCTCATCTTTTATCAAGAACTTCAACAGAAAAATGGAAACTAAAGCTCCCACGCAGGGACTGGGGAAGGGCCGAAACACAAGGTTATATTGTACGCAACCTTACCCTGCATTTCTGCAAGAGGCTGTTTTCACGGGTTAAACTCGTGATCTCCTGGTCACATGGCAGCAACTTTACCGGTTACTCAAAGGCTCTCCTTCCGGAAAACATCAAACACCCATAATAAGGGATGGGTAAATAGCTCAAAATCTCTCTCATTTAAGAAATTCAATTGAAAATCATATCAATCCTGTATCCAGATCACAGAAATACCCAAAAACCAGAAATCATCAAACATCCATTTCCCAAAAGAAGCTCAAAATCTCATCTTTTATCAAAAACTTCATCAGAAAAATGGAAACTAAAGCTCCCGCTATGCGCAGGGACCGAGGAAGGGACAAAACACAAGGTTGTATTGTACGCAACCTTACCCTGCATTTCTACAAGAGGCTGTTTCCACGGGTTAAACTCGTGACCTCCTGGTCACATGGCAGCAACTTTACCAGTTACTCCAAGGCTATTCTTCCGGAAAACATCAAACACCCATAACAAGGGATGGCGGGAAATAGCTCAAAATCTCTCTCATTTAAGAAATTCAATCGAAAATCAAATGAAACCTGTATCCAGATCACACAAATACCCAAAACCCAGAAACCATCAAATACCCATTTCCCAAAAGAAGCTCAAAATCTCATCTTTTTGTCAAGAACTCAATTGCAAATCATATGAAACCTGTATCCATATCACACAATTACCCAAAACCCAGAAATCATCAAACACCCATCTCCCAAAAGAAGCTCAAAATCTCTCTCATTTAAGAAATTCAATTGAAAATCATATGAAACCTGTATCCATATCACACAATTACCCAAAACCCACAAATCATCAAACATCCATCTCCCAATGCACTCAAAATCTCATCTTTTTATCAAGAACTTCAACAAAAAAATCGAAAAGGGAAGTTTAGCCCCACAAACCATCAAACACCCATTTCCCAAAAGAAGCTCAAAATCACATCTTTTGTCGCCAATTTGAATTACAACAACAACAACATACCCAGTGTAATCACACAAAGTGAGGTCCGTGGAGGTTAAAGTGTACGTAGACCTTACCGTTAACTTTGAGGTAGAGAGGTTGTTTCTGATACTCTCATCCCAAGGAAAAAACAGCTCAAAATCACATCTTTTGTCGCCAATTTGAATTGAAAAGTCGAAAAGGGAAGTTGAGACCCACAAACCATCAAACACCCATTTCCCAAAAGAAGCTCAAAATATCATCTTTTATCAAGAACTCAATTAAAAAATCGAAAAGGGAAGTGGGGAGCTCACAGTTCTAGCTTAAAATCTCATCTTAATCAAGAACTTCAACAGAAAAATCATATCAATCCTGTATCCATATCACAGAAATACCCAAAACCCAGAAATCATCAAACACCCATTTCCCAAAAGAACCTCAAAATCTCATCTTTTATCAAAAACTACAACAAAAAAATCAAAACAAGAAATGGGGTACTCACCGTTTTAGCATCAGGGTTGGTATTGGAATTCAATGAGGACATAGGAGATGAGAGAGGAGATGAACGAAATCTGTGCAGAAGATGAATAGCAGAAAAAGAAACAGCAAAACAAGAGTGAAATGGTAAAGAACAACTACGACCAATACGAAGAGGTAGTAAAATAGGAAGCTGAAAGGAAGAGTAGGAGATTCGTTTTGTGCTTCTATGTGAAGAATCAACAACATTTTTTATTCTTGTTTGACATTGCTGCCATGGTGGTGGGTATAGATGCTTGTTGTTCTTAATAAAGTGTTGGGATTTGAACAGTGATTTTGTGAAAGATGATGCAAAAGTTGCCATCATAGAGTAATGTTCAGTTGACCATTTCTTTTTTTTTTTTGGTTGTGGAACTTTTTGGTTGTAGATATTGTGGGAAGTGCCTTGTTGTGGAGAAGACTGGTGAGGTTTGATACTCCGTAGTTTATTTTCACTTGTCACATTTGGATTTGACACGCTTAGAAGCATGTTCATCCGAACCTCTTTCGGTGGAAAATTATATTTATATACATGGTTAAAATTATTATTTTTATATATATAGTAGATATTTGAACCCCTTCGGCTAATTCGTCTGTTTACTTCTTCAAATTTTGAATCTCCTAAGCGAAAATCCTGACTCCACCTCTGATCATGATATCCATTGCTATTTGAGCCCTTGTTGTTAGTAAAATTGGTGAATTAAGCAAAGATACGGAAAGAGAGGGATTTGAACCCTCGCTAAACAAAAGCCTACATAGCAGTTACAAATCTCCCAGGCGTCGTATTTTTTTGAAATAAGGTTCTCGATAACGCGACGTAAAGACTCCTTTTTCTTATTTAGTATTTCATGAATTCTCTACAATTACACTATGGAATAATTGAAGGAACGTGGCGCAGCTTGGTAGCGCGTTTGTTTTGGATACAAAATATTACTGGTTCGAAATTAATAATTAACATGATTATTTTACTTTACTATCCTTATTAATTAATATTTAATATTAACGGAGAGAATTTTAATACTCCCTCCGTTCATTTTTACTTGTTCTTCTTAATAAAGTATTGGGATTTGAAGAGTGAATTTGTAAAAGATGATGCCATTTTTTTTGTTGTGGAACTTTTTGGTTGTGGATATGGTGGGAAGAGCCTTGTTGTGGGGAAGACTAGTGAGGTTTGATAAAAATTATACTCTCTTCGTCTTAATTTACTTGTCACATTTTGCCCTGATATTTATTACTATTTGAGCCCTTGTTATTAATAAAATTAGTGAATTAAGCGAAGATACGAAAAAAGAGAGATTTGAACTTTCGGTAATTCGCCTGTTTACTTCTTCAAATTTTGAATTTCCTAAGCGAAAATCCTGACTCCACCTCTGATCATGATATCCATTGCTATTTGAGCCCTTGTTGTTAGTAAAATTGGTGAATTAAGCAAAGATACGAAAAAAGAGAGATTTGAACTCTCGGTAATTCGCCTGTTTACTTCTTCAAATTTTGAATTTCCTAAGCGAAAATCCTAACTCCACCTCTGATCATGATATCCATTGCTATTTGAGCCCTTGTTGTTAGTAAAATTGGTGAATTAAGCAAAGATACGGAAAGAGAGGGATTTGAACTCTTGGTAAATAAAAGCCTACATAACAATTACAAATCTCCCAGGCGTCGTATTTTTTTGAAATAAGGTCCTCGATAATGCGATGTAAAGACTCCTTTTTCTTATTTAGTATTTTATGAATTCTCTACAATTGCACTATGGAATAATTGGAGGGACGTGGCGCAGCTTGATAGCGCGTTTGTTTTGGATACAAAATATTACGGGTTCGAAATCAATAATTAACATGATTATTTTATTATACTATCTTTATTAATTAATATTTAATATTAACGGAGAGAAGTTTAATACTCCCTCCGTTTATTTTTACTTGTTCTTCTTAATAAAGTGTTGGGATTTGAAGAGTGAGTTTGTAAAAGATAGATGCCATTTTTTTTGTTGTGGAACTTTTTGGTTGTGGATAAGGTGGGAAGAGCCTTGTTGTGGGGAAGACTAGTGAGGTTTGATAAAAATTATACTCTCTTCGTCTCAATTTATTTGTTACATTTTGCCCTGATATCTATTATTATTTGAGCTCTTGTTATTAATAAAATTAGTGAATTAAGCGAAGATACGAAAAAAGAGAGATTTGAACTCTCGATAAACAAAAACCTACATAGCAGTTTCAAAGCCCCTAGGCGTCGTATTTTTTTTAAAATGAGGTCTTCGGTAACGCGATGTAAAGACTCTTTTTTCTTATTTAGTATTTCAAGAATTCTCTACAATTACACTATGGAATAATTGAAAGGATATGGCGCAGCCTGATAGCGCATTTGTTTTGGGTACAAAATATCACGAATTCAAAAGTTATAATTGATATGACTATTTTATCAGACTGTTCCTATTAATTAATGTTTAGTATTAATTGAGGAGGTTTGATACTCCCTCCGTCTATTTTTACTTGTTCTTGTTAATAAAGTGTTTGGATTTGAAGAGTGAGTTTGCTAAAGATGATGCCATTTTTTTGGTTGTGGAACTTTTTGGTGGTGGGAAGAGCCTTGTTGTGGAAAAGACTGGTGAGGTTTGACTATGTTCAATTATTTAACAATTTTGATTTTTTAACATTTGTTAAAAAATAGTACTAATATTTTAAATTTTTATTAAATATGTATATTTATCGAATTCTATTTGTTAAATCTATTAGAAACTATGAAAAATAATAGTTAAGATTGTTTTTGTCTTAAACCGAGTGATTATTGGAAACAATCTCTCTATCTCACCTATGAAGTAGAGGTAAGGACTGCATACACTCTATCCTTCTCGGATCACATTTTACAGGAATCTCTTCGAGAATAACTTGATCTCCTTCTAAGTAGTCCTTGTAGCTCCCTTAGTTAAATATATTTAATATTTAGAACCTATTTAAAATCTAACCAGTTTATATAACTTTAAATCGAAGCTGCAAGTTCATATGTTTTGACTAAAAGTGTGGTCGTTATATCATATATGTATATAAAACAAAATATCAATACTTTTAGCAATACATATGCTTTCTCCATTCATATTTACTTGTCTCGTTTTGCTTCACGAGAGTCAAATTTAAAAAAAGAATACATCGTACCATCTAGCACGACAATTTAAAATAATTCAAGAAGCTTTTGATGATCTTATTCTCTCTTTAATTTATGGTTATTCTATAATGTAACTATATATATATATATATAACACGTGAACGATCAGAACTATTTGTTCAAAGGCTTAAAGTTTGAATTGTCAAAGCCAAAAATATTTGAGATTTGAAGTTTAAAATTTCATACTGAATGATCTGAAGAGATTAAAGTAAATGAATTTTTAAATAGAAGATACAACTTTGTGGAATTTTTGTCAAATAAGTGAAACCCAACACGAATAAAATGTCGATAGCATTAAACATTTGTCATATAAAAAAATGTGTCTTTCTTTTTCGGAACTGACTAAAAAGAAAAGTGTGTCGTATAAGAGGTTGAAAGATGACATCGAATATTGAAAGCCAGAGTAAGACTATCACCATGCCATGGTGCGGGGAAAGGGGGCGGTTCCTTTATGAATTCCTTGAGTTCCTTATTAAGAGGTTCTTCGCAATCTATGCTTTTCAATGAAATCTTCTTAGAGAAAATCTTCATTTTTTTTAATACAAGATTAACTTAATGAGGTAGAAATTTAATCGTTTATCAAGATTTTTAAGTGTTATTTTCTTGATTCAGATTGATTGCACAATACTCTTCTTACTAAGAAAGATGACTTACTGAAAGAGGAAGCAAATCCGTCACTAAACAAGGAATAATACGCAAGAAAACAGATAAAACACACGAACAATTTGACATGAATATGAAGTTTAAAGTTTTGAACATGCATAGCCAAATTTTAACCTCCAAGATATGAAACTTGAATTGCCACAACCAAAACTTCAGAACGAAAAATTTGAATTTAAACTGCGTTCAAACTTTAAACTTGAAACCCTAACTTCGACCCGTGGTCTAAAGTTCAATTTCTAAGGCGAATAAACTTAACTCTTTTTAAATAGTTCAATTTCTAAAGTTCAAGTTTGACTATTTTTTAAATAGTTTAAATAGAGATCCTGAAAACGGCTATTTGTGCACTTCACTCAACATTAAGCTTTTCAAGTCAACAAATGGGCTCTATTTCTGTTGGCCCATTTATAATTTTTGCTAATGGGCCTATAAGAACTCTTATATCCCAAATGATATTGTGGTATGATTGATAAAATGTGTTGTTTTAGAGTGTTAATTTGATTCAGGTTCTATTTTAGTACAATTAAAGATTTCATTAAAGTAAAAAAATTGCTATTTTCATAGAGAAAACCTTGATATCAAAAGTTAAAAGGCCTTTTTACATAGATAATGTATTATATGACTTAATTTACAAATTATAGTATAACTTTTACTCTTACAGATTATAGCCTTGCTTTTCTTACCAAAAATAGCAGAATCAGCTAAATACATATATAATATATTTCTAACACAATTTTAATGTATTAATACATAAACTAATTTGAACGTTTAGAATTTAGGTATAATATGTTTTAATATCATTAATAAAAAATAAATAAATAACAATCGTAATACATTTTGAATTCAATATATTATACATATTATAGAAATGTTTTAATGCACGTGATGAATATATAACTAAAATATTTTTAATATAAATTTATTATACGTATTATACTTGAATTCAAATATTTTAGTAGTATTTAAATTAGTTTACGTTGTTAGAAATATATTATATATGTTCTAGAATACAACTATCAAATTCATAACAATGTATAGTATTGAATTCGAATTGTATTACAACTATAATTTATATTTAATATTGTTGTAATACAACTTTAATACAACTTTTAAAAACTTCACCTCTTCTTCTATGGTGAATCACCATCACTATACCACCGTCGGGCTACCGGTATCTCCAACCAACCCGACAGTAAACAACCACCATCACCCCGCAGTCCACTCATAGTCGGAGAAGCCATCTTCGATTAACTTCGAACCCTGTCCAGGCCACCACCAAACAGCCTCCTCTTTTCGTTCTTCGACCACCAGCCACCCACCATCACACCCCTCTCCTCCTTTCTTCTCCAACTCCACTTCCGGTGGAGTTAATTGCCGGAGCAACCAAACTAGCCACCACTCTGGCGAAACGAACAACATACCACAAACAACCACACTACCATCGTTGTCTTTTCCAATTCCAACCCAACTTTACCTTTTCCTTCCCGACGAATTTATCTTCCCAGTTCCCAGCCCTTTCCCTTTCCCGGCCAATCAATAGCTTTTTCGGCTTCAATTTCGCGGAGCTGTAGCGCTACTATCAGCTTAAAAGCTAATCAGCTATTTATGGTAAAAATAGGTTACATATAGTAATAAAAATAAAGTACTCTTAAAAAGGATAATAATAGATTTAAAAGATGTTGTTTATGTAAAAATCCCTAGTTAAAATTATATATCAATTCAACAAAGACTTATTTTTTGTGATGTTTCGATTGATTAAAAAAATGTATTTCATGATTCGCGATAAAAAGATTATATTCTCATAATTCTTATTTTCATAATGAGTTTTGCTTATTGGAGTTTTTTAATTTATAAATCACAAAAGGAACTAGCAATTTTGTGCAAAGGAAAATGAGAGAGGTTGTAATCCAATGAAAATAGATGGGCTTGTGATTACATTTTGAATGGGCTAGCTACTGATTGGGAGCATACTGGGTCGGTTTTGTTTTGGTGAAAAGGTCTTAGGCATTTTTTGATGGGAAGGAAATGGTCTATATCGAGAATTGGCTTCTCAGCCTAGTTAAAGAAAGTGAGGCAGCACTATACGCTTGAAGTAAAGTGTCACTTGTTTGCACAAGTCCTTTTTGCTTGAAGCTCTCTTCCCGTGTTGATAATGGTCTATTCCCACTACACGCTAAATTAGAAAGATCATAAGAGAAGATGTCATCGAATCAGCTCCTAGAGATTGAAAACGAGCTCCTGGGGTCACCTTGTACCCAATTTTATGTTTAGGGTGTGTACAAATGTTTCCTAATAAAAAATAAGTGTTTTTCTCACACTTTTTTTTTTTATGTTTGATAAGTAAGTAAAAAAATAACATGCTAAATTAACTAACTTACGACCATTGGTGCATAAATGTCCCTATTTTGTGCTGGTGTTTAACTTTTGCCTTTCAGCATTTTAAGTAACAAAAGAGTAGACGAAAATATCCTTATACTAAAATAACAAATAATTATTCGCAGGGCATAAGTTTATATTTTCACAACATAATATCTTACAAATTATGTCATACTGCATAACTTCATTCCTGCATAATTTTATGTCGAACAAATTAAGTCATAAATAATGATACATTGATCCACATATTTTTATTAAATAAAATACAAAGATTAAAATTAAAGATCACTTGAAATAAAAGCAATCTGTGCAATAACTTGAAACTTCTATACCAAACACATTCTTAGTCCATAAAAGTTTCTAAAAACCTAAAAAGCCCAATTTCTGGTCCTTCTAGAGTATCCTTGAAGAAACATTTTACTATATAGTACAAGTATTTCATGACTTTCTTAATTTCTTAAAGAAGATATGGTGCACACACTTCAGTAATTTTTAAAATATTTTCTCCAGCCACCAAAAATTTTCAACTATAACCTCAAGCTTATCCACATCCAAATAAGCTAAATTATACAAAAAAAAAAAATAGTCAGAAAAAGAAACTATATTGACAAATAAAATAGAAAATTAATGCTAGTCATTATGTTTCAAAAGTCTTCAATTTTAATCAAGAAAATATATAGTCAGAATAATATATTTCAACTGTTAAAAAAAAGAAACTTTTCAAAGTCTTTGTTTTTGCCTTTTGAGGGTTTCTTTCACACAAAGGCAAGGAACAAAAAGATTATCTTAAAATAATAATGTTATTAAATGGAGGGACAAAAGGTGCCACTATTTATAAATTTTAGTAACATCTTAGGCTATATATACAATATTTTAAAACTTAATATAACACAATGTTCAACTAGTACTAAAAATTTTAATTAGGTGAACTACAATGCTCTATAATTAATTAAGTGGACATGAGTTTAATAGTTAAAGAGATTATAATTACAATTGCTCCTTCTTGCTAGGCGTCTAGACCTATTTTACTCAAGTTGAATCTACTAACGTTTCATCGTAATCAATTATAGTTATTTTGTAAAACTTATACAAAAAAGTAAGCATCATGTCAAATATATATCGTTCATCATTTAAACCAGGGCGAGGGATCAGGTAGGACCAAGGGGATTCATCTAAATCCCTCTTCGGCGAATGTATATATAGTAGATGTTACACGTCTTTTGAATTCTTCGTGTGTTTACTTTTTCAAATCTTAGTGAAAAGTGAAAATTTCAACCTCGCCACTGATTTGAACCCTCCCACCCACCCCCCTCCAAAAAATTAAATTATGCGGCTGTGGGTGAACCTAGTTTTTGAATAAATGGTCTTATATGGACCAGCCAACAATTAATATTTTTGACTAATATTGGTGACTTGTTCCACAGGTTATATACAAAGTGTTACTCAATATTTGTATGAATTTATTGGGTAGGTTTATTTGAATTTTAACTTTACTAGAAACATTCTACTTTGGTTTAATTCTTATTTGGTCTATATATATATCCTTTAATAAATTTGTCCAAATCATGAAGCAATTTTTCTTCATTTTTTCTTCTTTTCCTATTGGATGTATTGTCTTTTGGACTTAGATCATATCATATTAAAGTCTAAACAAGGGCACACGATGTAAATAATTGACTTTGAAAAAATTCTCGATGCACTAAAATTCGCGCTATGTGTGGAGTCTATAAAAGAGTTGAACTATAAAAATTTATCGTACGTGGCCTTATCCTACATTTCTGCCGGAGACTATTTCCACGGCTTGAAACATCATGAAAAATTGTGTTTTATATTTTTACTCTTTTGATCACCTTTTTATAACTCAAATATATTGAGGAAGAGTGATTAAAATTTTGGACAATTTACAAATATGCAAGCATTAATTTATACTTCCTAATGTAGACTCATTAGTAACGTAACGTCGATCGGAATCAGAATTTTCATTAAAGAATTCAAACTATAAAGAAGTTAATACGTGAAAATGTCGAGAGAATTCAACATATAGTTTAAGAACGTGTACACACACAAACTCACACTACGTAATACAATATAATTTCAGGAGAAGGAAAGTCAATTGATTTCTCTCGAATAAGGATAAGGATATTTCCACCCCTACTCATAAGCATAACGCATGCATATACGTTTAATCAACTCTGTATAAAAAAGGAAAAAGTTAGACGAATGACTCGAACTTAATTTTTTATCAGATTGAAAAGGTTGTAGCTAGTACGATATACATATACTTTTAAGAATTTTACCGATCGCTCGATCGATGAAAATTGTAATTCAAGGAAGTAGATATCATCGACTAGGTTATTACTACAATATGTTAAAAGAAACATATATTTTCTTCTTCAATTTTGTTTCAAAGAATAATTTATGACTATTATACCCACGGTTGGTTATTTTTGGACTTTTTTGGTTATAAATTCAAAATCCAGCATGGCAATGTGAAAGAATGACGTGGACTGGGACCCACTGTTTCTTCATTAGAGTCAAATATATTATTCCAAGAAAGATTCTTCAAAATCCTTTTTTAGTTCATACTCACATGTCCAAAAAAAAAAAAATTAAACAAAATGCCACGTCATGCATTGCAACCCATCATACATGTCCCATATGCCTACCATGTCATGTCATGGGATATGGTCATCATGATCATCCATGGATGTCATTAAGTTTGGCTAATATTATCAAAATGGTATTAAATCTTTCACCAAATAAGTTTTAGGGAATATATAAATGACTTTGTATTTGTCATTTTGGCACCTTAAATAAGACCGCATCTTCGAAAACAGTTTCTCTACCTTTAAGATAAAAGTAAGATTTGGTACATTTTATCCTTTGCCCGTCTCATTTTATGAAACTATACTATTATAACTAAATTTGTACCTACTATACTTTTGAACGACGTTGAAATATCGAATTAGTACAAATACACGATTAAAGTATCAACATATAAATTGCTGATAAGTTTACGGGGTCATATATATATATTTGGCCAAACATTTACTAAGATTTTGGAGTATTATAAGGGCTTAATGCATTTTTTTTAACCATAGATGTGAATATGTATATGCCATTTTCTTAGATTGTTTTTTTTTTGGAAAAAAGTTTACATGAGTAGAAACTACATTAAAAGTATTTGTATTTTTTTTTTTAGATTTACACATATTTTAAAATTTATTGCAAAGAAAACTATTTGTTTTGTTTTATCTTTTAAGAATTTTGGAGTTGTGTTCTATTATTTCATTTTGAAATCTTTTGACACCTCTCTTGGTATTTTTTTTTATTTTTTTTTGGGAAATGTCTAATTAATTAGTAATTAGTATTTTTTTATAGAAAAAGCCAAAAACAGGCCACGTCATAATCAGTGCTGAGTCAGAGGCATTAGAAGGTCAATCTCATGACTCATTGCCACAATAGCCTCTCTCTCTGTGTGTGTTTTTGGTGGTGTCTTATTTTTTTTTTCTTCCCCCACCCAATATTTCATATCGTATTGAGGTCTGAATAAATTTGAATTCATATCAAAAATTTTTATGTTGAGGGGGTAAAATATTTTATTATAAAATTGGTTCTATACTTAGGATTTGAACTTAGAAGTGGATTCAAGATTTGAAGTTTATGAATGTTTTAATAACGATTTCAAATTAATATGCAATAATAATTGAATTCATAGTTCAAAATTTATAGATGTTTTAGTAAATTTATTAATATATATGTGCATGATCTTGTTATTTTATTATCATATTATTCTGTCAATTTCGCTTCAAACTATATTCTTTGAGTTGAGGGTCTATTAGAAACGGTCGCTAGATCTAGCTACTTACAAAGATAAAAATAAACTCTGCATACATTCTATCATCTCTCAAATCATACTTATAAAATTACACTGAATATATTATTGTTGTTGTTGTTATTTGATATGTACAGAAACTACTGAATTTTCGTGAATCCATATGACATTCTACATCTATCACTATTGCTCAAATTTAATTTTTAATTAAAAATGAAGCAGTATTTACCACTTCACGAAAATTCAAACATGTAAAATGGTGATGTCTTTATAATCAAGACAATATAGTTGATGTGAACCATTTCATCAATAAACTTCATTATCTTTTTTTTCTTCCTATATATCATAGAGAGCTAATAAAATTAGGTTATTACCAAAACCTCTTCCTTTATAATATGTACAAATTTAGAGATGTCACTATACTACTATTAATTAGTTTTAATTAGTGGCTTAAAAATCTATAAACCCATTTGTTACCTAATTGGACCATACTAGTGATTTTGTCACCACACATTTATTTAATTTTTTTTTGGTATTTTTAGGTTTTAGTTGAATAATACGTTATTTTTTTCACATAGTCGCATAAGCTAAAAGTCTCAATCTATACAAAAAACATTAATTTTTTTCCCTTCTTTCAATTTTATTGATGACAAAAACAAAATTACTCTAAAGAGATGTTAGCGCTTGATTAATAAGATATCAAGGGAGTCTAAAAAAACGTAATAGACTGCTACTCTAGGCTCGCTTTGCTTCTTCAAACTCTGTCCCTTTTTTTAAAAACCAACAAACAACGCTAACGAGCAAGAAGTTAAATGTTAAATATAGCTTATAACTAACTTGATAGAGGTATAGGTTATGGAGTGTTAAAAGTGTTTATTTTTTAAATTCTTATTTTAGAGAGTAAAATTGTTCGACACGAAACATAAATATATAAATACATATAAAATCATAAAATTATTTAAACATCAACAATTATAATATATTCAGTACAATTTCATAGATAAAATTTGAAAAAATAGGATGCATGCAAATCTTATCCGATTATTCCTATTTTATGAAGAAAAAAATTTATTTCCGATAAGCTTTTGATTTCGGGAAAAGAATTCCAACTAAAATGGTTATATGTTAGACACCTAAAGTATATATAATTACTTGTGCAACTTTCTATGGCTTGCAAAGTCGGTTGTAAATTTGTAATATGTAATTAACAAATAAAGGAGTCAAAAAAAATATTTTGATTATATAAATCATTTTTTGAAATTGATGTGTGAGTGACAAAGATACTTGTATGCAGGCCTAAGAAAATGATTTTTTTGGTTTTTTATTCGATGTATGTATTACAATCCGATTAAATTTGAATTCATGTCAAAAAATTCTCATATTGGGAGGTAAAGCGCTAGGGAGTCGTCGTCTTGTTGTTGGAAGGTGCGACCATGTGAGTTGACCACACTCCTTAACAAAGGTGACTCCATATTCAGGGGAACTCGAATCTGAGACCTCTGGTTAAGGATGAAGGAGTACTTACCACTCCACCATAATTTTTGCTGGTCTAAGAAAATGAGTTTACTTAAAATAAATCGGTGATCGAGTAATTAATCCCAGTAATCTGAAGTAAAATTTACCTTATACGCATTCAAAGAATAACGAATCATGAATTTTTTTATGAACAAACAATTATTTGTTTATTTTTATGAAAAACGTCGATGAAGCTGCTTTAATTAATATATTTTTCATAAAATCCCATCACTATGTATTAGGTAAATAATATTATAAATGGATTATTATACAACTATCTATTGTTGAGATGACGTGGAATTGAAGCTGCATTTCTCTTGTTTTAGTTGGGGTAGTTCTTGATGTATGAATCATGCCTGCAACTGACCTAGTGTTCGATATTCACATTGATGATTCACAATTAATCAGAATTCTTACGGTGTAAAATTTATATAAGAGAAAAATATTTTTTAACATGATTTTTTCCATTAAATGAGATATTTAAGGAACGATAGTGTCTCTCATTAATTTACTTGGTTTCACTATTAAAAATAGTGATTTTTTACACCGCAAATTAATGACATAATTTTACTATTCATTTTTCACCGGACAAATTCATTAGAAAAATGCATGGTGGACAAACATTACTAGAAATAAAGATTTTTTCCATCATGAATCAGTGAAAAATTTGTGCTATGTAACATGATTTTCCTATTCATTTTCCACCTGACCAATTTACTAGAAAAACGTATGATGGAAAACAGATTCTCATTGAATCACTGAGAAACTTCCTAATTTTTCATGTAAAAACATTACTATTTTTTTTCCACACCGATACAATCCAAATAGCCGTAAGAATATAGATATTGAATATTATTCGGTGAGAATATAATTTAATTATTATAAATAATCATCTCATAAGCCTGCCCTAATGGAAAAATAACATATATACAAACTTAACGACAAGCACTAAAACTTTTATATATAATTATTTTTTTAATTAAGACAAGTATGTACGGAGTCAGCAAAGCATGATTTGAAATTAAAAAAATGGATAAACAATATAGAAAATATTTTTTTAAATGTTTTATTTTATATTTATATCACTAGATATTGTTTGAGGTTAGGTATATACGTGGCCTTTATTATTAAAAAATATGACCTCATCTTGCAAAATCCATCCCACAAAAAATTTTAAAAGAAAACGTTCAAAAGCATGCCTTTTCTATATGGTTTTTATTTTATAGTCCAATATTAGGACCTAATTAGTTAAAATAAAGTATTGTTTGCTGGCTGCTTATGTTGTCTACCTAAACCTACATTATTTTAACTAAAAATAAAATAAATACACCTTATAGTTAGGGGTACTGGGCATTTAAATTGAATATGAAAAAATTCAATTTAGATTTTTGATTTTCGAATTGAAGAAATTACAATGCAGATAAGATTGAGATTAAGTAGTTTAATGTCTATATTTTCTTAACTTGTAAACAAATTAATTTTTAATCAAGATTGAGTTGGGTTTAAAGTTCATTTTCATCTTTATGAAAATTTTTTAATAGTAATCGTGACTCATAACCAACAATCATTAACTCTAGATTTGTTGTTGGTAAGGTGAGAGCTTAATTAAACGTTGATCTCTGGTGGCGCACCCCCCATGCACAAGCACCGCCCGATGAAGGGAGGAAGGAGAAAGCTACAGATTCAAAACCTTAATTAGACCCTTGTTTCTAAACGGAAAAGTTTGAGACACCTCATCTTCTTAGTTCGTCATTACTCATTCTCGTTAGGGGTTTATCTTAATCACTGACACCCTCCACACAAACACCTCCCGATGAAGGGAGGACAGAGAAAGCTACAGATTCAAAACCTTAATTAGACCCTTGTTTCTAAACGGAAAAGTTTGAGACACCTCATCTTCTTAGTTCGTCATTACTCATTCTCGTTAGGGGTTTATCTTAATCACTGACACCCTCCACACAAACACCTCCCGATGAAGGGAGGACAGAGAAAGCTACAGATTCAAAACCTTAATTAGACCCTTGTTTCTAAACGGAAAAGTTTGAGACACCTCATCTTCTTAGTTCGTCATTACTCATTCTCGTTAGGGGTTTATCTTAATCACTGACACCCTCCACACAAACACTTCCCGATGAAGGGAGGACAGAGAAAGCTACAGATTCAAAACCTTTGACCCTTCTTTCTAAGTGAAAGAGTTTGAGACACCTCATCTTCTCATTTTGTGTTGTTCATTCCCGTTAACGGTTTATCTTAATGGCTCACTTTATGGTATCCTTTTTGTGATCAACATTATTATTTTTTATCAATTAAAAAAGAAACATGTATATGATTGCTTTGTTGTAAGTGGCTCCCATTTTCTTTAGATAATAAAAGCCTGTCCATAGCTTGCCAAATGAATAATTATTTCCTTAGTCTTTGGAAGATTCCCCCTTATCTAAAGAAATTATTATCTAAAATATTTTAATTAGTGGATCAAATGTTGAAGTGTGTTATTTTATTTAAAATTTTAAGTTATTAGAGAGATTTTTTGTGAATTTTTCATCTGTAAATTGTTAATTAATTTATTCGCACACTCTATGCGATCAAATATTTCTTACACACATAAATTTTTACATAAGATATCGAATTTGATATCTTTTACTTATTTAATTATATCTTTCACACACCTCTTCACATACAAGACTGATCTTCTTCATGGGCCACACATATTGACGTTTTTCTTTTGATAATGTGCAGCAACGAAACTTGAATTCGTGACCTTTGTCTGCTCTAATTAATTATGTTAAAATATGTGACTATTATATTAAAACTGGCGAACTGTCATTTTTATACAGATTTTTGAATATACATCTTAGTGATATTAAGATTTTGTTACACATTTTAATCATTAAGATCTATTTAGAGTCATTAATTAATCATGATATAAAAAAATAAATACACTTAATGATCAAGATCTAAACGATTAAGATTCAGATATAAAAAACACACCAATATTTAATAATTGAGATATAAATAATTTAAATTAAAATCTTCATTAAGTACAAGTAAATGAGATCTAATAAAATAAATCAGGCTTTAGTGGAACTCTTTTATGAGCACATTTTCAATAATGAACTAGGCAAAACATAAACTCCAATAATTAGGAGATAATTCCATTAATTGCATGGATGAACTTTATTGCAAAAAATAAAATAAGATCAATACGTGTTGAATTAAAAATCTCTTGATGGATATTGGTATACGTCAGGACAAAAATTAAACATAGGAAAAAAAAATATAGCATCAAATTGCTCTAATGATTGAATGACCCACTCATCCAAATTTCCAAAAAGTTAAGAGGATCATGAAGACGTGAATTAAGGTTAGTAAGTAGCAGAGTGATTTTTATAATTGTTTTGTTGTCCGTTTATATTAGTAGTCATAATATTGCTCTTATAATTTCTTGTCTTTCGATTCTTGTTACTTCTTGTACTGCAATTGTTATATTGCTTTGTTGTAATTTTCGTTGTGTTATTGTCTGCTACTTTTATTTTGATTGTTATTTCTTGTACTTCTGTTACTTCTTTTTGTTAGACTATACACTGAGTATCTCGTTGTTGTAAGATTTTTTTTTTCTGTTTATCTCAATGTCTAGATAAAGAGAACGACGGAAAGAATCGTCGAGGTGAGTGTTGTCAAAAAGAAAATCGTAATGAAAAACCTGATCAAGAGAATTCTAAAATCATGGTGCAAAATCAATGGGTGCAAAAGCTGCTATAATTGCTTCAACAAAAGCTACTATCGATATTGGAATTTTATATATATATATCTTTTTTAAAAATTGTCATATTCAATGTCTTTTCACTTTTTATAAACCACTGTTCATATTCACACAAACGGCAATTCGAACTTACTTTAATTACAAATGAAGCTATCAGTATTTTGGCATTTTGAATGGAATTGTGACATATGTATATATTACAAAGTTTACTTGTATTAAAAGTATAAAATTTATGTGATATTGCTCGAATTTTTTGGATAAAGAATTTTTAACTTTTTAAAACAAAATAAAATCTATATATTTGAAAATCACGTAAGAAATTTTATAAATTATAATAATTAAAACTTTAAAATATTTAAAAGACATGAAAATTTTGCAGTCAAAGAAATGTTTGTTTGACTCTCGAAATTGAAAAGAGTAACATTAATTGAGACTAAATGAGTATTTACAACAACAACATACGGGGTACGGAGAGAATGAAATAAACATAAATTATCCCTATCTCCTTGAGATAGAAAGACCGTTTTTGATAGCTTTCTTGGCTCAAGACTGAGTGAGTATTTACAACGACGACATACCTAATATGGTATATCACAAGTTGGGTTTGAAGAAGATAAAATATACCCAAATTAACCTTATGACTCTACCTCCTGAGATAGAAATACCATTTTCGATAGACCTCAGCTCAAGATTGAGTATTTAATTTTGAAAATAATGGTCACAACTTAACCCAATTTCAAGAAGTAACGAAAGCTATATATATATTGACAATCGATCATACAATATAATAAAATATAAAAATTCTTTTTCGTGTGTTTGATAGTGATCCACGATAAGGAAATTTAAAAGACGTCTCTATTTTTCCTTCTGATTTTTATTCGATATTCGATATTTATATTAAGTTTAATTATATTTAAATTCTCACTTTACAGAGTTTATTTTTAAGGGCGATGCTTTCAACGAGAATTTTTTCGTTCCAAGAAAATCGAACTTGAAATATCTAATTAATATGAAAGAGATGCTAACAATTCTACCACGACCCACGTTAAAAGAAGTGTCTATTAAACATGTTGAATGATGCATGGAAATACGTCATAAGTGTCTAATTAATTTCGTATCCTAACAATCATTGGCTACTTTTATTTTGTCTTTATTCCAACTAAAGAAAACTTTGAATTCTATACACACACGTAATTTTGCACAAATTAAAGTGTTTTTCTAATAATTCCTAAAGTATCAAAAGAGAAAAAGAAAAACTAAAAGTTAGGCCTAATTTTAACTAGTTGAGTAAATTAATTCTTCTTTTAATTAAAAAGGTTATATGGGAGAAATGTATAAAGTACTTAAAAATAAGTAACTACTTGCAATAATCATGATAGGATAACTAGAGATCGATTCAAAATTTTAAGTCTATGAATTCTTAGTATAATTTCAGAGTTTTGATTAAAGTCACTAGATTTTGTCAATTCGTAACTAGAACTCTGGCTTAACCCCTACATATAACTTAGAAGTTAGAAAATAAATAAATATGTCGTTATAACAAGTTATCAAACTATAATAATAATATGAAATTCTTTACATGGTTGTTAGTGTAGATGAATTAAAATTTCTTAATCACTTATATAATGATATTTTTATATCTTTTATGCATAAAAAATAAAGATCTAATCTCTTATTAAAAAACATAAAACAAAAAAAATTGCAAATAGCCTACAAAATCAATTCTCCCGTAAGTGTATATAAGTCAAACTTTTTAAGAAAAATTAAATTCGATAAAATAAAAAAAAGAGTTCTTTTTTTTTGGCCATTCGTGTGTGTTTCAATTTTACAATCACCTAAATTCTTAAAAAAAAGGTTCCTTTTATAAGTTTCTTTTTTAAGTTGTTAGGAAAAGTAGAAGTTGGAATGTGAGAGTTTCAACTTTTGCTATTTATGTATATTTTAACTTTTTTTGTGTGTGGAGAAAATAAAAAGAAATACAGTGACATCATAATTAATCTTTTGGGGTACTCTTCTTTTTTTTTTTTTTTTGTGTTTTGGGATTTTTCTCAACTTTACATTTTTGTGGTTTGGCTTTTTTGGTCGTCACTATCTTATCTTGACAAAAAAAAACATAAAATAATTGTTGCAAATTTGACAAAATTGCATAATGGTTTTTTCATGAAACAATTGTTGATATTATGGAGACGTTTGCCAAAACACTACGCAAGAAAACACTAGGTACAATATATATGACAATGTTTGCATATATATTATTATTTGTTTGTATTATATTTTGGAACTTTCAAAAGTGACAAAATGTGATTTGATGGCCAACTAAAAAAGCATATAGACAAATATATAAATAAATAAATAAATAAATTTATTAATAAAAAGAAGAAAAAAAAGTAAGTTATATCTTGGGATTGGGACAAGGAAATATGATATTCGTGGTTTTGATTAAGCTAGTGTTTGGTCACAGATTTTTAAATATTTTTAGTAAATATTATTTGGGTAAAATTTTACCATGTGTTGAGCTATAGTATTTAAAAAACATATTTCATATTTTTAAGAAATATGATTTATACCCATAAGTTTTAAAAATTATCAAAACTAAACTTAAGTTTGTATTACAAGCAAGATAGAAACGTCGACATAACAAGATTCATGATTTTCGCAACAAGTCAGTTGGATCTTCGTTGCAGCAAATAACAAGTAGTGAAACACGACTATTGTTCCTTTCAAAAATAAAAGTTTGTGTAGAATTTGAATAAATAGAGGGTGTTTTGTAAAAGATAAAAGTTTAGTGTAAAATTTGAATTTTTAAAAGCTCCCAAATAATGAGATTTGACCCAAATACTAGTTTTTTCTAGTATTTGGAAATTTGAGTTATTTGCCAAAAATTTTGCCAAATAATGACAAATTGTATGGACAAATACTATTTACCAATTTTTTTTCTCTAAATATTACTTGAAAAATCTATGACCAAACGGGATCCTAAATCTCGATAAAAGATAATTACATTGATAAGAAGTTATTTCGATGCATCACTACAAGAAAAAAAATAGATTTGTGAAGGAATATTGATGATGACAAGCCCATCGTAATTATTTATGATAATTTTATGACAAAATTCATCAATTTAAACAAAATTTATGATTGATGCATGATTAAATCTCGATGAAAGGAAGTTACATTGATAAGAAGTTAATTCGATGCGTCACTACAAGAAAAATATAAATTTGTGTGAAGGAATATTGATGATGACAAGTCCGTCGTAATTTGTGATAATTTTATGACAAAATTCATTAATATGAATGAAATTTATGATTGGCATAATGATCTGTCATAATTCAATTATAAATTTATGATGAAAATAGCGATCTGTCAGAATTTCGACACAAATTTATGACAAAAATGAGGGTACGCTACAATCTCGTTACAAATTTGTGATAGTGATATTGATCCATCACAAACTTTTCACAAATAATTTCTTTTTTTTTTAAAAAAAGAATTAGAAGTAGTTTATGACGGACCATCCGTTACAAAATTGAGATGGGGAAAAAAAAAATCTGTCACAATTTTTTTAACATGGCTAATTTTAATTAAAATAATTGGTGGTCGGTAGGTTTTTTTCATCCGGTGTCCGGCACATTAGCTAGTATAATGACAGTATGTGCTACGTACGCTCAGTTATTTTGAATTCGTGTCTAGAAGTTCCATTCTAAAGTTAAAACGCTTTCTACCAAAAGTAACTTTATCTCCAAAGCTTAAAATCTTAAACCTCTTGTTAATAATGAAAGAGTACTTATCGATCTACCACAATCTGTTATAATACGTCGTACGTGTATCACACTTATGTATAGCTATAATTATTTCAACAACTTTTTAAGTTTTAGTAGGGTTCATGAACTTAAAAAGATAATCATGAATCATGATCATAATTGAATATTAAAATTCTAATAGTAGTGAAAGACATTATTTCTCTTTCCAAATTAAAATCGTGTTTCATTACGTTGTGATGTTTATGTCTCAAAAAAGAATATGCCAACACAACGTAACACTAATTAACTATCGTGTATGACAAGTACTCTTATGATAACAGCCAATTATAAATTGGGATAGAAACGGTGCGATAGAACTCAGTAATTTTAGCTTAAATCTTGTATTTGTATCAAGAAAATTCATTTAATATGTATAAATAATTTATTCAGATCTTGATACACAAATAATTTTTAAAAAATTCTGATTCCGGTTCTGAATATATATACATGCATGCCAATGCAAGCAATGTATTCAAAGGGGAATGACAAAAGGGAACTCAAATTGACTTGTGTTTGTCTTGAAAGTGCATGTGTTTTTGAAGTCTACGCTTGCATGTGATATCGAAATACATAAAAAAATAATCATATATGTATGCGCGTACATGCGTGTGCATGTGTGTATCACGGGGTGAGTTTGAAAGGGGTGGATTGTTAAAGTGAATATTGGACGCCGAGTGAGAAACTTGAAAAGAAATTGTTTTTGCCCCCATAAAATAAAGCTATCTTCTATTTGGATGAGTAATTTAATTAGGTCATGTGTAAGCACTAAGGAATTAGTATAATATTTCAATTGTTTAAATAAGTAGAAGCGTCTCCTCTCTGATAACATTTTATAATGAGAAATTTTATATAATTTATCTATATATTGTTCAATTTTTTCAGAAAAGTTATTGTACCCGTGTAGGATCTTTAAAAAAATACATAATTTTTTCACATTAATGGACTTCCTAGTATCCTAATCAATAATCCTCACCACCAAAAGTTTTGATGTTGAATTTTGGGTATATGAAAAAATTCTTGATTAGAAGTCTTTCCTCGAATGATCTTTATGCGTTGAAAATTTGAATTAGTCGAGCTTCAATGTCCATACTGGATACCGAACGCCCAAAAGAAAAAAAAAAACTATTCTCTATATTCTTTTTGGCGTGTTTCACGGAAATTATAATTACTTTTGCATTTCTTTCAAATTATATTTTAAAAAAATAATTTTTTTTAGCCGAAAATCTATTAGAAACAATTTCTTTACCCCCACAAAAGTAAAAATTATAAAGTTTGCATACACCCACTCTCCTTAAACCTCACTTTGTAAAAAATTATCGAGTATGTTATTATTATTATTGCGTATTTGACGGAAAGATTGGGACATTGATGGATTCTTTATGCAAAAAAGTAAAATAATAGTCTAAAGGAATTCTTGATTGCTGACATTTGATAAATAATCGTAATTTTGGATATATATATAGGCTAAGATTCGAATTACATCCAAGTACGTGTTCTCATAGCCAGTGCAGAGTCAAAAAAAAATTCAAGCAAATTTTAAAAAATAAAAATAAAATCACTTAGTAAATCGGTGAATAACATGTACTCATTGAGATATGGACAGAGGCATGTGCCAGACTCTTTAGAAAGTATACAAGTACTGAAAAGGAAAATTTAGGAACGATGATAAACGTGAGAAATGGCATCTCCGATTTACTAAAGAAGTTCATAAGCAAAGAACATGTCGAACACTTATCTTTCCAATTAAAGTATAATTAGGCAAAAAGCCCTTTAATTGACGATGCATTTTATCGTCAGCAAGGAATAGATAACAAGACCCCTTTCCCTAAATATCTTTAGAAGTGAAGAGGACATATCTGAATTAATCTCATTTAATAATCTTCTCTTGAATGTCGGTATTTTCTTAAAATAACATTAACATGATGACTCTCTTAATTATATGTATTTTAGGCATTTCCTCCCACACATTTCTTTAGAATATTTATTTAAATACAAGATTAATTAGCTCATAACCTCCAATCTACTAAAGAAGTTCGTAAGCAAAGAACATGTCGAACACCTACCTTTCCAACTAATAAGTATAGTTAGGCGAGAAACCCTTTAATTGATGATGCGTTTTGTCGTCAGCAAGCAATAGTTGACAAGACTTTCTCTAAATATCTTTAGAAGCGAAGAGGACATGCATGTCTGAACCTTATTTAATAATCTTCTCTTGAAAGTAGGTGTTTTTTTAAAAGTAATATCGATATGATGGCTTTCTCAATTATAAGTATTTTAGGCATTTCCTCCCACACAATTCTTTAGAATATTTATTTAGATACAAGATTAATTAGCTTTTTTAATAAATGGCTTTGCGATAGACAAAAGATTAACACCTTATTTGACCCTCAAAATGTTATTTTGTTTCAATTAACATGGCTTAACGAGGTTAACAAGAGTCAATCTCTTGAATAATTAATATGAAAAAAAATAAAACTCTGAATATTTCATTAATTATCTTATATAAACTAATCAACATCATAACCAACCAAACCATGAAAACTATTTTTTTTTAAAAACGTCTTGACTAAATATAATTATTCAAGTTGAAGTTAAACCCTAGTATTGGCTTAAATACTTAAACTTTTATAGTATGAAAAGGCAAAACCCAATACATATTTTCATGCAACAACAACAATAATATATTCAGTGAATTCTCACAAAGTAGGATCAAAAGAGAGTAGAGTGTACGCAGACCTTACTTTCTACCTCATGGAGGTAGAGAGGCTGTTTCAGAAAGATCATTGGCTCAAGTGAAACAAATTAAAGTAGTAATGGAGAGCAAAATGACAATGAAGAAAAACATGATAATTAATAGGAAAACTGGAAAACAGTGCGGGACATATATGCAAGGAACCATAACATCAACAACAAGGTGCGATCACCTAAACATATATAGTAAACAACAGATGATAATAGATACCAAAAGCTAAAGACTACATGAATAGACTAATATTACAACAAACATAGTGCTCTAGACTAACACCAAGCTACAGACTACACGAATAGGCTAATACTAAAACAACGTTCAACTACCTACTAATCTTCTACCCTTATCCACGACTTCCATATCCTCTTATCTAAGATCATGTCTTCGGTAAGCTGCAGATGCGACATATCATGTCTAATCACCTCTTCTCAATACTTCTTCAGCCTACCTCCGCCTCTTCTTGTCCCTACTATATCCAACCTCTCACACCTCCTCGTCTCCACTATGCAATAAATATATTTAGTTTCTTGATATTAAAGCTATTTGCAGTGTTTAAAGGGCGTTTTATTTGAAAATAATGTTCATTAAATTACAATGCTTATGGTATATGTCAATTTTTTTAATAGATATAGACCAACAATTGATTAATTAGTGAAATTGCAGTTAGTTGTAATTAAGAGATTAATTTATCTAACCCACTTTTCTTAGCTAAACCAACTTCCCAAAAGCCACTTTTTATCATTTTGGATTTTTCTAGAATTATCCAATCCAACTTCTCAATACTTCTAGAGTTTAACATCTTAAAATATCTTTGCTTAATTTAAACCTTAGCTTAAGCTAATTATAATATTTATGGAAAGGTTGAAATTTCTAAAAAGGGAAAAATGACCGTTTTAAGCTGATTTCTTCGTGATTCATGTGACAATTAAGAAATGTTTTATAGTTGAACTAATAAACTAATCTCATACCACAATGTAAAAGAATTTTTATAATGCTAGGTTACTTAGAAGATACACTATATATGCAACCGTTCATAATAAGTGAAATTAATAACTTGCACGATAAGACTCACTTATTATTTGCTATAACTTGTTAAAATCTATTGAAAAATTAGTGACTTGACAATTTTTTTACACTATCAGGTTTTCACTTCACCATTCCTCTCGTGGAGTACAATTCGAGATGAAATTTTTTAAGAAACTAATTAATTTTTTTCAAGAAATAGATTCAGAATTAAGGTAAGGAATGAGAAATATGAAAATAAGAACTTCCATTAGTAATTTTTTTTTAAAAAAATGTCGACTAATTCACAGGCGAAAACGCATTATAGTAATTTATTCCAGTCCGAAACATAAACAAAGATCGGAATAATCAGATTTGTCAAAAGAGCCGATGTACAAATAAATCTTTATGCTTAAACATCATGCAAGAATATTTTGTTCAAGATCCAAGAAAAAGTATACTTTACATGTCCCAATTTATGTGTTTTACTTTTTAGTCTTGTATTAAAAAAAAAAGCCTTTTCATTTTTGTTTATCCCAAAAGGAATGGCATACTTCTTTATTAAGAAATAAATAACTTTAATAATTAACTTTAATATAACTTCTTATATCATACTTAATAAGATGATTTATTATCACAATCTGATTTATGATATAACTTTTACCACAAGTATCGATTTCACAAGAGCATCTAATCACACGAGAAAAGAAGTCAAATAGCAATGCAAAGTCATACGCCGGATTGACTCTTCGCGGAGTAAAACTCACATTCAAACATCTTATTGGGGAATGGGGTAACGCTCATGAAGCTTTGGAGGAAAGTGAAGCTCTCTTAGGCCGTATGTTCATGGGTGCATGATTTTTTGAAAAAGCACAGGTTAACTCAGAGACATGGGACCTTGGCTTAGTAATGAAGGAAGGGAAGCTCTTCGAACTTTCGCCGCCAACGACTTATATAGTGGTCGACCTTATAAAGCTCGCTAACCCTCACTTCCCTCTCCCCTTTATTTATTAAGTGGAAAATAGTCATCGGCATCTATACTTGACTTGATCGTGTCTACGATACTTTTCTTGTAGTCGGCCCGTAATGTCTCCCTTCATTTACTCGCCTCCTTTCACCTCAGAATGCTAATTATTACTTAGTCCTAGAAGCTAACTTTCATAAGCCCGCCCTTGGGTCACGCTTCCAACATAGGAGGACAAATATTCTGTCAGACGTTCCGGCATGAAAGCCTTTTATCTTTTATTAAATTTTGTACTTTGTCAAACGCCACCACATAAATGAAGGGGTAAGGAGTATATTTTTTAAACAAATGGAGTATCATGAGATCATTGTTAATCCATTAGTTCAAATCCATAACTTATAAGTAGTATGAAAATAACTTTACCATTGTTGGTCAGACTCATTTAGTGGTTCAGAATAATTGATTTATATCAACAAATTCTTGATGTGAATTAATAAAAACTTGAGCCTCTATGCCATTGTCTACAAGATAAGTCAATACTAGCTATCATTAATGCCATCTTCTATATATTTTCTATCACAAATTTATTGCAACTTTGAAAATTTTTAACCCTAGCTAACTACTAATTATATTTGATTTGAAAAAATGTCAATAAGAAGTTGTCAACTTTTTTCTTGGATGTCATCTCTCAAATGTGACTTATAACCAAAATAGAAAGTACTAGAACTTCAACGAAGACGGATCTAAAATTTAAAGATTATGAGTTTCTATAACGAACTCAAGTTAATTAATATATACAATAATTTGAGTTCACAGTAAAATATTTATAAGTATTTAATGAATATCTCAACACATATATAAATCAAACCAACTCAGAAATCTATTCTCTAGTATACAGTATATTTATGTGAACAAGGAAAGGAAAAATAGATATATTTTGTATATAAGATCTGGACAAAATTTATTAGATTCACGTGAATCCATAAATTACATTGTAAATCTGCCCCAGAATGATCCCCCAAAACATAAAAAAGGAAAAAGAAGGGGGAAATGAAAAAAAGTGTTTATTGAAGAGGAGTTTAACTTTTAAATATAATCTTTGCATTATTAGATCGCTTAAAAGATAATTACATAATAGTACTTATAATATAAGTCAAGAGTACATAAGCATATTTAACCTACTATTCCATGTTAATTACACTAATAATGCAAAGAAATTTTATGTTATTTGCGTATATAAATTAAATTCATTAGAGACTCCATGATTAAAGTGTTCCCAATGAATAACATAATCTTGACCTATCATTTATTCAATTTGATCAAATCGAACATGTAATCTAATAGTTGTAATCTTTACCCGCCTAACTGTAACAATAATATATATATATATATATCATTGCTTGTATTTATTCAAACACATATTTTTATCGACTAAATCACTTTTTTAATCTAGTCGATGAAACCAAAGTGTATAATTTGTTAGGTTGTTAGGGAGGTCCTTTGATGATGCTAATCCAACTACCATAAGATGTGACCTAAAACCATATTCTAATTATGTCTTTATGTGCCAAATCTATCAATTTAATTTATGAATAAAACAAATGTTTGATACTATTAAAATTGTTTCATAATTATTCTCTTGTGCCAAGTGGTCTATTAGCCACCATAGGTTATAAACACATGAATGCTTACATGTGCCACAATGAGATAATGTTAAAAATTAACAAGAAAACAATGAAGAAAGTTCGAATATGTGGTTGCAAAATTGAATATATATTATCTATATATTAATAACATCCAAGTCAAAACATAAACCTAGTTAATTAATATAAAACATAATTAACCTAATGACATTTTCTAAAAGGAAATTAAACTATATCCTCATATACCATTAAGTATACATTTCTCATAATATGTGAATTCTTTTCCACATAAATTATAATATAAAGTAGGGAAAAATTCTCATTAAAACTTGTAAATTACAATTTTTGTTGAGATGTTCCCTTGAGACTATTGATTTGATGTATTTACAATTTCACTTGAACTCTCTCCCTCAACGAGATTGATTGATGTTCGAATGTTCTGTCAGGTGAATGATCACATCATGGAACAACCATTAGGGTTCTCGTCACTGAACATTTGTGCGTTGTTCAAGTACGTCGTTGGTGGAGGAGGTGGTACATATGACGGTTGGTAGTGGGAATACGGATCCATGGCGTAGCCCGTATGATGAGCGTTGTAACCATGATCGTACGTCGTCATAACGCCATAGTCTTGATTCATGTAACTTTGGTTGTACATTGGCATTGCATAATGTGTTTGTACATTATTGTAACCATAATATTCCAATTTGTTGATCACTTCAGATTTTGTCTCTAAACCTTTACTTCCATCGGCTTTTGGTTCACCCTCTTTTTTTTCACTACTCTCGGCCTTCTTGTCACCGCCCCCTTCTTTCTCTTTCTTCTCCCCGCCTCCACCACCACCACCAGCACCGCCTTCTTTCTCTTTCTTCTCTCCGCCACCACCATCGGCACCGCCTTCTTTCTCTTTCTTCTCTCCTCCACCGCCACCGCCACCGCCGGCACCGACTTCTTTCTCTTTCTTTTCACCACCACCATCATCTTTCTTTGGTGGGACAATTTCGACATCTCGTTTCAATTTATCTTTCAAATAAGGAATTAAATCCTTTAAGTCCATTGTACCCTTTACTGTGACCAAATCTTTTTCTGAATCTATTTTGACTTCTTCTACCCCTATCAAATAAAAAAATTAAACAATAAGAAAAAAACTCTATAAATAAATGAATTATTTTTTCCATTAATAAATAATTAAGTAGTAGTTGTTTATCTTACCATCAATCTTCTTTATAATTCTCTTTATTTTGTGTGCACATCCATCACAGTGCAATCGAATCTTCAACACCACTGTACTTACTTGTGGCTAAACATAATTAAAAAAAAATCAGATATAGTTCAACTAATAATACCAAATTTAATTAGTCATCAACCAAATATTACAATTTAATAAAGGGATAATTGCACATTTGGTCCTCCCGTTATTAACAAATACTGATATAGGTCCTCGTGATATATGATTAAGTATTTATAACCTTCAATTAATTGTACTGACATTTCTAATTTCGAGATTTTTCACAAATTTAATAAATTATCAACGGTTAAATTTGCATTATCACTCGATATAGAAGGAACTGTTCTATTTTCAAATTTCACCTTCAAAAAGCATAGAACTTTTTTTCTTCAAAAAATTTCTTGAATCACGTGTTTTTCTCCTCGTAAGACTGATTTGAGAATATATAAAAATAGTCTAAATAAAAGATATTTCCAATATGATGGAGAGTCGGAATCACACATTTGAATTAAGTAAAATGAACTTAATCAAATATTACAAGGACTAAAAACTGAAATTCATCAATAATCGAAGGACCAAAAATGCAATTATCTCTTTAATTAAACTTAGAAATATTAATTAATTCATTTTATTAGTTTAAGAAGGAAACTAGTTAAGAGTACGTGTGTGAGAGAGAAGTGAAATTACCTCTTTAGGCTTCTTCTCTTCTGGTTTTTTCTCTTCCGCCTTTTTCTCATCGGACTTTTTATCTCCGCCGGTACCACCACCGCCGGCGGCGGCGCCGGCGTCCTTTTTGGGCTGAGGAGATACGAGCACCACCGTCTTCTTCGTCTTCATTGCTACTCTCTCCCGGAGCCATGTGGGGTCCACGTTCCCTCTCACCGTCAATTTTCCACCGTCACAATCTGCCTTCACGTCCTCCACACCTTCATTTTTTTTTTCGAATTATAATTCAGAGACGGAATCAGAATTTAAACTTTACGAATTTTAAATTCTAAAATAGCCATATCTAAGTACAATTAGTAATTGAGTTTAGTGAGCTTCTCAAAGTTTGTACTAAAGTTTTTTCTCAGCTGCTATTCTTCAGGTGCACACAATAAAAATCTAAGACAAAACACACTAGATAAAATCGGTGCAAACCTGATTACTTGCTCAACCAACTCGACTATCTTTACAGGTAATTTACACTAAAAACTACGAGTTCGTTAATTTAGTAAATTTCTTAATATAAATTTAAAATTTATACTAAAATTACTGAATTCTATCAAACTCGTAGCTAAGAATCGAAATTCTAACCGTCAAATGCGGATCTAATTACAATGATAGTTCCTTGAAAAAACCGTAAAGTACTATTTTTCCGGCGAATTCAAGGAACCAATTTTATTATCAATAATAAACTAAAATATTCACTAAAAATTGATGATTCAAAGTTCAAACTATTTTCAATTTTCGTAATTTTGTTGATAAATTGTTAATTTTTACCTTCGAAATGGCGAATTGAACGTTTGACTTTTTTAGCACATCCTTCACAATGCAAATCGAGTTTTAATACTATGGCGGTGGGACCGTCGGCGGCTTTTTTTCCGTCACCGGACTTTTTTTCTCCGGCGTCATTCTTCTTCTCTGCTTTCGTTTCTTCTTTTTTCTGAAACCAAAAAAAAAAAATTAAAAAAAAAATTAAAAAGTTGAGTATTTATGAATGAAATTGGAACTGAATTCGAAACTTTGAGAATGATTTTATGCGGCATTTCAGATTTAGAAATGATGAATTTTTATTTACCTCGCCCATTAGAAGAGAGATATATTAGAAATGGAAGGGATTTTTTTTCTTTAAAAGAGAAATAGGGAAAATGGAATTAAGGGGAATTGTTTGAAGAGAAAAAAATGGAGGCAAAGGAGAGAATATATAGAAGGGAAAAAAAATGTTTTGTTGAATGTATAATAGTATTTAATTGATGAGATCAGCTTCATTAATATTTTTTTTTTAAAAAAAAATTAAGTAAGCCAGCCCCTACTTCTGGACTCTTTTATTTAATTTTTGCCTTTTTGGATATGGAGGGGGTGGGGTGGGGTGGGGGTGGGGTAGGGGCAGATGAATGTGTGTGTATATATATATATATATGTATGTATGTATGTATGTATGTAATGTGAAGATATGGATGGTTGGATGGATGTATGGATGTGAAAGATTGGATAACAGATTTTAGCGGGAGACATCAATTTATTCCTATATAGCCCATGAAATTATAGTTTTATTATAAAGTAGAAAAGTTATACTTCCTTGTTTCAATTTGTTTGACCTATTTTCTTTTTTAGTACATTTAAAAAAAATATTTCTTTCCTTTTTTAGCAACTCTTTAATTTAAACTTTTCACATGGCATGATTAAGACCACAAGATTAAAGGGCATTTTAGTACATTTGACATATCTATAATTTTTAACCACATGATTCAAAAGTCTTCTTTATTTTCTTAAACTCCGTGCCAAGTCAAAATAGACCAAATAAATTAAAACGGAAAGAGTATTTTTTTTTGTCATTATTTTGATTTATTCAAATATTTTATCCGTTATTTAGATTCCGAACTAGATTTTGAAGGCGGTGGTTTGAGGAAGGAGATGAATGTATATATGTGTATTAAGATTTAATACATAATCAGTCTCTTAAATTTGTCAAAATTTTTATTTAGATATTCAAACTAAGATATTGCCTGAAAATCAAAGTTACTCCACCACAATTTTTTACGCCCATAATACTCACAAAAGGAACACATGCATAAGGCGGATTTGATTAGAAATTAGAAATTTTACAGAATAATTATCCCATTCAGACGATCTCTCTCACATCTTTAACTTTACTATTTTTTAATTCAAACTATTGTTTTACCCTTGCTAGAAAATCATCGATCATCAACTACTATATCCTCTCCTTAACCACCACATTATTGTGCCATATGATTCAGGAGATGAAATCTATGTACTTGGGATTGTTTTAGCACTAAAAGGTCAATATGGAGTTCTGATATCGTTATTGGTGATTTAGTTGTGTCGATGGAGTTTCCACAAAAGTGGAATTTCACCTGGTTGATGGAATTGATGATTATTGTTCGGAGTTTCATTTGGAGTGATCGGATTAAAATTATGTAACTTAACTTAGGGGATAGAGACCTAGCCGTCTAATGTTTGAAGTATTGAAGAAGATGATGGTGCCATCACTAGAACAATGACCTAGATTTTCAAAGTTCAGAGGCAAAGTCTGAATTATTTTGCACACTTTAAAAAGAAAATTTGACCATTTTTTGTTTTGGAGAACTAAGATAGTTTTCTTTTTAATTTCGATTTTTTCAAACTCTTGGTAAAAAAATTGAACTATATCAAAATTTATTGTAAAAAATTTGAACAAGAATCTATATCAGAATTTGTGATTTAGTTGTGTCGATGGAGTTTCCACAAAAGTGGAATTCCACCTGGTTGATGGAATTGATGATTATTGTTCGGAGTTTTATTTGGGGTGATCGGATTGAAATTATGTAACTTAACTTAGGGGATAGAGACCTACTCGTCTAATGTTTGAAGTATTGAAGAAGATGATGGTGCCATCACTAGAACAATGACCTAGATTTTCAAAGTTCAGAGGCAAAGTCTGAATTATTTTGCACACTTTAAAAGAAAATTTTGACCATTTTTTATTTTGGAGAACTAAGATAGTTTTCTTTTTAATTTCGATTTTCTCAAACTCTTGGTAAAAAAATTGAACTATATCAGAATTTATTGTAAAAAACTTGAACAAGAATCTATATCAGAATTTGCATCAAAAAATAGTTTTTCTTCACCCATGTACTCAGAGCCCTCTACATTAGTTAGAACAAAGAGAGTACAAATTAATTAATTAATTAATATTAGTCAAATAAAACTTTATATAAAAAATTAATACATGTCATTAACCACGCACACAAGGTATAATGAAAATTAAATAGTTATGATAATAAATACATAGCACTAACTTTACATTAATTTATTTTTAACTATTATTAACCAATTTGATGTCATTCATATATATATATATATATATATATATATATATATATATATATATATATAGGTCTTAAAAAAATGTAAAAACAATAACAAAATTTTAAATACTAGAATGAAGAATTTAAAGATTCATAGGTCTTATACTATGACAATGCAACAAATAAAACAAACAAAAAAAGAACAAATTAATCTACGTCAACTTAATTAATTTGTGGCTAACGTATGCTCCTTATTGTTAAGATTAAATTGACCATTTTCCTGCATACATACAAGCTACAACAAGTGTTAAGTAATTTTTTCTTAACAAAAAATACCTGATACAACAAATTAAGGTCCTATATTTATCGAAATAGTGACAGTTTAAAAAAATTATATAATAGTAGCATTGATTTGGGTTTTTTTATAATAGATATGTGCAAATATACTTATTATTCGTGTGAATATAATTAAGCAGAGATATTATATACATGAGAATACACTTATTAAGCGTATATATATAATGTATTTCACTATATAATTACGCGTGCAGATCGAGTATATTCTGCTACGGAGATATTCTGTTGGTGTGGATACACTTATTATGTTCACAAATACTATATATTTCACTATTATTATGCGTATGAATTCAGTGTAATTCGCTTGCACGCGAATACAAACTGTTACTACATTTCATAAACATAAATATAGTAACTATATTTTATAATTAGAGGCAAAACTATATCTATATACGAAAATTCCTCTTTTTGACTTGGTTATTGACATGTTGCACCCAAGATTATGGAGGATTAATTATGTTTTTTATGGCTATTTTTACGGTAATGGACAAAAGAGAAGATTAATTTATTTTATCATGAAAATCTATCAATTTACCTCCTTGGAATAAATAATTATTTGTCTTTAGGTGAAAGGGTGAAAGATCCAAAGTGAAAAAGGTCAATGAATTCATTTTAAAATTTCAAGTATAATTTTTATGTTTGGCTTCTCAGATAATTAATTAGTGAGTTAATCAACTTGCTTGTCCATTTTAACGTTGATGATGGCGTATATGTTTGGCTTTAATTTAATGAATTATTCTTATTGGATTTTCCAACGTCATTTTAATCAATTTGTTCATTTGGCTTTTTCCTCAATCCAAAAGACAATATATGTGATTTGGTACTTGCATGGACTAGATTAATGTAATTCATAAACCAACCTTTCTTAAGATAAATAAATAATCGGTATAGTATTCGAAACTTACTAATCCGACTAATTAAAATTTGTATCGTGTAGGATTTCTCAGAGGGCGCACTTCCGATCCGTCAAGAAGTTATCAAATTCATGGTTCGATCCCAGAATCTTTAATTAAGGGTGGGAAGAACTAAGTCATCTTATATATTTAGCGTTGGGTGGATTCAAGATTTGAATTATATTGGTTCGATCGAGTTTGAGTTTGATATTCTATCATTGTCCATTCAATTTACTGGATTTAAGATCTATTATTTTGTATTATTTAATGGATTCTTAATACTTCTAGAGGTTGAGCAAAAGTTATTAGGTTCAGATGAATCCGTTGTATCATGTACATTAGTACTTATTCGCATCGAGTATTTGTGCTAGGTCCATTTAACTTATCATAATTAGGTGATTGAATGAAGTGAAGATATGCATTAATTAATCACGATTAAATAATAATAGTTACATTTTTCTCGAAAGACGAATTTCTCATAATTAAATTTAATTATTTTGTAAAAATAAAAATTATCCAAGGGAAAAACAGATCTTCCAATTAGAAACAGTCATTCCCATTTTATAATTAATAAAAAGACCAGCCAAACATAAAACTAATTAAGCAAAAATATTTCTTGCTCATTTTTTTTCCCCTTTGTTATGTTGGAGTAGGTTTATAAATTGTAGTTTTCAACTAATCCAATCTACAATGGAAGTACAAGAATAAAAGCTAAAAAAGAAGAAGAAGAAAGAATTAAAGAAGTACAAATTAGACCAACAAAGAATGTAACGAAATAGTAAGTATTCCTTTATTTTTAATTAGAGATCTCGAGTTCGAACTCTGAATATGAAGTCATTGCTATTAGAAAACACTTTATTCCCATGTGAGATTTCTCGACTCAAATTTAATCGAACTCCAATACAAGTAATCGAACATCAAATGAGCAAAAAAAGAGAGGACAAATTAAAGTACTCGAAACAAACTGTACTTCTTGCTCTAAAGTTCATGATTATAATGAAAGTATTCCTTCATTTTTAATTAAGGGTTTCCGGTTTGAGCTCTAGTTGTTTTTAAAAACCACTTTACTCTCATATGAGATTTCTCATCTTTAATTAAAATCGAGCTCTAATACAGATAACCGAGCATCGAACTAGGAAAAAAAAAGGACAAAGTACTCAAAACAATACTGTACTTCTTGCTTTAAAGTTCCTTGTACTTAAATTAAAAAAATGGGTAGTACTGCACTATTCTTTGTGATAAATTTGGTAGTGTTGGTTGCAAAAAGTTGGTGCAAAAAAATAATTATATATTTTAATATTTACAACTTTTTTGTCAATTGGGCACTATCTGCTTAGGTAAATTTGATCTATCAGTTTGACAAAGTATTTTTTATTTTTATTTTAAGAAGTGTGATGAGTTTTGCAAAGAGAAGAATGCTTCTAGAAAAACTTTTATATACTTAATTGGAAAAAAAAAATCAATTTTGCTTTTTGAACAATTCGACCTGAAATAATATTGTACATCGTTTCATTTTTTGGCATAAAAACGTTCTTATTGTTAAAAAATAGCTCAAAAATATCCTCATCAATTTTGCCCCGAACAATATGGGAGGACAAAATTATCCCGTTTCGAATGCTTTTAGGGGCAAAATTAACTCTTTTTAATCAACCTATATAGCAACCGTATATGGGAGGACAAAATTACCCGTTTCGAATGCTTTTAGGGGCAAAATTGACTCTTTTTAATCAACCTATAGCAACCGTATATGGGAGGGCATCGTTAAGCTACTTGACGAACAACGAGGATATTCTTGAGCTACTTTTTAACGGTAAAAGTTTGTGTCAAAAATAAAACGAAGGGTAAAGTATCCATTTAAATTAGTTCAGGAATACAATTGGTCATTTTCCATATTTTTAAAACGTTTTTTGACATGAAGTTGAATAGTAGTATTGTTTTTAAAAAAAAATAATATTTCGATATTTTACAACATCTAGAGTATATAATAAATCAAAGTTTTATACTTCGACTTCGAAAATAGGTAGCTTTATGTTGGAAATTATATCTAAATTATAATGAGGTTTTACTAATGCTTGGCTAGTTATGGACTATTTTTTTTTTTGGAACATTTACTCAAATAAGTGTTCTTTTCACGCTAATTAAATGCGCTTATTATCAACATGAATAATGATGAGATGGTTGAGATTTTTCCACCTTTAGCTGGAGGTCTCGAATTCGAGTCTTTGGAGAATGAAAAAAATCTTGTTGATGGAATCACCCTTAGAAATAGATTCAACAATGCACGAATATGGATTGTCGGTGCAAATACAGGTACCGATCATCGGGTGGGAAACAAAAATGTACTATTTTTTTGTTTCTTCCTTTCCTTTTTAACGTTTAACGTAGTAATGCAATGTTGGTTGGGAAGAGGTTATAAAGTAATTTTTACATTTCCAAATTATGTGAATTAATCAACATTAATTAGTGAAGATAATTCTTTGAGTTTTCATTTTCAAGTGTAATTAATATCGATTGTTTCAATTTTCAAAGAATATACTACACAAAACTTATGTGTAAATTGAACATATTTTGGACAGGTATCAGTTTGTTGATTAATTTAATTAGCTGCTAATCTCAATATCATGTGTCCATTAATTCCTATTACATAAATGCTTACAATCTTATCAATGTAAGTAGAAAGAATATAGAGAAAAAACATCAAATACATCTTGAATTTGTCTTGAAAAGTCAATTTTATACTCAAACTAATTTGACGACCTATTACATATATACCTATACATAATAAAAGTGAATTTAATATCACCCTGAGACGTATAATACCACTCTTACAATATGTGGTATTTTACACTCGCCCGCCACATCAGTGCCATGTCAGAAATTATAATTTTAAGATTTTTTTCTTTTTATTTTTCTTTATTCATTAAGTTTTCTTTTGTTAATTATATTTTATACTAATTAATCCCTAACTAACCATTAAAATCCTCCAATAGTTATATCTTCTTCATCACACCCAACTCACTCCATCTCTCATGTCACCGAAAAAATCATATCCGACCACCATCAACACCATTCTTTGCTCTTCACTGCCACCATATTACCTTCAATAATTTTTCTTCTTTTTTGCCACCCACCACCAAATATCACCATCACTATTATCACCGTCACGTCAGCATGTAGGGTGGTTTTAAATTCACTTTTAACATGGTTAGAGGTGTAATAGGTCGTCAGATTAATTTGAGTGTGAAGTCAATTTTTCAGAATAAATTCATGGTGTATTTGATGTCTTTACTCAAAGAGTATGTATATAGTCCACTAATTGTTAATCCCTTTATTCAAAGATGAATTTTTTTTAGTCTCATCTTATAAAATTTGAAAAAAAAAGTAATTTTATGTTAACTTCTTTTTTTTAAAACAGCACAATACTAATTTAAACAGAAAAATATGTTACTTAAAATTCACTTTTTAACTTCAATGGTGGTAAGGTGTGGCAGGGACAATTGATATCATAAATGGGGAACTTGCAAAATAATGTAGACAGAATTAGGAAATTGATAATAACACAACAACTACAGGATTTATAATCTAGTAATTATAAAATTACAAATTTTATATTGTGATTATTCGATACGTTTTTGGGTAACGCCAAAATTCTGTCTATGACGAGACTCAAGTGGTGGACTAAGGATGGCACGAGTTGGAATTATTACCGAAAATGGTGTTTGTTTAAGAAATAGAGTTATGCCTTTGCTATCATCTATAACTTTTGAAATGATAGTTATAAGCGCTTGATCGTAACAAGTGATATGCCAAGGCCTTGGTTCGATTCTCAGGAACGACATGTTGTGTGTGGCAGTTGTGTTTGGAGGAGAATTGTTGGTATCATCACTCGGATGACACAGGTTGGGGTCACGATCAAACATTGTGAGGCCCAGGAGATGACATGGGTCGAAATCACGATTGAATATGCTTGCTTGATGAGTATGGTTAAAGAAATAATACATCATTGCCTTAAACCCTAAATAAAGAAATTGAATCCGCCACCAGTTTAGGCAAAAATGAGAGTCGGTATCATCACAGAGGATGACCCTGATCAGAGTCACGATCGAACATAGTGAGGCCCAAGAGATAACCTGGGTCGGAATCACAATCAAACATGCTTGGTTGATGACTTTAATTAAGAAATAATACATCGATATCATCATAAAGGGTGACTCTGGTCGGAGTTACGATCGAACATAGTGAGGCTCAGGAGATGACCTGGGTCGGAATAACGGTCGAACATGATGAGTTTGGTTAAGAAATAATACATTAATATTACTATTAATTATATAGTTTTTAAAATGATGGTAAACGTTTAATCCTAACATACTGATTTTTAAAGAAAGTTTACCAAAATAAACTACTGGCTATCCTTGCTTGCTTAATCCTGTCCATCTCCACAATTATTTGGTTATACATTATAATCAATTGACCACCTTTTGCAGGCTATAGTATCCCCAAAGTGTAGGGGTATACCAAATATTGGAACTATATACAACTATTAATCATTATGAAAATGTTAGGAGTTATAAGGACATTGAAAATGAAGTTATTGGAATAGGACACCTCTTGACTTTTATGTAATTTTTTGGGGACCCAATACAGTGGCGGAGCTAGTCTAGTTACGAATTTGATAAAATTCAGCAGCTTTAATTTGTTTTAAATTCTATATTTGTAATTTTTAAAAAATATATAAAAACAATCTATTTAGAACTCAATAAGCAAAAATAGATTATGATTTCAAATCGATAAATTAAAATTTTCAATTTTGCCTCGCTTCGAAACCAAAAGGAAGTAGTAACACTAGTAGTACATGCCTTGGCCCTAACATGAGTTATGGTGCAATGGTGAGACTGCTCCAATCTTAATCAGAGGTCTCGAGTTCGAGCCTTGAATATGGAGGAAATTCTGTCGGCAATACCACCCACAGAATGGACCTTCCAATGCGCAATTCAAATTAATCGGGACTCTAATATGGGCACACAACATCGGGTGGATGACAAAAAAAAAATATATATATACTTGCCTTGGCCAAGATAAGAAAAAAGGAGAGGCCCCCCCATAGTGTATACATTTGGGGTTTGCAAAATGCAACCCAAGTGTTTTTAATGCTTTGCTTGGCCAAAGAAGAAGAAAGAGGTCCACCCCACCTCCACCCCACCCATACACATGCATGCAAATTTGCAATAAGCTTATTAATGTTAGGGAAAATATCATAATTTGTCCATGTACAATTGTTCAATTTTGTTAGTTCATTGAATATATTGTTGTGGTTAGCAAATTGATTCGTATTTGTTCTTGTCATGAATAAAGTTTTAATGTGAAACTGATATCCGAAATTTTCAAGAAAAAAGGTATAAACTTACCCATCAACTTCTTATTATGGTTTAAACTTACCTTCGGTTGGAGCTATGTTAGGGATCAAGGACTAAAAAAACGATATTTCCTAACGGCAAGTATCAAAAGAATTAGCCTAAATAGTTGTCCATTCAACCGTTTAAACTAAAAAATAATCCATGAATGTATAATTTATGTTATACTCAGCATATAATCAATGTATACCGATTAGAAAACGTAAAATTTAACCCTTTTTTCCCTTTATTCAAACAAGTGGTTTTCTTGAGAAAGAAGATGAAGAAACTTCCTTGAAAACATTAATGACTCTTTTGTACAAACCCTATAAAACAATATGATATATGGCCACACAAAAGAAACCGACCTATATATTGTCTTTCATAAATAAATCTATTAGCTGTTAGATTTTATTTTTTTTATCTTGATAAAGAAATTAGAAAAGATTCTTGTTGTGACACTGAATTTACAACTTGGATTGTCCCATTATCAATTAAATTTGATTTGACTCAATATTTTGTCTTCCACCCAAAACACAAAGATTGAAGTTTCATGAATAATGTAAATCTTCTAAGGCATGGAGAGACTTTCTAGTGTGTTTGGATGGTTGTTAACTATTTTATTGTATTGTGTTGTGTCGTTAGTTTAAATATAATATTTGTTTTGATTGTTACTTAAGTTTTACGGTATCATATTGCTAAAATTCATCATTAGGTAACGACGAAAAGTCCAATGTTTTATGTAACGATTGATTTGGTGTGATTGCATCATTACCTTATATTTTTTCTCATTTTATCTTTACTTATTATTTAATAATCTTATTTAATCCTTTATTCTACCTTTTTATAGTAGCCCTACCTCACCCCTTACTTTCTTGTAGGTTTATCCTTCAAATTGTTGACATGTGAGATTATGTAATGACGGAAAATGATACAATCTTATCCAAATATTGTATTCATTAAAACGATGCAATACAACACAATACAATACTATATGATATATTATGAAACAATATGTACCACCCATCCAAACAGAGTGAGGCGCTCCATGATTCGATTCGAATAGATTTTTTCACTAAAAAGGAATGCAAACTAATTAACTCGGCCTTTTAACTGTTGAAATCAAATCAAACCAATTAATTCTATTTTACATCACTTTGGTTTTTGTCGATTTTATTGGATTTTTCGGTTTATTCGATTTTTATCAATTTTTTAAATAAAATATATGATAATATACTTCCATACACTTATTAGGTTGACTATATTTCAATATAACACTATCAAATACATTGCTCTTTAACAAAAAGATAGAACTTTTTTCACGCTCGATAGATAATTTGATAAGCCAATGATTTTTTCCCGTATTTCAAAATACGATTAACCAACATGTTAACTAATCGATTACGATAAATTGAATCGAATTTTGCTAAAATATTCTGCAGTACCTCGACGTGACATGAGCGTGAAAGTGATTCAAATTGCAAGGAAAAAAAGTGGAATTCTATAAGGTTTAGCTAAGACGATTTCGGAAAATTAGAAACTTATTCCTTTTTTGTTGGGAAACTTACATAGATATGCTATATTAAGAAAATATTTACCATCTATAGCAAGTTTTTACTGGACACTTATAATACATTTATAATACAGTTTTAATACATATTGCAGAGAACAATTTATAAAACACATATAATACAAGCTTTATTCATGGATAATACATTTATCACACACTTTAATACACTTATAATATATTATATCAATTTCTTACTAAACAAGCACAATACATTTTAAAACACTTATAATGCATCTATATTGCATGCATAATTCACTTTTAATACATATTGCAGATTTATCATAATATTGCTATAGATGGTAATAAATAAAAAGTATCACTAAAAATAGTAATTATTTATTAAAAAATATTCATCCAAGTAATTTTTCCTTTTTGTTTGGTGCGAGCTCAACTTAAAGCTATACATTGCCCGAGAAGAGCTGGCCCAATCGATCAAGTAGCCCAAGTTATATTCTGATACTGGACTTCTTTCTAAAGCCCATACAATCAATCATCAATATTGGACCCCCAATTCCTTATTGGGCTTCAAATTAATGGGCACCGGTTCGGTTCTTATAAAGCCCTTTGACCCGATCGGAATCCGGCGGGTCTCTTTTCCGGCAAGGTTAATCGGAACTTCCAATACTCCTACCGGAACGCCTTCAGAAAAACAAATAATTTTGCGCTTTCGCAGGTACAATTTTTCATGAATAATACATTTATCGAGCTAATTTATTCCGATCAGATATTGTTAGTGCTGCTTCCCGGCGTAGTTCATGTGTTTGTTGTGATTGCGTTATTTGATTGGACACGGAGTTTAAGACGTTTAAATTGATTTTACTCTTATATTATATTAGTGATAGCAAAAGAAAATATTAGAGCGTGTTGTTGCTGGTGGGAGGTGGCAGGTATTTCGTGGAATTAGTTGAGGTGCGCACACAAGCTGGTCTGGACACCACGGTTGATAAAATAATTATAGTAATGAAGTGAGTTGAGAATCATGAAGTCTCAAGTTTAAATCACGGCAAGAGACAAAAATACTACTCCTTCCGTTTTAATTTATTTGTCTGGTTTTGATTTGCTATCAAGTTTAAGAAAGTAAATAAGAATTTCGAATCTTGTGGTCTTAAACTAAAGATACGTTGAATGTATTGAAATTTTCTTTAATTTTGTGGTCTTAAAAGATGTCATGTGCCTGCAAGGGATCGAATCCAGCCTCCGTTTGCCACTTAGCCATGAGCTCGTCGCATAGAGCTTGCCTAGTGCAGTTTACATCTCCGGTGTGGTTTGCGAGCTATTGCACAATGAGCAGGTTACCACAAAGTTCTCACCCGAAGGGCAGACACAAAGTTCTCACCCGAAGGGCAGAGGTTGTGACAGAGGTTGTGGGTTTCCCTGGGGATTCCAAAAAAAAAAATGTCATGTGAAAAGTTGAAAATTAAGGAATTGCCACAAAGGGAAAGAGACATTCTTTTTGAAATAGACTAAAAATGAAAGTAAGACAAACAAATTGAAATAGAGGGAGTAGATAATTTCTTCCCATTTGTTTTAGCTTTGATGGATAGAGTTACCTGGTACCTGATGCTGGTAGGAAGTGCCAGGTATCCTGTGGAATTAGTGGAGTTGCGCGTAAGTACCACGCTTATCAAAAAAGATAATCAAATATTAGAGTAATAGTTGAAAGATTTGTTGTTAGAGAAAATATTATACCAAAGTTTAAAGTTTGAGTTGTTAGGAATTTCTGAATATTGCAGAGATATGGAATGGTGTCGTACATTTTTACCAAAATGGAATGAGTATGATACTAATTGGAAGAGTATTAATATGAGGTTCCACTGAGGCACTGATAGTTGATTTCTACATAAAGAGGAACTTTTCTTTGATAAGCTAAGCAAAGTTTTATGTAAGTATCAGCATCAAGAGTATGCTATACATCAAAAGAAGTTTTTACAGGAAGTGTAGTGAACTATTAGGGATATGGCAAAATTGTCAGTTACACACCTAAACTATGTGAGGGTCCTATTACCCTTGAACTTAATTTTTCCGTATTATTTACATCCCTAAACTATGCGAGGATCCTATTACCATGTACATTTGTCAGTCAATCATGGCGTCAACATTTTGAGTATCATGTACATTTACCATGTTGCTCCAAAAAGAAAGCAAGGAAATACAATGAGACTTCAGACTAATTACATTCTCCTTTTGTCTTAAAAAATTCTTGTGTTTCTCTCTCTCCAGATAAACCATCAAATCATTGCTGGTATTGCATTCCGGAGTCTTGAGTGTATGCCCCTCAGCCCCCTCTTGTGCAGCTTTGTTGAAGTTCCTACGCATCTCTAGGCATTGTCCATTTTAGGCCCAAGTTGATAGAAAACATGTCGCATAATTGAGCAGTTATTTTCAAATGCAGAAATAGATGGTCAGTGTCCTCTGGCTGCTCTTCACATAGTGTACATCTACAGCAAATGTGCATTCCTCTTCTTTGCATATTCGACTGTGCGAGACATGCATTTTTGCCTACTAACCTAGTGAAGATCTGAACTTTGTAAGGGGGATGGCTTTTCCAAGCTTTTTTTCCAATGGCCAAACTGATGTTGAATTTTGTAGATTGAGCAGAAGGGTGTAGCATGATTTGACTATAAAGATCCCATCTTTTCTTCCCCTTCCAACATATACTGTTTTACGTGTCTGCAGATGTAGAAATAGTTCCTATTTGTTGATGTAAGGTACAGGTGCTCTCCAATTCCCAGTCATTACAAATCCTTCGGAAAACAATATTCCATCCAAGATTAGAATAGTAATCTGAAACAGAGGCATTCTGGTCGACTGCCATGGTATAAAGAACAGGGAAAGCCAACTTGAAAGGGGAATGTCCCATCCCAGCGTCATGCCAAAAACTAATCTTCCTACCATTCTCCAACTTGAAATATGTTTTGCTTGTAAAATCATCCATAAGGTCCTGAAATCAATATCTGTATGTATTTATTCTGGTGCACTAACTCAGAAGCAAATTTGTGCTCTTGCCTGCTATCTGTTTATGTGTCTACTTATTTAATGATATCTTATATTATTTTTATTGGCATTGATTTGACAACTTGGGCAGACATTAGGGAGGTACTCCTCGGAAGTCCAATGGAGGTCACCTACCCAGGCCATAAGAGCCTTCTGATCGACCTATTGACCCTGTCCATGTTTGTGTGCTTATTGTGCTCACTGAACCTTAGTTTAGGGCAGTATTTGCCTATGCATGCGATAATCATTGTTTATTTAAAAAATTTAAGGAAGTGGGTGATTTGGAGGACACTGAGGGTCGTTGGGATTCTGCGTATTGTAGGTGTATAAAGGTTGAGTAGGTTAAGAGTGCTATTCGTAGGATGAGCAAGGGGAAAGCCACCGGGCTTGGCGAGATACCCGTGGAATTTTGGAAGAGCATAGGCAGGGCGGGATTGGAGGTGCGTTGGTGTATATTATTTGCGAATGACATAGTGGCGGAGTTAATGTTAAGCCGGAGGTTTGGAGGCAGAACCTAGAGGCTAAAGGGTTCTGGTTGAACAGGACTAAAACTGAGTACTTGGAGTGCTAGTTCAACGATGTAACAAATACGGTTGACGTAGAAGGAGGCTTGATACTCAGGTCATCCCTAAGAGAGGAAGTTTCAAGTATTTGTGGCCTATAATTCAAGAAATGGAGAGATCAACAATGATGTCGCACATCATATTGGTGCGGGGTGGATGAAATGGAGACTCGCCTCGGAGTCTTGTGCGATGAGAAATACCACTAAAACTTAAGGTAAGTTCTACAGAGTGGTGGTTAGGCCGACTCTGTTGTATGGAGTGAAGGGTTGGCCAGTTAAGAACTCTTATGTCCAGGAGGTGAGAGTTGTGGAAGTGACGATGCTGAGGTGGATGTGTGGGCATACTAGAAGAGATAAGATTAGATATGAAGATACTGGGACAAGGTGGGAATGACCTCTGTGGTGGACAAGATGAGGGAGGCGAGACTGAGATGGTTTGGACATGTGAAGAGGAGATGCGCAGATGCTCTAGTGAGGAGGTGTGAGAGAATAGCAGGGGTGGGGTTTAAAAAGGAGTAGAAGTTGGCTGAAGAAGTAATGGAGAGAGGTGATTAGACATGACATGACGCAACTTCAGCTTGCCGAGGACATGACCTGATATATGAGGATATAGAGGTCGCAGATTAGGGTAAAAAGTTAGAAGGTAGTTGGCCGTTTTCTCGCTCTCCTACGGGGTAGGCTTGGTGGGTAGATAGTATTAGCATTATTCTTGTAGTTGAGTGTAGTTTCTTGTTCTTCGATTACGGCTACTACCTGATGTTTCTGCTCTGTATGGTATGTTACGCTTTCTCTGTTATTTGCTATGCCTTGTTTTATCACTGTATTGTCTTTTTCAAACTGCCTTGTTATGTGTTACTTGAACCGAGGGTCTTTCGAAAACAACCTCTATCTTTACGAGGTAGGGGTAAGGTCCGCGTACACTCTACTCTTCCTAGACCCCATGCATTGTGTATGTTGTTGTTGTTATCTAAGAGGAATTGATGGATCTGTTACTAGTTTGAGGTTTCACAAGCCTATTCATCTAATACATTAGACACTAGAATTACTACTATGTCATCATGCCTTTACATATCATATAGAAGTAAAGAGGAAAGAAAGCGTAATATATATATGGCAGTTTCAGATTTGTCAGTTATTAGATATACCTTGTACTCCATTTGATAGTTTATTTCGGTTTCCCTTTTTCCTTCATAAGAAAAAGAGACTTTTTGAAGATTAAGATAGGCTAGAAAGGTGAATGATTGAGGACAAGTTATGTGTTTAATGAAAGAAGTTAGAATATGAAAGGCAACAATAAATGAGACAATCAAGTGCATTATGCAATGTTAATTCCACTAGTATTTGCTCAAATTTTCTCTTCTTCCTTTTGCCCAATGTGTTATTTATTTAATGTAGGTTTTATAGATGTGCATTTATGATCTTGACAACACAGATCTTACCTTGTTAGAGGAAAAGAGATTTGTTAAAACTTCAAAGAACTATTGTCTTGGTTTTGGCATTGGGAGAGGAGTGGATAATGATTTCATAGGATTGCTCATGCGATCCTTTAGTTGCATTGGTCTTTAACATTGGTAGTGTTTTTTGGCAAGAAGGAACATCGTGACTAATCTATAGGATACTATGCTAGAGGTCATGTGTTAGGCCCTGCATTAACAACTTAAAGAATTGAGAAAGCGAGACAGTGAGAAAATATCTTCTTTTCAACCGCTTTTATTGTAGCGAACCATATTGTTCTGTAGGTTCTTTTATTTTGTATACTACTTCTATAATAGGGATTTCTCACTGCATCTCTTACCTTACTTATAAAAAAAGGAATTTCTCATCTCATTAATAAAAATATTACTTCATGAAAAAAATACTCCCTCCATTTCAATTTGTTTGTCCTACTTTCTTTTTTAGTCTGTTTAGAAAGAATGTCTCTTTCCTTTTTTAGCAACTCTTTAGTTTCAACTTTTCACATGGCATGTTTAAGAGCACAAGATTAAAGGACATTTTAGTACATTTGACATATCTTTAATTTAAGACCACAAGATTAAAAAGTTTTCTATATTTCTTTAAACTTCGTGCCAAGTCAAAATAGGATAAACAAATTAAAACGGAGTATATTGTTTTTTCAGGAAGTCATTTTTTTATTATTCCCTGTCACCCAAGGGTGACCTAGTGGTCAATGAAGTGGGTTGAGTCGTTGAGAACCACTCAAATCCCAATAGAGACAGAAAAAAACACTAGGTGATTTCTTCCCATCTGTCCTAGTCTTGGTGGACAGAGTTACCTGATACCTGTTGCTGGTGGGAGGTGGCAGGTATCTCATGGAATTAGTCGAGGTGCGCGAAAGCTAGCCCGGATACCATGGCCATCAAAATAAAATATTTCCTTCCATATCAACTTCTTCATGTGTTTTGCTCTTAAGGGGGAGCCCTAGATACACAGTTGGAGTTTTCTGCCATTGCAGCCAGATGTGTCTGCTAATTGTTGTATGCTTCTCACTAATCTCACCTCTACCGACTGACAGATCGGCTTCTTTTTCCCTTAAAACATCTCTTGTTCCTTTGTTGCCAAACTGCCCAAATGATGGATAAAGGAATAAGCTTCCAGATCATCTTCATCCTTTTCTTCATGTACTTTCCTCGCCAGCTATTCAATAGATCCTTAATGAAGATTTCAAGTTCTAAGAATATTGAATTCCCGTGGTTAACAAACAGTTAACAGATGAAGATGTCCAAAGCTGGAGCCTGGAGGAATATTTTGACTTTATGGTTTCACTGTCATTCCCCACTTTCTTGTATGATATTTAGGGGCTCTGGTTTTTTGCCTTTATTCATTATAAGGTTTATAAAATTTTGGGAGTTCTTGGATCCATAGGTTCATTAAACTCTTCAGGAGGGGTTGAGTCATGAATTAAAATATGCTTATCTAGATCATTAAGTTTCACCTGTTCGCCTTTTTCTTGCAGAAAAGAACAGAAAATATCTTTCTTGATAAGTAAAAATGAGAACACACAATACTAATGTTCATCTTTTTCATAATTTACTACATACATATTATGCAGTGGAAATCTGATAACACGACAAAGAGTAGCAAAAGTTATTTGGACAGCCAAATGAACATGCTGTAAATTCTGCAAATATATAAAAATAATAAAACACAATATTACATTGAAACCTTTAAGCTCTTGTAGGGCTTAAGTTTTTAACAATTTAGCACTTGCATACTATTAGTCTACTAGTTGCGCATGGTTCTTACTGTTTGTCTTGCATGCCAGTGGCATCCTATGTTCACCGGATTTTCTAATTGGGGACAAATGTTCCAACATAGCCAATTCCAACAATGAAGAACGCTCCTGCTTGCAGAAACAGGTATATGAAAAAGTGATCATTTCCAAATAGCATGTTGTATATAGCACAGTGTAGCATATACATTCCCATTAGCAGCTCTAAGACGTGAATCCTGTTTGCAAACGATAGTGCAGGTTACAGTCAGAAATTTGCAGGATAGAGAGTACTTTGATGTTTAACCAACTTCCTTGGACTGAGTGAACTGTCAAATGTAATGATAAGTATAAATATACAATTACCTTTCACCTATCCTCGATCTTGGTTTCTTTGATGCCTTGGCACTGTACTTTTGCTTCATCGTATTCCCCAGCTTCTCAGTTACAATCCATTCATTTACTCGGCTTGCTTCTAAGAGTCCTATTATTGCTGCCTTAGAACGATGGAGAGACATGACATTCTCGAATAGGATCCAGAATACAAGAAGATGGAAAGATCTGCATGGAAACCAGACTAAGGTGTATTAAATTATTGTGCCTGAAAAATATGAAATGGAAAAACAAAAGGAGGATTTCTGACTTCAGTTTCGTTAGTTCACATACCTTGGTGTGCAAGCGGCATTAAGAATAGTAATAGTTGCTGGAAGATATATAGCTAGAGGCTTTGTAAGATGGACTTCAGGCACCAAGATAGTTGCTGGGATGACAACACAGTAAAAGAAAAAAGTAACCCAGTGTGCGATAATCTTCCTCACAAAGAAGAAGCCGTAGATGAGATGAAACTTCTTCCAGATTGATACACGCTGCATTTAAAAGAAAAGGTGTGATGTGACTTGTTGACTAAAAATTTTTTTTTAACAGTATACATTATTTAAAAAATAGTATCACCTCACAAAGGAGGATTTCTTTCACCATCTTGCGGAAGAGGTTAGCTGGGCCGCATGACCAGCGGTGCTGCTGAAATCTATAAGCCTTGAAGGTACTTGGGAGTTCGTTCTTGACCTAAAAAAACTATGTTATGCATCTGATACATAGAGGATTGTATTCATTTCCATAAATAAGAATTATGAAGTTATGAACTCACAGCTAAGTCGCCCACAAACAAAAATTTCCAACCCTTAAGGCTAGCCCTGACTGCAAGATCCATGTCCTCTACTGTGGTTCTGTCTTTCCATCCGCCAGCATCATTCACCGCTCGAATTCTCCACACGCCAGCAGTCCCTACAATTCAATCCAAAAAGCTAATTACATTCTTAAAATAATTTCTAGCTGTTGAATGCCTGTATGTGGTGGAGTGAGATCTGACTATTTGTTTACCGTTGAAACCAAAAAATGAACATGTTGACGAGCCAACCTCTTGCTCAACACTGAAATGATAGTCTAATGACATCTCTTGAAGTCGAGTCATCAGACATTCATCTGCATTGACTGTGGAGAGATTTTCACTTACATTAGTAACCAAGTTAGTAAGAGCCAGAAATACGACTGAAGCTGTTAGTTCTTTTTCTATGTATGCTTGCCTTTTGAATAGATTAAGTACGCTTTTCTGAATTGATTTTTAGATAAGTCTTTCATGAAAAGTTCTCTGAGTGAGACGGAAACAACATAAAAGAATCCCCTTATCATAAAACGGATACAATCAAAGTTTATTCTCATAGACATAGTAATCCGCTATTCATTAATTTTTACCTCTTCTGAACACCTTTAATTTTGTTTGTTTATGAGGTATTCAGTGTGTGTATGGACATAATGCTGTCTTTTGCCTTACCAAATTTCCATCTGGCTTGAACCAGAGCCAGTTCTGGGTTGTCGAGAAGATATGGTATGGTCCTCCAAAGGAAGTCTTCTTCAGGCTGAAAGTCTGCATCAAAGATCACAACAAACTCACAGTCATCAACATACTGCTTCTTTAGACCCTCCTTGAGAGCACCGGCTTTGTAGCCATTCCTGTTGTTTCTTGTTTCGTATTTCACGTTTATCCCTCTCTCCATCCACTTTCGACATTCCAAGTCCACTAATGTCTGCAATTATATTCTCAAACATTAATTGGAATTCAGAAGATTCTTAAATTTTGCTCTCAGATAAAGTTGAGTTGAAAGAGATACCCTTAAGACTTCGTTGGTGGAGTCATCAAGAACCTGCACTATAAGCCTATCTGATGGCCATGACAAACCACATACAGCTCCAATTGAGAGCTTGTAAACCTGATAAAGAACAATAAGCTGAGTAATAGTTCTTATTTTGTAGAGAAAGTTCATATCCCTATTCATCTGCTATTCTAGTTGGCACTCGGACTAATTTCAGATGTGTTTTTCTTGTTGTCCACTTTTAATCCTCTTTGATCATGAGCAAGGCAAAAAAAGCAGTGCCTTTTTTTATGCTTCTAAATATTGTTCCTTGTCTGACTAAACTAGAGGCTAGAGCCTTACAGTCAATTTGCTATTGATATATTATTAGACTTATATTTCATAACTGCAGAAATATCTAGATTTGTTTCCATTAGTTTTTGTTAGATGCTCATTGTAGTTTATCTTTTATTAAGCTATGTACAAGTCATTAACAGTGTTGGATGATTAACATAAATCTATAATTTCTGCGATCAGTCAAATTAGTGGGTATATTCTACTGGTGAAGAAAGTGCATAAACTATCTTGCTCCTTTTGGAATTTATAAACAGATGGACAATAAGCTTTCTTCATTTCCATGTCCTGACTTACGTCTTGGTTTGACCTTGTTAGCCAATTAGTATTGACCTTTAGATCTATTTAGTTATTTTTGCTCTTGCTATTAAAATCATGGTATTTTAGCAGTACTCAACAGGGAAAGTTTAGGTAAATGTCTTGAAAAAAGGTTTGTCAGCTTAATCAGTAAAGTCTAACTAATGATTCGGGATTTATATGAGAAGGGAGTAATCTCTTGGCATCTATTTTTTCATTCAAGAAATTTCCGATATTTTTGGTATAATTTCTCCATTTTAGTAATTCTTTTCTGGATGGTCCGGGTATGGGGAAGCTGGGATTTGGGGAAGGGTGAGAGAAGAACAAATATTTCTCCTCTAGCATTGAAGGATTTCCCATGAACTTTCACTTGATACTCGGATATGGTTGTTCACTGTGTTGTTTCTAGGTTTTCGATTGTTGGTGGTTGTGAGAAATGAAATTGTATTTTCTTTTATGATTCACTAAATCTATTTCAGTTTTGGGATAATTGTATGATAGTGATTTATTCTCTAAAAATCACTCTCAAGATGGAAAAAAATATAACCACTGATCAAAAAAAAAAGGGCAATGGAAAATTGGAAACAGGCATATTTTTAGTTTCTTCTAGGAAAAATTGAAACACAATGCTGAACAACAATCATGTATGCATAACTTAAAATATATGGAACTTGATCAGAAAAGACGTATACTCAAGTAAGGTATGTACCTCCTTTTCGTTGAACATAGGAATTTGGACCAACACCATTGGGTAGTTTTTGTTTTTCTCTAGGTCTTCTTTTACGGACTCGAGCTTATACTTGGTATATCTTTTCTTTCCAAAGCACTTGACCCCTGCTATCACTATTGCCATGTAAATACGCTCAAGAAAGAGCATGACGGACATCGCTATGCATATATACATTGCGAGGTGTAGAGCAGGCACTACTACTGGAACTCGTATTCGCTCCCAAGCATTATTTAGACTTTGAGTAGTATTGGGGCTTACTCTGATCCCAGGATCTTGGAAAACGAGATTTCTCATGGTTTGTGCTCGAGTTACTGTATGATATGGAGGACCTGAATTCAGAGTTTAGTAAGGGAGCAGAGCACTTTGGGTTGAAAGTTACGAGCTTGCCCTGCAAGTACATAGAGATGGAGTGAGATTGTGGTGAACTTTAGGATGCAGGTTTTGTTGCTTTAAATAAAGAGAAGTGTGATTGTGGTGAAGGTGACGGTAGTAAATGGAGTTGAGGTGGAGTGGTGTCGTAGATTGAGTAATCCATTTAAATAAAGTTCTTTCATGTGAGAGACACACGGTCTACATGCAATGAAGGTGCTGCAACGTATCATTGTGCTAGCTGGAGGTTTGGCTTTTCCCTCCGACAATGCTGTTGGAGGATCTAAACATAAATATACATTTTAAACCTTTGTATTTGATAATAAAGATTAAGTTTTGAATGATTATATTTATTTACGAATTTAAAGAGAAGCGTGAAAGAGATTTCATCTGAATTTCACCAAAATGCTTCTTAACTCCTCGAGTCCTTTAGTATAACTCGTCATCTTCTCTCACTATTGCCTATATCCTTTTCTTAGCTTCTAAGTTACTCTGATTTTCATGCTTTCTTTTGAGAGTATTAGTGGTAATTTTGACCTGGATCAGAAACAAAATGTTTAGCTTAATAGGACTACGTCGTTTTATCCTGGCACCGACATCAACTGATTGCGTTTGAAATCATACTATCAAATAAATGAAAATTGCAAAGTACGCTTTGAAGTTCTTTACAGCTGGCCTAACTCTGTTTTTTCTGAATGTAGAACCATGAAGTGATGCATAAATCTAGCCTCAAAGACGACACACATAGTTTGGAATCATGTGAATATGGAACATAACACATTTTGAGCACATCCAAGGCTAACATCGTCATCAACTCTTGGAATTGTCATCTAAATTGTCGATTCTTGTGTGGGATACTTGCAGTCCCAAGTCATGATGGATATGTTAGTAAGTGGTTGGCTTTATTTAAATATTTATGAACTACCTTATGAAGAGTGACTTTCCTAATTATTCATGGCTGTCAGTAATTCTTTAGAAAGTAGGAAGTTTGGTTTAAATACGTCCCACTTGTTGAGAGCAATAAATTTCTAGCTAAGCTATGTCCGATTTTGTTTAGGGCAATAAATTGTTGGTTAAATTGGCTGATTTGGTTACTCAATTTGTCAATTTTCCTACACCAAATGTTGTTAAGTTAGTTCAAAATTATAATCAACTTTAATCTGTTTTTCAACAAACGTCATGGTAAAAACTTACCCGCGCTGGGTGTTTGCACGAAACCAATGAGTGCAAGACATGTACAACAACAACAACAAACATAACAGTGTAATCCCACAAGTGGGGTTTGGGGAGGGTAGAGTGTACGTAGACCTTACCCGTACCCTGGGAAGTAGAGGGGCTATTTCTGATAGACCTCGGCTCAAGAAAAAGCACATGAAAGCAGATCGAAAAGAAAAAGAATAAAGAAAGTGAAGAAATTATGGCAAAATACTATAGAAAGCATGACAAAACATTCTGAAAAAAGAACAGTAACTTCAATAAAATAATGCGATAATCGAAGTACAAGAGACAATAAATAGTGACAGAAAACGAAGGACAAGAAACTACAGGAGAAATACTACTACTACTAGTATGTATGGATCAGCGAGACAACGCTCTACTACCTTCTAACCTTCTACCCTAATCCGTGTCGTCCACAACCTCTTATCTAAAGTCATGTCCTTGATAAGGTGCAACTGCGTCATGTCTTGTCTAATCACCTCTCCCCAATACTTCTTTGGCTTGCCTCTACCTCTCCTGAAACCATCCATAACCAACCTTTCACACCTCCACGCTGGGGCACCCGTGCATCTTCTCTTCACATGTCCAAACCATCTCAGTCTCGCTTCCCGTATCTTGTCCTCCACCTAGGCCACTCCTACCTTGTCCCGGATATCTTCATTTCTAATCTCATCTTTCCTAGTATGCCCACACATCCGCCGCATTATCCTCATCGCTGCAACTTTCATCTTCTGAATGTGAGAGTTCTTGACTGGCCAATACTCATCCCTATACAACATAGTTGGTCTAACCACCACTCTATAAAACTTGCCTTTAAGTTTTTGTGGCACCTTTTTATCACACAATACTCAAGATGTGAGCCTCCATTTCATCCACCCTGCACCATTACGATGTGTGACATCATCGTCAACTCTCCATTTCCTTGGATAATAGACCCAAGATACTTGAAACCTCATTTCTTTTGGATGACATGTGCATCAAGCCTCACTTTCACGCCAGCCTCAGGCATAACGTCACTGAATGCATCTTTCATATATACATTCACCACTTAATCATGGTTAAGTTGTATGTATTCTCACTCTAATTCTTAACTACTAAGGTTAACATAATTGATTTGTATAAACAGTTGGTGTGGGTAAGTATTTACCCAAACATCACTTGGGTATGAAACAAGAATGTGCAGCTTAATTGGCACAGGCCTATTTACGTCTGGTACTCCATAAAATTGATGTATTTTGAAAATCAAAGTATGAAGTTCGCCAATTTTGTTTTTCTATTTTGAGTCTTTTGGTTGTGTACTGATAACCTCTATACTTGGTCCATGTTAAAAGGACTTGGTTTTGACTCTTAAAAGGATATTGTTTGATATTTGTGGGTGCTAAATTCATAAGATAAAATTGACACTTCCATTCTCTTGTTTTTTCTTGTTTTTTTCTTTGACCTGAAGCAACATTTACCCTGAAGTTTTGAGAAAACTTTGTAAATTCTGTATATGAGGATGTAGGTGGATTGTGCAAATTATATTCAACCATATGAATATTCCTGATCTGCTTCTCTTTAATTCTTATATGCTTGAATTTTCTCAGTTTAATATACCTCATTAGTATATGCATAAAATGCTTTTGGTCTTTCTTCTTCTTTTTCTTGCATGCTTCATATTTTCTAATCTTGTCATATATATCTTGTCTTGAGTTTGCACAAGTATTTGGAATAAATTTCAGCACTATTGATGCTTTATTTTTTATGTTCTCTTTGTAGTACTCCAAACTTTATATTCCTTTCAAATTGGGAACGTAATAGTTGTGAATTGTGGGAATTAAGTAATAACAGAAAGAATTTTGGACTAGCCACCTTAGGTTCTTAAGTCACTTCAGATGCAGTTAAGATTCTATAAGTTCATATTGTCCTGGAAATTCCCTCCACAATGCCTAGCATAACTAAGAATTCTTGAGATCTCCTCTGAAGTGCTTCATGAGTGAGACGTGCTTTCTTCACCACCAGCCATGAAAAGCATTTCACTTTTGTTGGTGCCATGCTTTTCCATATAGTTTTCCAGGGGCCTTTAAACCGTCCTGTCATCTCAGATACTCTATTTACTGAGAAAGCCCATCTTCATTGTGCCTCCATCTGATGGAGTCAAGAGTAGTGGTTGTCCCTGTAAAATTTCATACCCTTTCTAGTAGTTCAACCACCCTTTCCCACTTCCCAATCATTCAACAATCTCCTGAAAATTAGATTCCATCCCTGTGCTTACCAAGTCTCTTCTATTGCAGATAGAAAAAAGTTAGTTTCTGGTGACCAACGTATGAGCAATAGCTGTTATTCCCTGGAAGACATTATTGAGTCCTGTATATAACATGTCGAACACTGATTGTATAGTTTGTTTCTCGAGGTTTAGTTTCCATTACTAGAATAGTATCGACTATATTGTTCAAACGCTTCTAACTGGTTTTTCTGTAATGTCATGTTGAGTGATGTGGCCAAATTGGTACTCATTATGTATGTCGTGGATATGCGTCCTAATTGTGATAATTGACGATATGGTACAGCAGTCCTCATGTTTGAAAATCTGACATGTTTTTAGATGCAAGTGGTTTCTTTCTTTCTTTAGTAACTTAAAACATTTAAGGGTTGAACATCTGTAATTGAAGTATTAAAGTAAAACAACTTATGTCTTGTGGTTACTTGATAATAAGCCAATATATTAGCATTTCTATCTTATCTTTTATTTATTGCTTTAAACTAGATCTAAACAATCTTTTCGAAGAAAATAATGAAATGTACATCCATTACAACCTAGCTTCTTTTCTGTTACTTTTATGAATGATGAGTTTTTGTTGGATCAGTGTAAACGCATGCTACTCAAATTATTAAAGTAGTTTTAGGAATCATGGCCTTGAATTCAATTCTAAATTCTTGTGCTGCTGTGCATGCTCCACATTTTACCTCTTCCTTAAATGCTGATTTTGACAGTTTGTTACAAGACTTGACATTTCCACTTCTTCTCCATGGAATCCCTTCAATTAAATGGGAAGATTGCATCTTATTTTCCAGTTACTCTGCGGTGCATGGTCACAACCTTTTTCTCTCTCAAATCTTACTTTCCTGTTCATCAAACTTGAACTTCACGCCTATGCCGCCAATCAATCAATTGAATATCCTAATTCGCTGGATGAACACTGATTGTGATGGTTTCTTCTTTTACCCTAATTGGTTGTTGATCATTAAAGATTAATTTGTGCATGTGTTAATTGGTGCTTGTGATTATTGCTTGGACTGATATATCATGTGACATCTAATAATTGTGGAGGAGCGTTGGTATGCTTCAGTGAAATTTCATTCATTGCCAATTCGCCACTTTCTAAAACACCTTACAAAATACAAACAACAAAAGGGTCTGACTCAGGGAATAAGCATTGTATCCAGCGGTCTATCATTTCCCATGCCATGTGATAATCATAACAAATGACAAATTCATTCTCTTTACTACATGAAACTACTCTTAACTTCTGCTGCCCCAAAATGTGTTTTTATATACATGTTTCTTGTCATGGATGTTGGGTCCAGAACCTAAAACTCCTTTCAGCAGGTTAGTCATAGATGTACATGTACTTGTGCGGCTGAGGTTCACCATAGTATTGAAATATGGAGGACTGGATAATCTACTCGAATATGTAGTTTGGCTACCGGGATATTGTTGTTCAGTTACCTACCTAATATGCCTTCGATATATGTTGGTGTTGCAGGTGAGTGTCTATTTAAATGTGTTTCCTAAGACCAGCAATTACTACGAGGAAGAAACAAGTTTGTGATATATGATCTCTTCTTTCCATTTCGAAGCGCAGATTCATGCATCTTTTCCCGCTTTTCAAGGTATTAATTAGCTTATTTTTCATGTTTTCCCTAATAAGGTGATCTATGTTCTTTGTTCATGTCAGATGCATCACCAAGGTGACGCTGATGTCTGATAAATTAGAAGAGTTATTACTTCTGTCCCATTGTTAGTCTGATGGAAATTTTTCTTGTACATAGATTTGCACTATGCTTAGCAGAGATTATGATAAAGGCTGTGAACATCCAAACAGATTATTTGTTTCAGGTGGCAAAGATTAATTTGGAGACCGCACCTTAGGGTGTGGCCTAGTGGTCAATGAAGTGGGTTGAGAACCATGAGGTCTCGAGTTCAAATCCAGCATAGACAAAAAACACTAGGTGATTGCTTCCCATCTGTCCTAGCCTTGGTGGCCAGAATTACCTGGTACCTGTTGTTGACGGGAGGTGGTAGGTATCCCGTGTGATTAGTCGAGGTGTGCGAAAAATGGCGCCGGACTACACATCCTTGTCTATGGTGCCAAAGAGTATCTGGCACTTGTAGAGATGAGGAACAGAGCCTTGCATGTGTCAATTAAGGTATTGTATCTGTTTGAAGAGCACACATAACGTCATTTTGAGAGCAAATAATTTTGCAGCCTAGGGCTTTGGTTCAGTAGGTAAGAGCACAACACATATCGTGATGTGTAGGTTAGGTGCACGTCACGAGTTTAAACATTGTTGCAGTCAAAAGTATAGTATTTAAGTAGAGAAAGACAGAGAGACAAATCCATTATCCACCGAGTTTTAGAGATAAAGTTGCTTACTGTTCAATAGGGAGATAGAGGATAAACAATAGCTCTTTGGTGTTTTGCCAAATGTTTCTTGTTTTTTCTATCCACCTTCTCAAGGAAAAGATTATCTAACATTTATTGCAACTTTGTAGATCCCAAATTGGTCTTTTGCTTGAGTTTATCAGTAGTCGAGACAGGATTTCCATCAACGGGGTTCATCATCTAACTATATGTATAGATTAACGAAAAATTGACCTTACAACAACAACATACCAATGTAATCCAACAAGTGAGGTTTGGAGAGGACAGTGTGTATGCAGACATTACCCCTACCTTAAGAGATAGAATGGCTGAATCCCCTCTAGCTCCTTGTTGGACTTAACTATCCATTAAGACTTCACTTCCGAGTTTTAAACTTTGAGACCTTAGTTATGTTGAATTCATCAAGTTTAAACATTCAAAATATTCAAGTTGAACTCATCGAGTTTAAATTCGAGATCAATCATATTTGGTTTCCATTTACTCAGAGTTTGGTTGAAATTGCATTACTCACCATTCCACTAGGTAGACTGAGGCACTTCAGGTGGAGCTAGTGTGCCCCCATTTTGTAATAGCACGTGTCATTCTGTCATTGGTCACCAAGAATAACAGCACCTGCCCAAGCCTATTCAGCACGTGGCTCCTGTCTAACCATTCTACTACTAACCATTCAACTTCTCTCCCTTTTCTTTCGTTCGGTGTCCGATATTCGTATTGGAGTCTCGACTAATTTGAATTCGCGTTATGTAAAACCCATTGAAGGGGAAGCGCTCCCTAACATAGTTTTTGTATATCCAAAACTCAAACCCAAGTCTATTTTTAGTCACTTGGCGACAAAATTTTCAGATTCAAAATCTGAAAAATAGCTTATAATATGTTTTCCAACTCCATCTTTGTGATTTCAAATAAAATGTTCTCCTTTCTCCTTCACAAAAAGTATGACGAAACGTAACTTCATTTTCAATCTTAAGTTCAAAATTTTTAAATAAAATAAAAAAATATTTTCTCCGTTCCATATTAATTGACCGCTTTTTTTTTTACACGCATCTTAAGAAATCAGAAATAAGAAGGTAGTTTTACTAATATTTCTTAAGAATTTTTTTTGGAACTTTACAAATAAGTGTTTACACTTTCAAAAAGAATTAATTGCAAGAATAATATGAGAATAATTTAATTAGTTTTCTCTTAATTTAGTAAGGTGAACAACTAACATGAGACAATTATTGTTAGTAAGGTGGTCAACTAATATGAAACGGAGGGAGTACTTAATTTCTATGGCCACACACCTATATAGTATTGACTGTCCTTTTGCTTATTTATTGTATATTTTTTCATCACTTCACGTGTTTGATTTGTTGTCTAGCTTACATCTTTTGAGCCCCATATAATTCCAAGAATTCTCCATCAATAATTATAAACATTACCAACATTCAATGCCAATATATAGTTATATAGGTGTGTGGAGAGGTTGGGGAGATATGAAGGTTATTTCATGCTAGGCGTTCATACCTATTATATTCGAATTGCATTTTCGATACACTTATTGTATTTACTAATGCTTCATCCTAATATGGACATCAAGAGTGTGTGTTCTTTCCGTAAAACAAGATACATATTTTTATCTGCATTTGCACCTGCACCTTAGTGCACGAATTTGGTTAGCATATAATTCGTGCAGAAAGGTGCTGGTGCTCTTGCAGACAAAATGATATCTTGGCTTTCATTTTTTTTACCTTTCGAAGTTGCTGTCATAAGGGCAAGCATCTGTGATGATGAGAGATAGTAAGTATCTTACGAATAATTACAAATAAATGGAGGTAAGCTTAAGTTGATTTTTCTCATCAAAAATTTTGTTTGATTTGCCATTCTAATAATACCACTAATGTTGTTTACATTACATCTTTTAAGGTGTGATTTTTTTTTTTGGGCCTTTGCTAATGCAGGATACTTTGTGTACCGAGCTGTTCTTTAGGTGCTGAGTCGCAATGGGGCAAGCCCGGCCCGGCCTGTCTATCCTTATCGGAATGATAAGGATATCAATGACATTGTTTCCACATATGAATAACTATTTATACACCTTCAAGGCTTGTGGTGGAATGAATATAATTTCTTCGTGCTGAATTATACGTTAGTCTTCGATCCCGGAGAATGAAACATATTCTACTATGGAGCCTCCCACTTTAATGAGTCGGAAGTAGACGCAAATTCAGACAAAGCTTTTCGCCAATTATCCCTCTTTGGGACTAAAACTTTTATAAACGTTAGATGACAATCTAATATTTTATCAGTCACGTGAATAATACCTAAAAAGGGTCATTCGAATATATTAACCGAACGTATTTCAGGTAGATAGTGTGTTGCCAAATTCACTAATTAATATTTTTTTTCCCTATACCTGACATAAGAAATAAAATTCATACTTTATTTTGGGGGATAATAGTATTGTAGTCCCAAAATTATTGATAAATTTTATTTTAACTTCTTGTGGTATATGCCTTAACATATTTAATTTTTAATTAATTAAAATGTGAGTTTTTAATCCTTTCATAAAGAAAATATGTTATATTTGGCTATTTATAAAATTATATTACCGTCAAATATAAAGGAACACTACAAATATAACTTAATACATGAGTAATTAAGTGGTAAAATGATTAATAATTATGGTAAATATGCGAATATTCACAAGGGATTAAGAATGCACAACTTTATTAATTGAATATACAATGTGCTTAATCAAGCATCACAATAACTAAGTATAATTAACAAAACCTTTATATATTTATTTTGTTATCATTTAAGTTTATACCTCAAATTAGGCAGATATTTACCAAGCAAAAAAGTATAGTAATAAAATAAAATTATCAAATAAATAAAAAGTTTTTTGATAATTGGAAATGAGAGGCATGAGAAGATGATGTGCTATCCTTAGCCATACACTTGTCAAGTGTATTGAAAACCTAAAAATGACTTGTCCTTTTCAATAGATTTTCTTCCTTATCCTAAATAATACACAAAGGGACTTAGCTCAATAGTATTTATTTTTTGAGTTTTAAAAAATATACAAAGTTATTAAGGTAAGAATTTTTCTATCTATATTAATTCTAACCAACAATCAAGCGATCTCAAAATGTACAAAAATAAGATATTCAATATCATCTTGTGGTAAGGAAAAGATGATGTATATGTAATTTTGCTTCTATCTTATAAAAGTAGAAAAATTATTTTTAATAGATCTTGGCTTAAATAAAACATGTAAGAAAGTATGGAAAAAAATATAATAATAAAAAAGTCATGTTAAATATAAAGGAGGGAGAACAATATAATAGTAACAACCAATAATACAGTAACTGAAGCAAAAAAAATAACATGTAATAATAAAATTGAAAATAGAATAGTAGGCGAGTAATAATAACGATACAGATAATGAAAATTAGACGACACTCGACTACCTACTAACTTTCTACCCTAATTCCCAACCTCCATATCCTCCTATCTAGGATCATGACCTTGATAAGTTACAGATGTGTCATGTTATGTTTAATCACCTCTCTCCAATACTTTTTCGGTCTACTTCTGCCTTTTTTCATGCCCGTCATAGTCAACTTCTCATACCTGCTCACTGAGCATCTGTGCATCCTCTTCACATTCCCGAACCATCTCAGTCTCGCCTCCTTCATCTTGTTCATGAAGGAGGTTACTCCCACCTTGTCCTGAATATCTTCGTTCTTAATTCTATTTCTAGTATGTTCGCAGATCCATCTCAATATTCTCATTTTCACTATTTTCATTTTCTGGACATGCGAGTTCTTGATCAACCGACACTCCATTTCATATATAAATCTAGATGGTCTAACAATCACTTTATAAAACTTACCTTTAAGTATTTGTGGGACATTCTTATCATACAAGATACCGTTGCAATTCTTCATTTCATTTACCCCATCCAATAGAATTTGTAACTTCATAATCAATTTTGACACTTTTTTAAATTACTGACCCAAGATATTGAAACTTCCTCTCTTGGATATGACTTGTGTGTCAATCCTCGCTTTCATATATGTCACGTGAGTCATATCACTAAACTTGTACTCTGTCTTAGTCCTACTCAACCTAAACCTTTTAAATTTCAAGGTCTGTCTCCAAACCTCCAACCTATTATTGATGTCATTACATGTCTTGTTAATCAATATCATATCATTTATAAATAGTATACACCATTACATTTCCCTTTGGATATGTCACATTAGTTCATCCATCACCAAGGCAAAAACATTGGGTTAAGAGTTGATCTATGATGCAAACCCGTTACAATTGAAAGATGCTTTCAGTTTCCTTCCACTATCCTCACTCAAATCTTGATTCCCTTGTACCTGTCGTTAATCGCCCTAATGTAAGTTATATATACGCCTCTAGCCTCCATACAACTTCATAGAATCCTTTTATGGAGTTTGTTGCATGTTTTTTTGTAGGTCAATGAACTTCATATTCTTCTTCTACCTAAACTACTTTATTAGTCTTCTTAACAGATGAATGATTTTTGTAGTCAAATGACCAACATAAATTTAAATTGATTCACGTATTAGTTATTTTATCTTTTTACCTTATACAAAATAATACATAAATTTTCTTATAACTCATACATATATTAGTCATCAAAAAGAATATAAATCAAACATTATATTACCAATGTTATATCATATGAGGAAAGAGAAAAAAAGCCCAACCAAATCCTATATAATTTATTTTAGATTTTCATGTGAAGATTATTTTTTCTCATTTTTATAACCAAATAATATATAAAATTATGTAAGTTTTAATACACGAACTCTTCTCTAACCAACAATCAAATGATCCTTAAACATATAATATTAATTTGATAAATAAATTTCAATAATATGAATCTTCACACAAATAGCCACACATATTTATTATTTACTTTTTCTAATGGATATACATATATTATATATTTGTAGGCTATTTTTAATTTAATCAGTCAGGTTGATATATAGTTAGGTTAGCACCACCAACGTCGTTAAGTAGAGAAGTATATATATAAATTATCCCCATCGAAATCAAAATCTAGGGTTTCAAAAAAAAAAAATCCCAATCAATCGTCAAAACCCTAATTTTGCAGAGAGAGAAAAAAAAAATGGGAGGAAAGTGTCCACACCGGAGCGTGAAGAAGCGTAGATACTCTCACAAGCAATATCGCCGTACGAAATTCCTTGTTAAAGGAGACGACGCCGTTTACGATGAGCTGTTAAAGCCGGAGGAGCAACGGAAAGGGTTGCCGGTTGACGAAGATCTTCCCGGAATGGGTCAATATTACTGTATGCACTGCGAGTAAGATTATTAACTTCTATTGAAGCTCAATTTTTCCGTGAATTTTTTTTTGAAAGAAAATTGATTTTTTTTTGTTTGTGTATGTGTGTGTGTTTTTAGTCGGTATTTTGCGAATGTTACGGTGAGGGATGAGCATTTCAAGACGAAGAAGCACAGGAAGCGGTAAGATGTTGATTGATTTTTAGTTTAATTGTTAAATAATTGGAGTACAAATTTTTGTGGAGTTGTTGATTGACTATTGATTTCTTATCTGATGAATTTTTGTGTGAGTAAATTGAAGTTAGGTGTGGACAGGAGTTGTAAGTTTGTCCACTTTAGGTAATGGAGCTTAAATGCTGAAAAATTGATTATTTGTGATACAACCTTTAGGAGAACTACACCCCAAAAGCTAGCTATTAAGGTTATAAGCCCCTCATAAGCTCCCCATTTAACTGATGTGGTACTCAAGTCCCCCCGTACCTTGCAATAGGATCATAACAAACCATCATCGCTCTGCATCCATTGTCCTCGATGGCTCCATATTGGGTAGCTTTCACTCTACCAAAGGTAGGTAGCTCTTTCCCAAGAAGCCATTTTCAAGTCAGGTGCCCAGGCACCGTAATGGCATGGTGGGCACGAAGGGTGGTGGGTGGCTTTGATACCATCGATACAACCTTAGGAGAACCACACCCCAAAAGTTAGCTATTAAGGTGGGATAGCATGTGGTTATATAAGCCCCTCATCAGCTCCCCATTTAACCGATGTGGGACTCAAGTCCCATACCTTGCAATAGGATCATAATAATTTGCTTAGGATTTAATTTCCTTGACTTGTTTATATATAGTTTATTTGTAGGAGACAAAGTAATTGTATAGAGTATAGAGATTTGCACTATCCCTTTTATTTTAAAAGAAAAAATCCATTTGAGGGAAATATAAGGTCTATGGTCTTCTCTGATTTGGACCTCCTTGGAGTGAAGGTAAACACTATGGAACTGATACTAAGTGTAATGATTATATGGTAGGCAATGATGCAAATGTGACATGATGTTTTAACTTGTTTTCTGGCGTAGGAGGAGATTGTTTGGACACATCTTTAAGTTTTTAAAACTGGAGCTGGTATGGGTATTGAGGCTACTGTAGTTGAAAGCAAAATTATTGACTCGTGAAGGATTAGCAGCTAATAAGGTGTTTCAGACTTTCAGTTAGATGTAGGCATCCTAAGGGTGTGGCATAGCAATCAATGAAGTGGGTAAAAGCCATGGAAGTCGAAGTTTTAAATTCCAGCATAGACAAAAATTGCTTGGGTGATACCTTTCGATCTGCCTACTCTTTGGCATAAGAGTTACCCAGATTTTGTGTGGGTTGGGGGTAGATACTTGGTGAAATAGTCGAGGTGCACCGAAACTACCCCGAATCCATTGTTAAAAAAAAGTTAATGCCTAGTGATATTCCTCCTGTATAAGGCATCATTTATCTTATCTTAAGAGAAGAAGAAGTTGGAAAGGCCCCAAACATCGTAATAGGAAGTAGACCCTCTTTATTTTGATCTATAAGGAGTAACTTTTGTTATTAAGACACCAACAAAAGGTGATGTCTGGATAGTTACATCCAGAAGGAGACCGTCTTTACAAGTCATAATAATGAGCTAATGAAATCAATCATGGCACTATGGTCAGAACATGTACATCTGCCTTGTTACACCAAAAACAAAGCAAAAAAATACACGTGGTTGGCATAAATAGTAGTGTCTTTATTTCAAGAAGCACCACCAGATTGCTGCTGGAATTGTATTACAGATGCTATATGAAGACCTTTCTATACCTTTCCTGTGTCATCCTAGCAAAAATTGTAGGATCGTTTTTGGCATACACCAATTAATGATCAAGGTGTTAATAATAAAATTCCAAATTTTAGAGGTAAATTTTCGGTGGGGAAAGAGATGATTGTTGTCCTCAATCTGCTCTTTGCATAATAAGCACCTGTTTTGGAGTTGCATACCCCTTTTTTTAAGGTTGGTTTGCATAATTGCATGAGACGAGCTTCTTTAGACACCACCAGCCAAGAGAAGCATTTGCCTTGTTTTTTTCCGGGGTTGGGGATGGGGGGAGTGGAGTGTGGGCAGAGATAGAGTAACATGTTGAAACAAGTGAAATTGCCTTTGAGTGACCTTCTGAGTGAGACAATCAGACATGGAAGAAGCTGGAGGAGAGCTTCTGAAAGAGTCCAATAAATGTAGGTAGCTACCTAATTCCCAATCATTTTGAATCATTCTGAAAGTTTATAAGCCAGCCATATCCTGTCTATAATCGAAAATTACAACTGTTTTGAATGTAGTGAAACTGTATAAATTCGGAAAGACATCCTTAAAAGGAGAATTACCATGACAGATTTCATACCAAAATTTTGGCCACAACGTCATTGGAATTGGACGTTGAGTATCATTGGCCACAATGGTTTCACTTCTTTGACTAATGTGTCAGCTGCAAATTATTGTTATCGGTTTATTTCTGGAGTTTGTTTTCAGAAGGACAAGCCATGGATGAGTAAGCTTTTGGCTGTTGCTTTTCTTTCCATTGCTGCCAAAGCAGAGGAGATCCAAGTGCCCATTCTCTTTAGATCTTCAAATATGAAATCCATCTGAAACTAGTGTCAAAATATTTTGTTGATTATATCTGTTGATTAGGTAGAGAAAGAGGTGGGAGACAGGTCGAAGGAAGAAAGAATCACACGTTAGGTTTTTTTTTTAAACTTGATTTTCCAAATCAGCAAAATAAAATTGTTTAGGTGAATTTTAATGTGACATGGCATCTGTTAGTTTTGAAGGGTAAAAGTGAGCCAATACACTAACGGCAAGGGTATTTTTAAGCCAAAAATTAAATGGAGGGTATAATTGATCCATTTCCAATAGTTGAGGTGTATTTACAACCTTCTCTAAAATTCATTTTGAACTGACAAACTGGGGAAGGGTGGAAAGCATGCCTGGGGCCCTGGCAACAACTAAACAAGCCCAAAAGCATTCAAAGAAAACATGGTCCTGGACCATCTTGATTCTTGCATTTTCGCCATCAAATTTTCTGGACAGATATAGGTCTAATAGTCTAACAAGGACCATGAAGTTTTAGGAGTTGAGCACCATAGGAAATGTGCTTTTAGGGTTGTATTAAATTGAAAACCGAAGATCATCTCATCTGCTTGTATTGCACAGTATTGCATACCTGATAAATTTTCTGTTAAGCCAAAAAAAAATTATGCCAACAAATAGTTTCAGCTGATTGTCTAGAGAGTTCACTGTATGTTACTAACGAGAATGGGAGAAAATAGTATTATTCTGTTTTGCATTATTGAAGAATTTCTTGTAGTAAATTTGACCACAGTATTTGCTTTGTGTTCTTTGCAAGTTACCTTTTTATTCTAGCTTGGTTGTTTTGACTGCATTGGGGCTACAAATGCTAATAGAGGTCATATACGTTGTAGAGCCTCTGCAGTCTTACACACTTGCAAGGATAGGGTGAAGGAATAGATTAGCTTTCTGCAAGTGAATGGTGAAGAGAGAACTTGTGCTAAATAATGTGCAAAGTCTTGAACATACGACCTTGTTTTATTCATCTATCAACTTCGTTATTTCCTTTATGTTGGTCAAGTAGGGATTTCTTGGATAATTCAACTTATCTCACGTGGTAAATTGGGATGATTTTGTTTCATAGTAATGATGCTTACATTATAAGTTGTAAACATACATGGCGGGGAACTACATATTCAATTAATTTGGCCGTAAAAAAAATAGAATTTTCTTTTTTCAGCTAGAAGCATCCAATTCGAAGCTCAAGCATACAAATTTGACTAATGAATTGTGAATCCATGGTTTTTAGTGATTATAGTTTGTAGTCTGTGGAAGTACAAACCTTGTATATTTACCTGAATACTTTGTTGTGATGCAGTGTGAAAATAATGATGGGCCCTAAACCACACACCCAACTTGATGCTGACTTAGCCGCTGGAATGGGCATGCCAGATAATGGGCCAAAGCTAATGTCAATGAGTTAGAGCTTCCCTCGTCCCGTTCATAACTCATTTGACACTCGTCGAGTTCCCTTCAACTTTAAAAATTTAGCTGAGGAACCCTCTCTCTCCCTCTCTCTCAGTATAGCAAGTTTTAGAGATACTTAGCAGAGCATATTAGCTCCGCGTGTTTCTGTTGTATTAGACTACAGATTCTATGTCAATTTGTTCAATTTGGATTTGATAGCTAAATGTTGAAAGAGTAGTAATTCACCAGAGTTCTTTGTTGAATTGGAACAATGTTTGATCCATCTTTACTAGATGTCTCCGATCTAAATTTCGCGCTAAATTACGTTGTTTATTGAAGTGTACTTTTTACTCATTGAATCACATTCAATCAACATTTACTTGACTCGATTGGTGAAAAATCTTGTGAAGCATTGTACTTCAAAGAGTGTAAATCAGATGAAAATATATTTCTCCAGTACTCCCGTCTCAAAATTGTCCCATTTTGACATAAAATAAAACTTCAAAATAGATTTATATAGTTTGATGAAATTCAACACGAAACTGAAATTCATACAAGTTGCTATAAAGTTGAACAATTTTACAAAATTCTGAACTCTTTAATAAATAATATAACGTCTAGTTAACTAGTACGTGTATTGGTAGGAGGCAGTAGGTATCTGGTAAAATAGTCTAGGTGCGACCAACCAGGTCGAGTCCATCGTCATAAAAATAATTAATGGGTGGCAAAAAGAAGTTGATTCAAATGCCAATAAAGGGTGAAATAGTTAAAATTCCCTTCTAATTAATGTTTCTTAAGAGATGTGTAAAAAAGAATGACGTATAATTTGAGACGGAGAGAGGGAGTAGTAGTACCAATGTGGGCTACAAGGTGTTAGTTTCTTCTAGTATGTATAGAAAATGTTAAAAAAGTAATATAAAAAGTAGCAGAAACACACGTTATCAAAAGAAGAAGAAAAATAAACTAAAATGAAATGTGTGAAGCTTTACGCCTTAACGTCAAAAGACGAATTCAGAATTTAAAGTTTATATATTTTGAAGTTTATTATATATACATATTTAGTAGTTTTTTTGCCAAATATATAAAATTTGGATTAAAATTACTGAGTTTTACAAAAACGAATACTTTCCGTGCTAACTTCCCCGCGCCCTTGGAATTAGGACTTCTAATTCGATAGTAAGGACGTTACACGTGATTTATGGGACGCACATCACGAGTTCTAACTCTATTACAGACAAAATCAAAGTATTTAAGTAGAAATACTCATGATCTTAGTTTTTCTTCTTCAAAAGCTTTGTTTAATGTTGGTCAACAGAATTTTAATTTGACTTAATTTCAGATTAAAAAGGAATAAACTAAATTGAGGTACCATATATAAAATGAATAAATTAATTAATTTAAGAAGATGAAATAGATGGAATACAATAAGTGAAATTAATTGAAATAAAAATACGAAAAGTGAAATAAAATGAATTATCAAAATTCAAAAGAGTGTGACTATCAAATCAAACTTCAGAGTCGTATACAAGTTTGTAACTTTATTTTTGTAAATTTGAAGCTTATTCTAAAACAGCTAAACTTACAAAAACTTATATACATCATTTACGTCTTAAATATCGATATCAGCTATTCGTATACTTGCCCTTTTTCATTCGGTCGTAGGGACAGTACACGTGATTTGTAAGACGCACGTCACGAGTTCTAACCCTATTTACAAACAAAACAAGTACTTAAGTTGTAAGAAGGGTAGAGGGACGAGCTCATATTCAATCGGAGTTTCCAAACATGTATGTCAATCGGCTATTTGTGCACTTGTCCTTTTTCATTCAATCGTAGGGATGATCCACGTGATTTGTAGGACGCACATCACGAGTTCTAACTCTATTTACAAACAAAGCCAAATACTTAAGTCGTAAGAAGGGTAGAAGGACGGGCTCATATTCAATCGGAGTTTTAAACGTGTACGTCAATCGGCTATTTGTATACTTGTCTTTTTTCATTCGGTCCGTAGGGACGATCCACGTGATTTGTAGGACGCACATCACGAGTTCTAACCCTATTTACAAACAAAGCCAAATACTTAAATCATAAGAAGGATAGAGGAACTGACTCATATTCAATCAGAGTTGCAAACGTGTACGCCAATCGGCTATTTGTGCACTTATCCTTTTTCATTCAGTCGTAGGGACAGTACGCGTGATCTGTGAAATGCACATCACGAGTTCTAACCCTATTACAAACAAAGCCAATTACTTTAAGTCGTAAGAGGGGTAGAGGGACAGATTCATACTCTTTCGGAGTTCTAAACATGTACGGCAATCGGCTATTTTTTCACTTGTCCTTTTTCATTCGGTCGTAGGGACAGTACATGTGATTTTAGGACGCACCTCATGAGTTCTAGCCCCTTTACAAACAAAGCCAAATACTTTAAGTCGTAAGAAGGGTAGAGGAACGAGTTCATACTCTTTCGGAGTTCCAAACGTGTACGCCAATTAGAATAAATCCAAAAAAATACAAAAGAGTTATCATGATAGGAAAAAAACAAAATGTCTAAAATGTTTTTTACAACACTCTCTGACGTAAAATTTGTTTGTATTTTATGGCTTTTTTCTTATTTGGGATTTTAATGATCCATTTGAATAAGTCAAAAACAATATGTCCAACCTCTCATGATGTACTTTTTTTTTTTTTTTTGAAATTGTTTTTTTTATTAGTCGTTATAAAAATGTAAATATAATTGTATATTTCTTTATGAGATTTTTAGTCATTATTATAGGTTTAAAATTATAAGTTTCAAAAAAATTATAGGTATTTTAAATGTATGAAATTTTAATGATCATAAATTTTAAAATTATTTATTTTCGTTATTAATTTTCATATGAAATCAAACTACGACAAATAAAGTGAAATAGAGGGAGTAATTAATCGTCCGTTTGGACATAATTTTTTTATTTTATTTTATTTTTGAAATTTGGTAATATATTGGATTGATTTTTTAAAATATTTTTTTGATGGCGAGTTTCAAGTTTTTTTTTAAAAAAAACTAGTAACTCAAATATTATTCAAATCGTAATTGAGTACATCATGAATCAAAGATGGGGGATGCGCAATCCACTCTATAGCATCAGACATAGAACCTGAAGCCCTAGTTAACACGTGGGCACACTGATTCGCTGACCGTTTAACAAAAGACAAAGATGTAGACGTAAAGTCACACATGAGTGCATTATAATCTTGCACAATAATATCAAAATAAGAGTTGCCGCTCTCAGATTTTTCCAATGCTTGCTTGGGCAAAAGATAATCATTATTATAGGTTTAAGATTATAAGTTTCAAAAAATTTATAGATTTTTTTCGTTATTAATTTTCATATGAAATCAATCTACGACAAATAAAGTGAAATAGAGGGAGTAATTAATCGTCTGTTTGGACATAATTTATTTTTATTTTTTTTGAAATTTGGTAATATATTGGATTAATTTTTTAAAATCTTTTTTTGAAGGCGAGTTTCAAGTTTTGAAAAGCGGGTTTGACAAGTTTTTTTCAAGTGAATTTGTTGTTTCCACTGATCACTAAACTTTTATAGTTTATAATCAAATATTTATAGATATTTAGTGAACGTGTTTAGATAGAGTTTGTGCAAGTGGTAGATGGTTCCCGTGAACCCCTAGATAACACTCTGGATCTATCACTGATTAAATACATATTCGAACATAATTTCAACTTTTAAATAATTTTTATTTACTTTTTCAAATATTTTTTTTTAAAATATCATTTTTCCTTTTATGTGCAAACACCTATTAATGCAATTGTGTTTTTTGTCAGGTGTATTTTTCATTATAAAAACTCTGAAATTTAGTACAAGTTGACTACAATAAATTTAATTTTAAGTGGCAGAGCAATCAATATATAAATTTGTCTTCAACTCTCTTGTCTTTTTTTTCTTATATCTTTCATAAAATAGCTTGTTTTTTACTGAATAATTCTACTTCAACTAATATTTGTCATGTTTTGACTTTTAGCATTTTGTACACTTAGCCAATTACAAATACATAAGTTCCAATTAATGTCATGATGGAATATACTTCGGAATCGTTTGATAACGTGTATAAGAATAATATTGAATAAGGTGTATTAATAGTCTGATTGTCTGAGATTAGTAATTGGTTTTGTATATTCAAGGACAGTTCGTCTCTAACCATGCTTGTTCGTGTATTATTAATCCTGATATTAATAATACCATGTGTTACTATGTATTAGTTACGTTACACACCCTATAATATTAATAGGAGTTATACGTACGTTGAAAACATTACCAAACAAGATATTAAGTAATATAAAGGCTAATATATGCATTATTTTCTTTTAATACAAAAATAAGATAGTGCACTCCTTCTTTTTTTACCAAAAGACCCTTTTTTTTCTATAACAATTTTATTATTTGTTATAGAAAAGTTATTTACATATTGAAAATGGTGTGATAAAGTCACCTTTTTTTTAATCATTTTGTAATGGAAAAATTATTTTACTCTATACATTAATAACATCCATAGAATTATGGATTTCACAAGTGAATTTTGAGGAAGGTGGAATATACGCAAACCTTACCTATTATTGTGATGTAATATTTTACTTTATATTACACCAAATATACTCTTAGCCGGAAAGTGTATTTTCGATAATAATTTTATGACTATCCGACCCATGAATTCGATTCGCCTTAAACTCTTCTTTTTTTATATATATTTTTGGCAACAAGTTTATCATTCATCATAACTTATGAATAATTGAGTAACAAATACGACTTTTGTCTGTAAGACGGAACTTGAAGCTAATTGAACAAGTTCCTCTATGTGTTGAAAAGCTTACGACGTTGGTGAATAAAAATATTTATGGACTAGTCTTATAACAATGAGAATATATTTGACTTCAATTATTAACGAAAGATAAATTTGAATATTTTACAAAATAGTTCACAAATGCCCCTTTGCTACAATTTTTTTTTTTTTTTTTTTGCCATTGTTGGAAAATAATGCCGTTGCCTTCATGATGAATATAGTATCCCTTTCAACTTTAAATGTCACATTTTTATGCTACTTTTCACTCGTGCACTTCCCACCACCAAGAAAACAACCCCATTATTATTATGTAATAATATTCCAAACAAGTTTTTTGACCTATATATATATAATATATATATATATATATATAACATATATAAAGAAAATATCTCATCTTGTTTGGTTTTTTGTTTCTTTTGTTATAAGAATCATTCGCTATCGTTATTGTATTAGAGTTCGACTAATAGCATATTTAGCCAATTTTAGTTGTTCCCAAAAGTGCTTATTTTGACGTGTTTGGTCAAGTTTTTGAGAGAAAATAAGTGTTTCTCGAGAGTAGCAGAAGCTGTTTTTCAAAAGCTAAAATTGTAATTTTTCCGTAAAAGCACTTTTGAGAAAAATATACGTTAACGCACTTTTAAAAAAACTTGGCCAAAGTCAAACGCAAATTGTTGCTCAAAAGTGTTCTTTAAATTTATTGGCCAAACACGAACTGTTTCTCAGTAAAAGTATTTTTGGAAAAAATACATTTCAAAATGATCCAACTTTTTACGCTTGGCCAAACAGACTGTAAATCTAGATTCACACTTTGTAAGGCTCATTTTTAAGGGCAACATTCTCAACAGAGTTTTTTTATTTCATTTACAGAAACTCAAATTCAAAACATCTAATTAAGAACGGAGAAATTCCGACCATCCCATATAAGTTGCTTTCACTTACGCATGTGGAACCACTCACCACGTGAACCCCCTTAACTCAATTATGTTGTTTCCTATTCCTCCCTCTTCTTCTTCCACTTCACATATCAATATCATCTTTAGTGATTGATATATGAATTTATAAGTTATATACATCGATAGTGTAACGAATACGGCTTTATGATTAAACACATTTAACATTTAATTACTTGAGGTGTGCACTTTATATCCATTTGCTTATGATTATTGACAAATTTTTAGAATTATTAATCGTACATTTAGTGTTTAATTATTCATGTATTGTGTTAAATTTGTATTACTATTCCATATTTGAAGATAATATATACTTCTAAAATAGTCTAAATATAACATGTCTTCTACATAAAGGGATCAAAAGCACACTTTTTTTTTTTATTAATTGAAGGTTAAATGTGTTAAATCATCTATCACAATGACCAAAATAAGAATTTACCAATAATTGATGGAGCGAATCCCGTCTGAAATTTGTCGGAAATCCTCGACATTCAGACGAGTTGAGCAGTCTGAAAATAGCAATTTTCTAGTATCGATCAGTATAATTTAACATGTTATGACAAGTTGTTTATCATTTATCTAAGTTATTCGCCGTTGCTATTAAATAAAGTATATGAATTTCAAAGAATCTGTTGTTGAATAAGATAGTTGATAGGGGAGACCCCTTCTCATAGGGAGGGGGTCACACGAGTAGCGAAAGACTGAATTTGCTCATTTGCTCATGCTTCACACAAACTCAGGTCGTCGATTCAATCTTATCCATGTCCGGCAGACTTTCTTTCTACAACCTTGACTTTCATTAATAGAATATCTTTTAAATAACCGGATATTATAAATATCTTTTATACGCATATTAGTACATTGAACTTAAACTCGTTGACGATAGATGCTCCTTCTAGGGACACAATCAACATCAAACGGTCCAAAATTGCAAAAAAAAATCATATCTTGGCGTGGATTATGACTTATATAATCTTGTCGAAAATCCAACATTTTTTGGTCCCATATTTATTAATCTTTATGAAAAGTGATGATGATCCACAGACAAATTTAACAATCTTGATTAAGGTTTGTCATAATTAACGTTTGTAACAATTAGTACTAGTAATTAATTAAGTAGGGTCAAGTTAGGTTGATTTTGGTGGTGAATTGATAGGAGTAGGGACACAAAACAAACATCATGTCCAAAAATTTGTTTCTTCAAAGTTAATAAGTAACAATGTGTCTTGTTTCAAAATATTGTGATGATTTTGTCTTGTAATAAAGGGGATGTACTAGGACTTTGTGGCTAAGGAAGGACACAAAAATCAATCATGTATAGAGTGTCTATCTTTTGACCTTTATTTTTAATATTTATTTATGATCGAGAAATCTATCTGGAGCCAATTTAACATACGATGTGTTTGGAAGCCCTCATGTTGAAGGCCTCAACCAAACGAGTATTGAGCCGACAAGAAATTTCATTAGTAATTAGTCGTTTTGAACAACTCGATGAATTTGGCAGATCATTTTTTGAGGTCTAATGACGATGGTTGGTAAATTATGGCCTAGATATACCTACCGGCTTTTCTCTTGGGATCAATATCAACAGTTCATCCAACGATAAACTCTTTTGTTGAACCGGTCTATCCCATCTCCCAAAGCCTTTGAAACTCAAGGATTATGAGTCTCCACCCGTCTACCCTTCTCCACTGAAATACTGAACTTAGTTCGTTTGACGCACGGCTCGAACTTGTGACTTAAAAGGGTATCTTTTGATCCTTTTATGAAGCAACTAATGAAACATGAGGCACTAGGTCCCCACAAAGATGGTAAAATGTACCACCACACCTTTTTTCTTCCTTCCTGCATTGTACTACTAGTACTACTAAATTCAGTTGATTTGGTGTGTTCTAAGAAAAAAGAAAAGAAGTTTACTATAAGAGTGAAAGATGAAGGATATATATAAATTTTGGATTAATGCACATATTATACTATACTATACTAGAAACAGTGAACAAGAAATTAGCAGTCCAAAAAATAATAAGGGTGTTACACAAGGTATACTCCTTTTTTTTCTAGTGGTATTTTTCATTTCGAGCTTCAATTCGCGTTTCTTTTCTCAATCTTGATCTTCCTTGGGACGCGCAGAAGACGTTGATCCTGTTGCCATATTCACAGCTTCTCCATGTGTAAATCTTTGTAGTTGTATCATACGCGCATATATCCCGTCTGAGTAGTTTTTCAACAGATGAGAATGAGAACCTTGTTCTGCTACTTTACCATCGTCTATGACCGCGATCACATGTGCATTTCTGATTGTAGATAGCCTATGTGCAACCACAATGGTGGTCTTACCTGCACAAGCGCGATCCAGTGCTTCTTGTACACATCTCTCGGACTCTGCATCGAGTGCACTTGTTGCTTCATCCAGCAGCATTAGCTCTGCTTTCCTTAGGAAAGCACGAGCAATGGCGATCCTTTGCTTTTGTCCACCGGACAATTGAACTCCCCTTTCTCCGACGAATGTTTTGTATCCATCAGGCAATGCAGATATGAACTTGTGGGCGTTTGCTAAGGTTGCTGCTTCGGTTATCTCAGCTTCGGTTGCTGATTCGTGTCCATAAGCGATGTTTTCATAGATGGTTGTAGCAAAAAGGCAAGGTTCCTGTGGCACTACAGCAATGTGTCTTCTCAAAGATTTAAGGTTGTACTTTCTGATATCCTTGCCATCGATGATGACACGTCCGGATGATGGCTCGTAAAACCGCTCTATAAGTGCAATCACTGAGCTCTTTCCACATCCACTTGGTCCAACAAGAGCAAGTGTCTTTCCAGCACGAGCACGAAGATTTAAATCACGGAAAATTGACACATCAGGTCTAGTGGGATATGAGAAGTCTACGTGCTTAAATTCCACTTCACCACGAAGACGATCAGGTACAGCAGTGGCATCTGGATCATCAGGCTCAACTTCTGTTTTACGGTCAAGGAGTTCGAAAACTGAACGCATTGCTCGGCCACCCTTGATGAAGTCAGGGGCTAAGGTCAATGTTTCGGCTGCACCATTCGCAGAAACCATGAGGACCATGAAAACACGGATCGTCTTTGAGAAGTCAGAGATCCCGTGCTTGACAAGCCAGGATGCATACCAAAGGCCAAGGGCATAGGAAGCATAAAGCAAGAATTGAGCAATCCCATAACCACTTCCCGCTATCTGTCCCTTCCAGAAGCAACGCCTAAGCGGAGTCTGGAGGCTGGAGTCGAACAGGTTGACTATTTTCGTTTCCGAATTGAAAGCAGCAACTGTTCTTACATTAGCTACAGCTTCTCCTGCAAGTTGTGTGGCTTTTGCATGAGCAGCTTCTAAGTCTCCTGAGAATCCCTTCATGAACATTTTCTGTTGGAGATACAAATAATTCAGCACACAAAGAACATATAATCTAAAATTTAATCTAAATCATAAGCACTTATATAAAATGGAAGTGTCTTAATGAATCTCCGTCCCAATTTATGTGAAGGTGTTTAACTGGGCATAGAGTTTAAGAATGAAAGGAAGACGTTTAAAACTTGTGGTCTAAATAAAGTCATAGATATTTGTGTCGGCTATAAATCATCTCATTAATGGTAAAATAAGAAGTTTAAAGTCAAACTGTTACTAAATATAGAAACGTGTCATTCTTTTCTGGACTAACAAAAAAGGAAAGAGTGTAACATAAATTGGGACAGAGGGAGAATATAAAAAGGAAGTGTCTTAATGAATTAGCTTGAATTCCATTTTAGGTTCTCTTGTGTTACGCCGCGGAGAAGTTGATCTTTTTATTGACAAACCTGCTAAATGATAAATTAACATGTTGCCGGACTCGATTTTGAATTTCTGTGAACTGACTCACCTGTAAAACTGTTGCTGCAACGACCACGGGGAAGACGCCAATGAGGACGAGGGCCAGACGCCACTGCAATACGAATCCTGCTGTGCACGCGACTAGCATGAGAGCTGAGTTCTGCATAATGACAGAGATCCTATCCCCGATGGCTGACCTAACATTGTTGGCATCCAGAGAGAGCCTGGCTGCAATTCTTGAACTATTGTTCTCTTCCTGATCGAACCATGCCATTTCCATTTTAAGCACTGCTGCCAGCATTTTCTCTCTCACCCGTTTTGTCAAATTCTCCCCCACTACATCCCAGTAGTAATGCTGTAGAGTATTGAAAATGAGTGCAGCCGATGAAACTCCAATCAAAAGATAACAGTATTTCTCGATTTGTTTGCTCATGTAAGCGTGGTCCGGATTGTAGTACACACTAAGAACAGCACTCAAGACGTATGCAAAAAAAGCACTAAGTGAACCACAGATGACAGAGCCTATGGAACCAATTAAAGCATAAGTCCACTCAGGAGAGTTCATTTTTGCAAGCCGTCCAAACGAACTAGCTTGGTCCTTGAACGCAAGCTTTTCATTTCGGTAATTAGAATATGCAGCATCAAGGGAGAGGCTGAAGTCCGAGGTAGAAAAGTCAGACAACCGACGAGAGTAAGGTGATCGACCGTAGGAAGAGTTTCTAGTGATGATTGGTGAGCTTACGGAGTTCCTTGCACTCGAGGGCCTGTGGAAAAAAATAATTTAAGAGCATTAAGATACAATCGGCTTACATATAAGCAACAGTTCCGAATCATTAGTTTAAGGTGTAATATTATTATCTTGTGCAACTTCAATGAAGATTTGCTGTGTAAATATACCTCGCACTGCTCTTTCTGGCATTACTAAGAGCCGTTTCATGAGCTGCTTCTTGCATTTTGATGAGCTTGGCATACATACCATTCTCTCCTTTACTCATAAGCTCATCATGGCTTCCAATTTCCGAGACACTGCCTTGTTGTAGTACAGCCACCAGGTCAGCCTTCCGGATAGTAGACAGGCGATGAGCAATCACAAGAGTTGTTCGTCCGATCATGAACCTGTCTAGAGCCTCCTGCACTAGCTTCTCTGATTCAGAATCTAAAGCACTAGTTGCCTCGTCTAAGAGAAGGATCGCTGGATTCTTAAGCATGGCCCTTGCTATAGCAATCCTCTGCTTCTGTCCACCCGATAATTGTAATCCTCTCTCCCCCACCTGCAATGTCCAAATACACATTTTCACTTTCTGTAGGTCTAACTCGAAACATGTACCCCATGATTTACTAATTAGTAATTTTTTTCAAGAAAAATAAATATCGATGAACGTTAATCACAGAAAAAATGATATTATCAATCCTCTGAATCATTTACGATTCATGCCATACCCGTCCATCATAAGGCTCGAGAGATGCAAGGTACTAGTCAAAATTAATCAATAGCATATGGCCATACGCATTGCAGCTCAAGTTTCATTTTTCTTTTAGATTACAAATAAAAGTTCGATATTTGACTATTAAGTAACATCTCATAGACAAATCAAGGTCAAACTGAAATTAATTGTAACACTTCCCATTCAATTATTCTTCAATAATCCAGAGAAATGCTAGGCTTTGTGAGCACAATAAATTCCAAGTAATTATTTATTTGTCTTTGTATGTATATCAGGCTTATTATAACCATACCGATAACCCTACATGTTTTTCCTCAAATTTTAAAAAAAATTCTGATGCATCTATCTTCTTGTGTCAACTCTCCAACTAGTAAGATTACAAACAAGTCTTTTGTTCTCACATGAATAAGATAAAATAAAACTTGTTCCTGCACATGCATTGTTGACTGATACCCCATGTTACCTATTTCTTAAATGAAAAATGACCAGTCCCCTACAGACATTGACTTCATTAAAATAATGTTAGGTTTGTTTGTTGACCAAACAAAAACAATTTAGGCACGAAAACCGCTACAAAGTGCAACTAATGAAAGCATCTTTGTTAATGATTTACAGTTAAATGTACCTTCAAAGTCATAGATATTTGACCATTCAACACAACCACTGAATTTGGCTTTGCCTAACGCTAAAGTCATCCTTTAGATGAAAAACAAAGATTTCTTTGCCATTTGACTAAGGGAACCGTTTTGATATATGAACGTACAACGTGTTGGATCCTTCCAAAATGCACTATTTTTGGAGGATCCGACATGTGCCTGACGACATTTTTGAAGAGTTCGAGCAACATAGGATCGGATAAGAACCTCTGAATTTGAATCATTTCCCCCACACACACCCCACCAATCTTTATAATATCCCAAGTGGTCCCACTTGGACTAAGATAAATGCCAAACTAGCTTTTAGTTTATTTATTTTAGAGCTCAGGCACTCTCTACCATCAACCTTATATCCAATCCATCTTCCATAAACTAGTGGGACCAGCATGAGTTATATTAAAAATGTCACACATTAAATAGCATATGGAATGTAGAAGAAAATTTTAAACATTTAATGACACATCTGCTAGATCTTTAATGCAGCATAATTAGTTGAATCTAAAGTTGCTAAATTTCTGTTTGGTGAGTAATTCTTTTTTAATTATTAGCTAACCTGAGTATCAAAGCCATCAGGAAGTTTGATTATGAAAGAATGGGCATTGGCAACTCTAGCAGCTTCTTCAATCTCAATTTGTGTTGCATCTGGCCTTCCTAATAGTATGTTTTCTTTGATGCTTGTGGCGAAAAGTGCTGGTTCTTGGCTCACAAGGCCAATTTGCTGCCTTAGCCATTTCAATTTCAGTGTCTTTATGTCATTTCCATCAAGCAGAAGTTGTCCTGCATATCGATTAATTATTAGCTTGAGATGTTCATACCATAACTATGTTGCTCGGACTCTCCAAAATTGTTGTCGCACCGGTCTCGGATTCTCCGAAATGCACTACTTTTGGAGTATCCGACACGCACCCGTCGACATTTTTGAAGAGTCCGAGAAACGTAGAGGTCCTATACCTAAACATGTCTCCACATACACATGGACTTCATGAAACTCACTTCAACTGCCAGACATTTCATTAAAGTTGTCCATCACAGGCTAATATTGAATTCAATAATGATGAGGTAGTAATTGTTGCAAACTTGTGCTACCTGAGGTGGGATCATAAAATCTTTCGATAAGCGAGACCACGGTACTTTTCCCGGAACCACTGCTTCCGACTAAAGCGATGGTCTTTCCAGCCGGAACAATGAGGTTGAAATTGTTGAGAATCTTGATTTCTGGCCTTGAAGGATAGGAGAATTCGACGTTTTTAAGCTCTAGTTGCCCACTAACAGTGTCTAACTCCAAACCCGTCTGGGCGTTTTTGTCGACGCTTGGTTTATGATCGATAATCCGGAAAATCTTGGAAGCAGCAACTCTGGCCTTTGCAAATGCAGTCATGCTAGGGGCAGATTGTCCCAAAGCCCTATCAAATGAAGGAGAAAATTTTTAAGCAACTATAACTTTTCTTGAATAAAAAATTCGACATATTTTCGTACAAAGCTTAGTACTTACAATCCACCTATCATCACTGCAAACATTGTTGCTATGGCAAGTCCTCCATTGGTGAAATGATGCCTAACCAAATAGCCCCCATACCATAAAAGAAGAGCATAACAACAAAAGACAGTAAAATATGTAGCTCCAAGTCCTAATCCTTTCGAAAAACCACTCTTATATCCAATCTTCTGAGAAACTCTAAGTGCTGCAGAATATGCTTGCAATGCTTTCGACTCACCAACAAACGCCAATACCGTCCGAATTTGAACTATTGTCTGCAAATTATCTTCACTTAAGCAAATCCAGTAGCAAAAAACATCTTAATTTCACAAAATTAGTACCATTTTTTCTTTACCTGTTCAACAATGTTCCCTGCCTTTGAAAGTGCTTCTTGACTTTTACTTGATAATTTAGCTGATGTCATAGTGTAAATAGCACCAATTACAGCAATTAGAGGAACTACAGCAAGAGTAACAAGTGCTAGTTGCCATACTGCTGTAAATCCCACCACAAATCCAGACAAAAATGTAGCCATATAATGAATGAAATTACCCAACTGCAGTAAAACACAACAGAAAAAGCTTATCAGATCCTTAAACTACACACCCTTTTTCCCAAAAAAAAATAAAAAATCACCTTCTCACTAATGGCATCTTGGACCACTACAGCATCAGTGTTAATTGCAGAAACAACATCAGAAGTTCTAACTTCTGTATCAAAATATTGAATATCTTGGTTCAAAGCTGCCTCTAAGTATTTGATTCTCATCTTTGTTGTTTGTCTTTCTCCAGTCCACATCCAACATGATATCTCTACAAACCATTAGCAAAAGTCCAATTCTTCATCAAGAAAGAATCATCAAAACCAATTCTTGAAAACAAAAAAGATTCAATTTTTATGAAGTTCCAATTCTTGAAAGCCAGTAAAGATTCAATTTTTATGAAGTTTCAATTCTTGAAAGCAACAAAGATTCAATTTTCATGAAGTTCCCAATCCTTGAAAGCACTAAAGATTCAATTTTTATGAAGTTTCAATTCTTGAAACCATTAAAGATTCAATTTTTATGAAGTTTCAGTTCTTGAAAACAAAAAAGATTCAATTTTTATGAAGTTTTTTTTCTTTACCTGCCCATGAAGATGCCCATATTGCAGCACCAACTACAAGAAAGTAAAATGCATACTGCATAACACAAAACACAAAAACATTATCAAGAAAACATTAATTAGCTTTCTTTTTCAAAAAATTTCACATTAGTGAGTTTGGGTGTTTTACCTTTAAGACTTCTTGAGTCATCTTATCAACATCATTAGCATAAGAGCCAAAAGAATTAACAAGATCAGCAAAGAATCTAAGGAACAAAGGTAAACAACAACCATGGACAAAAGCACCAAGTGAACCAATTGCCATTAGTACACAATCCAAACCATCAGCAAACCTGAATAGTTCACTAAAACAAACTGCTGGTGGAGGGGTACTTGGCTTTTTTTCACCATCACCCCCTTCTTCTTTTTTTTCAACCTCCATTTTTGTTTCTTGAAATTGGTGATTATTTGTTGTTGTTGATGTGTTGGCTTTAATAGAAGAAGGGGTGTTGGTGTTAGTGTTGGTGTGATTGTGTTCAGAGACAACAAGTTCAAGGCCTTGCATTTCAGACCATTTCCACTGCTCAATGGTTTTTATCTCCTCAGAATCTTGTGACATTGCTTTGCAATAAAAACTTACAAAACACACTAACACACTATGTAGTTCTTTTTTTCACACTTGCCTCTTATCTCTCTCTTACACCCCCCCCCCCCTCAACCCCACCCCACCCCTACCCCACTCCCAAAATCCTACAACTCCCTCCGTCTCATTTTATGTGATATCGTTGATTTGGCACGGTATTTAGAAGACTTTAGACATTCGTGATCAAAAATAATTCTCACATAAATGTGTGGATCATTTCGTTAAGGATAAAAATAAAATTTTAGAATTAAATTATTTATAATTACGAATTAAAAAGGAAAGGTGTCACATGAAATGTAACGGATAGAGTGCTACTTTAATAATTTTTCTTGTTTCTTACTCCATTTTCTTTTTTACTATTCCTAGTCGCATTTTTCTACTTCATCATTGACTTTGATTTGGAAAAAATATTGTACTCTTTTTCTTTTTTTTTACTGTATGTACTTTTTAACAGTGGAGTAGGGGGGATTGGTTTCTTGGTTTTTTCTTACTTCTATAGTTACTTTTCCTAAACATAAAAATAGGAAGGGTCAAAACTGTCATTTGAACTATGCAAAATAACATAACTTTACTCTGTTAAAAGTTGGCTATCAATTTGAATCGTGGAAGCAATCACTCACATTAGCTTATATTATAGCAGACTGTTTATATCACACCCTTTTAATATGTGATTTTTTTTCAAATTATACGTGAGCATGAAATATTTTATGCACCAAATAATTTGTTTACATAATACAAAAATAGACACTCAAACTTGACCTCAGCTGGCAAGTAAGCATTCTAACTTTGAATGTGCATGTATTGACACTTTAACTTGATCTCGACTGATAACTAAACACTGTAACTCGTTTTTACTATAATTTATGAATATTCGACACTGACATGACACATATATTTGAATTATATATTAAGTAATTTTTTATATGTAACTTATTATTTATTTATTTATTTTTAAAAAAAAAGAGCCTATAGACCTATAGAGAGAGAGTGTGTGTGTGTGAACTTTAGCACCCGACAAGGAATACTGTGTTATGTAAACTGAAGATTGGTTTTTTTGACCAGAAAAAAATATTCTCAATTTGGCGGTGGTAAAAATAAATAAAAAATTATAATTAAAATTTTTTATTTTTTATTTTTCTTTTTGTAATTTTGTCCCAACATTAATAAATCTATCATTTTCACACATCAGAATGCATATATACACAAATGTAGTTAATATTACTAGTACTATTTTTTTACTTTGAGGGAAACTGTTTGATTTTTGACTTTGTACTGATATTATTTAATTTTTAAGCATGTGCTACTCAACAAGTTATTGGTTATTGAGGTCGTTTGAACATGCGATATGAAATTATATTTTAAAATTAAGTAAATTTAATGTAACTAGAGGACAACCTCTTGTTCTTGCTTCTCTTTCTTCGCTTTGGAAATGGAGGTCCTACGATAGGTAACAGCAGACACAAGCAAATTGATCGAAGGGGATCAGTATTGCTACTCCTCCATCGAGGAGCCGTTCTTGTGAGAAGCAAGAGATATCGTGCACAGATATAGATTCATTCCTCGTACCTGATCTAACCTCACAACCTTTCGTAAAATTTTTAAGTTGTGGAAATTATTAAAATTTCTCCAAATCTTATTTAATCTTACTAAATGAGAAAATCATAATTCATAAATAACATAACAGAATCAAAGGTGATATAGTAATAATTATCGTTATATATATTGCTTTTAAGAAATGTGTCAAATTAAAAATGAATAAGTAAATATGAATGGAGAGAATAATATTGTACTCCCTCCGTTTACTTTTATTTGTTCACTATTTTAAAAATATATTTTTTACTTTTACTTGTTACTTTTAATATATTAAAAAAAAAAAAATTTTCTTCATATTTTATCCTTAGCATAAATTACCTATTTTTTTAAATTATTTTTTAAGAGCTAATATTAAACATCAATTAATATAAATATTATAATAAAATTTTATATTAATTATTATTTTTTAAAAGACGTATAAAATTGAAAGTGAATAAGTAAAAGTGAACTGAGAGACTCCTGTACTTATGTTATTAAATTTCACCTAATGGTCAAAGTATGCATAACTTTGAGCATCTCATAATTGTTTATTGTCCCAATTTTCTCAAACATTTATCACTGCTTTGAAGTTAGTTGTGTAGATTTATTTATTTTTTAAAAAAATGAATTGAGACCTCATATTTTTATTTTGCATAAAATACAACATTTTATTATTATCATGTTCATATGCTTTTTTGTTTTAGGTAAAATTCATAAAATAGTCATTTTTCAATTTCTATAATTGAAAAAATAGCTAGTAGAGTATTATATATCATGAAGTTTTGATTTCTCATCCAATGTCATGTATCCACTTTTGAGGTTTGATTAATCAAATTTAGGCTCGAAAATCTTATTTTTGGAGTAAAATATCCTGTATCAAATACGATTTTGTTTTAGGGATTGAATTCGAAACTTCTGATTAAGAATGATGACTACTTACCATCTCACTACGAGCTTTAATGGTCCCACGAAAACTTATGATATACAAGCAATCACACAAGAGACAGACCATATTCAACTCGAACCGAGGGTCTATCGAAAACAGTCTCTCTATATCTCCACGAGGTATAGGTAAGGTCTACTACACTCTACCCTCTCCAAATCTCACTTGTAGATTTCACTAGATACTTGTATTTAGCAAATTTTTAGATGGAAAAGATAATTGATGTTTGTCATTTAGTTGATTAATTTGATGTTAAATCTTCTTATAGATCCAAAAACTATAGTTAAATTAGAACTTTTTTTCCACCATAGTTGGTAAATAAAATTCCCCTAAGTTGAATACAACTAATGATTGTGTTACATGAAAAAAATAAAATAAAAAACAGGTTGGATCTAATCAAATCTCCACTACATTTTTGTCCAAATTCCTTCTTCTTTAAGCTTTTATTTTTTGACAGATTAACACCACATACTTCCACTAAAATCATTTTAGTACCCTCAAAAAATAAAAAAGTTAAATAATGACTTTTAATTGGTTCAAGTGTAAGATACCACACACCATCAGCATTAGGGGTATATTTTGCTAATATATATAACACTTGTCAGAAAATCACCAAAAAATCTGCAGATTCCTCTCATTTTTTTTCATACTTTAAGGAAAGCAAAATAAATAAATAAATAAATAAATAAATAAATAAAATGACAGCAAATTTGTTGGATTCAAGAATTCTCATAACCAATAGTATTACTGTACTGAAAATATTAATTAATATAATTTTTTTTAAAAAAAATGGCTAAAATGGGATTTATTGCTCTCTCAGTTTGAGTTTATGTGACATACTTTCTTTTAATCCGTTCCAAATATAATATAGTTAAATCTCTTTAGAACAATGTCGTTTGTCTGAATAGTTTATGGTTATTATAGAGAAATGATATTACAAAAAATATATAAAACTCTATAGTTATAATGAAATATTGTTATTAAATATGATCGTCGTAAAAAAGTATGATGGTACATATATTTGAATCTTTAACGACGTTGTTTGTTCATTATAGTGAACCCTTTTTTTAAATTTGTTTCAAACATAACACAGTCAAATCTCTCTATAACAAAGTCGTTTGTTCGGATAGTTTTTAACCGCTATAGCAAAATGTTGTTACAAAAAATATATAATATAACATAACAAGAAATCAATTCCAAAAGAAAAAAAATTTAAATATACAAATATTATGACATATTTAAAATCATAAATTTAAAAAGTTTCCATTTCTTCTCTTAAATTCCGATTCAAGTTATTCTACATAAATTATATCTACATAACTTATTTGTTATATCATTGGACTGATTTTTTTGAATTTTTTTCGAAAATGAGTTTCAAGTTTGAAAAGCGATTTTGACCAGTTTTTTTTCAAGTAATTTTTTTCCCACTCGCAAAACTTTTACATTTTTCAAGTTAAATATATATTCAAATATAATTTCAACTTTCAAATATTATATTTTTTTTATGTTCAAACGTTTATTTAAATTTTAAATGTACAATAACAAGGTCTTCTTGGAATATTTTTTTTTCTTTTTTCAGAGAAAGAAAGTCAGTAACTCAGCTTTATTTTATTTATTTTTTAGCTAAAAACATGAGTAAAGTAAACTGTGTTATCTGACTTGTCCTGCAAATTCTTTCAGGTTTGTAACTTTGCTTATGTCAGTTTATTGTTTTTTTTATTTTTTTTTAAAAAAAAAAGTGAAAAGAAAAAAAAAGGAATATAAATTTTAATGAATTAAAAGTATTTTTTGCAGGCTTTAATTTGGTTACTTTCTGCAAGTCCCTTGACAAAGGCTTCTTTTGTTTCCACCACTCATGCCTATTTTGTCTGTTAATTTTTCCTTTTTGACCATTATGTTCTTTTACCAAAATGCCCCTCTTGCTTCTTCTTATCCAAACTCGACTCGGGAGGGTCTCTCGAAAATAGTTTTTCTATTTCTACGAGATAGAAATAAGGTTTGCGGACACTCTATTCTTTTCAAATCCACTAACGAAATTTCACTAGATATATTGTTGGTGTTGTTGTTGTTATCATCTTTTCAAAAACATAAAAACTTATTTGGAGAAAAAAGCTCAGCAGATACTCCTTTTATCTCAATTTATGTGGCATAGTTGAGATTTCGAGATTTAATCCTTGACCGTGAATTTGAACATAGAAGTTTTAAGTTTTTTTGAAATAAAGTTTATATATTTGAAAATTATGTAAAAAGTAATATAAACCGTAATAATTAACAACTTAAAATATTTAAAAGACATAAAAAAAAAATCGGTCAAAGCAAAAATTTCAATCATGCCACATAAATTAGAACAAAGGGAGTACTGCATGATGCGTATAATATATTTTTTTGTGACCGCTAAAGATGGTGGCGGGGTGATAAGTATACTTATCAATTCTTCCTTAATCATAAGTTTGAGCTCGAGTTATGATAATTTACCACCAAAGTGAGACTTTCTATCGAAATCAATATTAATCAGACCATAAAACAGTTAGTAAACACTCGATAGAAGCCAAAAAAGAAAATACCTAACCAAATGTACTAGGGGTGTTCACAGTTCAATTTAGTCAATTTTGATTAAAACGAAATTCAAATCAATTTAGTCGATTTTAATTTGATTTATTGATTTGAATTAATTTTTCACCAAATCGTGAACACTCTTATTTGTGCGTATGTCTACGCTTTTATGTGCGCATATTTATATGCACATTTTCTAATTAAATTTTTGAAGGGGAGTTTTAGAGCAACAATAAAATCGTCTTTGTTTAACCAATAGATTACGAGTTTGAGCCATGAAAATAGTCATTAATGTCTGCATTAAGATAGGTTGGCTATATCATATTCTTTAAAATACAGTGTTTTTCCTAAATTCTACTAGCGCGTGATGCTTCGTATATCGAGTTGCCCTTTATTCTTATTGAATCTTTCTTAGGTTGTTCAAATGTCACACTTTCTTTTCTTTCTTTTTTACTACACAGGATCATAGTGTTAACTAATTTTACTAATATAAAATATGTTTAAGTTACAGTGGATAGTGATATGTAATACTATGTTTAATACCAACACATAATAGGCTTGCCTGAAATTATCACAAGCATTACAATTTTTATTTATTTTTAACTAGCTAGAGAACATCATTGTCTTAAATGGACAGATTGATCAAATTTATACATATTAAAATGAGGTGAATTAATAAACTAATATTGTAAGTCTTATTAATCCAATTTTACTCGACTTAAAATGAGTTCATTAATTTGTCATAAGTGTCACAATCCAACTCATTTAATTAAAAAAAATGTTTTTTATTAATCTATTTTTAAATCTCTGATTGATTTGATTTGCTAAAAATAGTCTATTGTAGAACAAGTAAAATTGATATGTTAAATATTTTTTTGCTCCGTAGCTTGTGTCGCTTACCTAGGGTAGACATTTTGAAGAAAAAAAAAACATAGGGTAGACATAAATATTTCAATATTCAAGATGAAAGGAACGAAGGAAAAAATTAACGAGACAAGTGTTCTCGAAAAGAAAATTATAATAAAAAAACATCATGAATATTAGATAGAGTCAATAGTATGAAAAATAACGTTTCCTACATGTGAATTAGCTTTCGAGGTTGAGCAGTCTTAATTTCACTATAGAATTTGTGAATGAGTGCTGGATCGAGTCATCTCAAATGGCATGAGCCACATGCAGGGAGACCCACACACATACGACTTTTAGAGGAATCTGATCGAAAAATCTATTGGCATTTCGCCCGACTAGAGGGATTGAGAAATAAATTGAGCACAAATCTTATTTTTAAAAGTTTTACCTTGTTTTGATCGTTCAGTTCTCATTGAATTTTACAGTTAGATATTAGTGCTCACTTTTAATGAATTCAAAAGATTATAATGGTTCAAACATATATTCAAGAGACTATTTTAAATTCATCGACAAGTATAATATATTTTTTTCATTTTCTCGGTGAGAATCGAACTTCGAAAATTAATGACTCCCCTGCTACAAGAAGAACTTGTAAGTTTTCTGTCGAGGGTCCATCAAAGCAACATCTCCACCCTCAGCAAGAATACAGAAGTAAAGTTGCATACACATTGATACTCTTCTCATATTCATTCGTGAGATTATACTGAGTATATTAATATTATTATTAAAAATTCTTTATTTTATGATTTGCATGCTACTCCCTCCGTCCATCTTTACTTGTCCAGTTTTCTATTTTGGGATGTCCAACAATACTTGTCCAGTCTATAAAATCAATGGATAATTTACTTATTTTTGCCCATTTTACCCTTAGCATTAAATACAATTCATTATCTAATGCATTTTTCAAAGTATTAAATTTATTATATTCAAAGGGTAATATGGTAAAATTACCCCTATCATTTATTACTACTTAATTCTTGTGCCAATAAAAAATTAACAAGTAAAAATAGACTGAGGGAATATATATTTGGAATTGACTTATGTGCCCTTACACATAAGTTGGAGTGCATTAACTATAGGGAATTTAATTGTCACACAAGTACATACACAGTAACAAGGGAGTACTACAGTATATAACAACTGGAGTTAATGAAAATTGGAAACACAGTTATATTTGCAGAAAAAAAGTATTTATAGACTCCATTCTTTTTTTGGAACTCACAAGAGTACATCCACATTTAATTTTATAGGGGGGTTGTGGGGGGTGGGGATGGTGATAAATTCTAAATTTATTGAAGTTATTACTCCATCCGTTCACTTTTATTTGTCACTGTTTCGCTTTTCGAGGTCAATTTGACTAAAGTTTAAAGTTAAATTGAAGTAGTTTAATTTAATATCTGACATTCAAAATTTAGATGGTCGGAAACTATACGAAAAATGTTATAAGTCGTAATCCTTCTCATATTAATATGACGAAAAAATACATTTTAAAATGTTGGTCAAAGTTCATGCAGTTTGACCTCAAGAACTAAAACAATGACAAGTAAAAGTGAACGGAGGGAGTACATTTATCTTAGGTCCTATTCCTTCTGTTCAATTTTACTTGTTACTTTTTGATTTGACACACCTATTAAAAAAATAATATTTGGCATAACAATTTTATCACATTACCCTTATTAATTAATGTTAGTATTAAGTCTTGAAGAATGATTTTAGGAATAAGTAATTAATGTTAAGAGAAAAACATGAAAAATAAATAATTGTCTTTTCTTGATATGTCAAAAATGAAAATGAAAAATAGAAATAAGTGACAAGTAATTTTGAATGGAGGGAGTGTATTTGTTACTCCCTTTGTCTCATATTAGTTGGTCACCTTACTAAAAATGGTTGTCTCATATTAATTGGTCACCTTATTAAATTAAGAGAAAATTAATTAAATTTTTCTCATATTATCCTTGCAATTAATTCTTTTTGAAAGTGTGAACACTTATTTTGTAAAGTTTCAAAAAAGTATTTTAAGAGATGAATTAGTAAAACTGTCTTCTTATTTATGATTTCTTAATATGCGTGTAAAAGAGAAAGTAACCAACTAATATAAAACGGAGGGAGTATTTTTTTTTCCACACAATTAATGATCTGGTGTCTATTTGAGGGTGGGGGTGGGGGGATTGTGGGGTGGGGGTGGGGAGTAATAAATTTTTATTCCCACATTTAGAAACCTATTTCTTTGTTTTTAATTTAAGTTAGTACATTTATTTTAGGTCCTATATTTGTTAAGAGTCATTTACTCTATTTGTATGTTAGCTCGAAAATTTAAAGAAGTTATACAACTTTTTTTTTTTTTAACCATTGGAACATGGAAAAATAGAAAATCATTTTTCTTTATACCGAACACACCCATAATCAATTTCATTTTTTGTGTAGTTGTTAGTTGTTGTTGTTGTTAATTGTTATTTAATTATCGAGTATTTGAAATTCACTTGTACGTCTGACTAATTTAGATTTGTGCTCGGTGGTTTAAACTGTATGATTAAGGTACGTAGAATAAGGTTTACATACACCTCACCTTCCAAAACTTCACTTGTGAAACCACGTTAGGAATGTTGTTGTTGCTTGGTAAATTCACTAAAGAGTAAAACCATCGCAAGATTTTCTATTCTCAAAACTCGAACCTACATTTATGCTTTTGCCAAAATTCCTTTAGGATAAAAAGTTAGTTTCTTTATAATGCATAAACTAACACTATCTGTGATTTGCAATTTTTCGATGCAAAATCAAAATTTATCGGATCTTAATATAAATATCGAATATTAAATGAAAAAATAAAAATTAAATTACGCTGTCACATTGACCAAACGACCATAAGGAAACCAAAATATAATTGGGAATATACTTTAGATTCAAACTAAACTTTGGACTTAAGCAAGCTATGTATATAAAAGAACACCAAAAGTGAAAAAACAAAAAAAAACAATAATAAGTAATTAGAAAAAAGAAAAAAAAGGGACCAAGATATGACAACAAAGAAAAATAAAATGAAATGATAAAAAGATAAAATAATAATCTAGTAAGGAAAGAGGGGCTTCAATCATAGAGATATGGCCGTTATATATAATACTTTCTCCGTCTTAATTATCTATCGTGTTTCTTTTTTACACGTCTTTAAAAAATATTAATTAAAGGGAGAGTTTTAACTACTTTATCCTCATTTATGTCTTACTCCCTCCGTTCACTTTTACTTGTTATATTTATGCTTGACTAGAGGTGGCAATTGGACGGGTCAAAATGAGTCAAGACAATAAATGGGTCAAGACCCAACCAAACTCAAATTTACTTGGGCTAAAATGGGTTGGGTCAAAACGATTAGAAACGAGTTAGTAACGGGTCATAACTCAACCCGCTCAATTTTTACTAAGTTTTAATTACTTTATTTGTTATTTTATAAGTTTTTAGTACCTAATAAAATTATTTTTTCTTTATTATAACTATATATAACATATAAAAAATTAAAAATTAAAATTTTTTTGACAAAATTTCTCAATAGTCAATTTGAGTTACATATCAACCCAATTTTTAATGGGTTGAGCTAACAAATGGACGGGTCAATAACCAACCCAAACTTAAATGGGTTGGGCAGGTTCAGTTGGATTTTGCCACCCCTAGGCTTGACACACTAGAAAATAATAATTGACATGACTATTTTACCCACTATCTCTATTAATTGATATTTAATATTAAGTCTTAAACAATGATGTAGAGAATAAGTAATTAATGTTAAGGATAAAACATGAAGAAAAAAAATATATCTTTTCTTGATATGTTAAAAGTGACAAGTAAAAATGTAAATATATTTTTGAAATAGTGGACGATTAAAAATGAAGAAAAATGAATAATGTATAATATCTTTTCATTAAATATTTATTATATTATTGGGGTGTTTGTAGTGTTCAAGAATAATTATTTCAAGAGTTGGGAGTTTATCGAAAATAATCTTTCTGTCCAATAAAAATAAGGGTAAAATTGATATACATCTACTCTTCCAGATCTCACTTATAAAATTATATTAAATATATTATTTTTAAAAATTATGGCAAATAATTTGAAACAGAAGAGAAGGTATACTATTTTTTATTTTTAAATTGAGAAATTAAACGTAAAAGTCCAATAAGTTGGTAGAGTTTTGGTGCAAATCCAATAAGGAGTCGGTGGTTTAATTCCAATAAAGAAGTTGAAATTTGTACTCAAAAGAAAAAAAGAATAAAAGGATAAATTAATTAGAAGTACAATTACTACTAATTGTATTTTAGTCAGCTTAATTTGGGGAAGAAAGAGATAAGTCAAAAAGGGACAACCCTAATTCACTCTCTTTCCTCATAATTAGTTAGCCTTATTAAAAGGGATGTCCACTATTTAAGTACTAATACATCCTCACTAATTCCAAAGTAAAGGGGGAAATTAATTTAAAATTAAAATTAATTAAATGAATTTAAGTTCTACGTACTAACAGTATATAGATCTTTTACATTAGTCTGCTTAATTAAGTTGACATAGTAACAAACATATAATCCTTCGTAACAAGTCTGACTTGGACTAATAAAAGTTATGATGGAATGATAAATGTTCCTTTCTAGAAGTCTTGAGTTCGAACGCTAATATAGAGTCGCTTTTGTTAGAAAGCACTTTATCCTAATATGGAACGTTTTGATATGAATTTGAATTTAATCAGACTCTAATACGATATCATACACCAAGCAAAAAATCAAAAAGAAAAAGTCTGATATAGTAACATGAAAAATAGCTCAATAACCTACTATAATCAGTTAAATTGAATTGATGTTGTAACGATTTCCTACCTTGTCAGTATATAACAACAACATACCAGTGGAGTCTCACAAATGGGGTCTGGGAAGGTAAAATATATGCAGATCTTACCCCTATTTTTGTTGGATAGAGAAATTAATCTGATAGACCCTCGATTCAAACGAAAAAATATTTCTTTGTATATATAATTTTAATCTTAATTAAGTTTTAAAATATGAGTCTATTTAAGATTAAGATATAAACAAGAAGCACTCAAATGGCCACTCAAATACTTGTTGAAAAAGTGATGCATGTGATGCTTATTATGCCACCCTATTGTCTTGCTTGTGGGTAAGTGTGCTTAATTCACACCTAATCAAGAAAAATATATAATTAAATAAGTTTAAAGCTTTAATTATATTTATTTTTATTTATTTTTAAAAAAGTTGTAATGATTCTAGGCATTGTTTTTATCTTGGGATTGATCTTTTTAATAATTTCATGTCATACTTTAGGGTCCACTTAATTTGAAAAAACCTATGTGATGCAATCTTCTGCTAACTATCTATCCTCTCTTTTTTTTTCAAGATTAACTTTTTCCCAAAAAAAAAAAAGAAGAAAAATCAAATTCTAGTTCATTTAAGAAATTTGACAATCAATCAATCGTCAAAGGATAGATAACCTAACCTCCAAAAATTTATTTTATTATTTAAATAATCTATTATTAGGGGATTTTTAGCTAGCATTTGGCCATAGATTCTCAAATATTTTTGGCAAATATTATTTAGGTGAAAATTTGGGTGAAATTTACCATGTGTTTGGCCATAGTATTTGAGAAATATATTTCACTTTTAAAAAAAATATGATTTATATCCATAAGTTTTAAAAACTATCAAAATTAACCATAAATTTGTATTACATAGCAAGATAGAAACGTCGACGTAACAAGATTCATGATTTCCGCAACAAGTCAGTTGGATTTTCGTTGCAGCAAATAACAAGTAGTGAAGCACGACTATTGTTCCTTTCAAAGATAAAAGTTTGTGTATAATTTGAATAAATAGAGGGTGTTCTTGTAAAAGATAAAAGTTTGGTGTAGAATTTGAATTTTTAAAAGCTCTCAAATAATGAGATTTGGCTCAAATACTAGTTTTTTCTAGTATTTGGGAATTTAGGTTATTTGCCAAAAAAATTTGCCAAATAATGACAAATTGTATGAACAAACACTATTTGCTAATTTTTTTTTCAAATATTACTTGGAAAATCTATGGCCAAACGGGTCCTTAGTGTTCCAATATAGTAGTAGTTAGAGGTTTATTAATCCAACCTATTTGGGAAATAAAAAAGAATAAGAAGAAAAGAAATGACTAGGATTAGAACCAATTATTATCGTTGAATAAAAGCGATAGTTAAAATTGTCCAATTTTGAATAGTTCAAAGATAAAATTAAGTTATTTTTCTTTTTTTTGAAGCAACCATTAGTAAGAAAGGTACTTTTGAGATATTTTACTAGTTGAAAGGCATAATTGAGTCAAAAACGTAACTACGAGAATATTTTTTAGCCAAAAATATAATAAAAGACAAAATTGACCCATTTTTGAATAGTTCGGAGTATATTTGACCATTTTCCTTTGTGTGTTTGGTGTATGGTTAAGTGATAGAAGTCTATATGCAAACACATATTATACATCTATTGATTTAATATAAACACTCAATATAGATAAATTTTTACTAGGCTGGTAAATGATAAAAACTTACTTGATATAGGTAAGTATTTACCCTTTGTGATTGGATTTGGTGTAATTACTAGTTGAGATAGTACTAGCATTTGATTCTTCGATTGTTGGTAATAATTTTTAGTTCATGTATTTACAAGCACATTTAGCATTTAGTTAGTTATAATGTGTATTCTTTTTAATCCTTTTATGTAAGAAATACTTAAATTAGTTTTGGACTATTTTTAGAACTATTATTACTTTCAAACATATAAATTGTGCTATATTATATTCAACCTTGTAATTCGAGTAACTAAATTCACAAGTTTTGTCATGAGATTAGTAAACTAATGATGAGTTACTACTTTAAAACATTGATATTACCCAAACCTAGATATTGCATAAGTTCATAATTTTTTTCTTTTTACTCCCTCCGGTCCATATTAACTGAATTATTGGGGTAATGCATACCTCTTAAGAAAATTATTTTAGGACATATTTTGAGCACTACTTTCCATTGCTACCCTTTTCATTATTCCCACACACTATTCTTAAAAGTGGAGTTAGTCATTGCTTAACATAACTTGAGATTTGATTATGATAATGTAAAGTACATAGTTAAAAGTTATTTCAATGTAAAATCATAAATACTATATTGTAAGAGTGTAAGTACCTAGAAAATGTAAAGTACTATTTTTTTAAAGGAAGGGTAAAAATGAAAAAAAAAATCTAACAATTGTCTTGATCTTTGAACAATTCACTTATTTTGAACAATAAAAAATGTCTCAACAATTCAGTTAATATGGACCGGAGAGAGTAACTTTTTACAATTTTCATGCCTAAACTATCAAAATAAATGTTTAGGAATATAATCCAAGCAATTTTACCAACCAAGAACTATTAATTAAGACTTAAGAGCATATTTGGGAGGACATCTTCTGATGGCAAAAGCTTATTTGTATCGAGTATTTATATTAAATCAATAAATATATGGTATGTGTTTATATAAGACTCCTAGCACTTAATGTTGGTCAATTCATTCATACATTCACGTGATTATAATAAGTCAAATTGATTTGATGTAAACAGCTGATGCGATTAAGTATTTGCCCTTTGTGATTGGATTTGATATAGTTACAAGTCGAGATAGTAGAACTTTTTGCTCTCAATTATTGATAGATTTTGAATTTAGTTCTTGTGTTGACAAAGCACATTTAACTTTTAATTAATTGAAGTGTGTATTTTTTAAGCCTTTTATGTCGAAAATGTGTTATATTTGAACTATATGAGTATTATTATTGTCAAGTATGTACTTGTGGGACAAGCTTAACATAACATATGGATAATTAAGTGGTTAAACGATTAATAATCTTGATAATTTTGTGAATTTTTACAAGCAAATGAATCAAAAGTGCAAGTTTCAATTAATTGAAGGTCAAATGTATTAAACATATATCACAAAGGATTAAAATTAATATTTACCAATAATTGAGGAACCAAAATTATTATTAGCCCTTACTAGTTTGATTAGGCATGAAGGTTGAGAAGGTGAAGAATTTTTTTGAATCTTGTATTAAATTAAAGATGTGTATATGAAATTTTTGGAATTAAAAAAAATAAAAAATGACACTCTTTTTAAATAAACCAAAAAAGAAGAAGTAAAACATATAAACTGAAATAGATCGAGGAAGAAAAGATAATTTGAAAAATTACTTGATAATTATACCATGTAAATTACCAACAATTCTTTTCTCCTTCTTGAGATTTGAAGAATATAATTGCTCCCTCACAATTAAATCTTTTTCCATACTGATTAAGTAATTACTAATTATAAAACCATGTTATTATACCCAATTAATAGAAAAAAGAAAGCCTAATTTTTTTAATTTTTTTTATAGGTTTTCACATCCTTCAAAATAGATTCACAATATTTTGTTGTGCAATTAAGGTACATACTTGCAAATAGGGCAACTACTTAATTCTAAATATATAATTAATGAACTTTTTTGTCTCTATGACCAATTAGTCAAATCTATAACTATTGTTGCCATTGTGGGAGCAATCCTTGATTTATGTTATTTTATTCTACAATAATATTTTTTACTGATTAAATATCTTTATCTTGTCATTTACTTTGTTCCCTATTAGCACTAATCCAATCAAATTTGTGCAAAAAAAAAACATAAATATTTCCTAATATAGTAGTAGCTAATAGGCTTCTATATATAGGGGCTATACAATAATCCAAATTAGTATATGATTTGCATTATTTATAGGTGGTAGTAAATCTTTTATAGGGGTGTCTTTTACCAAGACTTTTTGTTTTTGTATAAAATATGTTGTTTAATTTTATGATATTATATTTAATAATTTGTTTTATTTATTTATGGTATATTTGACAACAAGAAATGGCTTAGGTGAGCATGATGTAAATTGATGCTAGGAAAACTTGAAAGTGGCAAATCTTTTACTATTGAAGATTTGAATCAAATAGGATAATTTGATTCCCTATTGATGGTTAGGCAACATCAAATGGTCCCAAAAATAAAAGAATATTAAGATAAAAGTAAAAAGGTAAAAGGGCAAAAGTAAACCTAAAAAGTTTTAATGTGCCTATAACAAAGATTTACTCACCACACTTTTTATCATTAATCAGAGGTGTTGAGTTCAAATCGTGGGTATAATATCTTTCTTTGTTAGATAGTGTTTTATCCCCTAATTTTGAAACTTTTTTTCGACACTAATTCGAATTCAATCGGACCTGAAACAGATATAAAAAACCAGGTGAAAACCCAAAAAATAATATGACTATTACAAACCCTTTTATTCTCAATCATTCGATAGGAAAATATTGTTGGTCCAATTAATGTGTATACGTGTATAAGGTTCACTTAGGGAGGCAACGAGCACCTTAACAAAAAATTCTTAATTCTCAAAATTTAAACTCGAGACGTTTTCTTTTTCAATCAGACGATATCCAAAAAAAGTTGGTCCAATTGATCTGAATATGTATAGGATAGTCTTCACTTAGGGATGCAAAGAGCACCATATCAAAAAAGTTCTCAATTCTCAAAACTAGAACTCGAGAACTCTAATTAAAGGTCCTTCTCTAGATGATTATAACATACATTTTTTACTTACAATTTTCTACAATTGATTTGATCTTCTTTTATTTTTGGAATAAAAGATCTTGTTTTCTTTTTTTGAACATGGGGAAGGTGGCTAATAATATTAAGAACAATCAAGAATATCAATAATAAAATTAGTATCTTATAATATATAATATAACTACCACTATAACTTTTTAGATACTTCTACAATCTAATATCTCAAATACTTTTTTTATATGATGTTCAGTATTCGTTTGAAATTTGATTAATTTAAATTCACGCTAAAAAGTTTCATTTTAAAGGTGTTCTCTATCAAAGACGACCCCATATGATTTCATGGCTGCTTGCTTAGATATTAATCTTTTTCCAATTTTTTAATTTTATCATTGAGTAGAAATATATTAGAACCAAATAATCTATAAATTTATTTTACTAACCTCTATTTGTATATATTTTTTTCTTTAAAATTTTGAAGATTGCAACAAATAACAATATATGAAACTTTGATACCATAAGGCCCACCAACTTGTCAATAATGGAAAATGTGCATCTATTGGATGCACCACTAATTGTTTAATATAATTATTTCTACAAAAACAACTCATTTTACATAAAAGCAATTGATATCTGATTTTTTTATTTTTTATTTTTTTGCTTTGATTCACAATATAGTCCCGTATATAAGAATATCAAACATCTTTTATATTAGCACTATCTTTAGCTCAAACTCAAAAGTGGAAAATAACAGATATAATCCAGTTCAACATTTACAGTATCACTGTTAATAATAATAAAATAAAATAGTACTACCAATTATTATAACATAAATTATAAAATTATTACTTATAATTAGCTTAGTGGATTCAAGGGTTTGATTCTTGAGTTGTTAAAGTGAGATCCCATAAAGAAGAATCATAAAAAATAATTCTTGCATAAATTAAATTTAATATATGTATTCTTTTTGTCGTAATTTATGTGATACATTTTTATTTAGTCTATCTAAAAATTTCATATTTTTACATTCTAAAAATAATTTAATTTCTTTTATTCTACCCTCAATTAAATCGAGTGTCTATCAGAAACAACCTCTCTACCTTTGAGGTAGGAATAAGGTATGCGTACACTCTACTCTTCTCATACCTCACTTTGTAGAATTATACGGGATATATTATTGCTATTGTTGTTGTGTTATTATACCCTAATCAGGTAATTTATAATGACATAAATGTCTAAAACTTATTCTAGATTATAAGTTTTTAAAAAAATCGTTTTCAAACATAAAAGCGGAGCCAAGGTTTATGGATTCTAAATTTGTCACCGAACTCATAACTCATTTTAATTACTAGGTATACAAATTAACTAATTTTTCTAATACAAATATATGGTCTAAGAAGAAGAAAAAACCGAGTTCGTCGAACTCGTACGTAATAAGTGTAGTTATGTTCCTGGTTAAATAGTGTCACACAAATTAAGACGGAGTGAATCTTAGTTATGCATATACTAGTTTTTATAAAAATAAAAAATTAAGCATCCTTAACGGTAGCAAACTTGCATTATGAAACTAATCCTTTAAAATAAGTAACATTCGTACTCTTTAATTGGTGGTTTCCAGAAAATCTTGAGCATGCTTTTCTTAATTAAAGTTACTTAATATTAATTAATCACTAAAGCACATGCTTAGGAATCTTCTCTACTAGTTCTTCTCTAGTTTTTTTAACCACTTTATTTATTTATTTTTTCTTCCTTTTTTTCTCTCAACATAATCTAATAGATATATAAAATTACAATAAAATGTAATCAAATGACTTTTATAAAAATATTTGGAGAGTAGTTATAATTATGTAAAGCTAGTATAGCCCAAAAATTAATCTCTAGCTTCATTAGATGGTCAAGGGGATATTAAAAAAAAAAAAGACATCCAATAATTGTTAGGATGATAATGTAAAAGCTAGAGTAAAATTAACCCTTAATGAAGAGGTAAAAAACAAGATATTTTTTTGAAATATGTGTCTTTTATTTGGTTTAATCATTTCGAATTTTACTGACTCGACTATTCTGAATTTTCAGTGAGTAAACATATTAAGGAAGATAGTTAAAAATGCTTTTTATTGAAGCAGATATGCTTACAACACTATTTAATCACTCGAAGAAACGTAAAACTTAGGTGAATATATTTCAGCTTATTCGACACAATACGAGTTAAAAACCGACAACCACGAATTGTTCTAGATGAATTTCCCTCACCCTTAGACAAAGGTTTTGAGTTTGGCTTTTGGATATGAAAAAAATCTAATATGTAACACTTTTCTCTTAATTAGACCTCACACGATGTGAATTTGAATTAGTCCATTCAAACACAAGATGAAAAAAAAGAAAAAAAAAGGTTTAAAATAGGGACAAAATAATGTGAAACCAAGAATAGGGCAACCTTATAACTAAAAGGGTTTTGTGGGTGGGAACCCTATTACTCCAATCCAAGAATATTTATTTATTAGAGTAATATGAATGGACCATATTATAAGTTTGATGAATATTGTTGACCTTTTAAGGCAAATGCCAAAAAGGTTTTTGTCATGTGTATAGAGTTGTAATAATGAATGATGAGTGATGAATTATTACAATCTCCTTTTTTTTTTCCTTAGTGGAAGAGTTGGTATCCATGTGTGCATGTTAGTGATCATATAATGTTTGCATTTTTTTTAAAAAAAGTTTCACATATTTTCTCCGAATCACTTTCCTTGTCATATTTTTAATTTACACGCAGTAGTAGAGCTAGAATTTTTATTAAAAGAGTTTGAAATATAAAAAGTAAACACACGAAGAGGTCAAAGGGGGTTCAACATCTACTATATATACGTAAAAAATAATTTTAACCATGTATAATAGTGTAATTTCCACCGAAGGGGATTCGGATGAACCCCTGAGCCCTTGCTAGGTCCCGTGAATTTTTAACATAATAACTATTTTGGACTATCTATTTTTAATAAGGATGAAAAATAAAGTAATCCGGAGGGAATATATATCTATATCTATTTATGTTTTTGCACATATATGATATATTTAATTTGTGACCACTTTATTTCCTTTTTGCATGATCCATGAAGATGAAGAATTTGGCCCATGCCCTTTTTGTCCTTTTTCATTGTTGAATTTTTAAAATATTTATCACAATCCTTCAATATCTCCTTTCTTATTTGGGATTATGACACTTCTAGTCCCTCAATTATTGTAAATTCTAATTTTAATCCTGATAATATTTTATTATAAGCTTTAATTGATTGCAATGGTTTGTTTTAGTCCCTTTACGTAGGAAGTATGTTATATTTAAACTATTTTTAGAATTATATTAATGTCAAATATGAAGTAATTACCACAAGCTTACCATAACACATAGGTAATTAAACAGTGAAACTATTAATAAATATGATAAATTTGTGAATAACCACTAGCAAAAAGATTTTTAAAAAATATTTATTTTAATTAATTCAAGGTTAAATGTGTTTAATCAAATCTCATAAAGACCAAAATAAGAATTTATCAATAACTTGAGGGGCCATAAATACTACTAACCCTTTTATTTTTATTATTATTATTATTATTATTATTATTATTATTATTATTATTTTGGAAAGGCATTTCCTTTTAGTTGTTTTAAATTACACCCTTTTTACATAAAAAATTGTAGATTATTTATTGTCACTTTTGCTTTTTTGTCAAAGTATCACCATCAACTCAATGCTAATCTCTTGTTAAAAAATTGCTAATCTCTTGTTAAATCGTTCGTGGCTAACATATTTTTTGATAATTAGTTGCTAATTCATTGCTAATATGACTAGTGAAGTATTTTGTTATTTAGCTACAGAATCTATCCATGTCTAATTTTTTTTTTAAAAAATATCTTCCACCCCATATTCTCCAAAGTAATTCAAGATTTTAGGTATTTGTTACATCAAAAAAACTATGGATTTTATTTTTTTAAAAAAAGAGTAAATCCAATAAGGTGAAGAAATTGCTAGTATTAGGGTACAAGATATGGCCCTTTAGCATGTGATATACATGTTCTAAGTGACTTCTAACTAGCCTTTTCACCAACTAGAATAGGGTGAACTTGTACCACCATATTTAAAAAAGAAAAGGTTCAAAAATGTGAAAATACATCTTTGTCAAGAAAATGATATCTTGATAGCTACACAAAATAAAGGAAGAAATTAATTAGCTTTAACTCTGTTTCTATCCAATCATTTCTCTCTTTAAAGAGTTGTATTCTTATCTTTTATTAAAGGCACAATACATAAGCATGTCCTGTAATTTGGCCTCAGTTGGCATCAATGTCTTCCAACTTTGGATGTGCACAAGTAGACGCTTAAACTTGTATAAAGTAGAATAAGTAGATACACGCGCCCTACATGGTATCTACGTGGCAATTCGCATGAGATTGCCACGTAGACGTCATGTAGGGTTTGTGAGTTTACTTATTCAACTTTATACAAGTGTAAGTGTCTTTGTGCACACCCAAAATTAAAGGGCATAGATATGAGTTGCCTTTATTAAACTCTAAATTGGCAAATGAAAGTGTAGTTTCTTGACTAGTATGTCCCATTATTATACACTTGTTATACATAAGGGTGTGTGTGGTATGAGTATTCTTTTCATATTTTGTTGGTCAAATTTTTTTTTGGATATTTTCTCTAGGAAAATAAGTTTCTTAAAATCAGGAAAATAATTTTTTTTAGTAGAAGTAGGGAAAATTAGTTCCACAAGTGGCATTTAAAGCTCATTGTCTCCTCCCCATCTCCCAATGCTCCTACACCTTCCACCCCGACCCCCATTCCAAATCTCATAGTGTTTTCCTAAATTATATATAAATATTTTTTTTATTTTCAAATGTCAAAAAATAAGTAAAAGACCCACTTATTTTCTAAGAAATATTTTCTAGACAAACATCTTCGTATGTACGAAAAACATCCTAAATATACACTTGCGCTAGCTACAAAGGGATTTGGCAAGGTGGGCGTAAATATTTTTAGTCGCCTGGCTATTTGAGTATAATTTCTTTTTATTTTTAATATAGTGTCCGATACTTATTTTGAGACCCCAATTAACTGGCTGGGATTCGATGCCGTATAAGGTACATTAAAAGGGAAAAGAATCCCTACCAAAAAAAGAAAAATCATTCACAAAGCTCAAATTTAAATTCTCTATTTAAGAATGAAATGATTTTATTCATTTCACCATAAAGCTTTGACAATAAATAATCAAATTGTTGTTGATATGACAAGAAAGTAATTGGCTAACTTTTTTTGAACTACAACTTAATTGGAGCTTAGTATTTCACTCCATCAAGGATATTTTGCATTTCACAACAAAGTTTCTCCAATTTGAAAAGGACAAATTAAAAGAAGAATTTTATCTTTTATGTGTTCTTCATTAGTTTTTACATTTTTATATAACTCTTTTGGTTTACTTAAAGTATTAATAACATTTTTGATCTCTTAGTTATTGTGTGGATTCTGAATTATAATTTCGATGATTTCTGACTAAGGATATTAGATCTTCAATTAATTGAATTGTACACTTTTAATTCTTCAGCTTGTGAATATTCACAAATTTATCATAATTATTATCTGTTCTATTGCTTAAAAACTATGGTCCTAAGAGAATGATTGGTACACAGATTAAATTATCTTTGGATTATAGTTTTGAGATTATAATTATGGACTAAAAATAATTCCAAGTTGGATGAGATAAGGTGAGAAAATCCATGATTAAACCTAAGAGAAAATTTGTCAACTAAACGCAATATAAATTTTATCATAAACTTAATTTTGGGATATTCCATCTTATTCTGTGAGCCAAAGGACAATAACAACGACAAATTAAAGCCCTTTTCCCTTTTTTTACATCACAAAATGTATTTGAATTATTGCACTGAAATAAACAGGAAAAGAAAACTAAGTTGATTAAGATGTAAAATCAGAAGGCAAAAAGAGAAAAAAAAAACATCATGGGTCCTAATTTGTGAATGTTGAAAAGATAGGTCTTGCGTCTACATAATTCGACATATTCATTATGAATATTCTTGGGAATATCATGGGATTATAATTTCATGACTAATTTATCCCATCTGAAAAATGGAATAAAATAATCCCAAATTAAATGGAATAAAGTGAAATATTTTAGGATTAAGCTTGGAATAAGATTAATACTTCGTTTGATAAACGATATTAACTTATCTCATGTTATCCCACGTACCAAATGACTTCGAATCTTAGTAGCTATTAAGAGTATCCAAAAAGATTTTTAAATAAAAAATAAGTTGTGTATATTGCTGTGGAAGTACATTATTAAAATGTGGAAGAAGATAAAATCGCAGCTTCGTCTTACCGAGGACATGACTTTAGATAGGAAGGTGTGACGGTCGCGTATTAGGATTGAAGGTTAGTACGGAGTAGAGCGTCGTGTTATCTTTAGGAGGTTTAGGGTTGTTGGTATTTATCGTAGTATTAGTCACACCCTGTAGTTTTGCTTTTGATATATCTATTGCCATATGTTGTTTTTGTGTCGATCACCTTATTATTTTATTGTTGTATTGTTTGCTCTTCACTATTTTTTCCATCTTGTACTTGGATTTGTTGCACTTGAGTCGAGAGTCTCTTAGAAACAGCCTCTCTACCTCCACGAGGTAGTGGTAAGGTCTGCGTACAATCTACCCTCCCCAGACCCCACTTGTGGAAATTCACTGAGTATGTTGTTGTTGTATAGATTGTGCAAAAGTACGACCCATAACACTACATTGCACCTATATAGTCAAATTTTTAGGTTTTTACTCGCATAACTTACTACTTTTTCTTATAATAATGTTTAAAAATTCGGTATACAATATTATATAAAATTTTGATTTTTATTTTACAAACAATGTTTAAGAACTCGATATATAGTAGTATACACTCAATATACAATATTATACAAACTGCTATGTGTAAAACACGAGTTCAAATGTCACTAAATATTCGATAATAACCAGTTTTATTGAGGACTAATAATATTGTAAGAAAAATAGGCTTACGTTATTAAAAATATTTTATTTATATTTTATATATTATAAGCTTGATGATGTGTCGAGGGTCTTCCGAAATAATCTCTCTACCTCCACGAGGTAGTAATAAGGATTGCGTATACTCTACCTTTCTCAGACTCCACTTATGAGATTTCACTAGGTATGTTGTTAGTGTATAAATGCAGTCGAATAAGGCCCGTAATGGGCCAATCAAGGTTTCATTAATTGCAATTATGTGACACCTATGATAGAGGGCGAATCAACGAGGGTGATCACAAGGAAGAACTGACAGGCTTCTATATATGATAGCAAAGCTTTCGAAAAAGGGATGCACATGATACCTTAAGCTCATCACACATCGAAATGAGAGAAGAAAAGTGAATTTTTTTATAAGACTGAACACAAGTTCACACGATATATATGAATTCGGTCGAACCCTATAGCTTTAACAAGAGTCCTTGTCTTTCAACAACATGATTGACAAATTTTATACGTGATAATTTCAATAATAAATTCTATATTTTCAATAAAAAAAATTAAAAAGTAAAAAAAATATATTTTAAAGTAACTTTTTATCATTTTTTTTTAAAAAAAACATAGCATGTTGGTGATCAAGCTTGGTCTTTTTCTTCTTTTGCTTTGTGGTTTGGAGGATAGAGACATTCTCCCAACTTTCATGTGGAAAATAAAAAAAAAAAATTCTTTTTCCTTTTTTCTGAAAAAAGGTTAAAGTTAAATTCTTTTGGTTATATTCCTCTAAATAATAATAACATAATACTGTTTTATTTAAAAGTATCTAATAATCTATATAGTAAAAGGGCTTCTAACTAAAGCTTGTCACAAAAAAAAAAAGAAGAAGAAGAAAGAAATAGTTTGGCCCAATAATGGCTATGTCAAATTGTCCACTCTTATATTGGGTCATTCAAACAATAACAAATAGTTTGGCCCAATAATGGCAAAATCTTCTCTCGTAATCCGAGGTTTGGGGTTCGAGCCCTGAGTATACAAAAGAATTCTATTGAGGGAGCTCCCCCCTTAAAGGGGTCTTACACGGGCCGAATTCGAATTAGTGGAGACCCAACATGGGTATTGCAGACCAGGTGGAAAACCAGAAAAAAAAGATCACTGCCGTCAAAAGAAATATTTACGCGCATTTCCTATTTTCGAAATTTGCCCCTTGAAAATTTATGTTATAATAGTTATGTACGTTGTATAACCCAAAGATATACAATTCGCATTTTACATATCTAAGTGGTATATAACAGTACGAATAGTTGAATTATAATGTTGTATATTGTATTAAAGTATATATAACATGTGATCAGGGGAGGATCTAGAGGGGCGTAAAGGGATTCCTCTGAAACCCTTTTGCTAAAAACTTTATTGTATTTATAAGGTTAATTTTTTTAACGTATATATTCAAAAAGGTCAAATCTTTGATGATTTCATCATCCATGATTGAGTTGCGAGAGAGTTGAAAAAACACTATCTCGTTGAAAGGTTCTATACATCTACCCTTTTTCAACCGGACCAAAGGAAGAGGTCTCCTGTACAATCTCTGTTCCAAGAATCTGTCTCTCTCCTACTTCATCCCAGCATAGGGGAGTCCTGCACTTGCGTTCATAGAGTGCCTCAAAACCCCTTTCCAAACTGTACACGCATCTTTCAAAGCATACGGCTTTCTGGATGTAGATGAGAATATCTATACATATGAATCTTATATATATATCGTAGAATGAAGTACCACATGGGTAGCCTCCCAAAAGGTAACGAAGGCGTGCAAAGATTTCCTCCCGTATTTGATTTCAACTACAAATTATTTTTTCTTTCTACTCTACGAGGTAAAAGTATGGTCTGCGTATACTTTATGTATTCAATTGATACAAAGTTTTAGACTTGACAAATTGTGACAATCAAATTGATAAATTCTCCTAGAAAATGATTGGGAACATGTCCTTCCTTGTTGAATAAAGGAGGCAAATTTTGCAGAAGAGTTCTCTTGAATAAAGTAGACAACAATCTGCCTAAAACAAACTCACTTCCCCCCCCCCCCCCCTTTTCTCAGTAATTTTCAGTTTATGTTCCCCCAACATTCTCAATGCCCTCTGACTATGTAACAACTCCATATTGTTACAATAACAATAATTGTTCCTTCCTTCTCCCTTTTGATGTGTAAAACTCTTGAACTCAATTTGAATTTAAGTTATATATAAGTTCAAGGCTTCCTTGATTAGTATTACTGGCTTGTCTATTTATTGGGTGAGACCACTCCTACATATTTGGTGTACAGACGTTGAGGTGCGAAAGCATGGGGAGCGAACATGATTGAAAAGAATGGCAAAGTAAGGGATTTAAGTTTGCTCAGAGATTTCATATCTCTCCCACGTGTGATTCATCCTAACAACTATCGATTAGGTTAAAAAACCCTACACACGAGGACCCTATGACCTATCATGTGTGGCGTGATAAGGAATCCTAGAAAAGACCGATTGAGACTCGCAATTAACATTTCTCACTAAAACTTTTAGGGGATTCCTGAGAAATTATATTTAGTGTAATCCTACAAGTGAGATCTAGAGAGAGTAGAATGTATGCAAATCTTATTTCTATCTTGGACGGTAGAGATATTGTTTTCAATAGATCTTCGACTCAAGAAGAAACATATCAGAGACTCAAAGTAGATCGAGAAAATAATGGAAGTGAAAAAACTGTGATAAAAAAGATTGATAGTACAGGTAATGAACTTAAGTTAGTTATATATATATATATATATATATATATATATATATATATATATATATATATATATTGATAGTGTAACAACAATAACATATTCATTGTAATTCTACAATTGAGGTCGGTCTAGAAAGGGTAGAGTCATGTACGCATACCTTACCCTATCTTAGGAGGTAGAGAGGTTATTTTTGATAGATCCTCGACTCAAGAAAAATCAATCAAGGAGATCGAAAGAAAAATAACGAAAGTGAAAAAATCATGACAAAAAACTGTAGTATATGTATTGTGTGTAAATTAGCAGGAAATAAAAAAGGATAAGGAAAAAGAACTCAAGTAATTATCATTATCCTTCGTTCTCTTAATATAGTATAATTTTTTTAATATGTTATGGTTGAGTAAGAGTTATCTATGTTTATTTATGGCTTATGCTCTCTATAGATAGTTACACACATATATAATGGTGGTCAAGAGCAACAAAAAAAAAAAAGTTCCTCTTTTCAAGGAAAAATTACCTAACATATCAAATATCCATGCCTAATTACGCTCAATACCAATCGTTTAATTCAATTATAAACTGCAGCAGAAGGTTTAAAACTATTAATATTTATATTTATATGTCTTTCTCTCAATCAACACTCAATTGTATTTGTATTTGTATGCCAAGATTCCACAAAATATACAAAACGAATTTGTATTTGTACGTCGAGATCTTACGAAATTATATTTATTATGTCGAGATTACTCTCTATTTGTATTTATATGTCGAGATTATATAATTATTATAGAAAGTATTGGTATGGATTTTAATTAGGTAAAATGTTGCTATGAAGGCCTCATTAAGTTTCTATTAGTTGTTTTTGAAGTTCCTCTATTTTCAAGAGGAAAACTTACATAGATATACTATATTAAAAAATATTTACCATCTATAGCAATATCATACTTGACACTTATAATACAGTTTTAATACATATTGCAGAGAACAATTTATAAAGCACATATAATACAAGTTTTATTCACGGATAATACATTTATCACATACTTTAATACACTTATAATACATTGTGTCAATTTCTTATCAAACAAGCATAATACATTTTAAAACACTTATAATACATATATATTGCATAGATAATTCACTTTTAATACATAATGCAGATTTATCATAGTATTGTTATGCATTGTTATAGATGATAATAAATAAAAAGTGTCGTTATAAATCGTAATTATTTATTAAAAAGTACTCACCCACATAAATACTCATTATCGGACGGGACAACTATACAAATGCCCTTTAAAGGGAGTGGCTTTGTATTTTTGCCCCTCATAAAAATGGTCTTACAAAAATAGCCTTCCTTGTTTTTTATGTATAGAGCAACTACCTTTTTGCCCCTCTACACCTCAAATATTTTTAAATAACTCTCAATGCTCATTTGTCTCTCAACTTTTATATATATTTCTTTTTCTCTTTTTTCTTTTCTTTTTTTTATTTCTATTTTTTCTTTTTTCTTAACCTTTATTTTTCTTTTATTTTTTGTTTTATTCTTTCTTCTACGTTTTTTTCTTTTTTCTCAATCTTTTTTTTTCTTTTCTCCTCTCAATTCTATTTTTTCTCCTTTTATTTTTTATTTTTTTATTTTTTTTATTTTTCTCAACCTTTATTTTTTGTTGTCTTTTTTTCTTCATTTTTTTCTTTTTTTCTCAATATTTATTTTTTTCTCTCAACTTCTATTTTTTTATTTTTTCTTTGGTTTTTAATTTTTCTTTTCTCTTTTTTTTAATCAATTTTTTTGACCTTTATTTTTTTTATGAGATGTTCTATAATTCTTGCTTTAGAGGCAAGACTTAGCCCAAAAACTTCCAAACAACAAATTACGCCCATGAGCAAGACTTGACACTAGTATATTGTATCTTGATTTATAAAATATTTTATAACACTTGCCTCAGAGGCAAGACTTAGCCCAAGGACCTCTAAAAAAATACAAGTTACGTTCCATGGGCAAGAGTTCACACTACTTCATTATGTCTAAATTTATGAGATACTCTATAACTCTTGCCTTAGAGGCAAGACTTAGCTCAAGGATTTTCAAACAAGAAGTTATGCCCCACGAGCAAGACTTGACACTACCTCATTATGTCTTGATTTATGAGACATTCTATAACTCTTGCCTTAGAGACAAGACTTAGCCCAAGGACTTTCAAACAACAAGTTACGCCCCATGGGCAAGAGTTGACACTATCGTATTGTGCTTGATTTATGGGATGCTCTATAACGCTTGCCTAAGAGGCAAGACTTAGTCCAAGGACTTCCAAATAACAAATTACGCCCCATGGGCAAGAGTTGACACTACCACATTGTGTCTTGATTTATGCGATGCTCTATAACTCTTGCCTTAGAGGCAAAACTTAGCTCAAAGACTTTCAAACAACAAGTTACGCCTCATTGGCAAGAGTTGACACTAGCACATTATGTCTTGATCATGAGATGCTCTATAACGTTTGCCTTAGAGGCAAGACTTAGCCCAAGGGCCTCCCAAAAAATAAGTTATGCCCCATGGGCAAGAGTTAACACTACTTCATTGTGTCTTAATTTATGAGATGCTCTATAACTCTTGCCTTAGAGGTAAGACTTAGCTCAAGAATTTTTCAAACAACAAGTTATGCTCCACGAGCAAGGCTTGACACTACCTCATTGTGTCTTGATTTATGAGATGTTCTATAACATTTGTCTTAGAGGCAAGACTTGTTCCAAAGGACTTCCAAACAACAAAGCACGCTCTTAAGTTTACTTCGATTTCAAAGAAAGAAGATCTTCTTTGCGGATTATCCAACTTTTTTTGTTCATTAGCAAAAAATAATAGAGGTAAAGAAAAAAGAAAAAAAGAGAAGAATAAAAGAGAAAAGAAAAAAAAAAAGAAAAAAAAAAAAGAGAAAAAAAAAAAAAAAAAAGAAAAAAAAAAAAAAAAAAAAAAAAAAAAAAAAAAAAAAAAAAAAAAAAAAAAAAAAAAAAAAAAAAAAAGGTTGAAAAAAAAAAAGAACAAAAAAAAAGTTAAGAGAAAAAAAGAAAATAAAGGTTGAGAAAAAAAAAGAACAAAAAAAAAGTTAAGAGAAAAAAAGAAAATAAAGGTTGAGAAAAAAGAAAACGAGAATTAAAAAAAAATTGAGAAAAAAAAAAGATAAAAAATTAAAAAGATAAAAGAAAAAAGAAAAATGAAAATTAAGAGTTGAGAGACAAATGAACATGGAGAGTTATGGTGTAGAGGGGCAAAAATGTATATGTTCTATACATAAAAAGGAAGGAAGGGTATTTTTTAAAGACTTTTCTTATGAGGGGCATAAATTGAAGACCACTCACTTTTGAGGACACTCCATGTAATTTCCTGTTATCGGACTCCTTCCAATAGGCCCAACAGGCTTTTTGTTCAAATCGGGCCGAACAAGCCCAATCCATTTCCTAATGACCCGGCCCAACCCATTAGTTTTCCTCTTCTTCTTCTTCTTCTTCCAATAACAGCTTCGACCAAACGATACCCCTCTTTCTCCACCTCAATTTCCCTCTTTGCCCTTCGCCCGAATGAGGATTCAAAGATAGTTGGAGGGTATTTTCGCCAACGACCCGGTTCCTTCCTTGAAAGAGGTACATTTCTGCCCTCAATTCGTTTGTATGTCTCATTTAGGTTCCATAGCCATCTAGGTTTTTATAGGCATAATATATATTAGCATATGCCCTTTAACTTGGCTTTAACTGGCATCGATGCCCTTCAACTTTGGGTGTACACAGATAGATATTTAGACACATGCGTCCAGCGTGACATCACAGTCTCACGCGAATTGCCACGTAGGATACGCATGTCTACTTGTTCAACTATGTACTAGTTTTGCACACCCAAAGTTGAAGGGCATAAATGTCAGTTGAGACCAAGTTAAAGGGCATATTTATGTATTCTTGCATTTTGTTTATTTCACTTCTGCTTGAATTCGTTTTAGCTGATAAAAAGAACATCATGATTTAACTGTTTAATAGCCTGTTTGGCCAAGCTTATTTTCCTCCAAAAATGCTTATTTTTTCTCAGAAGTGTTTATTTAAAAAAAATGAGGTGTTTGGCCAAACTTTTGAGAGAAAATAAGTGCTTTTGGGAGTAGCAGAAGCTGTTTTCCAGAAGCTAAAAAAAGTAGCTTCTTCCTAAAAGCACTTTTTTGAAACACACTTTTGAGAAAAATATACTTAAAAGCACTTTTAAAAACTTTGGCCAAACACTAATTGCTGCTCAAAAGTGCTTTTTAAAAATATTGGCCAAACACAAACTGCTTCTCATTAAAAGTACTTTTTTGAAAAGCGCTTATGAAAAAAGCACTTTTCAAAATAAGCTGATTTTAGAAGCTTGGCCAAACATGCTGTAAGTCTGAGATGAAGTATTTGTTAGATGAGTTCGAGCAGTTGAACTCCTCCCAGGCGAATCAATAATGATTGTGGGATGGACTCCTCTATTCATATATCAATCTCGTTTATGAATGTTTATGATGGCCAGGCATAGCCAAAACTCTTTAGTAGGCAGCTCTCGAGGCAGTGGCTTGAAACTAATCTCTTGCAGTCACCCACCATGATCGGAGCTGAAATAATTCATACTAGCTTTGGTTAGGTCAATATCTGTACCATCGCTGCTTCTATTTGATGTAATATTATAGTATAGAGGCTGAAGGTGAGAAATCATCAATTAAAGTAGATGCAGCTTCCCTGGCTTAATAGACGGAACTCCAACTAGAAATCTATTGAAGAGTTGGTGCTGGGTTAGCCGAAAATCAAAGTTTATCTATTGATGTAATCAAAGTTTTTTTGGGAGGTGTTTGACAAAGACAAAAAATGCTTAAAAGCACTTTACTTTAGGCTTAAAAAGTACAAAAAAAAAGCTAAATGCCAAAAGTTGATTGCTACTTACTTTTGTCTTTTAGCTTTTAGCTTATAAGTCACTTATAAAAAGCCAATCCAAACACCACATCGTCAATAATCCAGATTGACGGAATCGCAGTCTTAATAAAGGGTCCGTTTTAGTCAAATTCAAGAAAGCTGTCATTTATTTTGTTTCAATTTGAATAAAGGATTGGTTGAACACAAATAGGTTTAAATCTATTCACATGGCTGGCTGATGGTGTTCATAAGATGGTTTGTTTGTATAAGTCAAAGCCAAGTTGGTATTCCTTTAACCAGTCGGAGTTGTTTCTCTTAAAATCTAATAGTCTTCATTTGCCAAGGATCAAGCTCTAGTTAAATACGTACCCAACCCAGACGCAGAATATACATGCTGGTCTGGATTGCTCACTTAGTCCCAGAATATCATTCTTTTAATATGATGATAAAGTTATAGTCCATGTTCTTTTCTGTTTAACGTTTGGCTGTTTTGAAATAATTATAGTTTAGTTTATATAATCGAGCTTAAATGAATCAGCCTTGTACTAATCAAGGATAAGGACTTGCGTTTGGAGATTTTAAGATAATTTATCCAACAAACTCTTGTTTAATAATGCTTTGGTCTGCTAAGTTTTGACATCTTGTGTAAATACTTGCTTAAGGAGTAAGATTTCATCGCTAGTTAAGAAGTCAGCATGTTGTTTTTGTGTTCTCCCTACTGGTTAGTTGGTTGAGTTCGTAATGTCGTTATGGGGCCGCACTTGGTTGTTGTTGGCAGATTTGTTCTTCAACAAAATCTGTTTTTTTTGTTATGTTTTGCCTTCAGTTTATATCTCTCGTTTTTTTGTTATTTTGTAACTAAAAAGATACTAAATCTTAGCATAAGAGTGACTAGTTATATAATAAAAATAATATTTTTGGGCGCCTTCAACTCTTGGAGGCCTAATGCTTTAATGGCTAAACACCTTTTGAACATTTAGAATTATGTTGCAAGAAAACACGATAGACCCAAAGAATACTTCTCTGTGCTCCCTTTTTTTTTGTTTTTTTTTTGTTATTCTTTTTGTCTGAATAAAGTGAGGTTTGATGCAGTCAGAAGTGTTGAAGGATTCCTCTTATTAAACTTGTTCCGATGGCCATTTTCAGTCTGAGTTATTCTTCTACTTCCCCGCTTTTCTCCCTCAAAAACTCTTTGATCCCTTCTCACCGTCGTAGTTTTTCCCGAGTGAAAGCAACCGTCAACGTCGAGTCTCCGTCGTCTTCTGCCACCGACCACAGTGATAAGGTCTTACTTGAAGTGAGGGACCTCTCCGCTGTCATAGCCGAGTCAAAGCAGCAAATTCTCAAAGGAGTTAACCTCACTGTCCGCCAAGGCGAGGTACTCAAAATTCTACCTAAGTTGTATATTTGCTATATTTGGTAATTCTACGGCAGTTCTAGCTATATTTGTTAATGTCACCCGAAGATTTTAGCGGTATTTCATAGTTGTATCAAAGTTTAGTTATATTCATAGTTTTACCAAAGCTATTAAGTATTTATGTATTCTGAATTAGTAGGAATATAGTTTGTTGTTTTTTTGCTAATTCCATTTAGTGATATGTTGGTCTATCTTTCTGTGGAACTTAGAAATTTGGGAGGAAATTTGTGTATATCTAAGAATTTGCCAGTATTGGATAAGTGGTTAAATGAATTAGAGATTAAGAACAATTTTCTTCGTTTTCTTATTCAATTTTCTTCCTATTATATATACTAGTCAAGTGTACATGCTTTGCACGTGTATATCACATTAATTAATAGTAAATATATATATAAAAAAAGAAGAAGATAGAAGAAGAGAAATTTGACTATTGTTTAAAGTAATTACCTTTACAAATCAATAAAGCATGATTAACAACAATTTTTCTTCTTTTTTCTTATTCTATTTTGTTCCAGTTTTTGTTATCAATGATATGTAGCCTTATCCATTCCTTTTGGCACGGGCGTAAGCCGATTGGAATTGTCCAAGTTCTGACTTTGTTATTATATTGAAACAGGTGCACGCTGTAATGGGTAAGAATGGTTCTGGAAAGAGCACCTTTGCCAAGGTTAGTATTTTTTTGTTCTTTTCCTCGGATCTGCTATTGTTCTTTTAGACTTTTCTTTCCTAGTTCTTTGCACTTCTGGAATAGTATTATTGATTATTTTAATTGATCTTGTTTTTTGGATGATGTTATTTGTGCCTATGCCTTTTCCTTGGCTATTCTATCGTTTTCCTTGTGTCTTATAACAAAAGATAAATTCCTTTTTGTTCTTTTGAATGATCTCTTTTATTGGCCCTAGCAGCATCTCGTTTTGTTTTACTTGGATTTTAGTAGGCATTTGGACATTTGGTTGAACTTGGAAATAAAAAGTGTTTGAAGTCTCAAGTTGAAAAGGGGTATTTTGGAAGTTAACTATGTTAGGACATGAGTTTCTGTTGAAAAAAAAAACCGAGAACCTGTGAGTGAACCATTATTTCACCGGAAATACTCCTCAAACTAGTTTTTCAACTTCACTTTCTCTTTTTTCTCCATATGTCTCCTTGCAAACTTTCCTGCCGCCATGATTGCTATTTTGGAATGAATGTTGTTCCTTGATCGAAGTTTTGGTATTGACTGAATTGCTTTTCAGGTTCTTGTTGGGCATCCAGATTATGAAATTACAGGAGGCAGTGTGTCATTTAAAGGTGAGAATCTACTTGAGATGGAACCCGAGGAAAGATCTCTTGCTGGTCTTTTTATGAGCTTCCAGTCCCCAGTTGCCATACCTGGAGTAAGCAATATTGACTTTCTTAACATGGCGTATAATGCTCAAAGGAGGAAACTTGGACTGCCAGAGCTGGGACCAATTGAGGTATCTACATACGACCTTCATATTATATGAACATTAGCGTACACCATAGGGAATTTTATGCCTTGTTGTTTCTGGATAATTCTCATGTGCAGTTTTACGGGTACATTGCCCCGAAGCTTGAACTTGTCAACATGAAGATAGACTTCTTGAACAGAAATGTAAATGAAGGATTCAGTGGTGGAGAAAGGAAGCGCAATGAGATTCTGCAACTAGCGGTATTCCATGCTCCCTATATTTCCTTCTCTAATCATGACCATGACATCCATGTTTATGTTTCGAAGTTGCTCTTTAATGAGTATCCAATATGATCAAGGGTCTATTGTAACCATTTTTTTGAGTAATTGTATGATTATGACTTCTTTAATGTACTGTTCAAGTTGGTCTTTACTTTTCAGACCGGATTACTGAAATTATAGAACTTTGTAATTTAGTTTTATATCGAAGGCAGAGATGGTTTCTGTTCTTAACTATAATAAGCATTTTGACTGAAAGTCATAAGTGTCAGCTTTCTTAAGTTTCTTGTTTGATACAGGTTCTTGGGGCTGACTTGGCAATATTGGACGAGATCGATTCTGGTCTAGATGTTGATGCACTTAGAGACGTAGCAAAGGCAGTAAATGGACTTCTATCGCCAAAGAATTCAGTGTTGATAATCACTCATTACTTACGGTTATTAGAATTCATCAAGCCGACCTATATCCATATCATGGTAAGCAAATGGCTACTCAACTAAGCGGAACGACAAAGAAACAGTGATAAGAAGTAAAAGTAGAAGTGGTTTGATACCAGCATTAGGAAATAATGAGCTATTTCTTTTCCCTTAAGTAAAACTACATTCTAGATTTGCCAAATAGAAGTTGTTTCTTCATATGATCTGCATTCTCTAATCTTTGTCACTTAGGTAGCTTCAACGGTACACTAAGGACCTAGCCGTTGTATTATGATGCTTATATAGATATGTTTAGTATTTATCTTCTTTAAGTTTTCCGCGTGTTGGTACGGTTCTGATGGTACTCATGGCAAATGATATATTTGGAATGATTATCAAATATTTGGAATGATTGTCGTACTAAATAGTAAATGGTGCCCAAGAATATCAAATACCTATGTGGATTAGTTTGGGTTATACGTGTATTTTAGGGGTCTACCTTATCATTAGTTTAGTTGTCACTAGTTAATATCTGATTTCCATTTCCAGGAGAATGGGAGAATCGTGAAGACGGGAGACATATCAATAGCTAAAGTTCTGGAGAAAGAAGGCTACAAAGCAATTTCTGGCGCATGAAGGCCAGCCCTTCATGATGATGAATTTTCTGGTTTGTCTCATCACCTACTAGAGTAAATATTACTACTGCTTCAACATCATTTAAGAAAGTGGCAGTAAGTGATGCTTACACTTTTCTCATCAAATGACTCAAAATGTCAATGTTCAGTTGTCTCGAGATGTAAGAGTAAGGACCTAAGGATAAATGTTATAATGACATAGTTTAATCATTAAAGATCGTTAACTTGTTTGTTAATGGGGGAATCAATAGCATAAATTAAGACGTTGGATATCAGAATAGACCAAACAATCTTCTTAGCAATCTTAGAGTCCTTATTAATGTAGTTATGATATGTAGAAAATGTTAGTTCAAATCAAAAACCATATTAATTTTATACATGAAAAATTTACCTTCTAAACAATTACCAAATGTGTTATTACTTATGCAGAATTTAATAATACTTGCATAACTCACCTCCAAACAACTACCAAACATAAAATAAAATGTATAAAGATCATTGTCAAAATAATTTTATACAAGATAATTTTATTATTAAGTATTGAGGGGATGTTAGAAAGATCATTGTCAAAATGTTAAATATACAACTTTTGATTCCCCAAATATTTTATGTCATAGAAAATGAGATAAGAGTAAAGATTCTGTTCCATTGCATAATACATGACACTTTGCATTTTTTGAATAAAATCAATCGTTATTAGTTTAACCACAACTTAAATATTTTGGAACATAAAAAAAAGAAGAACTGTTTGGTCATTTTCTTGAGATCCCTGCTCAGGTTCTTCGAGACCAACTCGGTTTGTTAGGAAGAATCCATGATTTGACATATGCAGGTTAAGTGGAACCCTCCCACTCCTCCAAGCGTCATGCTCAACTCGGACAGTAGCACTGACTCTGCTACTGGATTATCTAGTGTGTTTAGAACTGCTAGTGGGAACTGGGTGTTGGGCTATGCATGCTCCATTTGGGCCTCCGATCCCCTTCAGGCTGAGCTCCAAGCTCTTTTCGTAGGGCTAACTTTAGCTTTTCGATACCACATTCACTCTTTGGAAATCAATGTGGATTCTCAGCAGGTTGTGCACCAGCTATCCTCGTTACATATATCTGACTCATCTCTCATCTTGGACTGCAGTTACCTCCTTCGACAGCTGGGTGACCCTCAAGTGCAGCATGTCTACAGGGAACAAAACAAGCTGGCAGATGCATTAGCAGGAATGTCTTTAGCTACGCCTACTACTACCTCTACTACTATGCTGTTTTGGGAGCCCCCGCCATCCGTCATGGATCTTTTGAGAGCAGATATGAACGGTGACTTAACTATTAGGAGGGTGAAGGAGACCTAAACTCACCCGGACATGTTTAATAGTTTGTCTAGTCGTCAGGATGTACAGTCTACTTAGTGGCACTGCCACAACAATTATCCCTGTAGATCATTTTGTTATTATATGTTACATATCTATCCTTTCTACCAAAAAAAAAAGGGGATCAAATCCACAATGATTGATATTGAATTCGTTGTTCTCAACCAACAACAACATACCTAGTGTGATTCCGCAAGTCAGATCTAGAGAGAGTAGGACCTTACCCCTGCCTTGTGAGGTTGAGAGGCTGTTTCAGATGGACCATCAGGTTGTTCTCAACTCCGCAAAAATTGGGTAAGCCTTTGAAAGGTTAAAGAGGTGCCTAGCACTTGATCAATATAACGCGGGTTGAGAACAACCATTCTTCTGGTCAATAGAAATGTCGACACTAAAAGGTTCCTTCTCTATATACTATATGTTTGAATATCTCTACATGATGCTATATTGGTTTCCCATCCATTGTTCGATAATCACGTTGGAGCTCGACTAATTTGGATTCGTCCATTCGGAGGTAGCCTTTTCTATCAAGGATTTTTTCATATCTAGAGTTGAAACCGAGACTTCTGATTAATGGAGGAGGAGCTTCACGGGACAACACTTTGCTATTGTTGCATTTGATCTAGTGAATGCTAAACACTTTGGGAGCAAAATCATATTTCCAAAGTTTTCGTCTTTATTCAAATTGTCAAAATCATATATGTTAGTTAATTTTAATCCTCTTAAAATTGCAGAGACGAATTCAAGATTTATACTCTTTGGTTCAAGATTCTTAACGCTGAGCCCATTATAGTTTTAAGGCATAATACCTGGAGACCACCCTAAACTTGACGCATGTTCTTTAGATCCCCTAAACTATCAGGAGTCTTCAGCTTTCCACAACCCTAGCATGAGCTCAAACATCGAAAATTAACTAAAATGATTGTTGTAAAGATGTTGCAAGTACATATTAGATACAATTAACTTTACGCCGCGAGCAAACTATGTTGCGTAGACCCTCCAAAAATCTTTCCGTACACTTGTCGAATTATCCGAAATTGCATATAGCTTTGGGAGAATCTAATACACATCTGACATTTATTTTTGAAGAGTCCGAGCAATGCAACTTTTAGATATTATTGTTCATTCATGCAATAATCCATGTACCTTTGAATGAACCAAGAATTGTCAAATGTATATTATCAGACACCCTCAAGAAGACAAATTTACATTTCAATAAAATTTCATATTGTTGAACCACCTGATAAGTCTAGACATTCTTATAAATTTGTGCTAAACATACCTAAAAACAACACATATATCCAGTGAAATTCCATAAGTGGGGTCTGGGCTTTGTGAGTGATAGGGAAGTTATTTTCGATAGGCTCGACAAACAAGAAAAGAAATCTAAGCATGGTAGCAAGAAAATATGATACTACTAATAAGGAGAAGCGCATAGGAGGCTATATCCCCCTGCCTCTCCCACACAGAGTGCGATGACACTCGACTATCTACTAACCTTCTAACCTAATTCTCGGTCTCCACCCCTTCCTATTCAGGGTCATGTACTCATTAAGCTAAAATTATGTCATGTCATGTCTAATTACCTTCCCGAAGCGGACAATATCACATATGATTTGTACTGTTACATATGTTGCTATCTCAGTTGATGACCCTAAGGCAAAGGTATAGGACTGTACTGTAGAAGTCATATTATAGGTTCAATTAAGACCTAACTTTAGTGGAAAAACTAAAATACATAGTATCTGTATTATATAATAACTAGACAGCTCATAATTAATATGTCAATATTTTCAAGATAACAAGACTTTTTTTGGCTAATATATCATGGAGATGGCATGTTTAAATCTTCGTTCTTTTCCATATTATATACTACTGACTTATAATATATTTTTTTGACAATCGTGATGTTCGGACCAATTTTCGCGCAGGATATGTGCTCTTGACTTGTCTCTCAAAATATAATTATTGGACGACATTGTATGATTAAACAAACTCTAAATTAGTTATCGAGTCTAAATTAACTTCAACAAAATTAAGCTCTCTCTTTACAGTGAATATGCATGTTGACATTTAGTATTTTACTTTTTCACAACTCTTATATTTATTTCACAAATTAATACACCTACTTTTTGTGCATGTTAACGTGACTTTTCTCATAACATCACAAGGTAATAATACTATTTACACTAAATATGTAAAAATATATTAAATTTTAAACATAATTATTAGCAATTGAGACGTTATTTTGAAATTCAGAATTCATAAAATTAAAATTCTTGATTCGACTGTGATCAATTTCTTGATCACGAAATAATAGATTAATAGGAGTTAATTATAATCACTTTCTACACTTATAATAGCCAAGATAAATAATACAATTTAGTATTATTATTGTAATATTCTCCAATAATTTTTATATTTTGATGGTTGCTTAATTATAATCTCCTATCCCCCCCCCCCCCCTTATCATTATGAAAGATTTGTATTTTTCTTATAAAAATAAATTAATTAAGTGCCATCAAAAGAAGCTAGATGAATAAATAAGACAGGAATAGCCTAGCTACTAGTAAATATTACTTTGATAAATACTTTCAAATATCTCTTAGATATAATCAGTAATATTAGCAATTTTTTTCTTTTTTCACGTATGAGTGTCCGATTAAATTTGAATGTGTGTATTGCAGGATTCATTTCTGAAGACGCTGCTCTCAATAAAAAAAAAATCGTTCGAGGCTTTTAATAAAGAATAGGAAAATTCTGAACTATTCCACCGCAACCAATATTAGTTTATCGATCATCAACAATTCTAATAACATGAATTAGACTAAGAATTTTGTTGCATTGACCCTAAAGGAAAAGTCTAAAACCAACAGCTAGTTCAAAAAGGTTTGGTTACCGTTTGTTATGATGGGGAGGATAGAATTTCTTTATTTTTAATTAAAAGTATCGAATTGGAGCCTTGTGAATGAAAAAAGATAGATTTACGTAGCGTAAATTTGAATTAGTTGAGGCTCCAAAGCATATATTAGAACACCAAATGGAAAAAAGGGGTTGGTTAGCACCGATCGAGGATTGCACTTAACATAAGCAGATACATGTGATTTAAAGTTTATGAATTTCTAATTAAAATGATTTCAAATGAATATACAATAAGAACATGATTTATAATTAGATATTCATAAATATTTAGTGAATTTCTTAATACAAATACAAGATTGAACACAAGCTAATGGACTCACGTGAATCTGGCACTTTAAATCTAGATCTGTCTTTAGGACCTGTGATAAATATGATACCTTCACCCTTTATTAAAGGTCTTAGGTCCGTCTTGAGAATAGAAAGAAAATCTTTATAAGGAGTGTTCTCCTTTTTAACGGATCTTACACAATATAAAATTGAATTAGTTGAAGCTTTAAAATAGATATTGAACACCGACTGAAAAAAAAATATTGTGGAATTTAATGTCTCATCATTACACTATGGTATATATACAACAACAACAACAACAACAACAACATACCCAGTGTATTCTCACAACGTGGGGTCTGGGGAGAGTAGAGTGTACGCAGTCCGTACCACTACCTCAGAGGTGAGGTAGACACTATGGTATATATGTAATGATGATTATTTAATCTAATTGAAACTATTTAGTAGTGTTTAAAATTTATTGATCCGATTAATTATATATCTGTTTTGTAAAATCTATGAAAGGAGAAAACGCTATTTATCAATATTTCTTCACTTCTAGAATTTGAATTCGATATCTAATTAATAATAAAGAGATCTTATTCATCCTATTATACTTTCGTAGTTCAATAATATATGTGTAGTATATAAAAACAATTTCTTGATTTGATTTATAGTAACACCTTTTTGACCTTTTTAACTCCACTAGAGAAGACATTCCTAGAAAAAAAACTTTTCCCCATAAGATTAATTAAGTCACATAATATTTATTTAATAAAATAATTTTAACTTTTTCTCATTAGCTGGGAAATTCCAATAAATTATTCTCCTTTTATATAATCATGCATCACAATAAAACAAAAATGGGTGAAGAAGTCAATGCATTCACCTTTCAAGAATCAAGTTCTTAATTAAATTTAATATATAGTAAAATCCCTCCGTAACAATCATTCTCTATAATAATATTTATATTACAATGATTAAGTTATATTTAACCGAGTTTTCAACAACAACAACATTCGAAGTGTGTTTCAACAAGTAGGGTCAGAAGAGAGTGGTGTATGTAGACTTTATCCTTACTTTTAAAGGGTAAAAAAGTTATTTTCGATAGATCTTCGATAATCGAGTTTTCATATTACATTATGTTATATATTCTCTATAATAACGTTTCACTATATAGTCAAAAATTATCTAGATAAAGGATACTGTTATAAAAAGATTTGACTATATATTTATGTAAAAAAAAAAAAAAAAAAAAAAGACAGTCAACTGCATTGAAGTTCCCACTATGTGCAGGGTTCAGGGAAAGGCCCGACCACAAGAGTCTATTGTACACAATCTTACCTTGCATTTCTGTAAGAGATTATTTTCAAGGCTTGAACTCGTGACCTCCTGATCACATGACAATAACTTTATCAGTTATATACTGATTATGTAAAAAAAAAAAAAATTATCAATAGATTTAATATGTAATAGTAGGTTAGTTATCTTTTTTACTAGAATATCAATGAATAACAATAACAATAATAACAATGATAATATAGATTAATATAATTTTACAAGTAAGATCTGAAAAAAATAAAATATACCCAAAATTATAAATCTTATTTTTACGAGATAAAAAGACTATTTTCCATAGAAACTAAAATATTCAACTTGTAACATATACAGCAAAAGACATCACAATTTTTTTGGATTGTTTCCCTATGAGTATTCTCTTTACATTTTGCCTGCAAAACATGACTTGATTTCCAACTTTTTATAATTATGTCTTTTGTTCCCCACTAGTGGCATATTTATTTAATCACAAATAAATTATTCATCATTTAGTACTAGTTAATCAAGCTTAAATATTTAATTTGTCCTCATCAAAGGGTTATCATTGATGGGAACATAGTATCGAGGAAGATCCAGAATTTAAAGTTTATGAGTACTTATAACAATCTCAAGTTAATAGATAATAAATTAAATTCACAATAAATATTCATAAATATTTAGTGAGAGTGAGAAAGAGAATCCGAGCAAAAGTTATATACGAGATTCTCGTGAACTCATACGTTGTACTTTAAATTGACCTATAGCGTTATTGAAGCTAGGAATTTTGTTAAGGGTGTTCAAAACTTTAGTACTATATATTTCTACAAAGTTATTTTTAACTTATATTCACAATATTATTTTCTATTTGCACGATATAATTTTTTGATGAAGGGTGTTTGAGTGACCACCCTTGGATCAATGTAGATACGCCACTGGCTTAGATGGTTATAAAATTTAGCCAAAATTGTTAACCATATAATTGTTAACTTTTCGGAAACAACGTCTCTATCTCTACAAAGTAGGGTAAATGTCATCATTTTTAGACTTTATTTATAAAATTACACTAAACATATATGCCGTTGTTGTTGTTATTAAATATACTTTTAAATATAAAAATTGATTGATGCAAATTGTGCTAATTATTTTCTAATAAAACGTCTTAATCAGTAGGGTCTGATTAATTTAATTTGTAGGAAAAAACTCGTGGTGTGAATCCCAACTTTCTTTTAATTATATACAGTATAACTTTTATTTTAAAATCCTCTGACAAAGAAAAAATATATTTGCATTTATTGCTTAGAATATTTTTTAAAAAAAATCAATTGAGGAGCCTTTTCAAATCATTGATCAACACAATTTTTTTTAATAATAAAAAGAAAAAACTTAATACCATAAAAATCCAAAATCATAGATATACTTGACCAATTTCAGATATTTCTTATTAAAAAAGGGTATAAAATATGACAAAACAACAAGTTACATTTTTTTTATATAAGTAAATGATAAAAACAAATAGGATGAAATAAATTAAACTGTGCATGTTTCATCATTAAAGTTTGAATATTGAAATATAATGGCTCCTCTAGTTACCAAGAGACTAATAAGATATATTTAATAGTGAAAAGATTTAAGTATTGTATATCAACAATAATAATATTATGAATTTTTATATTCAGTATAATTTAATCTATTATAACAAGTACTTCTTATTAATTATTTTGGGTTGCTAATTAATATTACTAAATAAAATCAATTAATTATTTGCAATAATTTTTGAGCGATTTAACTGTACAAATATTTTTTACATCGTCAGTGCAAAACGTAAACTCATAGCTGAATAATTGCAAGCTAAGTTGACAGTACTAACACACGGTGCAATAAATAAAGTGGATAAAAGTTATACGATTATTACGATTCAAACTTTAAAAGCTGCATAAAATATTATAGTAAGTGAGTTTTTTCTAATTCATTTAAGTCTTGATAGACAAAATTATTCAGTACCTATCTTGTTAAAAAGTAATCATACCAATGAAATAATCGATGTACAAACAAACCATAACCATTACATGAAAAATGAAAAAAGGACCATACTAGCACATGATGCGATTAATAAACGATGAAAAATATATGACGATCACGATCTAAATTTTAATAGATAAATAAAATATTATAGTAAGTAATTTTTTTTTTTTATCTATTTAAGTTTTGACGGACAAAAGTATCCAATATCTACCTTGTTGAAAAGTAATCATGTCAAATTATTGATGATGAAATAGTCAATGTGCGACCAAATTGATTTGAACATTATTTTTCTTTTTTTTTTTTCTGGCGAATTTATATAGTGTGTCTAAAAATCTTTTATCAATAAAAAATTAAAAAAAATCTTCCATAAAAATAAATAACAAACAAAGGGGGCTAGATCTTACCGTATTATTCCTACGAAGTGATGAACATTATCTTTTTATTGCTTATAAAAATATAAAAAATCCTCAATAGAGATGAGTAACAAGCAAAGGGAGTTAAATTTTACCTTATCAATCCTAACGAGGCAACGAACATTATCAATAATAACAATAATATATTTAGTGTATTCCCATAATGTAGAATTTGGACGACGAACATTATATTTATATTTAAAAAAATGAAAAAAAAAATAGTACTAACAAATTAGTTTCCTAAAAAGATATGCATAAAGGACAATTTTTACTTTACCAATTGTACTGTCAAAAAAAGACAACTACTTTTCCCAAATTGAAAAATCTTCTGATAATAATTAATTTGTACATCAATAGTACATCATGACTTTTTCTTCTATCTTGATCTCATGATGATCAAGACACAAACTATTATTATTATTATTATTATTATTACATGTAACATGATTAGTGCTAATTAACTCCTTAATCTCCTCCAAACTACTATAATCTAATGGATTCTGTTGCTCATCAACATAACCACCACCACCACCGCCACCATTTTCACTAATCAAGAATTTTGAATTACTCTGGTCTTCTTCTTCTTCACCGATAACACTGTTATACATGTAGCTACGAAAATCCAAATTCGAAACACCATAACTCTCATCGGAAGACGTAGCGGGGCCCACAAAATTATTTTCTTGGAAAGTACTAGCTGTAATGCCTGAGGTACAACTAGCTGATGCACCAGTGCTTAAGAAACTTGTACTTGATGGGATTGTACTAGGAATATTGGTTTCATAGCATGGGAAAGTTGAATTATAACCATTGGTTATAATTTGTGGGGAATAATAATAATAATTATTATTATAACCATTGGTTATAATTTGGTGTTGATAATGATGATGATTAAGAGGCCTAATCTTATGAGATGAAGAGACAAATCCCATTAATTTCTTCTTAAGCTTTGTGTTCCAATAGTTCTTGATATCGTTATCTGTCCTTCCTGGTAATTGAGCTGCTATTATTGACCACCTGCACTTGTATTAAGATAAGTTTAATTTACATGAACATAAACATGCAAATAAAGTTAAAAGCATACTTCTAGGATCAAGCCAGTTTGACGTAGAGGCAGATTCAAGATTTGAACTTTATTAATTTGAGTTTGGAATTTTATCATATCCCATCCAGGGACGGAGCTAGAGGGGTAAAAAACTTTCTTTTATTAGAAAATTACACTATATATACGCGATTAAAATTTATATATATTGAGTAAATGATGAATTTCTTGGTAAAAATTCTGCTTTCGTTAGAAAATAACTCAGTTCTCTACATCAACCAGCCTATACTCATAAGTTGATCCGTGATTTAAAATTAATTTATCTAAATTTTTAAGATTCTTAGCAGTGAACCCATCGTATATTGAAATTATGTAATCACAATTTCATAATATATAGTTGAAATTTTAGTGGAAGATTGAACTTATATGTAAATACCTGCTTCCAATGTTAGCATAAAGGCTGCAAATGACTCTATCTTCTTCGTCTGAAAATTCTCCATGTTTAATGTTTGGCCTAAGATAATTTAGCCATCTTAATCTGCAGCTTTTCCCACATCTTCTTAGTCCTAATCACAAACAAATAATTCAACAAAATCAGAATTAACTAACAAGAAAAAGACCAATAAATCAAAATATCTGCAGAGTTACAGTTTTGCTTACTGATTCGACGGAACTCAATAATTTTGATTCAAACAAACAATTTTTTCAAAATTAAGTAAGTTACTTTTTTCTAAAATCTCGAACTCATAAACTCAAAATCTTGACTTTTCTTATCAAGATCCTCATTTTTTTTAATGAAAAAATGCAATTTAAAACCACCTTTTGTTAGTTAACTCCATACAACAAACTAGAGTTAGCTAACAAAAGCAAAAAAGATGAAACAAAACTAGAAAAAAGACCATCAAATGAAGCAGGAACGGAGCTACAGTTCTGCTTACGAGTTCAACTCAGTACTTTCAATCCAAACACTATTTTTTGTATAAATAATTTGTCCAGAATCCAAAAAGTTACTTTTTTCTAAAATCTCAAACTCGTAAACTCAAAATCTTGACTTTGACTCTAATACAACAAATTAGAGAGCAAAACATGAAACAAAACTAGAAAAAGACCAACAAAACTCAACACTTTTTGACTCAAACACTATGTTAGTATAAAATTCAAAACAAGTAAACTCAAAATCTTTGACTTTAACTCTAATACAACAAATCAATGAGCAAAAAATGAAACAAAACTAGAAAAAGACCAACAAATCAAGCAAGGTCCGGAGTTACAGTTCTGCTTACGAATACAACAGAACTCAACACACTTTCAATTCAAACACTATATTTATATAAAATTCAGAACACGTAAACTCAAAATTCCGACTCTACCCCTAAACATACCAGCTTTTTGTGGTAGTGCAATCCAATTTCCACCAGTGCCAAATTTGTCAATATATTCTTTTAATTTTTCATCTTCTTCAGGTGACCATGGCCCTTTCTTCACATTTGCTTTATCACAACATGGAGCTCTTCCCATAATTTTTTTTCTTTCTCTCTCTCTTGATTTTCTCTCTCAAGAATTTTTGGAAAAAAAATGGACTAGAAGGATTGGCTTAGAAAGAGTGAATTTGGACACCAATATATATATTTATTGATAGAGATATATATCTTACACAAGTCAAAGAACACACATTAATTTTTCAATTTTTATAAAGTTGTCCTACACTACTAGTTGAGTGATTAGATAGACTTATATGTATAAGGAGACACAAGTTTCCACCATAAAATATTTTACTAATACACCCTCCTCCGTTTCAATTTATTTGGTCTGTTTTGATTTGACACGAAATTTAAAAAAATAAAAAAAACTTTTAAATCTGATGAACCAATGATAGAGATCCTTCCTTAATAGTTGTTGTTCAATCTGTCATCTTAAATTAAAAATGTGTTAAATAATACCAAAATACTTTTAATCTCGTGGTCTTAAATATGTCATGTTAAAAGTTAAAATCAATGAATTGCTAGAAACGGAAAGAGTCTTTTTTTTTAAGCGAAGTAAAAAGAAAAGTAGGTCAAACGAATTAAAATGAAGGAAGTAATATGATGAAAAACAAAAACAGAAATGAAAATTATTACTTTTGATCTCTGTCCTAATTTATGACATAGTTTAAATTTTGAGAGTTACATTTTTTTATTTTGATCGTGAATTCAAACACACTCTTTAAGATTTTTGAAAAATAATTTACATATTTATAAATTACATAAAAAGTAATACTCTAATCAGAAAAATTAATAATTAAAAATATTTAAAAGACATACACATAAATATTGATAAAAAAATTATTTGACTCGTGAAATTCTAATTGTATCATATAAATTGAGAGTAAGGAGTATATGTATATCCATTGATCTCTAAGTTCTATTTACTTGGTCTTTGTTTTTTTTTTTTTTTTATGTTACAGTAAAAGGATCCAAAGTCTGCCTAAATAATGGTGTACAATTAAGCAATTGAATATGATTGGACATAGCCATATATAGGCCAAGTCATAGGCTAATTATCAAATTTTGAACTACCCAACAAGTACAACAAAATTTCAAAATAGAAGTAGATTCATGATTGTAACTTTACGGATACGAAGGATTGCTCGGATGGTAAATATTTTTTATTTTTGATTTTAAGATTGTTAGTTCAGTTATCAGGGGAGCAGAAAGAGTGAGAGCTTTTAGGGAGAAATAATAAAAATGTTAAAAAATGATTTTAACTTTATGAATTCGAGCTTGGGATTTATTGTTGCTTATTTCTTTTGTTCCAAATTAACAGTATTTAAGAAGAAGAAATCAATCTACTTTTATTAAATAGAGATAATTTTTAAACATCGTCATAAAATAAAACGAAGGAAATATTTGATTTAATTAATGGGTTCAAAATCTATTACTCCCTCTGTCTAATTTTATATGATGCACTTTGACTGATCACAAGTTTAAGAAAGAAAAATAACTTTTGAAATATATGATCTAAAATAATTCAAAATTATTTTGTTAAAAGGTAAAATACGAAGTTTAAAGTCAAATTATTTTTACATATAAAAAAGTATCATTCTTTCATAATAGACTTATAAAAAGAAAAATATGTCATGTAAATTGAATAAAAAAAGTGCATCAAAAAGCTATACATTATCAGTACACAAAACATAAATAAACAGTAACAACAACAACATACTTAATGTAATATCACGAGCGGAATCCAGAAAAGATGATGTGTACATATATTATCCTTACCTTATGAAGATAGAGAGATTATTTCTAATAATTCCTCGACTCAGGTAAAATATATCAAAATCAGTACAAAAGAAAATACACAACATAAAAGGACCACATTAATTAGCTGTAATACATGTGAGTGAACTTGCTAATCTAAGATTTGTGGCAGAACTTGATATAGATTAGACAGAGTATATATATAAAAAATTGAATTAAGAAATAAGAAATTTTCTTAAATTAGCATCTTATCTAAATAATATAAGTCTATGTTTCTTACTTAAAGATTTTCCTCAAAATCATGAAACAAGACCCTAGCTAGTTGTGTCTATTGACAACATAAAATAAAATGATTACAACTTGTTAGTTGATATTCTAAGTGTTTTGATCCTATCAAACTAGGGTTTTTTTTGGTTCTCATTCAGATCGATATTCATATTGAGGCTCGAGTAAATCTGAATTCATGCATTATAGGATTTATTTTTTGGGACGACACTCTCAACATGAGTTTTTTCATTCCCAAGAACTCAAATTCGAAATCTCTAGTTAAGAATGAAGGAATCTCAACTATCCTATCACAACTCATCCACCGTAATAGTAAAATATCTTTATTATGGTTATAAAAAGGAAATTTCTGTTACTTTAATGTGATAAAAAATTAATTTCATAATTATACCATTAGAGTGGATAAAATTAGTAAAATTAACTCAGTCAAAGTATGCTAATAGAGTAGAAATTCTTTTAAAAATAAGTCAAGTCCTACAAATATTATTGGCTAAATTTTCTTGTATAGATAGTGATGTACATAGAGAGGTAGCCATGTGCTAATTAATTGGTCATCTTATCTCAAAAGTTATTTACATACAATTAATGTGATGTTGAATTTCTCTCCAACATCCCACCCCCACCCCCACCCCCCTCCAAAGAAGAAGAAGAAGAAAATGTCATTGCCCAAAAAGAAAAAAATGGTTATTTTAGTAGAGTAAATATTTAATGAAGAGAAATTATGCAGGTATTTGATCGTGAAAATTAAAAAAAAAAAAATTATTTGGAGTTAGAGTTGTGTTTGTCCATACTTTTTGCAATAAGTATTTAGGATTTAAATATATTTTTATAAATATATATAAAATTTAAATTGGGTTATTTTATGAAAATAAAAAAATATTTTTTTCAAAACAATAATAATTAAAAAGTGAAAATAGAGTTTTGACTGTTTTCCAAATTTCAAATACAACTTAATTTTCATGGCCAAACGTGTACTATATTGTAAGACATAAATGACAGTAAAATAAGTTTTAATTAATATTTTTCTTAAAAAATATGTAAAGGAAAAACGAGACAGATAATTTGAGATGAAAAAAGTAATTAATAATTCAAAAATCAATCAAAATTGAACCAAGAAAAGTCATAATGCTCCATACTAATTAGAAGTTTTATCGTGTAGGCAAAATCATTTGAATATATAGTAAGAAGCATAGTACAAAAACCTAGCCTTCCTATAATTGGCTTAAAAAAAATATTAACAACAATTTGTTAATCATATTTTAATTATTTCTTTTCTTTTTAGTAACTTAACGTTCGGTAGAAAAAGAACTGATTAAATTTCACAAAAAATGATCGATGAACGAATCATTTTCGAAAATACATTATATATCCAAATTGATAATAAGATAAAATTACAATTTTGTGGATCTAAATTTTTTTGTCATTTAGACAAAATCACGTCGACACTAAAAATTAAAGAGGTTTTTTTGAGTTTCCACTTGATTATTTTTTTTCCCAAAAAGGGAAATTGATGTACTTATTGTTAATAAATGACCCAAGAACTAGTCAAAATTGAACCAAGAAAAGGTCACAATTGTCCACATTAGATTTTTATTGTGTACCCAAGTCATGTGAATATATAGTAGTAGCATAGTTCTTTTTCTATAATTTGACTTTTAAAAACAAATAATTATCTTGTAATGGTTCTTTTTCTTTGTTGTATAATCAATGTACGGCAGAAAGGAACTGATTAAACGTCAACAGAAAAATGATGCATAAAATTTCTTCTAAAGAAATATATTATATAGAAGGATTTAACACTAAAAAAGTTATAGTTTCGCCAGCTTGAAAAGTTTGTCTTTTAGACAAAGTCATGTCGATACAAAATATGAAACTATATGTGATTTGAATTAAGGGTAATTAGCACTTTTGGTCCCTTAATTATTACTAATATTTTTTTTTAGTCTTTGTCATATCTGATTAGGCATCTTTAAAGTTCGATTAATTGAAATGTGAACCTGCAGTAGAAAAGAAATTGATCAAACATCAACTGAATAACCATATAATTAAGAAGCATTTTCTAAAAAGTATATTATATAGTGCAATTTGATATAACTAAGGCAAAATTATTATTTCACAAGTCTGAAAAGTTCATCATTTAGACAAAATCGTATCGACACTAAATATGAAATTAACTATATGAGATTTGAATTAATGTCTCATTTTTTCCACCCTCCCCCACTATGGTGTGTAAAGTGTAGAAACGTTGATGAATTTGCCTCCCTATAGTCAAAGACTTCAAATAAAAAGTAAAACAAACACAAGTGAAAATTTAAAAATTAATTAATTTGATAAGTCCAATTTGATTACTTTATTGAAATGTGATATCATGTAGCTATCAATCAATTTATATATGATAATATTTATAAATCCCAAGGTTCTATAAATATAATACGTTCACTATAGTATTACAATGATGTTTTTTTTTAAAAAAATATATATTTATTTAACTTCTTAAGAGCCATTAGAATAAGTTTAATTAAAATGCCATGCTCAAATGTTCTTTAAAAAGGACATTAAAGGTGTGTTTAGTGCCTAAATAATTATGTTGTATTTCAAAAGAGTCCATTGTTTAACCAATAATTGAAATTAATGAAGGCAAAATATCCGTAACTCCTATTTCAGTACTTAAATTGACAAAAATGGAATAAACAATCAAAATCTGGCTCGAGGCTAACCCGATCCCACCGACGCTCAGGGTCATGAACGGAAAATGGAGAATGAGTAGGACAGACTCGAGGTCAATTCTTTCTTTTAGATTCCACTCCCTTTTTTTAGCGCTTGTTCATTCTATAAGACTTCCTTCTCGTCTTTGATAAAGGAACTGTAGAATCAACATCTTACTCTTTAACAACAAGCTCAACAACGCGAAGTTTTCCTCGTGTATACATTTAATTGGGTTTCCCAAATACTAAAAGGAAGTGCCTCTTTAAAAAAAATGTTCTTCATCTACCCCTACCCAAGTAAGGAAACATATTTAATTTTTAGCCGATGTCAAAAGTGAATTTAGAATTTTAATTCAGGGTTTGTTTTACCTTTAAGGTTTTTAGAAACGAACTCAAGAAATTATAAGTTCAAATTTAATGTTCGGTAAAATTCTAGTGATTTTTTTTATATATATATATTCAAATTGTATGTCAAAAATTTTAGTGAATTAAGAGCCAATGTTATTGACTTAGAGGAGACTATTAAGGAGATGATTGTCATTATGGGACCATTAGATTTGAATTAGAACACCACTTAAGATTATATTAAAATAAAATAATGTCATTGATAGTTTTTTGAATACACAAACCAATAGAATATGCATGGTTGCCAATTTTAAAAAAAGATATTATCACTTTTAGTCCTTCAAAAATTGACAAATTCTAATTTTAGTCTCTGTAATTATTTTTGGTTAAGCATGTTTTAACCTTCAATTAATTGATATATAAACATTTGATCCCTCAAACTATATATGAATCTTCACATATTTAACGAATTATTAAATACTAAATCATTCAACTATCGATGTATCTTGTTATTCATATTTAAGTGGTGATATAGTTCTAAAAACACTATAAACATAATATATTTCTTATTTAAAGGGATAAAAAGTGCACAATTTAATTTCAAAGGTCAAATATACTTATCCATTAATATAAGGACGAAGATCAGAATTCGATCAATAATTGAGGGACCAAAAATTATAATTATCCCTAACAAAAATTTAAAATTGTTGCAAGAGCAATGACTTTTTCTATATTATAGTGTGGTCCAACTATAAAAATGTGTAAATCACAATTTTTAGAAAAGGGTCCCATCTATAGACTATAATTATAATATAAGTAATAAAATATTTACATTTATAACTATTGGAGCTGAATTTTGACCTCATCCATTTTGTACTGCTAATGATTTTTCTTAATTAGAAAATGTTTTTGCTACTATTATTGGACCATTATGGTTAGTCGAGTCGAGATTTTTCGAAAATAATCTCTCTACTTTATCAAACTAGTAATAAGATCTGTGTATACTCTATCTTCCTCATATCCCGCTTTTCAGATTATACTAGGTTGTTGTTGTTGTTGTTGTTTGTATTGGGCCATTATGAAAAGCTTCATAAACATTGTATAACTTTACCATAAAAACATATTTAATGTAATCTGATAAGTGGAGTATGATGAGGGTAGAGTGTACGTAGACTTTATTCTTATCTCGCGAAGATAGATAAATTATTTTCGAAAGACCATCGACTCAAGTGGAGCAAATAAAATACTGTATGATTCTGATTGATTCATTTATTTTTTTAATTGATCAAATCTTTCGTGTGATTGAGATAGATTAATATAAATTAGTCAATAATTAATCGGTGGAGGTAAAAAAATATCTTGATCTGTTTTGTCCCTTTCTTTTTTCAAACAATTTTTTAATATTTCGTGTAAAATTTTGAATAAATATATCTGGGTTTGATTGAGAAATGACAAATTAACTAAGCAGTAATGCTATTTCTAATTAAATTTTTCAAAAGACGGTTTTGAGATAATTTTCATCGATTATTCTTTCTTTTGGGATGTTATTTAGTAAATGATCTTTTTTTTTTATTTCTCTTGCAGTTTACGGACCTTTTAGATTACGATCTAAAGATTTCTTTTAAGTAAATTAAAATTTTATAAAAAAATATTAGACCACAATCTACAAGTTTTAAAAATTAAAAAAAAAATCTAGACGGTGAAGTTAAAAATGGACATTTGATGTGTCTGAAAATTCGAGATTGTAAATGAATTTGAGTATCAAATAATCGACTCTTTTTTTGCAATTTTATTTTTATCTTTAAGTAATTATTTGTCAAACTAATTAAAGTAGTAGGAGTTAATTTATAATTTTAAATATTATTAATATAAATAATTTAATAAAATAAACATTTAGTTAATATTTTGTTAGAAAAATATATAATTCAAATTGAACAGGTAAAAGAAATGAAAGAAATACCAAAATAGGGCATATATATATAGAATTCAACTAGTAAATGAAAACAGATTATTTTGGCCAATAAACAACAAATTAAATTAAACATTAGATATTGACTAATACAGTATTTAATAGAAATAATTGAGACAGCATTACTCTGTACTTTCATGCAATAATTTCAACCCTATTAATTAAGTCTTGAATATTTTCCGCCAGGTATTTTTTGACTGGTAAATACTTATTCATACCGAATATTTGCACTAAATTATATGCAACTTAATAAAAATGCTTATTCTCTCCGTTTCAAAATAGTTGTCATATTTTCTTTTTGAGAGTTAATTTGATTAATTTTTAAAATTAAATTAGATTAGATTAATTTAATATTTAAAAATTAAAATTTAGATATTCAAAAACTATATGAAAAGTACCATAAATTATAATTTTTCTCATATCAATATGCTGAAAAGAGTATTTTAAAATATTGATCAAAATTTATATCGTTTGACTCTCAAAGAAAAAATTGTGTCAAGTATTTTAGAACGGAGAGAGTATTTTTTTCAAAGCAAAGTTTTTTTAATTTCCCACCAGTATTCGCTATTCATTTCGGATTTGACCAATAGTTTCATTTTTGAGGAGTAAAGTACTCCTATCAAAAGTGACTTCATTTGGAGGCTTGAACTCAAAATCTCTGATTAAGTATCGACAAGTACTTACCACTTCAGATCAGAGTTTTCATATGATATTTGTATTGGAATCCAATTAAATCTGAATTTGCAATGAAAAGTCACACATTAGAGAGTAAACCATTCCTTAACAGAGACGACTCTGTATCAGGGTTCGAGGTTAAGCAACTTATGACAACCTAGTTTAGTGCGATGTCAATGTACATTTAAAAATCTAATTAAAAATATACAAGATTTCGTATTATTCCTAGTTTATAATAACTTCATATATATAGGGTATAGTTGAAAGCTATATATCCAAAAACCACCTATAATTGCTGCTAATTAACGATTAACAGAATAAAATGGGAAAAATATAAAATATTTATAAATATACTCTTTGGAGTCGTTTGATACGTGGGATAATGAAAATAATCTCGGTTATCTCATATTTGATGGGTATTAACTAATCTCCGGACTAATTTATCCCATCATTTATACTAATTAAAATAGTGAAATTGCTATACCATATAAAGAATGAGATAAAATAATCTCATAAAATATTCCTCCTTATTCCATCCGATGTACCAAACGACCCTTTAATTATTATTGGACTTTGAACATGTTAGTTATAGTTACTTTACCTAACAATCATTTGATGATTGTTTTGCACTCCTAAACCAACTTATACCAACTTTTTCATTTTATTAATTTTTAGTACTGCAAGAATTTATCGATGTCTAATATTTTGTAAGTTATCGCAAACGTGAGATGATAATTTAATATTCTATTTGTAGCGTTGAGCAATATATGGGCACAATTTAGACTCAAATCTAACGTCGTCTGAAGGGATAATTTTTCAAAGATATATTTACACGATTTTTAAAAATAAGAATAAATTCCTATATGCACTTATTATGGTAAGGGCAATTCGAAAGAAATAAAAATGTTAGGTTTATTAGGGTTTCATTTATGGAACCTTTTTCCATCTACCTTAACATATTTGTATTTCTTTTGAAAATAAAATTTGGTAAAAGCTCCATTGGAAAATTAAGGTTAAAAATATTTTAAATTGAAGAGACATTGGTCAAAATTAAAAATTCATAAACAATGAAAGCTAATTAGCTCATAAAATCTTGGTGATGAATGCAAAATATTCATGTGCACCCACACGCATAATACACGTAAACTAGAGGCGGATGTACCGTTTACGATGTCGAATTCATCTGAATTCAATACTTTCAAGTTTCAACGCACAACATATATTTATGTGAAAAACACTATTAAAATTGCAACAAGTAGTAGATTTGAACCCATAATTTTTTTTTAAAAGGAAACAATGATTAAAAACGTTAAAGAGTGAACCTTAATACTTATCACTATTCACGTGCACGCATAGTACACGTAAATCAGAGGCAAATATAGCGTTACAATATCAGTTTCATCTGAACTCAATATTTTCAACGTGCAATATAAATTGATGAATGTGACTCTTTCTTTTCTTATTATCATTTAGGGGGAGGGGTGGGGTGGGGTGTGGGGTGGGGGTTGTCTTTCTTCTTTGCCTGTGGAATCTTGAATTGAAAAATGATGAATGAAACAAAAAAAGAACAAACTACATGTTACGTGTGGAGGTACGTTAATATTAACATATATGTAATATATAACTAATGTTTGAAGCATATCAAATTTGACTTTGGTTCTTTTACTTTATTGATAATTTCATGATTTCTTTTTGAATGTGTGTTATAAAACTTATGCACTTATATTAGCTTATTTATGGTTGAATTCATAGGTATTAACTAAATATATATTTTTGAATCAGAAATTGTAGGACAAATTTTGGTAGAAGGTAGTTGACATTTAGATGTAGGAGAAAACTATATGTGAATTAAATAAATGCTTTTACCAAATTGAATAAATATGTGGAAACCTAGCTACTTATGCTTGAAAAATGGTGTCCTCGGAAGAAGAAAACACTTACAGTAGTGAAGTCAGAAATTTCGTTAAAGTTGTTTGACATTATTAAAGATTCAATATATCTGGAGTTCGAGTATGAAACTTTTGTTAGTAAGGAGCGTTTTTCTTGTAATGAGTTTTACGTGACGCGAATCTAAATTAGTCGGATTCTAATGTAGATGCCGAATGTCGAATGAAGAAAGAAGATGAATAATATTATTTTCGTTCATGATATATAAAATATTACATGGCTAATACACCTAAAAGTCTTCTCTCTAGATAATTACGTTAATCTTTCAATATTATTTATTACTTTTGGTTTCATTCAAAATTCAATGGACATTGACTTTATAATTAGTTTCTAGAACATTTTCCATAATTTTGTTTAATTAATGTTTATTAGATTAACAACTTTTAGGTATAAGTAGGAGCAACAGATTGAACATATATAATTGTTCAAACCAATATTTTATCGTTCGACATATAAAAATCAAATTATGTGTGGCTTTTCATTTTTCGAGATTTAAATCATGTGAATTTTGACTAATATTTTAAAATGTATTTGTTTCATCATATTGCAATGAGAAGAAATGCAATATATAGGGTACTTTTTATACAATTTTTGAATACTTAAATTTTAATTTTAAAATATTGAGTCAATCTAACACAATTTAACTTCAAAAATAAGTTAAATTGACTATCAAAAAACAAAAAAAAAATGATACTTATTTTGAAACGGAGGGAATAATAAATTGTTCATCATTTTGGTCTTGCTTAATAATTTTGTTCATGTACCAATTGGCCCAATTGTATATGGGCCCAATATATATGACCTATATCTGGGCCCAATATATATGACCTATATCTGGCCCTGGGCTATATCAGCTTGTCTTTACAAGTGGGAAAATTTGAGCTGATAGCCAGTTTTCACCATACTATTTAAGGTATAGCCATTTGTTTCAAATTATCTAATTTGTAGTCAGAATAACAAACCATTTGCACAATTGGCATTGACATTCTTTGGGAAAAAAAAGAAAAACTGTGAGATATTATGATACAAAAATATGAACTTATGTGCTGCGACCAACACAGAATAAAAGTAAAAGTACAAGTAACTCTCCAAATTTAATTACGTTCCAAAACGAGTAACGGACACCATACAAAAAAAGAAAAGAAAAAGAAAGATAACAAACTATTTCCCACAATTGGCAACCACATTCTTTGGGAAAAGTAAAACTGAGAGATATTATGATGCAAAAATATAAACTTATGTGTTGCAACCAACACAAAATAGAAGCAAAAGTATGAACAACCCTTAAAATTTAGTCACGTTTCAATACGAATAAGGGACACCAATATCGAAAAAGATGAAGAAGAAGGAAACAAACTATTTCCCACAATTGGCAACCACATTCTTTGGGAAAAGAAAGACCGAGAGATATTATGATTCAAAAATATAAACATATATTGCGACCAACACAAAATAAAAACAAAACTACAAATGACCCTCAAAATTTAGTCACATTCCAATGCGAGTAGCGGACACGTATAAAAAAAGAAAAAGAAAATTTATAATACATAAACACGTTTTTTAACTTGGCCTCGACTGGCATCGATATCCTCCAACTTTGAGTGTGCACAAGTAGGTACTTAAATTTATATAATGTTGAACAAGTGGACACACGCGTCCTGCGTGACGTCTTAGATGACAATTTGCATGGGACGTCACATAGGACACGTATATCTACTTATTCAATTTTATATAAGTTTAAATGACTATTTATGCACATTCAAAATTGGAAGACATAGATATCAGCTGACGCTAAATTTAAAAGGGCACGTTTATGTATTATGGCAAAAGAAAAAGGATAACAAACTATTTTCCCACAATTGGCAACCACATTCTTAGGGGGAAAAAATAACTGCATTTTTTTTCCAAAGAGAAAAAAAAATAGTAGTAGTAGTAGTCTCCTTGTACAGTTCAACTTCATACCCAAACAAAAGAGTTGCCCCAAATTCTCTCAAATGCTGCAAAACCCATCTCGAGAATTGCTTTCTTTGCTCTCATATGGCTTCTCTTTTCCATTTTCCCAATACCCATAAGCTCTTTTTTTCTCCTCCTCCCCCTTCTATCTGTATACGCCATAATCATAATTTCTTTCTTATTTGCCGTTCGAAACCAGCAATTTGTGCTTCGATTAAGAAACCAAGGTTGGTTCTTGATACCCTTTTGGATGTATTGTGGTTTTATGTATGTTTTCTGTACAATGTTTGTGGTTCTTTTTTTGATGGCTGTGGTGTTCGGGCCAGCTTTCTTGCAGCTAGACTAATTTCACGGGATGTATTATGGTTTTATTTAGGTTTCTGTACAATGTTTGTGCTTCTTTTTAATCTTTTTTGATGACCGTGGTGTCCGGGACAACTTTTTTGCAGCTCGACTAATTCTAGGGGATATATTATAGTTTCATTTATGTTTCTGTACAATGTTTTATGTTTCTGTAAGATGTTTGTGGTTCTTTTTTCTTTATTAATGACCGTGGTGTCGGGGTCAGCTTTCCTGCAACTGGACTAATTCCACAGGATGTATTATAGTTCCATTTATGTTTCTGTACAATGTTTGTGCTTTTACGTTTCTGTACAATGTTTGCGCTTTTTTTTTTCTTTTTTGATGACCGTGGTGTCCGTGCTAGCTTTCCCGCAGCTCGACTAATTCCACGGGTACCTGCTACCTCCAACAATGTTTATGGTTCTTGATACTGAATTACTGGATTTTTTAGCTATGAGAGTGAATCTTTGAAATTAGTAAAGTTGTTGTCATGTGACCAGGAGGTCACGGGTTCAAGCCGAGTAAACAACATCTTGTAGAAATGCAGGTTAAGGATACGTATAGTAGACCCTTGTGGTCCGGCCTTTTCCCCGAACCCCGCACATAACGGGAGCCTTAGTGCACCGGGCGGGCTTCCCTTTTCCGGTCTTTGAAATGCACTAATGTGAGCGATTATTTCTTCAAATTTTGGTTATTTTTGCTTCAATAAAGAAAGAGGGAATGCAAAACCATCTCAAGAACTGTTTTTTCTGCTCTTACATGGCGTCTCTTTTCCATTTCCCCACTAACCATAAACTCTTTTTCTCTCCTCCTTTCCCTTCTATCTGTATACGCCATAATCAGCATTTCCTTCTCATTTGCCCCTCAAAACCAGAAATTTGTGCTTCGATTAAAAAACCTAGGTTCGTTCTCGTTACCCTTTTGGATGTATTGTGATTTTATCTACGTTTCTGTACAATGTTTGTGGTTCTTGGCGGAGCCAGGAATTTAGCGAACGGTGTGCAAAATTAAATATATATACTTGTAATAGCTAACATTTAAACTCTGTACACCACATAATTTTTCTAGCGAAGAGTGTGCAAAATTAAATATATATACTCATAATAGTGAACATTTTAACCTCTGTAGACCATATGATTTTCCAGTGAAGGGTGTGTACTGGACCACCGTTCGCCTAAGGTGGCTCCGCCCATTTCTTGATACTGAATTACTGATGCTATGCTTGTAGTTTTGGTTGATGATGCTGGATTTTTTAGGTATGAGAGTCTTTGAATGTTCTAATTTGAGTGATTTTTCTTCAAAGTTTGGTTCTTTTTGTTTCAACTTTTGCAACTTTGTACTTAAACTATGGAGTATTGCTATTACCCTTGAGCTACAATACAATGTTTGTGGTTCTTGATACTGATCTTTTAGCTACGAGGGGTCATTTGGTAGGGTGTATAAGAATAGTGCAGAATGGTGTATTAGTAAGGCTGGTATTAGTTATACGGAGTTTTTTCTTATGCAGTGTTTGGTTTGGTGTATTAAAAATAACATGCACCGCATAATTTCTAAAAGAAAATATTTGTTTACAAAAATACCCTCCACAAATATGGTGGAAAGCATGTGGAAAAGGTTTTTGAGGGGCAATTGTGTCTTTAACTGTGCTAATGCATGCATTAGAAACCCATTGCATTACTAATACAAACCATGGATTTCCATGTATTAGTTATACACACCGTAATACCAAATAGAGTGGATAACTAATTTGAAAAAGTGTACCAAACAAGGTACTAGTAATACACAAAGCTAATGTATGCATTTATTTTTTCTAATGCACTCTACCAAATGAAACACCCCTGAGAGTTTTTGAATGCACTAATATGAGTGATTTTTCTTCAAACTTTGGTTCTTTTTGTTTCAAGTTTGCAACTTTGTACTTAAACTATGGAGTATAGCTATTACCCTTGAGCTACAATACAGTGTTGGTGGTTCTAGATACTGATACTGTGTGTGTAGTTTGGTTCTTGATACTGACTTTTTAGCTATGAGAGTCTTTGAATGCATTGATGTGTATGCTTTTTCTTCAAATTTTGGTTATTTTTGCTTCAATAGAAAGAGAGAGAATGCATAAAAGTCCCCCTGAACTATCCATGTTTTGCAGCTTTGTACTTAAACTATGGAGTGTTGTGATTACCCTTGAGCTACAATACAATGTTTGTGGTTCGTGATACTGATACTGTGTTTGTAGTTTGGTTCTTGATACTGACCTTTTAGCTATAAGAGTCTTTGAATGCACTAATGTGAGTGACGTTAAATAGGAACATTATAGTTGGGGGTAATAGCAACACCCATAGTCTGTTTAAGTATGAAAGTTGCAAAATTCAGGTTTACTTTAATCACCCATCTAAGTGTATTTTGGTTTTATCTACGTTTTGTTGTTTGTGCTGTGTTTGTGGTTTGGTTCTTGAGAGTGACTTTTTAGCTATGAAAATCATTGAATGCACTGATATGAGTGTTTTTTTTTAAATTGTGCTTCAATAATGAATTCAGATTCTTTTACATCACCCATTTGGCTGTATTTTAGTTTATCTACCTTTCTCAATTGTACTGTGTTTACAGTTAGGTTCTCAATACCAACTTATTAGCTACAAAAATCTTGGTTGCACTAATGCTGAGTAGTTTTCTTGAAATCTTGATTTTACTGAGATGGGTGTTTGACGTTCTTTTTCTTGTTTTTGGGTGGGCATAGGGCAAGCCGGAAGGTGAAAAGCAATGATGATCTCTGCAATGACATCAGAGAATTTTTATCTTCTGTTGGACTTCCTGAGGATCACGTACCCACCATGAAAGAGCTGTCACAGCACGGAAGGTATGAATTTGAATGCCATTTATGTTCTTGGTTTTCATTTTCCATTTTTTTAATTTTATTTTGCAGCTAACATTGGTACAGTTAAAGGATCTGAAGCTATTTAAAAGCTGTATGTATAGAGGAATGCACCTTATTCATGTCAAATTCCAACTAATATTAGCAACCAAAGAAAATTTCTCTTACTGAGAGTATAGCAACTAGGTCAAATGAAATAGGACAAATGGAGTTATTTGTAGGGGAGCTAGTAGCTAGTTCTAGCTTGCTCCTTTCTGAGTTTTCCTGTGACATGACTAACATTTGGTTGGAACACAGGAAAAAGAAGGTATCAACTCGTTTTTCCTTTAGGATAGGTCTTCTCTAATGCAGTTGGGAGGTAGCGGTTATCCTTTTTGGAGATAAGTTGGATTTGAAGAACTCATTATTTTTGTTTGTGATGAGTTGATGGTTAATATTAATGGGACCTGTAACATGAAGATGATGGCTTATGCTTTCGCCATGTGCCGGGCATGTAGAAGGTGCTAGGACAATGACATGGAAAGTTACTTGTGCTCCGATCTGTGTTGGTTGGGGTGGTTTCTTGAACTTGTGCTCTATTATTCGTGTCTCTTTAGTGCTTGATTCTACTTCTATCAATACAGTCACCCGAGATAACCATGTTTCTTACATCAATGTTACTCCAAAAACTTCTGCTCAAGTGTAAACTCTTAAAAAGAAATTTGGATTTTGAGTCTTTAAGAACCAGATCTTTAGAGACATTTTTGCAAGCTATGTGATAGTCTCATACATTCTACAGGCAAGACCTTGCAAACATCGTTAGAAGAAGAGGATACAAACTTGTCAAGGAGCTTCTCTTAACTTCCAAACAATCAACCTATGAGTGCAGTGGAGAGGATGGCCTTGTTGAAAAAAGTGAAGATGAATCGTTAGGTCAGCAGCTATTGTCCCTGTATATTATAGGTTGTAACAACATGGCCGATTTTGTTTTTTTCTGATTGACAACCTGCTAATTTAAAAGGTCAGATGGGAAGATAACAGACATGGCTCATGATGTGTCCTTACCAAGTGAAGCATCTGCAGTAGATGACTACACGAATGATGCAAACAATGATATAGTTCTGAATTCTGATGAGCGAAATTCTGGTGATCAAGAACCCTTGGGCTATTCTTCCTTGGAGGAAAAGGTGGCCAATTTTATTCAGAATGGAGAACTGGATAGTGTAGAGGGTAAGTGATGCTTACTCGAGGGTGCTTATGTTAAATGGCATGAATTGTTTATCCGGGTGACAATACTTGGCACTCTTGGAACCATACTTGCACCATAAAGTATCTGGGTGACAATAATTGGCACCATAAAGTACCTGAATTGGCCAATTTTATTCACAACGGAGAACTGGATGGTGTAGAGGGTAAGTGATCCTCTTCTTCCTCCTGTTTATCTGGGTTTACGGACGCCAATTCAGGTGCTTTATGGTGACAATACTTAGCACTATCCATGTTACACACTTCCCATTTGGCCCCAAATATTTCATGCACTTTTATATGTGCTAATACTGTGGTAACCATTTCAACTCTCCTGAATTCAAAACTATCTAGCAACTCAATCTAACTATGTTTTTTTTATAAGGTGAAATGTTATTGATGTATAGGGGCAAAACCCCAACATCCAAGAGTTTACAGATAGTAGGGAATCCGTCATTAGAAAGAAGTGTACAGAAAGTAGGGAATCTTCTAAAAAAATTGTTTATCTGAAGGAGCACCCAGTCACCTATACATACAGGAACCTCATTTGTACAAAACTGTTTTCTACCCAGTTGAATGCTCTCCTATTTCTTTCCCTCCAATCCAAACTATGACGTGACGTTCATTTTTCTGTCGAACCAACTCTATAGACAAATCCTGACAATCATCGAATCAAGTACACATACTCTCAATATTATTTTTGTAACCCTCATTGTCTTCTACTCCTATAAATTTAATATTAAACAAAACTAGCTCCTTAAAATTAAATAAGGAATTATCTGTACCTATATCTTCCATATTCAGTATTTTCCTGCTTCATGTGCATTCTTATTTAATTTTCTGCAAAAATCTACCCTGGAGGCATTGATACTTGCACCTTCCCCTTGCCAAATGTAAAAACGTTGACCTAATAATTATATTTCTACTAACATTAGTTGTGATGCATATTGTATCTGCTGTTCATTCTGTCCTCAAAAGCTAGTTTCCAGTGACTAATATTTGTCACTGGCTAAGGCCTTATGCAAACTTCCAAGTTCTGGTGATGTGAGCTTGAGTAAATCTATTGGGTTCCAAAATGAGATCCAAAGTGTTCGAGTAAATCTAACTGTTCGGTTTTTGCTTGATTTTTCAGATAGTGAATATTTTCAAAGAGGTGAGCAAGTGGAGGGATCTGTTGAAGGACAGAATGTTGTCAAAACAGAATCTACTACTCCTAAGGAGCATACAGATCTTATTTGTAACGATGACAGTGCTGAGATATTTAACGGAAATTCCATGGCACAATCAACCCAGCATGTTGAACATCCTAGTAGGCAGAGTTCTCCTATGAGGTATGCATTTCTTGCAATATTTAAGCTTCTATCTGAGTAGGTTCTTCATTTTCGTCTGGGCCTTCAGTAAACTATCTTTGGTTCTTCATTGACCCTGCTTAATTTTTTGCAATTGTGTTTACCAATATACAGATCATGCTTTATTAAACTTGATGCAGAATGAATATGAAATAATCAGTATACATAAAACCATCGAAGTTCTTTTTGTGTCTCATGCTTGTTGATTCAACATCCCTCAACTATGGCCCAAACCTTAACTTATATCCTTGAACTATTCTTGTGGAAAAAAAACATCCTCGGAGTATCCAAAACTTAGCAGCTTATCCTGCCGTTAGTTTCTTTCAAAGAGTTAACGGCTCTAACAGAAAAAGGTGCAGAGCACGTGACTTCCTCAAAGCTATCCTAATTCTGGAACATTTTTTTCCGGCAACAACAAAGATGGTTGGGTTGGAAATGGAGGTGAAAGACATTGAAGATCCTTGAGAATATATGGTAGTGATGGTGATGATACAACTGCGAAATGTTTGACTAGGAAATAGAAGTAAGAGGGAAAGGAAAAAAAGACTGATTTTAAGAATAGATGGAGTCTTTGTGAGTGAAACATGATAAGCTGGTGATTATCTCCTTTTTTCTTTCTCAAGAAAAACTGAAGAACTAAATGCTGGTTCACATGAGCAGGGGATGATGCACATATTTTGCTTCATACAGAAATAAATAATTTCCCCAATTTACACCAATAGCTAATTTAGGGCACCAAGAAATGTTCAAATTTAAAAGAGGATAATTGGTGTAAAGCAGAAGGAGAGGTATTAACTGTAAAATAACAAGGAATCAAATAAATACCTTCAGTATAATTCTATAGTCCTCTTCTCTGTTCACCAAAAACCCAGTGAAGTTCTTCTTAGAGTTTTGCAGAATCATTCACCTCTTGGTGACCACCTTCGCCAGTGGACAAGGCCCGGTCTCAGTTTTATCAATTTGGAAGAAAGAGCATCGAGGAGATAGAGAGAGTTGAAAGCTCAAAAGCTTTCCTAGGTATTTGCATCTCCGTTATGATACGACTCCACCTAAGTTGGCCCAACTTAGTTGGGGGGAGCTCTATGGGAGGAGTAACGGCCTTTAGTTTTTTGAAACAAACTAACAGCAGGATGAAAGTTGTTAATTTTTTAGATTCTTCAAGGATAGTTAAGATGTCGTTTAGATTTGAGGTATAGTTAAATGTTTTTGGCTAAAAACTCCAACAAATCCAACTCGATGTTTTTCCACGCACTCTCAACAAGCCGATGACTTTTCTTCTTTTGAAGAGTTTAGTCCTGTCCTCTTCTTGTATATGAACTGTATTTTCTTACTAGCTCTAAGATTACAGATCAGATATTAATCTAAAGATGCTTTTTGTGCAGGTTATTTCCATCTTCCTGTTATCTAAATGCACCTTGATTTTTGTAGGAATGATAACCTGTCAACTGAATACTTAACCATGACTGAAGAGAGGATTAATGCTGATACTGAGGTGACAAAATTCTTCGTTCTGATTGTTTGCTTTTCATTTGATTCCATTTTTGACTTGGAATTTCCTTTGCCTTCATATTTTATCTGTTAGCCCCACAATATGGAGATTCAAGCTGACATTAATCATCTCAAATTCGTGCTGGTACCCGCTCTTTGGATAATTTACTGTTGAAATTTTGCTTACCCTACTCGGCTTCAATTTTTCTTTGTTCAGAGATTTTTATGTACATTTTTCCATAAGACTACCAATGACTTAAATGGTTTGTTGCTGTTCTTAGCATCAGAAGGAACTGGAGTTAACTCACTTGAAGCAGCAGATTGAAGAGGAAAAGGTATAATTTTCCTTCTTACTCTTCCCCATTCTTCAGGAAAAGAAAAGAAGATAAAAATACGAACACCTAGCTCCCTTTTTGTCTTGCGATAGTAGTGGATACTTTCCTTTTTTTGAATGACAGAAAAGACACATTTCTCTGCGCTGCTGACATGTTGCCAATTTATTTGATATCCTTCTATGTCATCTTAACTATTGGCTTATGATCTCTCATGTTCAGTTTCTTCAATATATCTTGTAATGTACTAAGTGTTACTTGACTTTTTGATGACACAATACTGTATGCAATAACACATATCAACAAACTATGAAAAGGACCAGTGGATAAGGGAAACTGGAGTGTTCTTTCTTGGGAACTTGCTTTGGCATTTGAATTGAACTAGTTTATTCATGCTACTGATATGATCATTATTATTAGATTTTGGTAATTCATTTCAGCTATTATGGTCGTGTATAACAGTGATTGTGAGAATTTTACCATAAATTTGATACTTGTAACATGTTCCTCAAACGAACAATTGGTTCTTCATGAAATGGAGAAGTGTAATTTTCTTATATTTCTACTTTCAGCGCTTACTGTCTATTTTGCAAAGCAAAGCTGAAACAGAAATCAGAGAAGCACAGAGACTTATTGCAGAAAAAGATGCAGAGCTAAATGCTGCTGAAGATAGCCTTTCAGGACTGAAGGAGGTATTCAAGCAACCTCTTTTATTAACATTTCCTGAATTTTTAAGATTCTTGGCTACTGCAACCAAAGTATAACATGGAAGAATAATTGGGAAATTGCTCCAACTTCTGCTGGAAATGGGGTTTTATGTACTTTGCAAGGTATATCTACCAGAAGTTTTATATAGATGTTGGCTTCATTAAAGGTAATATCATTTAAATAATGAAAAAGCACGATATTCTATTGCTGAAGTGTGGCTTAGGCTGATTAGGGTAGTATATTTGACATAGCAGAAGCAGTAAGAAAATGTGATTTCTCAGAAAAAAGAAAATTAAGAGAAAATTTATAGTGAACTACAACTATAATATAATGTCTGGAAGTTTGAGTGAAACAAAGGAAACAAGAGATCCTAACGAATTCGTGGTCCTCATCAATACAAAAAAGAACAGAACAGATAATAAATAGAATAGAAAGAGATCCTAAATAACTAGGAAACTAAGGCCCACCTCCAACTTTCCGTCTCACACCAGTGTATCTGGTGCAGCTATGGCTTGTTGATATAGCACATTTGTTTCTGTTAGGTTGAAATCGAATACTGGGCAGATGGGGAAAATGTTGAGGTGTCTGGCAGCTTCAATGGGTGGCATCATAAAGTAAAAATGGATCCACAAGAATCATCAGATCCCATTGGCGAAGATATACAAGCATCATCAGATATCATAGATCCCATTGGCATGAGGTTATTATCTGTCTATTTCTTTATCTTTGGGGTGATTTTTAATGTATCAGTTGGTCGCTTGTGTAATTTCGGACTGACTTATTTATTATTGTATTTAGGTTTTTCCAATTCATCTCTTCCTATCGCTCTGTACTACTTCAAATCTTCAATAACACATTGTTTGTTGCGTATCCTTTTCCAGAACAGGAACTCTGTCCAATCAATAATTTGGGGGGTCTGCCCAGTTTTAGGATTAGTAGAATAGTAGTGTCTTTCTCTGATCCTGAAGACTTAAGATATTTGGCGTTCTCTATATGTGTAATTAATTCTAGTCTGATGTTTTGAAATTTATAGTTCTCAACTGCTAAAACTAACTTTGAGACATTTGGGTAGTGTATGTTCGTGCTAAAGTGGAAACTTAGCTACATTTGCAAAATAGTACAAAGGAGATAGTCAACGGGAGATGAGACACTGCCTTAGTACCATAGTGCACCTAAGCGCTACTTAAGCAAAGCAAAGCACACAACCTGGTTTTAGCTAAGCACAGGGCTAAAGTGTCTCTAAGAAGCCTTTAGTAGCTCGCTCTGCTGTATACACTTGTACATGTATTACCCTACAAGTCTAGTCTATTTATGCAATCTATCTAGGAATTATTTTTAAAAAAAGGATGTCTCCTCAAATTTGAAGTACTATGTAACAGTATTAGTTTATAACGTTTTAAGTATGGATGGGAAAATCTTGCTACTTTGAAGGATGTGATTTTGAGATGGAATAAAATAGAAAGCTCAAACAAATGGGTGGATGGAGTAGGTAAGATTACTTGGTCTATTGAGTGGACCCAACCTCCATTAAATACAATAAAACTTATGCCTATTGATTTATAATTCTCCGTCAAATTAGAGCACTATGTTGGGGAAGAAGGGAGTTACTCTTTTTATTTATTTATTTCATGTAAAACAAATTTAATGTATGATTTGTTTGCACTGATGGTGCTGTAAGATAGATTGTTGAACTTGGGATCATATCGTTTGAACATTTATCCCTTATAGTGTTGCTAGCTTCTGCGTAGTGTATCGTCGGGAGCCAACAAACCATTTCCTTTTTGAAGTTGTGCAACTACTAATTTGTCTCATGTTAAACTTAAAAGTCTTTTTTACTTTCTCCTTTGGTCGGGTAGGTGCCAAGTGTCAAATATTTTATAATTCCATTCTCATCACCGCCACATCACACACACACACGGGCCCAAATCCATAATCTACTGGGTGTTAATCTATAGTTGGCTTCCTGCCCTGATAGATTTGAACTATTCTTATCTTTCAAGGCATCATATATTTTCATTTGTTTACAATAGTCATTTATATGTAAATGCAGAAGCAGAGATCTATTGACTACCCTCTGACTGAGTTATTATGTATATCTATTGACCTCGACCTCCTTTTTGGAAGTCAGTGTAAGATTATGAATAACATGATAAATGACTTTCCAGGAAACCTCAGCTTTGGAAAACCGTGTTATGGCTGTATCCAGGGATATATGAGGTACATTATCTACAAACTACTGTATGATAGAGCAATAAAAGCTGGCTGTGTGGTCACTTCTCGCCTCATAGTTGTATTTGGAATAAGTAACTTTGGCTTTTGCTTGACATGCATTTGTGTAGTCCATAGACAATGCTATTAGGAGTAAATTTGTTGATCCTTTAAAAGATCTTAAACTCTGTCTAAGCTCATCTGTGATATTCTTCATTGGGTCCTACCCATAACTTTGCAGTCATGAGAGAAACAGGCAGCGGAATTCGAGAATTGAGGTTGAGTAAAACTAATAACTACAATAGAGTTTTATTCATACAATGTGTTGATAAAAGGAGCAATTTATATTTTTCTTGCAGTGATTAGTCTGAGGTATGATTTTTGTCTTCAATACGCTCAATTAGTTGCTGGAAGAAAGAAAGTGACGTTACTTCATTGGATTTTACATGGTCAGCAAAATATGTGAACATTCAGATTATTAAGTCAGAACCAAAAAATAATCATTGGAAGTGTATCCAGTTTAGTTTAAGTCCTAAATCAGATGGAGATCCAGGGACCAGGGTATGGTCCAGTTTGATATGTTTGGAATAGGATGATAGAATCTTTTTTCAGCTTGTCATTGAGGTGAAATCCACAAACAAAAATACTATTGAAAATCTCCTTTCCCACACCTATAGATGCAGACACACACGTGCACAAAGAAAAGACGGCAACAAAAAATGAACGAGGGAAAGAGAAAGAAGAAAAGAGACTGACTCTCAGAGTCGATTGAAGGGGTCCACTAAAATCTTTGTCCATCTGACATCGGAGTTCTATGATGAAAGTGCAACCATTGTGCTTACTAATTTTGATTTTAGGTAGAAGCTTACAACTATTGTTCTGTTTAGGCAACTGCTACTGATCTTAACTAGAATGAATCTTGCACTTTACTCCCAAAAAAAACAAATTTCATTACTCCAACCTTAATCTTTTAGTAGTCTGACAATCTCACTTGAGCAAGGACTTCTTAAATTAGAAAGTCCTACCACGAGTGAGCAAGTTGAGTCCTTTGATGAGTTTCTATTTATGTTATTAAATCTTACCTCTGCCTAATAGCTTTTCTGTTCTCCTGCATTAGAGATGTTTGAATGTGTCTTACATTGTTCAAGGACTTCATTTCGTACAGATAAAATTCGTTGTTGATGACCACTGGACAACTGATCCTCAAAGAGAGTCTGTTACAAGAGGTTCAATACACAATAATGTTCTACGAGTTGATAGATGACTTGGGTATTGCATTCCCACATGCACATACAGAGGTAGCTTATTAGTCTCTTCTGACAATTATGATTTAGAGCCAGCATTCCATTACTTTGTTTTTTCTTTGTTTACAACCCTTCCTCCCCAACCGACTGGAATGCCACTTCCTCTGTTTCTATCGTTTTGGAAATGGGTGGTGTTGTGGGTGGCAGTATTTTGGCATCTTTCTTATTGCTCGGCTTCTGAAATGATAACAAAAGAGCATAGCTACTGGCCTACCATTTCTTAGATCCTTTAATGTCGGCATTGCTTGCTAACTCTTTGAAGATACGGATAGTAGCCTTGCTCAAATTGATAAAGTGTCAGTTGTTTGAGTTTGTCACATAACTTTGTCAAGCTATCATTCTCTTTACTAGATTATTATTTACTCCGTAATTGAATTGATTGAGGTTGATATTGGGCTTAATTTCTCCCTACTCTTTGATTCAGGATGTTGCTTAATGATGCAGTTAACACATTCCTTTTTCTTTCGAAGAAGGTATCCTAATTGCCTTGCCAAGTTAGAGAACCTTTTCGCTTTCTTCAAATGACTTTAACATTCCAACACCTATTTCAGTAATCAAATACTGCTAATCATTGTCATGACCGGTGCATCTTCTTTTGAATGATATTACCTATTAACATCGGAAGGTGTTTTTGCTTACGTTACATTATCACGACAGATTTAATGCTACCATATGTTCTTGCAGTTAATTCTATACATCTTCCAGCTCACATTTTAACCATTTTCTTGACTACAATTTACTGTAACATGTTCATTTTAGTGAATATAATTGAAAAATGCTGGTGGCAGTTGACATATGTTTGCTCTTTTAGTCCATATAAACTTTGATGTTCTTATTCTTCTTCCTAATATTTGCTAAGTTCTTATCCCTCCCCTCCCTAAAACGTGCCTCGACTCTTCCTTGCAGACAATTGCCAGCAGCAGTAAGTTTCATTCATGAAAGATCATGCAGTCCGTGGATCATGTTGCGTTTACACTGTTGCAGATCAATGAGCCAGAGCTATGCAACTTGAAGATTTTACGTGCTTCGTCTACTTTCAGTTTCAGAGCGCCTCGTCCTATTGAAGACCAAGGCAATAGACTACTTTAGTTATAGCCATGTTAGAGGTTCTGATATGCACATAGTTGAGCCAGAGACAGTAAAATGTTAGACAGTAGGATAAATTTTTATAGAATTGCCTGCAAATGGCTTTATATAGTAGGATGATTCCAGAGTTATTACATATTATCAATGTCTTTTTGAGTTTGAAGTTACGCTTGATAGTTCAAATTTCAGATATACGCATTTGAATATCGGGACCCCCCCCCCCCCTTCCCCCCCCTTCCATTGTCGATTGCTCTTATACTATATGAAATTGGTCAGGTTTTTTTGCGGTTTCAATTTTGGTTCATTCATACCTTTGTTGCTGGCAAATCGTCTAGTATTTGTCCTTTGTCATCAACGGCGCTTTCAATATGAAATGGTTAAACTACATATGTCCAAATTCTTCGAGATAATTGCGATTCAAAATTTACCCTTATATTAGAGTTTTGTTAGAGATCAAAGGCAAAATAACACTTTCCTAACGACCTATGTCTTGTGAGTTGTGACTAAAAATTTCTAGCATATCTCCTAAAATTATCGTGATCTAAGTTCATGACACTTATTGTTCGTTTTGGGATCTTACAAATTTGTTTCTTGAGCTACGTCATCATTGTTTCATTTCGCCGTAGAATTCACCCAAAGGTATCATGTGTACTCCTTCAAAAGTTTGTTAGTCTAAAAGTTTACCAATCCTTTTTTTGTGACTCGCCCTCCTCGACCCACATATATACCTATTCTTCAAAAGCCTACCAACCTAAAACCACTTCAATTCTTTTTCTATTACCCGCCCTCATCTAAGCCAATGTCTTATCTATTGTCCTAAGCCACCCAAGGGCGGAGACACCTTAGATGAACGATGGTCCGGTGTACACCCTTTGCTAGAAAATTATGCCATGTACAGAGATTAAATATTAAATATTATGAGTATATATTTAATTTTGCACATTCTTAGTACAATTAAGAAGAAAATTTGGATATCCTTCGCCAAATTCCTAGCTCCGAAACCACCACAATTGTGCTGAAAAAGAACCAAACAACTTTTGTAAAAGTAAAGGATCTATTAATATTCTCCAACTTGTGTTCACCACGTGTAATGGCTTACTATATTTCATTTTATAAAGTAAAGACTATAGTCGTGTCACTTTCTTTGCCTTTCCCATTTTTTATCTTATCTCCAACAACTACTTAAATAGTCCAACAACCAATGCATAGATACAACTTTATACTTTGTTTCTTGAAATTATAACCTTTTTTTTTGCTTTGTCTAACCAATGGCTAATATGGTGAATGCTTCACCAATTGCATTCACAAAATACCCTTCTTTTTCTTTACTTAATCATCAACCAAATTACTCCAAATTTGCCTCTGACTCTTTGAAAAATAATGAAGTGTTTGGTAATACAAAAAGAAGACATTTTTTTGCTCCTCCATTAGCTTACAAGAAGTTAAATTGTGAAGATATTGATGTAAAAATAGTTGAATTAGTGAAAGAAGAAAATGAAGTGGAAGAAGATTTTTCTACTAATGAGACATTTTTGTATTCATTCAATCCTTTGGCATTGATGTTTGTTGCTGCTCTTCCTGGAGGTAAATGCTGCTTTTCATTAAACTTTTACATACCTAGTATAGTGATACAAGTGGGGTCTGAGGAGGGTGGAGTGTAGGCAGACCTTACTGCCATCTTCGTGGGATAAAGAGGTTGTTTTCGATAAATCTTCGACTCAAGAAAGTTGTTTTTCAGAACAGTTTGAACTAAATGCAAGAGTAATCTTATACCTGTGATGCTAATTTCAATGGCATACTGCATAAATGTGCCCTTTAACTTGGCTTCAGCGGACATCTATGTCCATCAACTTTGGGTGTACACAAGTAGACTCTTAAACTTATATAAAGTTGATCGAGTAGACACACGCGTCCTACGTGACAATTTGCGTGAGAATCACTCAAACTGATATGTATTATGCCATGTAGGAGGATGCATGTGTCTACTTGTTCAGCTTTATACAAGTTTAAGTGCCTACTTGTGCACACCCAAAATCAAGATATTCACACCCACGCATAATGAATAGCCTGTGAATGCCCTCGCTTTGGCACAAATGCCAGTTGAAGCCAAGTTAAAGGGCATGTTTATGTATTATGCCAATTTGAATTGGTTGAACAACAACAGCAACATACCTAGTGTAATTCCACAAGTGGAGTTTGGGGAGGGTAGAGTGTACATAATCTTACCCTACCTCGTAGAGATATAGAAGTTGTTTCCGTTAGAGCCTCTCTCAAGTAAAGCAGTTTGAAAAAAAGAATACAGAAATAAAAGCAGTAACAACAACGAAATAAAGCGCTATGACAAGCAGTACATAACATACAAAAAAAAAAAGAACAGTAACAACAATGAACTAATGCAATAACCGAAGCACAAGAAACACAAATGGTAACAACAATTGGAAAACAAGAAACTACGAATAGTGCTAATACTACTAGTAATAGAGTATGTGCAGATACGACCACCTATCCTACCTAAAAAAAGTTATAATACGAGTCTGTTTGGTATGACAGAAGTCATTTTTTTTGAAAAAATATTTTTATGCACACTTAGACATTGTTATTAATAACTCAAAATTTTCCTAGAACACACCTATATATGCAATTTGGAAAATTTTCTTGTTCAAATGCTAAATGTTGTGAAACTGCTATCATAGCCCTGCTTATTCTTATGTTCTTATTGATTAAAAAAGTATGAATGCCAAAGTTCGGTAATCCATTTACTATAATGTGCGTTTACATCTTAATACATCCGTCTCATTTTATGTTACACCATTTGATTGGACGCGGAATTTGAAATATCAGTTTGACTTGTATTTATGAAAATGGTTGTTATTTTGATTCAGCTGGAACTATAAGGTCTCTGTTTGGGCCATTTGTTGAGCTTGTAAAATCATGGAATCTACCTGATTGGCTTGTACATTGGGGACATCCCGGTAACATGGTATGTATTCTTTTCGATCCGTTTTCATGAGGCAGATCTAGGATGGATTCTGTAGGTTCAACTGAATACATTGTTTTCCGGTCGAACTATATGCAAAATAAGATTACTCTCATTATGCACCTACTGATTCTGTATCCCGTATTCGCTTATGCTAAATAATAGAAGTGGATTTGCTAAAGGATCAAAATTTCCTTTTTCAGGCTGTTGTGCTCTTTGCTATGGGTGGTTATGGAACTTACCTTGGTTTTCGGATACGATTTTCTGATGATGTGGTAAGAATTAAGAGTTAAGAATATTGTTGTTGTCATCCTTTTTCAGACTTCAAACTTTGTTAAGCCGATTCCAACTTGTTTGGGACTGAGGCATTATGATTATAGCATGCATGCGATGAGTTTAATATAGCTGGCTCCAACTTGTTTGGGAATGAAGCGTAGTTGTTATTGTATCGTCTTAGCTTCCCGTCTTCAAATGATTTTCTTGTTTTGTGGTGAACTATAGGAGGAAAAGGCGAAAGCTAAAGACTTACATCCAAAACTTCTAGGAGGAATGTTCTTCTTCTTTGCTCTTGGAGCTACTGGTGGAATAACATCCTTGCTTACTTCAGATAAGCCTATTCTCGAAAGGTACACCTTATTTTAGGGCGTGTTCGGTATACATTGGAAAATGTTTTTCGATTTTTTCATGTTTGGTTGGTCAAAATGTTTCGAATACCATTCTGTTTAAAAAACAAGTTCCTTAAAAAATCAGCTAAATGACTTCCTTAGTGAGAGTAAGGAAAACAAGTTCTATAAACAGTATGCCGCGCTGATTGTCTCCTCCCCCGCCTTCACAACCCCAACCCCTGCCACCCCCAACCCGAGTACCCCCACCCCTCACCTCCCCACCCTACTCTCTCACCTATAGTGTTTACCTATATTACCGCGCTGATAGAATTCACTCTGATGTTTTCTGTTTTTGTTGCAGTCCTCATGCTGTCACAGGTTTTATTGGCCTTACCCTTTTGACTATACAAACCATTTTACCTACACTATTCGAGGTAAATCCGCTCAACTTGTCCAAATTACGACACTTATTTCATCAAGAAAACGGATTCTTCTCTCTTTTCACGTTGTCTGTAGCTAGTTCGAGATCATTGAGACGTATAGTTGATTGATCGATTCTGATGTTACCTTATCTTGAACTCGGATTTTTTCTTTTTTTTTTTTTTGTTCAGGGAAATCCTGGATTGAGGAATGTTCATGGTATATTGGGAAGTGGCATAATGACTTTGTTTCTCGTACACGCGGCCCTTGGACTTCAGCTCGGCCTAAGTTACTAAAACTTGTCAATTCATGATGAAGGAAGAAATAGCCCGTTGGGATATACTCGTTTTTTTGGTTTTGAGAAACAATTTTTTATATAAAGGGTATAATTCAGAAAGATTTAGTCAGATTCATGATGAAAAATGAGATAGTAAAGTCATGTTTATGCACTCAATTTGTTACTATAAGTTATACAATTTTTTTTATTATTTTTTTGAAAAGAGAACTAAAACAACAAGAAACTAGCTCGAAACTAAGCGGGGAATGAGACCCCAACAACATTTCCTGTAGCACGCGAAGAAATGCTAGAAGGCAAGTGTGAATGTCATTCAAAGCAAGATTCTTGACTAAAGGCCAATTTGGCTCAACCATTAGCTACCGAATTAGCCTCCCTGTAAATATGGGCAATAGGTGAAGAATGTGGTTGACAATATCACCATTTCGATGATGCACAGTTCTTCCAACCCGCATTCACATGAACAAATATAACGTAACGGATAAATACACTTTAACATACAATAAATTATGATTAATTCTTGTTTCAACAAGATAGGTAGACAATCCTCTTGTGAGTTCGGTCTTACCTATAAACAAAAAGGAAAATCAGTTTCAGAAACCTAACCACTGTCTTATCTATTGTCCTAGTCCACCAGAATTGTGTCATCCCAATTTGGTGAAAAAGAAAAACCAAACAAAACATTTATAAAAATGGTAGTACTTGTGATCACCATGTGTAAATACTTTATATTCATTTTATATGTATAGTCGTGTCCGGGGGGATCCAGGTAGAATTGAGGGGTTCATTCGAATCCTCTTTGGCGAAAAATTATACTATCTATATAAAAAAAGGGCAGCCCGGTTGCACTAAAGTGCCGTCCACATGGATCTATTGTACGCAGCCTTACCTTGCATTTCTGCAAGAGGCTGTTTCCAAGGCTTGAACCCGTGACCTTCTGGTCACATGGCAGCAACTTTACCAGTTACTCCAAGGCTCCCCTTCTATATGATTAAAATTATTTTTATATGTATTTAATAGATGTCGTTGAACCCCCTTCGACTTTTTCGTATATTCTTACTTCTTCATATATATTTTGAACCTTCTAAGTGAAAATTCTGACTCCATCACTGATAGTTTCACTTTCCTTGCCTTCCCCAATTTTTCTCCTATCTCCAACAACTACTTAAATAGTCCAAGAACCAATGCATATATACAAACTTTATTTATACTCAAGTTTCTTGAAATTATAACCATTTTTTTTTTCTTATTATTTGTTTCACCAATGGCAAATATTGTGAATGCTTCACAAATTGTATTCACAAAATACCAATCAATTATTTCTTCCAAATTTTCCTATGAATCTTTGAAGAATAATGAAGTGTTTGGTAATACAAACAGAAGACATCTTTTTGCTCCTCCATTAGCTTACAAGAAGTTGAATTGTGAAGATATTGTTGATGTAAAAATAGTTGAATTAATGAAAGAAGAAGAAAATGAAGTGGAAGAAAAGTCTTTTACTAATGAAACATTTTTGTATTCACTGAATCCTTTGCCATTGATGTTTGTTGCTGCTCTTCCTGGAGGTAAATCCTGTTTTTCATTAAGCTTTTTTCTGGTTTCCTCCGGACCACTTTACATGTCATATTTTTGGTTTACACGTCCCTTAAGAAAAATATTAATTAGAGTGTAATTTGACTAAATTATCCTTATTTATTACTCCTTCCGGACCACTTTACTTGACATCCTTACTAAAAATAGATGTCCACAATACTTGTCATTTTAAAAAATCAAGACATAAAAAATTATTTGTTTCCACTTTTACCCTTAGTCATAAATATAGAGAGATACTAATGTAGTGCAAAAGAAAGAAACGTTAAATTAGAAGAGTAATAAATAAGGACAATTTAGTTAAATTACCCTCTACTCGATGTTTTTCTTAAGGGACGTGTAAACAAAAAAGTGACAAATAACGTGGACTGGAGGGAATACTCCTCAATATTTAATACCTCTCTCTTTTGCACTACATTAATATCTCTTCATATTTATGACTAAGGGTAAAGGTGTAAACAAACAACTAATTATACCTTGATTTTTTAAAATGATAATTATTTTGGATCATTTATTTTCAGTTAAGACGACAAGTAAAGTGGTCCAGAAGGAATACTCTCTCAGTCGCAAATTATTTGTCGTGTTTTTCTTTTAACTGCCCTTAAGAAAATATAAATTAGAAGGATTTTCTTTTACCTATTTTACTCTCATTTATGTAAATGTCTTAATATATAATCTCTTTTTTATTAAATATTTACTCTATTGAGGTGCTTGTAATCTTCAAAAACGATTACTGCTAAGGATACAACAATAATGATATACCCACTGTAATCCCATAAGGTGGGATCTTGGGGGTAGGATGTGCGCAAACTTCCTATCTTTGCGGGTAGAGTGATATTCTTGGGGGGGGGGGGGGGGGGGGGGGGGGGGGGGGTAAATAAATTGAGGGAAAAAAAAAGAGTAATTTCTAAAGTGACAAATAATTTGAGACAATTATTTTTCAAAATTACGATAGATAATTTGAGACGGAGGAAATACCTATGATGCTAATTTGAATTGGTTTCACATGTAAAGATTTCTTGTTCTGTTTAAAACTCAGGGGCGAAGTCAATATTGTGGTAATGAGTTCGGTAGAATTCAATAGCTTAGGCTCAAAACCTGTATTTGAATTGAAAATTTCATTTGATGAGAACACAATAAACAAAACGAATCGTGATTTAGAACCCCGCGGACTAAAAATCCTGGCTCCGTCTCTGATAAAACTATGAGAGTACTATTTATTTATCTCTAATCCTACATTATGAAAATGTTGTTCATCTGATTCAGCTGGAGCTATAAGTTGTCTGTTTGGATCTTATATTAAGCTTGTAAAATCATGGAATCCACCTGATTGGCTTGTACATTGGGGACATCCTGTTAACATGGTATGTATTCTTTTCGATGAAGTACGGATTCTGTAGGTTCAACTGAATACATTGTTTCCCGTGATCTCATTATATATACATATGCAAAATAAGATTACGTATTCTCATTATGAACCTACTGACTCTGGATCCTGAATTCCTTTTTCAGGCTATTGTGCTCTTTGCGATGGGTGGTTATGGAACTTACCTTGGTTTTCGTATACGATTTTCCTATGATGTGGTAAGAATTAAGAAACGTTGTTATCGTTTTCTTCCCTTCGTACAACTATTATGCCCCTGTCTGACGAGTCGTGCAGTTTTAATGCATCTGTTATGGTTATCTCATATATTTCTCCTTTTCTTTCGTATGATTTTGCTTACAATACATGTTGTTATACTGTATTGTTACTCTTTTTGCCATCGCGATAAATCGGCCTTTATTCGATGGTTATTTGTAGGAGGAAAAGGCAAAAGCCAAAGATATGCATCCAAAAGTTGTAGGAGGAATGTTCTTCTTCTTTGCTCTTGGAGCTACTGGTGGAATAATATCACTGCTTACTTCAGATAAGCCTATTCTTGAAAGGTACCTTATAATTTAGGGTGTGTTCGGTATAGAGACAAACGTATGTTAAGTCGAGTCTCTACCCCGTAAAGGTAGGGGTAACATCTGCGTACACCCCACCCTCTCCAGATCCACTTCTTGGATTACACTGGGTACGTTGTTGTTATTTTTACGTTTGATTGGTCAAATTGTGTTGAAAAACAAGTTAAGTTCGCTAAAAATCATGAAAAATGGCTTACTTAGCGGTAGTAGGGAATATATAGGGTGTGTTTGGTATGGAGAAAAACTTTTGTTGAGTCGAGTCTCTACCCCATAGAGGTGGGGTAAGGTCTGCGTACAACCCACTCTCCCCAGATCCACTTGTGAGAGTACACTGGATATGTTGTTGTTTTCACGTTTGATTGGTCAAAAATTCGCTAAAAATCATGAAAAATGACACACTTAGCGGGAGTAGAGAATATAAGTTCTATAAGTGACATGGTCTCTTTCCCGCACCCTCCAATCCCACCTCTTGCCACCCCCGACCCCGCTCCCATCCCCAGTACCCCCACCTCCAACCGCACCCTCCCCCGACTCTCACCCCCATAGTGTTTTCCTATGATATACAAAATGTACATTCTCTGTTAATTACTAACCAAATACTAGAGGTGTGCAAAAACCGGTTTAACCGATAAACCGAACCGATAAAAATATTATTGTTTATTGGTATTGGGTTATTGGGTTAACGGTTTTTAAATGGATTTGTAAAATTTTTTATTGGGCTATCGGTTCGGTATTGGTTTTAAGGTTTTAGTTAATGGTTAAACCGATAACCCAAAAAGATTATATTTTTATTCATAATTGTATAATAGTGGCTTTAGATTTTAAATATATACCCTATTATTTTTTGCATTTTATAGTTGTTGTCTTATTGTTGTTGTTTTCTTTCTAAAGTCATTGGTTTGATAGCATTCTACCTATCAGTGTTGCTTTTATTTTTGAGAAATTGCTACCGTTGCTACTGTATTCAAGTTTTCTACTTAATAAGAAAGAAAATAAGTTTATTTTAGTAATAACGCATTTGAATTTACTTATACTTGTAATTTGTATAGATGTTTATGCATGAAAGTAGTCTATATATGAAGAAGAAAATAAGAGAAATCAAAAATATTATAGGAACATTTTCTTATCGGTTAAACCGATAACCGAACCGTTAAGGACCAAAAATCGATTAACCGAAAATCGATAACGAATATCTTATTGGTTTGGTTATCGGTTTTGCATGTTTACAAACCGATAACCGATAAACCAAACCGATAATATACAAAACCGAACCGAACCGACCGATGCACACCCCTACCAAATACCAGAAAATAAGTAAGAAAATCACCTGTCTTTCGGGTAAACATTTTTCCTTCATGCCAAAAACACTCCTAATCTCTTGGCACAAAAAAAAAATCAAACTTGTAACCATTTTCTAATAGAACTATCACTCTAAATATTTTCTGTTTTTGTTGCAGTCCTCATGCTGTTACAGGTTTTATTGGCCTTACCCTTTTGACTATACAGACAATTTTACCTACAAAATTCGAGGTAAATCCGTTAAACGATTTTTTTTCCAGTGTCAGTAACTAGTTTGGGATTGAGACGTAATTGATGTTAATGTTATCTTGAACTCGGATTTATTTTTTTGTTCAGGGAAATCCCGGATTGAGGAACGTTCATGGCATATTGGGTAGTGGCATAATGACTTTGTTTCTCGTACACGCGGCCCTTGGACTGCAGCTCGGCCTAAGTTACTAAAACTTGTCAATTCATGATGAACGAAGAAATAGCATGTTGGGATATACTCATTTTTTGGTTTTGAGAAAAGTTATGTTTAGAGATGAGAAAAATTTACTGTTCTTTGGCAATTATAGAGAAAAATGCACTTAGTTGAATATCTTGATTATCAAAATTAGAATTTTGTCAATTTCAACTGTTGAAGTTGGTGTGTGTAATTGACCACTGCTAATTTTGACAATTGATAGTCAAATTCACATGCTAGATAAATAACAACTATTTCAAATCAATTAATTACACCTTTTCTTTTTCATTGTCGGTCGCGGCAAATTACAACTAACATATTCAGTGTAATTTCATAAGTGAAGTCTAGAGAGGGTAGGATGTACACAGATCTTGGGTTAATTGAAGATAACATTCTCGTTTTTCTCTATTGATCATTCTTTCGTTTCTTTGGGCCACTGGCCATCTATCGAACCAACACTAATACTAAGAGAGGGAAGTTAGGAGTCAAGGTTTGGGTCCCATGCCATGGTCGATTCTGTAGTCGGGGTCTGGTCTTGAGTCTTGGATCAGGGTCAGGTCTCGACGGGATCAAATCTAAGTCTCATGTCATGGGTCCCCGATCGAGGACGAGGGTTAGTTCGAGATTGGGTCTCGGATCCCATGTTAGGATTAAGTCTGGGGTCAGGATTGGGTTTCGGGTCAGGGCTTGGGTTTCATGTCTCGCTTCTTAGGTCGAGGCCGAGGGGAGTATTGGGTACCGGGTCTCGAGCCAGGTCTCAGATCCCAGGTGAAGGTCGGGTCTCAGATTTTAGGTCAGGGTCGGGTATCGTGTCCCAGGTTAGGGTTAAGTCTCGGGTCTTGTGTCTTGGAACCCGAGTCGAGGCTGAGGGATGGGAGTCGGACCTAAAGGCTCGAGCCTCGATGGATGGCAGGGGAGGGGTGGGCCTGGGCAAATGGTGGGATTGGGATAGGGGAGCGTAGACCATTTTAAAAAATTGGGTCAAGCTGAGCGAGTCATGACCCATGCTGTTTTTAGCTCATTTCAGCTTAAATAACTTTTGTGCTAATTTTAGCTCACTCGTTTATTAACTGCCCCTATTTTAACATGTTCAAATTCTACTCAACCCTTTCAAATTCAATCCAACCCGCTCATTCTGACACCCCAAAATATTATAATACTATAATATTTTTGTTTAGCTTACAATTAGTAGCAAATACAGGACAAAAATTATGGTCTCCATTTGCATAGCTGGGATTACAATGTCCCCATCATATGACCAGTAAAACAAATAACAGTGTAATACCTAAACAAACAAATTATGACCGACACTTTTCTTCTCTTTTGTTTTTTCATGTGAACATAACAAGAAACAATGTTTTTTTCATCGCGAATTAGGAGAAACTTTGTGATTTTATATAAAATGATTTTTTCACTCGTTTCTCTTTGAATCAGCTAGTTCATTGGGAATATGCATGGTGAGAAACATATTCTCACTGAAATAGTAGAAAAACTTTCTAATTTTTTCATATAAAAATAACTAATTTTTCTCCTCACTTGGTTCAATCAAAATATCTGTGAGATTCAAACACCTCTCATAACTCAGTCCTGCCAATTAGAAGTGGATAATATAATATCAGAATCAGACCTCATCAACATCGGGTAAATAAAAAATTAAGATGAGTTTCATGACTCTAATAACATAATAAGAAAATAAACCTCGGACCTAGCTAACTTAACACCGAAAACTAATTTATGATAAATTTAAAAAATTGCACAAAACAATATAAAGAGATCAAGTCTCCGATCCCATAACTGATGTGTGACTCAACAACTTTTTACTGCTAAAAAAGTTATTTGATTTAATATAAATACAAAATACGAGTAAATCTATATCCTAATTATATTTAAAATTGGATTGTATTTGCAATAATTGTTTTTATCTTTTTTTTTACATCGTTAATTGATTACTAGGCCACACATGTTCAAAAAGGAAAAAAAAGTATGACCGACACTTTGAAAATAGTACTTGTTTCATTAAGCTTCAATCAAATCAAAGAAAGTACAAAATATAAATGCATGCTTAAAATTTGATATAATAAAATGTACGCAAATATTTTATTCTAATTTCCACATAATAGAAGTACTCTCTCCGTTTCAAAAAGAATGACCTACTTTTTTTTTTAATCCGTTTAAAAGAGAATGATCCTTTCCTTTTTTGACAACATTTTAATTCCAACTTTTCACATAACATGTTTAAGACCACAAGATTAAAAAGCATTTTGGTATATTTGACATAACTTTAATTTAAGACCACAAAATTCAAAAGTTTTCTTTATTTTCTTAAGCTCTGTGTCAAGTCAAAATAAGTCATTCTCTTTTAAACGAGGAGAATATTATTTTTGATAGATCTTCGACCACGAAATTCATACATCATATATGAAATATGCTTAGCTTTTAGGGTGTGAACTGTCAATGATTGTATGTGTAACAGAGCTAACTTCTTTTCTGTTTCTAGGTTGGCTGGATCTGCCCTAGGGATCCACACTATTCTTTTTTTTTATATTTTTTTTTTAGCTTTTTCTATTTTTATTTCTAGTATTCACTCCGTTTTATATTACTTGACTTTATATTAAAAATAGTTGTTTCACATTTTACTTGTCCATTAACAAATAACAGAATTTTATTACTTTTTCTGTCTTAATTTGTTTGACCTACTTTTTTTTTTAATTTTTTTTGAAAAAGAATGATCATTTTTCTTTTAGCAATTCTTTGATTCCAACTTTCCACATGATATGTTTAAAATCATAAGATTAAAGGGTATTTTGGAACATTTGACATATCTTTAATTTAAGACCATAAGATTCAATTTTTTTTTATTTTCTTAAACTTTGTGCCAAGTCAAAACAGGTCAATCAATTTAAAACAGATAAAATACTTTTTTTCTCATACTATTCTTAATATAAATAACTATATAAAACAGTAGTAGTCAAATTTAAAGTTTCAAAACTTCATTAATAAGATTAGCTTAATAAAATACATTTCTAATTAAAAATTTTCTTAAAAGATATATCAAGTCAATATAGGCTAAATAATATAAAACAGAGAGAGTGGAATTTATTGGGAACACTACTAGAAACGTTGAGTTTTTCCACCGCAAGTCAATGAAATATTTGTGCCATATAAAACATAATTTTTTCATCCACTTTTCACCGAATCATCTCACTAAGGAAATGCATGGTGGAAAACAGATTCTCACTGAAATACTGAGAAGCTTCTCAATTTTTTCATACGAAAATACTGCTCCCTCCGTTTCTAAATAAGTGAGGTTTTTTTAGTTTGGGCACACCCCTTAAGAAATTTTAATTCCTAGAAAAGAAAGAGTACTATTATTAACTTGCCCTTAGTAAATACTTTGGAAAGAATGTAAGTCTTTAGTAATTTCTTAGTTTTGTAAGAACTTTCTTTATTTAAAAAACGATAAAATTGAAAAAGCATCAGTAATGTCTTCTTGATCATTTAAAACATCACTTATTTAGGAACAAAATGAAAAAATTACACAATCACTTATTTCCTCACCTATTCAATCAAAATGTCTGTATATGAAAAAATAGTGATTTTTTTAGTAGCGGAAAAGAAATGTCAAGATCCAAAAGAAGAGGGGTCAAAGTAGTTTATGAAAGGAACAAAAAAGACAGATCAAATCCTCGAGTATTTTGTCAAACATACAGCTACATTAATAATAATAGGCTCTACAAGATATTTATTGCCACCCAAAAATTAAAAAGACCATATAATAAGCTTTGACATATGTTTGCAATTTGCAATATACTCCTTAAATCATTCATTTACTCTTGACGTGCGACGCATAATAATGTTTTTTGGTTTGATGAGACACTTCCTAGATCGAAAATCGGTTCAGAATTTGAAGTTTATGAAGTTCTATAATAACTTCAAATATATAGTAATGAATTATTAAGTTCATTGTAATATATAGCTTAAATGATAGATCTATCTTCGATTCATCAAAAAGTGTGGTGTGATGAATGTAATTCCTTCACCGTTAGGTCTTATTTATCAAAGATCTCGAGTTCGAGCACTAGAATGGAGAAACCCCTATATAGAGTATCTCCCTTTTTTGACGAGTCATATGTAACGAGAATCTGAATTAGACAAAGCCAGTAGATTTCAAATATCGACAGTTATACAAGGATAAAAAAAAATGTACGAATAAAACAAAGATTTTACGAGGACACAAGTATCTTTTAAATTTATAGAATTCTTTTCTTGGATGAATCACTTAAGACTTTCCCTCTTTTTTTTTTCTTTTTTTTTTCTTATGCTACAAATTAACATCGTGATTCATGACATTAAGGAGCAAGATCAAGGTAATATAATCTCCTTATTATTGTTAACTTTTTGTCATTAATTGAACCTTTGACTTAAATATTTTATCAGAATTTTGTGGTCTTGATGTTCCACTAGTTATATTCTGGTTGATTTCTCGAATTGTCAGCCAATTAATAATTATTATCTCAGAAAATTATCATTTTTCTTGAATAAGTGCTTCTTATGTTATATAAAAAAATCGATCTTTTCCCCCTTGCTATTAAAGGAAATGTGAACTTTAAAATAGGAGCCTATATAAGTTTATTGGAATTAAACTCCCTAATAAAAAAATTTCTTCACCAAGATTTTGAACTCGAGTTATAAAAAATAGAGATACTTTATTTATTCACCACAATCTTGATTGATTCTAATACGAAACCTACCTACCAACTTTAGAAAATTAATCAAATACTAATAAAATCACAATAATCAAGTCAAGAAGTAGGTAACTACTCTACTATGGTCAAATTTAAAAGTGACATCTACCAACCTTTGTTGTAGGTGGGTTAAAAAGGGCAACTAGTATATCAAATACTAATAATTCGATTAGTATTAAACAAACAAATACAATTCTCAAAGCACAACGTACAACTCCACAATGCAAATTCTCACCAACCAACTAATTATATTTTTTTTAAAAACATAAAATTCTCACCAACTTCAACAAATATAAAAATTACAAAACAAGCTTAGTGGGAACATGTTACCCCACGCACACCAACAACAAATTTGGTTTTATAGTTTATTCCAAATATTATATTTTTAGTTATACGAACAATTTCACATGAAATCAAGAAAAAATAATACGAGATATTTAAGTATGCAGATAAGTGATTGATATCAACCCCAATCCTTCGATTTTTGAATTGAAATAAGTAGTTTCATGTTCATATCGATGCACCACTATCACTTTATGTCATTGGATGTACGTTAGTGCAAGAAGGATGATCACTTGGTCACTCCATCTACTTTTAAATATGTGATTGCCCGTTGTGAAAATTATAGAATCACTAAACTTTTTTTATCATGATTTGACCATACAAATAAAACACAAAAACCTTTTGGGGTCGTTTGGTTGGATTGGAGGATAGAAATTATAATAATGGGATCAAATTTGAATGATCTTTCGGGATCATTTGGTAGGGGTTATTCATATCATACTTCAATTATGGTATTATTTTTATCAACACTCCATGTGAGACAACAATTTCCTAATTATTAATCCTAAGATTTAATACTAAAGTGATATATTTGCCCTTCACCAAAGCTCTTTTGCCGAAGTTCTTTAAGAAAACGAAGGTTAAAATTGAAAAAATAAATTTATATCATTTTAGCTAGTTTAATTTAAATCAAATACATATTTATATTATATCTCATATATCTCAATTTTAATCCAGTAAACCAAATATTATATACTAATAAAAACATATTTATTAAATAATTCTATTATTATTAATCTCAACACTATAAGATCATAATTATTACTCCATTCGTCCATTTTTACTTGTCCATCACATTAAAAATAGATGTCCAATAATATTTGTTCAGTTTGAAAAAATCAATGGATAATTTATCATTTGTGCCTATTTTACCCTTGCTATTAAACATTATTCATTACCCAATTTATTTTTCAAAGCATTAAATTTATTATATTCAAAGGGTGATGTAGTAAAATTACTCATTATTTATTACACCCTCTGACCCAATTTATGTGACACTTTTCATTTTTTCGAGAGTCAAACAGTTTAAGTTTGACCGTGAATTTGGGCATGAAATCTTCAAATTTCTTGAAATAAAATTTAGATATTTGAAAACTACATGAAAAGTACTATAAGTCACAATAATTGACAATTTAAAATCCGGTCCCCGGTGGCTAAAATCATCTCAAAGTTGAAGTGAAGAAAAAAGCCAAGTTATTGCAAAACTGCAATTCATATAGAAGAAAAGGTTCTCTATTGATTCAAACATTGTACCTATGGGATAGGGATCGAGGAAGGGAAAAAATCGAAGATTTCACATGTTTTATCAATCTGATTTATTTTGTTACTTTCGTTCAATGAGAAAATGAGTCAAATTCTACGGGATCAAGCCTATGAGACTTAAAGAATGATATTTAAAAAAGAGAGGAATATTTAAAAGATATATGAAAAAATTACGGTTAAAGATAAACTTGTTTGAATCTCAAAATCTGAAAGGTGCCACATAAATTATGACGAAGAGAATATATGATATCTCAATTTTATTACTATTAATTTCAATATTATAATTTATAAGATCATAAGTATTAATAATTTCAAATAAACTTGTCCACCAACCAAACGATCCCTTAACGTTATTTTCTTCGGGAAAATCACGTCCAATGATAAAGCTACACTAAAACTTACGAAATCATCAGGACCGTTAATTAATAAACAGTGGGTCCCACAAAGAGATGGTAGAAAAAATGCAAGGTGTTAAAATTGGGTCCCACTATAAGGTCATTGTGGGCCATAGGTTGGTTGGTGGGTGTATGAAAATGAGAAAAGAAAGAGAAATGGCGAGTGAAGTCCACGCGCCTTCCCTTCCATTTCGCTGGTTATAAATACTGAACCCACAAACTTCTACCAAAGTCGTGTCTACATACAGATCCAAAAAATCTCTTCAGTGTTTCTTCCTCTGCTCTCTATTTTTTTCTTCGATCCAGAAAGGTATGTTCTTCGAATCCATAGCGGAATTTACAGTTTTTTTCTTCTTTTTTAGGTTTTGATCTTGATTTTGTTGTTGTTGTTTGCTCCATTTGAATACGTATTAGATCTGTTATTAATCAACTTTGAGCTATCTAGATCTCAGCATTTCTACTGTGAGTGTACTCGTTATGCCATTTCATACATGTTGATTCGTTTTGAAAAGCGTCAAATGTTGGTAAACTAGTGGTTTTCTAGCAACATTTTCCAATATGCAAGTGTTACATGTTGTTTGCTCTATTAGATCTGTTATGAATCATCTTCGAGCTTGTTTTTTTGTGTGATTTAGGATCTAGATCTCAGCATTTCTACTGTGTATGTACTCGTTGTGTCATTTCATACATGTTGATTCGTTTCTAAAAGCGTCAAATTTCAGCAAATTAGTGATTTTCTAGCAACATTTTCCAATATGCAAATGTTACATGTTACTTCCTTTTTTCTCTATTAGATTAGATTTTGTTGCTTTTTTTTTTTTGCCCCATTAGATCTGCTAGGAATCATCTCCGAGCATGTTTTTCGTGTGAATTTAGGATCTAGATCTCAGCATATCTACTGTGAATGTACTCGTTATGTCGTTTCATACATGTTGAATTGTTTCGTAAGCATCAAATGTCTGTAAATTGGTGGTTTTCTTTTTGCTCCATTAGGATCGTATTAGATCTGCTATGAATCTTCGTGCGTGTTTTGTTTTTGAGAATTTATGATCTAGATCTCAGCATTTCTTCTGTGAATATTCTCGTTATGTCGTGTCATACATGTTGATTCATTTAGAAAGCATCAAATGTCTGTAAATTAGTGACATTTTTTCAATATGCAAGTGTTACATATGCATTCCTTAGTTTACGGTTAGATCTCTTTGTTTAGTATGCTTTATCTTTGATTGGTATGTTACATGTTATTATTGGTAAGTCTAGTAGTCAGATCTCATTGATAAACTAGATTTTTTCTGCACGGGGAACTACATTTGATCAAAGAGTTTGTATGTGTCCATCAATTTGGGTAGTTTAAGTGTTAATTTTCAGTGTAATAGCATAAGCCTGTTCAATCTATGTTAATTATTAAAAAGGAAAAAAGGGAAAAACTAGTCTCTAACTGTTGCATTGTCTCATCTGAACTACTACGCAGATCTCATTTATAAACAAGTTTTACCATACAAGGAGTTGAATCTGGCATAAAAGTGTCATTTTTTGTTGATTTTAGGTGGTTTAAGTGCTAACAATAACTCCAGTGTTAATTTTAGAAAGGAAAAGTAAAAATGAAGAAAAGAAAGAGATAAGTGGGCTCTCTTGTTACATTGTCTTCTAAGGTTATATGAAGTGGATGATTGTTGCTTTTTTTTCTTTTTTCTTTGTAAATTGTTGTGGAACGCTCTTTGTTTGATAAAACATCTGCATTAAGTGTTAAAAACAGAGGTAATCTCTGGTAGTTCCTTCAACTTTAATACTTCTCATCTTCTGCCTCTAGGTTTAAAACTCTCTTGTCCTTGAGCACTTAAGATTGCTCCTCAATATGATCGAGTTCTGTTCTCCGTTCTTGAGTTTTGACTACTTTTCATTGTCTCATGTGTAGTACGAGCAGTTTTTTCCTTGATATTTTGGTAAATGACTATTTTAAGATAGATTTTAACATGTTCTCTTCAATTTGGTGAGAGCAGACATGGAAACTTTCTTGTTCACCTCAGAGTCTGTCAATGAAGGTCACCCCGACAAGCTCTGTGACCAGGTCTCAGATGCCATTCTTGATGCTTGCCTAGAACAGGATCCAGAAAGCAAGGTCGCATGTGAAACCTGCACAAAGACAAACATGGTTATGGTCTTTGGAGAGATCACAACCAAGGCCACCGTAGACTATGAGAAGATCGTACGCGACACATGCAGAGGCATTGGGTTCACCTCAGCAGATGTTGGCCTTGATGCTGACAACTGCAAGGTCCTTGTCAACATTGAGCAGCAGAGCCCTGACATTGCCCAAGGTGTTCACGGTCATCTTACCAAGAAACCAGAAGAAATTGGAGCTGGTGACCAAGGTCACATGTTTGGCTATGCCACAGATGAAACTCCAGAGCTCATGCCCCTCACCCATGTTTTGGCCACCCAGCTTGGTGCCAAGCTTACTGAAGTGAGGAAGAACAAAACCTGCCCATGGCTCAGGCCAGACGGCAAGACCCAAGTCACTGTTGAGTACAAGAATGACAACGGTGCCATGGTCCCTATTAGAGTTCACACTGTTCTCATCTCAACCCAGCATGATGAAACTGTCACAAACGACCAGATCGCCCAGGACTTGAAAGAGCATGTGATCAAGCCTGTTATCCCAGCTAAGTACCTTGACGAGAACACCATCTTCCACCTCAACCCATCAGGTCGCTTCGTCATTGGTGGTCCACATGGAGATGCTGGTCTCACCGGCAGGAAAATTATCATTGATACCTACGGAGGATGGGGTGCTCACGGTGGTGGTGCTTTCTCAGGAAAGGACCCCACTAAGGTGGACAGGAGTGGTGCTTACATTGTTAGGCAGGCAGCAAAGAGTGTGGTTGCCTCAGGACTTGCTCGCCGCTGTATTGTGCAGGTTTCTTATGCTATCGGTGTGGCTGAACCACTTTCCGTGTTTGTTGACACTTACAAGACAGGAACAATTCCCGACAAGGATATTTTGGTTCTGATCAAGGAGAACTTTGACTTCAGGCCTGGAATGATGTCAATCAATCTTGATTTGTTGAGAGGAGGCAACTACAGGTACCAGAAGACTGCAGCTTACGGTCACTTTGGCCGTGATGACCCCGATTTCACCTGGGAGACTGTCAAGGTCCTCAAGCCAAAAGCTTGAGTGAGGTCTTGCATTACAATTTTTTGGCCAGTCGAATTTCTACTGGCCATTATTCTTGTTGCGGACCAATAAACAAGCTTCATCATATCATACATTTGATATTGATATTTGTTTTTCAAGGCTGCATTGGTGTTGGAAGAAGAGAACATGCGTTTCCATTCGGAGTATTCTCAAGAGCTCTGAGTCACTGAACATTTGTTATTTTCATTTTTCTTTCTTCACCCTTTTCTGCAGTACCTTTATTTTTATTTTGTTACTGTTATTGAGTAGCAGTGATTTAAGTTCCCCTTGTTTTATCCAATTATATATGATTTTGTCATAGTATTTCATGGGTGAAAAAATTCCTGTCTGATGAAAAACGTTACTGTGATCATTTTATATCTAATGAGAAATGCAGTCAGTTTATCAATTGGTTTGCTTTCTTCGTCTCGAAACACATTGTATGCAAATACAATAGTAATAGTTTTGCTAATTGTGAACAACCAAGTCAGACTTGATGGTACAAAAGTTTGCTTGTTCTACGAATGCAACCACAGACGGTCATGCAAGCGCTCTTCTCCTCCACCAAACATCTCATCAACCCTCTCACCATCGCGGTAGAAATGAAAAGTTGGCGTGTAACGAATGTTCTGTGTTGTCTCTGGACATTCATCTATATCAGCATATACGAAAGAGAGTTTTGGGAACTTGTTGCTCAGCTCCCTAAATGTAGGAAGGATTAAGTTGCAGACACGACACCTGCAAATGCAAGAAAAAATAGAATGTCAAACTTTCGCCATCTCTCCTACATAATGGTTATGACCCAAAAACCGAGTGAATAGCGAGTCAGTCATAACCAATAATTGATTGGATAGGTACGATCAAATCCATTCTAACTAGAAATATCGAAATGAGTAGTTTCTCCGATCATTTGTTGTCTTTCAGAATATGAGATGCATTACATAGTCACAGTATAATTTCCATATATCGGTTTCATGATTGCAACGTTATAAGTTCCAGAACATGCATTTTGAATATCAGTATAGGACTTTCGAGGGATGAAAGACGAAGATTTAGAGCCATGGCCTCGTGCGCTAGCAAACAACAAAATTGACAGAGGGAAGACAAACTAATTTCATATGGAGCTTTGAAACACAGGTGTTAGATGTAGAACTTTTGAATTGACCACTATGCTGCAGTTTTGCAACTTCAACTCCTAAAAACATTTAAAGCAATCATCTCTAGAACTCGAGACACGATGAAGACCAGGAGAACTTCAAGAAGATCTAGAGCCACAGCCTCGCTTACTAGCAAGTTACGAACTTGACAGAAGAAGATGAACTAATTTTAATCAGGCTTTGGTAACACAGGTGTCGGCTGTGGACTTTAAAAACAAAAGCATTTATATTAGTTCTGCAACTTCAAGCTCCTAACAACATTGAAGAACATTACACTTCAAATGCAGCCAAAGAAGTCTATAAATTCATATATGAGAGGTTAGCAAATTGTGTGAAATCTATCGGACACTCATTCGAGATCCTTGAGGACTTTCACCACAAGGGTAGATTGGAAAGCCAAAGCAGTAAACCTTAAAAGTTTCCTTTCAGACTTATAAGTTTTAACTCTCATCAACGAGCACTAGTTTGATGAGACTGACCAAAGATGTTTGTTTTTCAGAAAATTTTTCGCATGCACATCAATACAGCTACAGAAATAATGCAGGCCGTTCCCAAATCCATTTGTATTCATCTTCCTAGTTCTGCAACTCACACATCATTCAGATTGGTATACTTCAACTCCATAGACCATAGCAAACTAGCTAAGGTGAAAAAAAGATGAAATGGGATGGAAGAAAGAATCTGGCGATCTTTTAGTTCAATCGTTATGCTAGTGTAAATATGAAACAAAATTAGGGGGAAAGAACACAGACGCAAAAGCCAGAAAAGTTACAATATTAGGCTAGAAATATGTGAAAGTTCCAAGAATCCAGATAAGAAAAAGATCCCAAAAAAAGAGTTATGGTGAGCCATCAACTTACCAAGAAGCCCCATAATTGATTACAGCCTGCAAAACACAGTTTTCCCAAAGCAGAAGTTAAAAAAAGCTTCAATTCATCGTTATGTATACGAGTAGAAACGCTTGTTTCTTTCAACAAAAAAGAATCTTAATAGAGAAAACTTAGCTAACCGGAGTTTTAGTCATTCTGATAGTGTGAAAAATGTCCTTGAGATTTTCATCACCAGTGGCTGTCATCAAGTTCCCTTGTTCATTCACCGGAAGTTTTCCTCTATCTGCTTTCTCACCCTCTTCACCCATTTTCCCCACTTCTTTTTTTTTTCCCCTGAATTATCATACAATCCATTACTCTGTCTTATTATAGAAAGAAACAGTAGCAATGTTGCAAAAAAGGCGAAATTGAATGCATTTCAAACAAATATTTCTTTGACAAGAGGATGTACAACCATAAATAACAACAACATATCCAGTGTAATCCCATAAGTGGGGTCTAGAGAGGGTGATGTGAACGCAGCCTTACCTCTACCTTGTGAAGGTAAAAAGTTGTTTCCGATAGACCCTCCACTCAAGTAACAACAACAAGAACAAACCCAATAAAATCCCACAAGTGTGGTCTGGGGAGGGTAGAGTGTACGGAGATCTTACCCCTACCTCGTGGAGGTAGAGACCCTCGGCTCAAGTAACAACAAACCCAATACAATCCCATAAGTGGGGTCTGGGGAGGGTAGAGTGTATGGAGATCTTACCCCGACCTCGTGGAGGTAGAGACCCTTGACTCAAGTAACAACAACAACAACAAACCAAATACAATCCCACAAGTGGGGTCTGGGGAGGGTAGAGAGTATGAAAATCTTACCCCTACCTCGTGGAGGTAGAGACCCTCGGCTCAAGTAACAACAAACCCAATACAATCCCACAAGTGGGGTCTGGGGAGAATAGAGTGTACGGAGATCTTACCCCTACCCCGTGGAGGTAGAGACCCTCGGCTCAAGTAAAGAATAAGAAAAAATCAATGAAGTAAAGCGAAAAAGCCATGCTGAAAGCAATGAAGAAGAGAACAGTGGCAACAACAAATAATACGATCACTGAAGCAAAGGAAACAACAGGTAACACATATCGAAGAAAAAGATCATAGGAGAGTAATAATAACAATACTGATAGGAAAAATATTGTTAAATAATTTTGTCTAGTTGAAGTCTATGTTGCTCAGACTCTCCAAAAATGTTGCCGCACCCATGTTGGATCCTCCATAAATACACTATTTTTGGAGTATCCGACACACACCCGTCTATATATTTGAAGAGTTCGAGCAACATAGGTTGAAGTAATGTACCTTTAGGATTGTTGTTGAATGATAGCTCTTTATGTTATACAACACCTGTAGAAAAAGAACCAAATAAAAAAAACTGTTCAGTTGGTTCAGGCATTTCATCAAACACTTTAGCTGCATTGATGTTGTTCCTCTTTTTCCTGAACTACTGCTGTCTATTTTGTTCCTAATGGCAATTCAGTTTGCTTCCATAGAAAAGTTTTACTACCTGCCCCAATTAATATGACATCTTTCGAATTTTGAGATTTAAACAAGTCTTTCTTTAACGTAACTTGTTCATATATAAATATCATAAATTGTCAATTATTGTGACTTAAAATACTTTTTACGTAATTTTCATATAAATTTTATTTTGAAAAATTTAAAGATTTTATGCCCAAATTCACAGTCAAAGTTAAACTGTCTAACTCATGAAATTCAAACTGTGCCACATAAATTGGCACGGAGAAAGTACAACAAAAAAGACATAGATGTAAAAAATCCACCAAGAAAACATGAGGAAATAATAGCAAAATAATCATATACTTTGTATCCAAAAGAAAATAAAGTAACAAATGCAAAAATAGAATCAAACGTTTACATGAGCATCCAAAATGGAAGAGAGAAAACAAAGAAGAATTCACCAAATCCACGTACATATAGGAACCAATTTGGAGATAAGAGGGGAAATGAAGGAAGCTAGAGAAATATGCTAATTTCTTTGTAGGTGCCTAAAAAAAGTGTGTATATATTTTGAATCAATTTAACTTTTAAAGTTTTGATTTTAACTTTAATAATATAATTTATAAACAATACAAATATATATATTTTATTTTCATTTGTTTGTCTGCTTTTGATTTTACATGGAGTTTCAGAATATATAAAAAAGACTTTTGATATAGTCCATTAATTTTGTGTGATATGTGCGTCCGACGGTATTTTGGCCGAAATTTTTCGTGGGCGTCCGCGACGACCTATTTAATGG